>BPTQ01000004.1:31617520-31972459 GCA_019973895.1 Chrysanthemum seticuspe | reverse complement strand
GAATGTTGGGCGATGAACATTTTAGTGTAGAAGCCAGTTGCGAACTATATCTTTTCGGCAGCAACGAAATAGGAAGAATAGTAGATGAACGCACAAAAGGAATCTAAGATAACAGAGGGTATTTGGAACACGGAGATCATATTGGAATTAGACATATCGGGTATGGCACATTAAACACAAAAAGTTGAATCCCGTAACCATAACACGTTATCCACAATGCCCAAAACAACACAAACTACACAAACATAGTAGTGGCCGGTAGAATTTCCACGAATAATAGAAGTGGAAGATCATGCATACCTTAATAAGAAGGATAATACCATAGAGAAGATTATACTCTTATATATATCAAAGACCCTTAGGATCATTATGCCCTAGTTATTATCAAGAGCCCTAAAGGATTATCATTTAAGGTTATACTAGAGGCACAAGGTTTATGGGAGACAATAGAATCTAAGGAAAACACGCAAGTAGATGATAAGAAGGATAAAGCAACGACGGCTTTTCTATATCAAGCGTTGACCGAAGATGTGATTTTACAAGTAGCGGGTTGTAAGACGGCCAAGGATTTGTGGGAATCATTAAGGAAAATACACGTTGGAGAAGAAAGGGTGAAGCAAGCACGGTTACAATCATTGATGATTGGTTTGAACTCACTTCAGATGAAGGAAGATGAGACGGTGGATGCATTTGTGGATAAGTTAAACGGATATGCCACGAAGGCAAAGGAACTAGGGAAAACTTTGGATGAATCACTTTTAGTTAGAAAACAATTAGACTCCACACCCGATAGATTCATTCAGATAGTAGCATCCATAGAACAAACAAGTGATCTAGACGACATAACCCTAGATGAGATCACTGGAAAACTCAAGGCGTTTGAGGAAAGGATAAAGCTCCGGAAGGGAGGTCAAGTTGAAAGCCAGGAGAACTTACTATTCGCACATGGCGAACGCTCGGAAAAAGGAAAGCGTTTTAACAAACGCGGAGGTAGATCAAATTACTCACGAAGAAACTGGCGGAATAATAGAAACCGAAACAACTCACACAGAGGAAGCTCAAATCATAAAGGAAACTCAAATAGGAATACAAGTGAGAGGGATTTGAGTAAAGTAAAATGTTTCAAGTGTAACAAATTTGGACATTTTTGGAAGGATTGTAGAGGAACATCGACAGCTCAGGAACAATCAAATCTTATCTTAGAAGACTATGAACCATCACTATTAATGACTACGTACGGAACCGAATACGAGGAAGTGTTGTTGAATGAAGGCCAAATTCAACCAGGAAAATATGCTTCAAATGATGCAAACATATGGTATTTAGATAATGGTGCAAGTAACCATATGACGGGAACTAAGAGTCATTTTAAGGATATGGACGAAAGCGTAACAAGACGAGTACGTTTTGGAGATGGATCGTATGTACAGATAAAGGGAAAAGGCTCTATATTATTAGGTTGTAGAAACCAAGAACAGAAGGTAGCATCGGATGTATACTATATACCAAACCTTAAGAGCAACATACTAAGTCTAGGACAACTTACGGAGATAGGTTGTAAGGTCATAATGGACGGAGATAAATTGACTTTGTATGATAAGAGCAAGAAATTGTTGATGAAGGTAGAAAGATCTAAGAATCGACCTATATGTCTCTTAGCAAATGTAGATAACCAAGCATGGTTATGGAATGCTAGATTAGGTCATCTGAACTTTGATGATATCAACAAGATGACTAGGAAGGGTCTAGTGGAAGGAATACCAAGAATAAATCATGCCGGACAGATTTGTGATGCATGTTTATTAGGAAAGCACAGTAGAACACCATTTCCAAACCAAGCTAAATTCAGATCAAAGAACCCATTGGACTTAGTATACGGAGACCTCTGTGGTCCTATAAGTCCAACAACACACTCGGGCAAGAAACTTATTTTCTTGTTAGTGGACGATTGTACACGTTTTATGTGGGCATACTTTCTAACGTCGAAAGATCAAGCACTTAGTACTTTCAAGGAATTTAGACAGTAGATAGAAATGTAAATGAGAATGAAAGTGAGGATGCTAAGAACAGATAGAGGAGGTGAATTTACATCTAATGAATTCACCAAGTACTGTAAAGATAATGGAATAGCACGACAGTTGACATCACCTTACTCACCACAGCAGAATGGAGTAATGGAGAGAAGAAATAGGATAGTGTTATTAACTACGAGGAGTATGATGAAAGCCATGAAGTTACCTTTAACTTTTTGGGTGGAAGCAGTGAAACATGCCATTTACATACTCAACAGGGTACCTACAAGAGCCCTGGTAGATAAAACTCCATACGAGGCTCTCTACAACAGAAAACCGAAACCTGGAAAACCTAAGAATATTCGGATGCACAACTTATGCAAAGATAACGATACCTCACTTAAAGAAGTTGGATGACAGAAGCATACCAATGATTTGCTTAGGAGTAGAGGAAGGATCAAAAGCATGTAGGTTATATGATCCAATAGCCAAGAAGAAACATGTTAGTAGGGACGTAAAGTTTATGGAAACAAAACCATGGGATTGGAATAAAGATGAAGAGGATACGAGTACACAAGACACATTTTGGACTAGTTTTGTGGTAGAAGTAGTTGACAATGAAAACCTTACGCCAGTCAACACAGAGAATGATGACAACACGTATCATGAACAAGATCAGATTCCTGATCCAGTTTCACCAATCACACCACCAACATACAATTACGACCCACACACAGAAGAGGAAGAAGAAGCTACTACTAGTTCTATAGAGAACTCAAGAGGTAGATTTGATGATACACCCGTACGTGAATACAGAAACATGTCAGAAATATACAAGTATGCACGTAGAGTTGAACCACAAAGTTTATTATTTACGGAAGAAGAACCCCATAACTATAAGGAAGCATCAACAGACAAGAAATGGATTGAGGCCATGGAGATTGAATTAGATTCAATCAACAAGAATAACACATGGACTCTTACTACATTGCCATCAAATCAAAAGGCAGTAGGACTTAAGCGGGTTTTCAAAACCAAAAGGGATGCACAAGGAAAGATCATCAGATATAAGGCACGATTAGTAGCAAAAGGATATGTACAAGAACAAGGAATAGACTTCGATGAAGTATTTGCACCAGTTGCGAGACAGTTCGGTTAATATTAGCATTAGCAGCATATCATGGTTGGCAAGTACATCACTTAGATGTAAAATCGGCGTTTTTACATGGAGATTTGAAGGAAGAAGTCTACGTTACACAACCTGAAGGGTTTGTACAGCCACGAAATTCAGGAAAAGTGTATAAACTTATTAAAGCTTTATATAGCTTAAGACAAGCACCGAGAGCTTGGAATATGAAGCTTGATCAAACTTTAAAGTCATTAGATTTTAAGAAGTGTAATCTCGAACAAGCAGTTTATACAAAGAGAAACAAGACTTCTACGATTATAGTTGGAGTTTATGTAGATGATTTGATAATCACGGGCACTCCAGGGAAGGAATTAGAAGTATTAGAAGTATTTAAATCCCAGATGGAAGAAAAGTTTGAAAAGAGCGACTTAGGATTGTTAGCTTATTACCTTGGAATAGAAGTTACACAGACAGGAGGACAGATTACAATCAAGCAAAAAGTTTACATTAACAAGAACTTGAAAGAAACAAGTATGACGAATAGTAATGATACAAAGATACCAATGGATCCCGGTACTAAGTTGGTCAAGGCGGAAGATGGTAACTCAGTTGACACAACTTACTACAGAAGCTTAATTGGAAGTCTCAGGTACTTACTACATACAAGACCAGATCTTAGTTATTCAGTCGGACTACTCAGCAGATTCATGCAAGACCCGAAGGATCATCACTTGAAGGCGGTAAAGCAAGTAATCCGATATATCAAAGGAACAAAGGATCATGGCATAATTTACAAGAAAGAAGGCGGCTGCAAGATTACAGGTTACAACGACAATAGTTAAGGAATCAACACTGATCAAGGAAAAGGAACTACTGGGATAGTATTTTATTTTGGAGAGTCACCCATTACCTGGTGTACTCAGAAGCAACCAACAGTGGCGCTATCATCATGTGAATCGGAATTCATGGCGGCTACTGCAGCAGCATGTCAAGCCTTATGGTTAAAGCGACTACTTAGTGAATTAACTGGATGTGAAGAGAAAAGGATAACGCTGAAGGTGGATAACGTTTCAGCAATAGCACTTGTCAAGAACCCAGTTTTTTATGGAAGAAGTAAGCACATCAACATTCGCTATCATTTCATTCGGGAATGCATAGAGAATGGGCACATCAATGTGGAACATGTCAGTGGAGAACTACAAAGAGCAGATAATTCTAACAAAGGCTCTACCAAGATTGAAGTTCGTGACAATGCGACAAATGCTCGGAGTTCAAGATTTAGGACGAAGCAACGATCAAGATTAAGGAGGAGAATGTGAACCAAGTAATCTCGCTCCATTGCTTCTTATGTAATGTTATGAACTCGAAGGACCAAATATGTTAGTTAGAAAGATTGTAACCGAAAGTTAGTTAAAAGCGGTTACAAAGTTAGTTATTAGTTAAAAAGGTTGGGACTAAAAACCGAAGGGACACAATGGTTGAATCATACCGATTCAAACCTTATATATATGTATGTACATACTCGAAATCAATGGTTAGACACTTAGACAAAATTTACTTATTCATTTACTTTGCAACTTGTATAATATCGATCTAGTTTTGGGACAACAATAAGTAGGTGGTCATGCCACCGGTTTTGTAAGAAGATGTGTAGGCTTATTGTTTAATCGCAAATGCATGTAGTTAACAATATTTGTTAGGAAGTACTTGACAGTGTTGAAAGAGGGATTTTTTAGGGGTGAAGTAAATGGTTTAGTTTCGAGTAGCTGTTAAAAACTATAGAAGCAAATTCAAACTTTCTGTAGTCTTCAGCTGTTTTGTTATAGTTGTACAATGTATGGCCGAGAACCTTTTTTGAGCCATTAAAGAACATCTCTATCCTTGCTACGCTGTAAGAACCGTTGGGATTCTGTTGATAATGCAGCCACCTTTGACAAAAACACCTTGATTTGCCTTTATACCATGCCAAACAATGAGCCACGGAAGATTTTACATTCCTAAAATTTGACCATGCAATATAAGAAGATTCTTAGTAACTGATTTTTGACTTTTTAACCAAAAAAAACAGGTCTTTTTCGCTGCTAAGAATCAGAATATATGCAGAAGTTGATATGAACGCGAGTGACTTTGGAAAATATCAGATAGAACTGGAACATGTTAAATTAGTTGAGACTTAAATTGTTTATTTAATGTAAAAAAACTACGTAGATAAATATAAAGCAGATTAACCAGAGAAGCCTTGTATTATGAGTTTGGTATCAACTCAAAATAATCACTTTTATACACAGATTCTTTAGCATACAACACACACACGCATCCTTTTCTTCATCTCATTGTATAACCAGAAGCCTTGTATTATGAGTCTGGTATCCACTTAATGCAATCACTTTTGTACATAGATTCTTTAGCATACTGAAAGTTAACACACACACACACATCCTTTTCTTCATATCATTGTTGATCAATCACAATAAATTTATCCATAGATTCGTTTTACTTCGGTATTCATGGCTGATCCGTTTACTTCGGCCCTTGTGAGGGATGTGGTAGGGAGATTAACTTCTGCAGCAATTCAAGAGGTTGGGTTGTTTAGGGGCCTTGAAAATGATCTTTCAGCTCTCAAGAATACTTTTAAACAGATTCAAGGTGTACTTTATGATGCTGAGATGAAGCAAACGACGCAAAAAGATGTGGAAGAATGGCTCAGGACTCTCAAATCTGCCTCTCTGGAGGCGGAAAATGTGCTTGATGAGGCCAAAACTGAAGCTATGATACAAAGGGTGCACAGTATCAAACATAAGGTAAGAACCTTCTTTTCCTCCCACCACAATCCGCTTATGGTCAAAACTAGGATTGCTCATAATGTTAAGAACATAAGAAAAAAATTGGAAGACATTGATGCTAATAGATCCCGGTTTCAATTGACTCCCACTAACATAAGAGAAGATGCAGCGGGAGTTGGGGGTGAGGTTTCAAACAGGGAAACTAGTTCACTTGTAAACTTGTCCAAGATCTATGGAAGGGATGAAGAGAAGAAGATGATAGTTGATAAGATTTGTAACCAGGAACTAGGCATCAGACATGACGCTGATGATGTTTGGGTCTATGCTATATGGGGCATGGGTGGCATCGGAAAAACCACACTAGCTCAATATGTTTACAACCATGAAAAGGTGAAGACACATTTTGAGGTAAAATTTTGGGTGTATGTCTCTGCTGTGTTTGACATCAAACGTATAATAAAGTCAGTATGTGGCTCAGAAGATTCGGAGTTAGATAAGATGCAAGCATGCCTTCAAGACAAGTTACGAGGTAAGAAATTTTTTATTGTCATGGATGACGTATGGATCGATAACAAGGACATGGAAAAGTGAGACGAGTTATGTAAGGCATTAAGTTGCGGAGCAAAAGGCAGCACCGTTATGGTAACGACACGGAAGAAAGATACTGCCCAATTGATGGCTAAGATTCCTGAGTTGCAGCATAATGTGGCAGTTTTATCAAAAGAGGAGTCATGGTCGCTATTCAAGATGCTTGCGTTCCCAGGTGGAGCAGAGGGGGAAAATGTAAGGGAGCTGGAGCCTGTAGGAAGGGAGATAGTTGAAAAATGCAAAGGTTTACCTCTAGCAGTGAAGACTTTGGGTAACTTAATGTCGAAAAAAAAAGGGTGAATGAGTGGCAGCTTGTAAATGACAAGTTCATGTCGGAGATGAAAGACAATGGCATCTTAACTGCTTTGAGGTTAAGCTACGATGATTTGCTTCCACATTTGAAACGATGTTTCTCTTATTGTTGTCTATTTTCAAAAGGGGAGGAAATGAGTAAGGATTTGATGATAGAGTTGTGGATGGCAAATGGATTTATTCCATCAAAAGGAGATGTGAGCTTGTACGTGCTTGGTGAGGAAATTTTTGATTCTTTGGTCGGGAGGTCGTTTTTCCAAGATGTCGTCGAGAAGGATATAAACACGGGTGAGACATGCAAAATGCATGATTTAATGCATGATCTTGCGCAATATGAAATGAGACATGATTGTGCGGTTATAGAGTCGGGTAAGGAGTCGGTAACCTCGGATGAGGTGCTTCATCTCAGTTTATCATGTAAAGATTTTGACTTTTTAAAACAGGATTTGAGAAAGCTTAGACCAATACGATCAATGTTGGTCTTTGATGTTGATTATGAAAGTAGCATCAGACAAATCTCCTGCCATGTTTATCTAAGGGTGTTGTACTTGAACATAATTAAAAGCTGGACGTTGCCCGAATCAATTTGCAAGCTAATACATTTGAGATACTTGAAAATAACAAAGTCAGCAATAAAATCTCTACCAGAGTCGATTATAAATCTCCAAAACTTGCAAACATTAGTTCTAGAAGAGTGTATATTTTTTCGTGAGTTGCCTAAAGGTTTGAGGTACATGAGGAATCTTCAACATCTAGATACTGAGTTCTCTTCACTCCGCCATATGCCTGTTGGAATAAAAGAGCTAACCAACCTTCGAAGGCTTTCACATTTTGTTGTAGGAAAACGTGATGGGGTCCGAATAGGTGAATTGGGAAATCTAAATCTTCTTGGGTGGGGATTGTGGTTATCAGGACTTGAGAATGTTGGAGGTTTAAGGGATGCCAAAAGTGCCAACTTGAAAGACAAAACAAATCTAAAGACTTTGAGCTTAGAGTGGTGGTGGTGGAGGTCGTGGGCTTATACCAATAGACCAGGAGCATTTGATAAAGAATTTCCTGATTCAGGAACATTTGATTCAGAGGTTCTTGAGGGATTGGAACCAAATTCGGGTCTCCAGGAGTTGACTATCAGATGGTACATGGGAAGGGTTCTTTCTCCGAGTTGGATGGTCAAATTAGTCAATTTGACTAGTATTCAATTTTATGGTCTTGGTAAATGTGAACATCTTCCACCATTTGGGAAATTACCCAACCTCGAGAGAATTAGTTTGAGATCTATGGATTCTTTAAAGTGTTTCCATGATGCTGACAACACTACACTAAAGGAAGAGGTTCTCTTTCCTAGTTTACAACAGTTAGATATAGAATGTTGTTGGTCTTTGGTTTATTTGCCTAATAAATTTCCAAAATTGTGGTCATTGAAAATTGAAGAGTGTGGCAAATTACGTTCTCTACCAGATGAGATACAAAGTTTCAAGGATCTTAATTCAATTCGAATTTTTAATTGTGAAATTCTAAGCAGAAGGTGTGAAAAGGAGATCGGAGAGGATTGGCCTAAAATTTCTCACATTCCACATCTCTCCATATATTGAAACTCCACGGTAGCACACCTTTTTTTTTTTTTTTTTTTTTTTTAACTATGGTTGTTTATCTTAAACAAATCTATAACAGAAAATAGAATTTAATTGTTGCTTTACGAGCTGAAAAAGAATATAGTCTAATGTACTCTTTTCAAGTATCAAATGTTCTTTATGATATCCACCATTCAAGGAGGACAAATTCTTGATGTCTGATATCCCAAAGCACATATTAAAGGTCTTGTGCTTGTTTACAATGGGTAAAAGATGATAGTAAAATCACCTTAAGAAAGGCTAACGATTACTATTTGACAAAATAAATTAGTTATTTTCATTATATGAGTAATGACTAGTCCCGTCGTTGGTTCTTAGTTAGCCTGTCATGTCACCATATGTGTACGATGAAAATACCATAGGAAAATTAGTTGCAAGGTCTTTCCAAAAAGTTTAATATAATGTAGCATATTCACGTGTTGTTTAATAAAGTTCGTTTATGGCTTATGTTTAATTATATGTAGTATATTGACCTCTTAAGTCTTAATAGAATACAATTGTCGTCCTGTTAACCAGTTGGTCATGATCAAAATTATCAACTCTAGAAAATTACATTACAACAGTTTTCAAATGTACAACATATTAATGTTAAAACCAGTGTTGCAAAAAAGGTCTAAAAGGCTGATTAGGTGCTACTGGGCCACCGACCTTTTCGATTTGTGTAAATCGTTGAACAAATCGGTCAACCATGGTCAACGGCGGTTAACGATGGTAAAACTTGCCGAAAACATGAAAATCTTACCGAAAATACCCTAAACTCGCCGTAAATTAGTTATAATCACTTATAATCACTGTTTATATCTATTACAAGATGTTTTTCAAGAAAAATTTGCCGAAAATACCGACACTTGCCATAAATACCTAAAACTTGCCAAAAATGCCAATACAATTAATCACTGATTCGCTATTTTTGCAACCTTGAACAAATGTAATCACTTATAGTCATTGTTTATATCTATTACAAGATGTTTTTAAGGAACGTCTTTTCGGGAATACCCAAAAGTACCCAGAAATACCCAAAACTTTCCAAAAATGTCAATCCGATTAATCACCGATTAATCCCGCCTAGACCGATTACAAGCTACAGGGGGTCGACCGCTTCACTAGCGATTTGCGATTTTTGCAACCTTAGTTAAAACTTTATTTCGTTGGTACAAAATGAATGCTTTTTGCACCTGATGCAACTCACGGATACAATTATCTTGTTATCAGATATTAAGAAAGATAGTTTCAAAATAGTGAATACGCAATTAACTCACCGAGTCACCGTGTAGAGACAATTAATTCATCTTCCTGGATAACCGGTAACTGAAAACAAGGTTCTCAGAATTTCTCTGGATATTTGCAAGAATAGTAGCTAAGCTCGTGTAGGGAGTTAAGACATTGTCAAGAACCAATCTATTAATACTAACACAAAATATTTTCACACACCGCACTCAGAAACTATGGTTTTCTTTTAGCAGACAAACAACTTTCTTTACTCTTTAGAAGAAAATGCAACCAAAAGCAATTCATATAGCCATACAAAGATATTAATCTGCCTGATTATTGCATAAGATCTTTATAGAAAGCATTAGCTTTTCCCACACCTTTAATACAGAGCTATAGGAACCATATGGTTTCCACAAATGATTTCTGCAACTTCCTTCAGACAGCCCAAGAGCAAAAGTGCGATCATTACACAAGCTATCCCAGTGGATCGTCCAGAAATATTTTTCCACAACATAGGGTGTGTTTGTTAAAAGTAGCTGTGAGCAAAGAAGCATCGGAAAAATAAGCATTTCTAAAAAATAGCAAAGCTCACCGCTCCTTTGCCAAACGACTACTAAAAACCAAAATGCTCATTACTCACTGCTCATCGCTCAAAAAAACTCCACACCGCTCCTTGACAAACATACCCATAGTTGACAACCTGAAAAAAAGCAAACGAAACTATATCTAAGCTGAAGAACATTGCTCTATGTTAGGTCTGATATGTACACTTGTTTTTGCTGACTTCCTAAGTTGGGGCATTATAAAAAATGCAGAACCTTAAGGTCCTAAATTCCTAATGTCTCCTGTCTCTAAGGATAATACAAGAGTACACTAAAAGAATCCTATATCAGGCTTCAGTGGTGAATGGAAGTAAAAATTGAACGCATTTACTATTGAATAGGTTGATTTGAGTTATATTTGACATGTACAAATAAGCCAAAAATAGAACGTGCAGTGTCAAATGGGATGAAAGTCGCCTGAACTATAACAAAGTATACGGACTGAACTTGTATAAAACAAAGTTATGGAAGAAAAGTTGGATGGCCCAAAACAAACGGAACTCGATCTTTTGGGTAAAAGGGGATCACCCTGGCAAATATATTACTCCAAAAAAAAGCTTAAGTACAACAGATGAGAGTGAAAAGGGAACTCGATCACAGTTGCCATGAAAGTGTCATGAAGCTAAAAGCATCCCCAATGCTTCAAGTCTTCAATGACTTGAAGCATTTAATGCATTAAATGCATACTATACTTATAAACTAAATCTTTTGAGAAAGACTTGGTGTATGCCAAGTCTTTGTGTTAAGCTTTTCAAAAAGCTAGCTATTGATGCAATGCTAAAAACACTACTAAAAGACTTCTTAAAATAAGAAAAAGCTTTTGCCTATTTGAAGCATTGTAGATGCTCTAATATCATACTAAATACCTCCATTAATGTTATTGACTATCTCTTCTTGAATAAAATCGTATCTAGAAGGAAATGCAAGGGTTGTCTATTTAGGATGAGACAAAATGAGGTAGTCACTACGAAAATGCCATGAAGTTGATATCACACCTCAATAAGCGGTAGTCCTAGCACAAGTAGGCAAGTTGCTACTACAAAACTGTTAAATTTTGGAGTATCAATTTGTGGTAAACATATCATTCTATCAATATCTAATGGCTTTCAAGTTATGTTCATTGCAGAGATTCTACAGGGGTTAATCATGGACAAAGAATAAAAGGTTTAAAGTTCCAAGAAGCTCGTTTCTGCTGAAGCTTTCTCATTTCTGCTGATGAGTCATTTATAGCCGTTAGAGGGGTCTTAGTGTAACTTAATCTCCTATTTAATAAATCCCTTAATCTAGGGTTACACACACTTGAGTGTGCAGTCTTTTGTATCACTCTCTACTCTTCCTTCTGATCATTTCATTGATCTTGTCTTGTCTTTACATTTACATGATTATTGTCTCATTGACATTAATCTAATCTTGTAACATTTGGATACTATTGTAAACATAATCTAAGCTGACTATTGCTGCTTAGATCTGAATAAAGGTTATGTTGTTCATCAGTGTTGCCTATACTTTCGTACATGGTATCAGAGCTTCAGGCTCATTGATTCTCTTCGGCAACAAATTGGTGGTTTGGGGTTATTGCTACTGGCGTAATCACTGTTTATCTTCCACTTACAATTAGCCCTAGACTAAGTGAATCTAGGGTAATTGTGATCTGTTCTTCCGCTGCATATTTCTCTGTAAGTCTAAGTCTTATCTCTTCTTCAAACATACAGTACTTAAGTTTTTGTGGGTGCAAACGGGTAGACTAACATCTTGATCTGCCACCTCTGAGTGGTATGAATACCTGCTCTGGTTTACCCTAGTCCACAGGCTTGGTGCTTGTTGTTTCTTAAATTCAAAGTCTTATTTATCTGTCTATTTGGTCTTATTATTATCTCTGTCTGTGACTCTTTGTCTGTCTTATTATATCTGTCTGTCTTATTGCTTGAATTATGGCTATTGGTGATGATAATATTGGTGGCTCTTCCACTGAGAAAAGCTTATCCTTTGGTGATGCTTTGTATTTACACCCTAACAATACCAATGGTACTCCCATTATTTCTATTAAACTTACTGGAACTGAAAATTATAAAATATGGAATATGGCCATGACTTTTGCTTTAAGGAACCATAATAAGTTAGGGTTTATTGATGGTACTTGCATAAGAGATGATTCAAACCCTAGTCTTGCTAATCAATGGGATACTTGTAACTCTGTTGTGGTTACTTGGATTCTTAATTCTCTCAGCCCTGAACTATTTGCTGGTGCTATATATGCTAAAACTGCTTATGAAATGTGGAATGATCTTAAAGATACCTATGATAAGGTTGATGGTTCAGCTATCTTTAATATGCATAAAAATATAAACTCTCTTAGTCAAAGTGGGTCCTCTCTTGCTGATTATTATAACAACCTTAACTCTTTATGGAAACAATTTGATTGTATGATCAGCTTGCCTCCCTGCACTTGTGAAGCTGCAAAACATTTTGAAAAACATAATCAGCTAATCAAGTTAATGCAATTTCTTATGGGTCTTGATGACTCCTATGTCCCCATTAGAAGCAATATTTTAACCAGAGATCCTTTACCTAATATCAAAACTGCTTTCTCTGTTGTCTCTAGAGAAGAATCTCACAGAAATGTTTCATCTGGGAATAGCTCTGCTAAACCCAATGCTACAGCCTTTGCTGCAAAAAGGTCTGATGGTGGAAAATTTTTTGATAAAAAAGGTTTTAACAACAAAGGTTCTGGTTTTAATAATGGTAACAGCTCAAATAGCAGAGGACCAAACATGAATCTCAAATGTACTAATTGCAAAAAACCTGGTCACACTGTTGATAGATGTTATGATCTTGTTGGTTATCCTGCTGGATATGTTAAAAGGAATTTTAATGGTAAACCTTTCAGCAGTAACAATGTTTCTGCTGAAACTAATCATGTCACTGATAATAGTGCTAGCAACTCTCCTATTTCCTTGTCTAATGAACAGCTCTCCAGACTTATGAGTCTTTTCAATGACAACAATGTGTCATCTGCTAATGCCAACTTGGCAGGTAAAAATTTTTCAGGAACCTTCTTTAATGGCAGTGTCAAGTTTAATGTAAACTTTAACAAATTTTTTAACAACAACACAAAATCTTTATCTGGAAACATCAGTCTTGGTTGGATTGTTGACTCTGGTGCAAATCAGCACATGACTGTGTCTGAAAACTTTTTAATCAATGTTGTTAACATTTCAAATCTTGGCTTAACTGTTGGACATCCCAACGGTACTCAGGCCTTAATTACTAAAATTGGTGATTTAAAGGTCAATAATGACCTAACTCTTTTTGATGTACTTGTTGTTCCTGATTACAATGTTAGTCTGTTGTCTGTTCATAAAATTGCTAGAGACAATAAGATGTTTGTTGGGTTTAATGAATCTAATTGCTATATACAGGATTTACATCAAAAAAGGATTGTGGGGATTGGTAAACAATACAATGGGTTATATGTTTTTGATATTGATTCTACATGTAAGATTATTTTTAATAACTGCATATCTGTTTGTCATGTTTCTAAATATCTTTGGCATCAAAGACTTGGTCATCCCTCTGACCAAGTCCTACACATACTTAAACCCACTCTTAAATTTGATAGTACATCTGAAACTGATCATCTCTGTGATACTTGTAATAAAGCTAAACAAACCAGGGAACCATTCCCTCTAAGTGAACATAAATCAACTAAAATTGGTAAACTTGTCCATCTTGATGTATGGGGACCATATAAAGTCACTAGCAGAGATGGTTACAAATATTTTTTAACAGTTGTTGATGACTATTCCAGGGCAGTGTGGGTTTATATGCTTAAGGGGAAGGATGATGTTTATGGTTCCATTGTTAACTTTACTCATATGCTATCAAATCAATTTGAACACAATGTCAAGATTTTTAGAAGTGATAATGGGACAGAATTTGTCAATAATAAACTTCAACATTTTTTCCATGAAAAAGGAATTTTACATCAAACCTCTTGTGTTTAAACACCACAACAAAATGGTATTGCAGAAAGGAAACATATGCATCTCCTTAATGTAGCTAGATCCCTTATGTTTCAGGGGGAATTACCTCTAAATCTTTGGTCTGAATGTGTTCTAACTGCTGCCTATGTCATAAACAGGTTACCCACTTCAGTTCTGTCTGGCAAGTCCCCCTTCTTCCTTGTATATGGGCATGACCCTTCACTCTCTCTCCTTAGAGTCTTTGGCTGCTTATGCTATGCCACCATTCTCAACATCTCTGATAAATTTGGTAGTAGGTCTGAAAAAAGTGTCCTTATTGGTTACTCAAATGAGAAGAACGACTATAAACTCTTGAGCCTAGAAACAAAAAATATCTTTTACTCCAGAGATGTCAAATTTTATGAAACTGTTTTTCCCTTCAAAATGAAAAATACTTTGTCAAAACCTTTTGTTGAAACTTTTGTACCAAAAGATTTAAATCACAAAAATTTCTTTGACTCACAAATAAGTCCCAATGATGAAGGGAGAGTGACATCCTATGATGATGGCACAGTGGTAAGTCATCCTACTAGGATTGACGAACCGGTTGCAACATCTATAGATGATAATACATACCCTGAGGGCACCATATCACATGAATCACATCCTGCTAATGCATCTTCTGATTCTACTGATACAACACCTGATTCTGCTGAACAAGAAAGAGGCTTGCCAGCCACTGCTGCTAGAAGGTCAACCAGAGTCTCTAAGTTGCCCAGTAATCTTAACGACTTTATTGTAGAAGGAAAAGTCAAATATGGTGTTGAAAAGGTTGTTAATTACTCTAATCTTAACTAAGATAATTACTGCTTTGCATCTAGTCTTAATAAAAGTATTGAACCTACCTGTTATAAAGAAGCTATCATTGATAGTAATTGGGTTGATGCTATGAACTCTGAAATTGAGGCCTTAAATGGAAACCATGCTTGAGATATAACTGATCTACCTCCTAATAGAACTCCTATTGGCTACAAATGGATCTTTAAAATCAAATATAAAGCCAATGGTGAAGTTGATAGATATAAGGCTAGATTAGTTGTTAAAGGTTATAACCAAAGGGAAGGAATAGACTATGATGAAACTTTTTCTCCTGTTGTGAAAATGTCTACTGTCAGATGTCTTATTGCCTTAGCTGTAAAAAACAAATGGCCTCTTTTTCAACTTGATGTTAACAATGCTTTCTTGTATGGAGATCTTGATGAGGATATCTATATGACCATCCCCAAGGGGTTCTGTAATGAGAACAATAAAAATAAAGTTTGTAAACTTGTCAAATCTCTATATGGCCTAAAACAAGCTCCTAGGAAATGGAATGAAAAACTTGTCAGTGTTTTAAAAGAAAATAACTTTGTTCAATCTGTTAATGATCACTCTTTGTTCACCAAAACAAAGAATAACAAGTTTATTGCTCTGCTTGTTTATGTAGATGATATTGTTCTTACTGGAAACTGCATTGATGAGATAAACCTATTCAAAGAGTTTCTAAAATCAAAATTTCATATTAAAGACTTGGGAAATCTAAAATACTTTCTTGGCATTGAGGTTCTAAAAACTGGGAATGACATTTGTCTCTCCCAAATAAAATATTGTCTTGAACTCCTCAAAGAATTTGGCCTTCTTGGGTGCAAACCTGTGTCCACTCCTATGGAACCCAACTATGTCCTTCCATACATTCCCACTGCTGATGATCCCTTACTTGTCAACATCACTGGTTATCAGAAGTTACTTGGGAAACTTATCTATCTCACCCATACAAGACCTGACATCTCATACTCAATTCATTGTCTGGCACAATATATGCATTCTCCCTTGAAATCTCATCTGGAATGTGCCCTCAATGTCCTGAGATATCTAAAAGGAGCTCCAGGAAAAGGTCTAAGGTACAATTTCAGCAACTCTGAAAATCATCTTGAAGGATATAGTGATGCTGATTGGGCCAAATGCAACCAGAAAATCTGTCACAGGGTATTGTGTTTTCTTTAATGATTGTCTGATCTCATGGAAAAGTAAAAAACAAAACACTCTTTCAAAATCTTCCACAGAAGCAGAGTATAGATCTATGTCTACTGCTGCCTGTGAAATCATTTGGATTCAAAAAATCTTAAAGGATCTAAAAGTCGATATTAATCTCCCTGTTAATCTTTTCTGTGATAACAAATCTGCTTTACAACTTGCTGTCAACCCTGTTTTCCATGAAAGATCAAAACACTTTGAAATTGATGTTCACTTCATCAGGGAAAAAATTGCTAGAGGTGTTATTAGTGCAAAAAAGATTGGCTCTTCAAACCAAACTGCTGGCAAACTCACTAAAAACCTCCCTGTCTATCAGCATAAATTTTTGTGTGAAAAATTGATATTGTTTGATATGTTTGCCCATCAGATTAAGGGGGAATGTTAAATTTTGGAGTATCAATCTGTGGGAAACATACCATTCTATCAATTCCTAATGGCTTTCAAGTTATGTTCATTGCAGAGATTCTACAGGGGTTAATCATGGACAAAGAATAAAAGGTTTAAAGTTCTAAGAAGCTCGTTTCTGCTGAAGCTTTCTCATTTCTGCTGATGAGTCATTTATAGCCGTTAGAGGGGTCTTAGTGTAACTTAATCTCCTATTTAATAAATCCCTTAATCTAGGGTTACACACACTTGAGTGTGCAGTCTTTTGTATCACTCTCTACTCTTCCTTCTGATCATTTCATTGATCTTGTCTTGTCTTTACATTTACATGATTATTGTCTCATTGGCATTAATCTAATCTTGTAACATTTGGATACTATTGTAAACTTAAACTAAGCAGACTATTGCTGCTTAGATCTGAATAAAGGTTCTGTTGTTCATCTTGTGTTGCCTATACTTTCGTACAAAAACAAACAAGCATTCAATTTTGGGTTTAATGGACCTCGATGATGATTTTAACATCCAGAAACTCTATTTAGTTAAAATTAAAATATACTCCTAGCTGACAAAATTGATTTTTTTTTCTTGATTGAAAATTGTTGGGATTTTAGATCTAGTTAACCAGTAACCTCTACGAGTACGCAGCGGATATTGGATCTAGTTAATACAATTATGTTAACACGTAATTAATAAACATATAATTTAATACAATATTAAATAATTAAAAGGGAATAAAGAAGGCTAACCTTGCTTGGCAATTGAACTCTAGCAACGAAACAAGAAACCCTACGAAACCTTTAAGTGTCTAAAGTAAACACCTTGAAGAGTATCACACACAAACCCGATTCACGTATACGTTCGATGTAGCTAGTCGAGAACGTAACAATAAAAAAACCAGAAACAAAACCTTTGTTCACGTGAATACCCCACGTACAGTACACCTCCAAGGAAACCAGTAGCTTGAATCTGTCCGTGAAAACAAGCTAGAAAACAGCCTTTGAATGTTACCCGATATCGGACAATGCTTGTCCGATAACCACCTTCTTTCCGAGAACCAAAACAAACGAGCAGGGACTGTTTTGGATCTTGTTGCTGCTTGTTTGTGTCGACCAGGAACCAAACAAAGAGAAACCAAATACCTTGTCTAAACACTTGTCGAGATTACAAGTTTAGAACTTAACTAAAAACCAAAACCCTTGTCGATTACAAGAAGCAAACGACCAAGGATGTAGAAGCAGGAATCATTTTCTGTTTTTAGGGATAGAGGAAGTGTTGTATGCTTGAAAATGCAAGAGGTGAAGGGGAGCTTATATAGTGCTCAAGTCGAAACCCTAGAGGATACCCTAGCTTGTTCGACAAGTCACAAACAAACCCAAAACCCACTCCAGCTTCTGCACCCAATCGGTTTGGATCACCCAAGCCCAAGGCTTTAACCCAAACGACCCAAAACATAAGCCAAAACAGCACACGGGTCATAATGGTTGACGGGTCAAGTTACATTCATATTCGGGTAACGTTTATTAAAGTATTAGTTACGTTTCAACACGTATACTCGTGTTTATCGTGTGTGCCCCCATCGGCTCACACACATCTAGTTGCTTTGTTGTGTTTTAGAACTCCCACAAACCAACAGCTCCCACTTGGGAGTTGGTGTGTCGAATGGCACACAAAACTAACGATGGAAACGCCTAGCAAACGCTCTCACTCGCTTTTTAACTAAATGTGTCTGAGAGAATAGTTTCGAAAAAGTTTCTCAGTAGCATGGTCATTCAATGTCTTGCTTTAATCATCTTTTGTTATAGATACCATTAAACCATGGATTATGGATCTCTAATCATTCCATATAGTTTAACCATTTAGAATCTCGTTATAGATTTTAATTCAGATATACCAAGTGTAATCAAGAATCATCTTGCATTACTCTTTGGGTCCGGCCAGACAGTTATCTGATTAAATCTGGAGAGGCGCCATGGTATCTTTCTGCACATATCAAGTGGAGTACTAAATCCTTTATTGACTACAAGTGTTGTGGATGCTGCTTCACATCACTCCGAAATATAGCTTTTATAACTACGTTGTTCAGATAGCGTTTTGCATATACTTACAAAAAATGATATCCACACATAACAGAACTTACTTGCATCTCAAGTCTAAGGATGAAGATAACAAACCATTTTCAATATTTTACTTATGACAAGGATCCAAAAGTAAATCTTTGAAAGTTGGGGAATCCAATATGCATCTCTAGTGAATACATATGAGTTAGGCGGGAACAATCCGAATTCTCGTTAGAATTATAACCAACACTCACATTTGCCTTATCATAACAATATTCCCATATTGTTAACCGACAATGGACATATTTAGAATGATAAATCATTTCATGGATTAAACATGCAAAAATGGAATAACATATTATATGAATATAATAACAAATACCTCGTATCTTTATTAATCAAAAAATAATTACTGTCTTACAACTCCAAATTATCCAAATACTAATTAACACACAGTTTACATGAGACTACTAGCAGGTACCAAACCTATTTCTCTAGTCAATTTAGAATGCTTAGGGAAATCCAGAGCTTTCGTAAATGGATCAGCTAGATTGTCATCTGTGTGAACCTTTAATATCTTCACATCTCCCATTTCAATGGTCTCTCGAAGATAATGAACTTTAGCGCGATAATGTCCAGCACCTTTAGTGATTCCGCTTTCATTTGCTATAGTAATGGCTCCAGTATTATCACAATACATATTTATGGGTTCTTCAATTGTGGGAACGATGTTCAACCCAGAAATGAATTTTCGAATCCATACAGCCACTTTTGATGCATCACAAGCAGCAATATACTCAGCTTCAGTAGATGAAGTAGCAAAAATACTTTGCTTAGTGCTTTTCCAATCAACCGCACCTCCATTAAGAACAAATACATATCTAGTATGAGATTTTAAGTCGTCAGCATCTGTCAGATATCCAGCATCAGTGTAGCAAGAAACCCTGAGCTCTTGTTCATCTTTTCCTCCATAGATCAGAAACATATCCTTAGTATTGCGTAAATACTTAAGAATATTTTTCACAGCAGTCCAGTGAAGTTCACCTGGATTCTGTTGGAATCGGCTTGTCACATTCTGTGCGAACGCAACATCAGGACGAGTACATCTCACAGCATACATAATAGAACCTATAGCCGAAGCATAAGGAATCCTTTGCATGCGCTCTTTCTCAGCAGGTGTTTCAGCACCTTGTGATTTACTCAATTTAGGCTTATCTTGCATTGGGATTGCGCCACGTTTGGAGTTCTCCATATAAAATCTTTTCAAGATTTTCTCAATGTAAGCACTTTGACTCAACCCAATCAATCGTCTAGATCTGTTTTGATAGATTTTAATTGCAAGAATATATGCAGCTTCTCCTAAGTCTTTCATGGCGAAACATCTTCCAAGATAGGATTTTACATGTTGTAACATTGGAATATTGTTTCCCATAATCAATATGTCATCAACATATAGAATTAGGAAAGTGACATAACTCCCACTAGCTTTCTGATATACACATAGCTCATCTTGATGTTGAGAAAATCCAAATTTCTTTATCTCATCATCAAAACGTTTATTCCATTGTCTCGATGCTTGCTTAAGTCCATAAATGGAACGCTTGAGCTTGCATACACGGTTAGGATATTTTGGATCAACAAAACCCTCAGGTTGCTCCATATAGACCTCTTTGTAAAGATGTCCATTGAGGAAGGTGGTTTTGACGTCCATTTTCCATATCTAAAAGTCATAGTATGCAGCTACGGCTATGAGAATCCTTATAGCTCTAATGTCTGCTATAGGAGAAAAGGTTTCTTCATAATCAATCCCGTAGGTTTGAGTGAAGCCCTTTGCTACGAGACGAGCTTTAAAGGTTTATACCTTACCATCCATATCAGTCTTCTTCTTGAAGAGCCACTTGCTGCCAACTGTCTTGCAGTTAGGAGGAAGCTCAACTAAGACCCAGACATCATTGTCTTTCATGGATTGCATTTCCACATTCATTGCATCAAGCCATTTCTTGGATTCAAGATCCAGCAATGCAGCTTTATAGTTATTGGGTTCACCAAGAACCCCTAACTCATGTTCCTCAGCGTCAATGTATAAACACATACGGTCAGGAGCACGGCGTGTCCTATTGGACTTTCGAATGGGAACAATATCACTTTGAGGTTCTTCAATTTCTTGATCATCCTCATCATGATGAATGCTAGTGTCTAAAGAAGGATTTGTATCTTCTTCTTGAAGTAATTCAAGATCATCCATACTCCCACTTGCTTTAAGATCCATAAGATTACTCTCAAAGAACTCAGCATTTCAAGCAACAAAAACTTTGTTCTCAGATGGAAGATAGAAAGAATATCCCATAGTTTCCTTAGGGTATCCTACGAAGATACACTTAATAGCTCTAGGTTCAAGTTTTTCAGGTTTGGTAAGTGTATCACGTTTAGCAAGTGCCTCACAACCCCAAACTTTTAAGTAAGACAGCTTAGGGGCTTGCCCATGCCATACTTCGTATGGTGTCTTTTCAACCTTCTTAGTTGGAACCATATTGAGAATGCGTGCAGCAGACTCAAGGGCATAATCCCAAAAGGACTTTGGAAGAGTAGTTTGTTTCATCATAGAACGCACCATGTCAAGCAGGGTTTGATTTCTCCTCTCAGATACACCATTGTGTTGTGGAGTATAAGGAGGAGTTCGATGGGCAATAATCCCATGCTCCTTAAGATGATCCAAAAACTCTTGACTCATATATTCACCTCCACGATCAGTACGTAGTGATTTTATGGTCTTCCCGAGTTGATTTTCTACTTCCTTTTGAAACACTTTGAATGTTTCAAACACTTCATGTTTATGTTTCAGCAAGTAAACATAACCATACCGACTATAATCTTCAGTGTAAGTCACGAAGTAATTTGCTCCTTGTCTTGAAGTGATTCTAAATAGGCCACATACATCTGAGTGTATAAGTCCAAGTAAATCTTTAGCCCTTTCCACTTGATGTGAATAAGGTTTTCTAGCCATCTTACCAGACATACAAGCAACACACTTTTAAAGAGACTTAATGTCAGATAAGTTGAGAAATCCATCATGTTGCAACTTCTCCATGCGTTTCTTGCTAATGTGTCCAAGACGACCATGCCACAAGAGAGCAGAGTCCAAGTTAGTCTTGGCTCTTTTATTGCTTACAGCAAACATAGAACTTTCATTTGTATTCGAACAAGACATTTCAATTTCAAAAACACCATCACGAGGAATAGCAGTAAAATAAACAACGTTATTCTTAGAAACTGAAATATAATTATTCGATTCAAAATAGTTAATAAAACCATCGTCATACAAACGAGAAACTGAAATAATCCCCCTAGTAATAGAGGGAGCATAATGAAAATCTTTTAAAACAATAACTAATCCACTAGGGAGTGATAAATGATAGTTTCCAATAGCTTCAACTTCTGCGCGTTGACCATTGCCCACGTACAAACTTAAAGCTCCTGGTTTCAGCTTCCTACTGCCCCTTAGACCCTGAGTATTATTACAGATGTGAGTACCACAGCCAGTGTCATATACTAAGGATGATTTAGGGAAAGAGTAGAGTTCTATAGTGAAAATACCTGAAGAACTAGCTGCAAGAGACTGTTTCTTCTTTTTCATTAACTCGGCGAGATACTAGGGACAATTCCTTCTCCAATGTCCTGTCTCACCACACTGGTGACAGGTAGCGTCCTTTGCTGGATTATCCTTCTTGGGTGGTGGAGGAATCTTTGGTTTGGATTTAGAGGTAGAAGCATTGTATGGCTTATACTCAGTAGCATAACCAAACTTGCTGTTTCCATTCCCACGATTCCCCTTAGCAGCCTTGAACGATTTGTTTTACTTTTGGTTTTTCTGGACCTTACCACCACGCACATAATGGAGTGCAGGTGCAGCATCTTTCTTTGGCAACGTCTGCTCATGTTGCTTAAGCATAGCATGCAATTCATTAATAGTCTTCCCCATGCTGTGCATATTGAAGTTCTGCACAAACGAGATGTACTCTTTAGAAAGACCGATTAGGATCAAACTAATTCCATAGTGGAGAGTAACTGGGTGACCAAGACGTTCCAAACTGTCAATGTAGCTCTTCATCTTTAGAACATAGGAGCTAACCAATTGATCCTCTTCCTGCTTGCATGCGTGGAATTCATGTGCAGTTTGTAGAAGCTCTTGTTCTGATTGTTGGGAGAACATAGACTTCAACTCCTGAAGCATGTCATAAGCACCAAGATGAGTTAGATTTCGTTGGATCTCTAACTCCATGGTCATGAGCATGAAGGCAGCTATGTCCTTTGAACCTTTGACCCAAGCAGTGTGAGCTGCAAGAGCCTCAGGTAGGACAGGGTGGCCAGGAGTAGCAACAGGTGCTGCAGGTATGGGATGCTCTAGATAAGCTTCCTTATCTTCAGCTGATAGTATTATGAGAAGCTGGCGATACCAATCAATGAAATTAGGTCCAGTGAGTTTTTGTTTCTCAAAGAAACTCCTGAGTACCGAACTGTTTCCGATTGAAGTAGTCATCTACAATTGAAAAGTTCAAATAATTAGGTTGCGTTTAGTTGAGAGAAAACACCCTTATTTTCCACAAAATGTTTTATGGAAAACAAGGAAAAAGAAGATCGCGTTCAAATCAACGTTTTCCAACAAAATCTTTTGCAAAACACAAATCCCCTATTTCCTAACTTAACAAAGAAAATTACAAAACAAATTTTAGTTGTTTTCCTTGTTTTCCTTTGTAACCCTCAATCCTCCCTCCCTTTCTTCAAAACAGAAAATAGAAACATCAACTAAATGCGTTTTCTATATTTTCAAGTGTTTTGTGGAGATTAATTCTCCTTTCAAATTTTTACAAAACTAGAGATAGAAAATAAGAGAATTTGTTCTCCAACTAAACACACCCTTAGTATTTTTGATAATTACATTCTTAAAGAATTAACTACCCAATTAATTACTAATAAGACTAAGATCCAACTTGCAACCCCATTAATTACCATAGGTCTGACCAGTGTATAAAAAATGGGACAAGAGGTAAGCGACGAGCGTTAATTGCATAATGCAACTCTTAGATTTATGAGACTGTTTAAGGCATTAGTATCAAGTAATAATGTCAAAAGCATGTTTAGTTCTCATCGTATGCCTCGGGTCCGAGGTCTGACCAGGTTAACTTGATATAAGTCGACCAAGTATGAACGTGTAAAAATAACTAGAGGTCTGACCAGTGAGAAATAATTACCATGTGTTGGAAAGGCCCTTAGGTCTCACCAGAAAAGTCAATCCAAGTGCACCTGTCCATAGTTGGGTGGCATAGACTTAATATTAACAAATAGTTATGCACACATAAATGTGGTAAAAGTAATGTACAAAGAAGCATGCAAAACAACTTTGTAACACTAATTTTAAAAACTTTTTGGTAACGGCACTGTAGTGATCATCATGGTTCACGGTAGCTCCAATCGAACGCACAGGGAGGCAGAGGACCAGGTAAGCGCAGAAGCATAACCTTAGACATCCTTTCAGTGAGACTGTGCTCACTTCTTTAAACCCCCTTTTTAGTTTGTTCTAGTGGGTAAGCCATACATCTCAAGTGTCCATAGCGTATAGTTTTTAAATTCTTGAAAACGTGTTTCATATATTAGGTCACTTTATTTTACAAAAACAAATTTTCACGAATCAAATAGCAGGTCACAATGAGCATGGTATTTAGGCGTGTAAATAAAGACCAATATTAATGTTATGGTTACGATATGTATTATTCCATATTGCATACAATTAGGTGTCAAAACAAGTAATAATGCACATATAGGAATTACAAACATACAAGCATAAACATTAATATAAATAACCACATATTGTTCCGAGTCCTCTTACGAGTCTTCCCCAAACGGAGAACCATAAGACCGTCACTAGGATGCAGTACCTAGATCGCCCCATACATCACTTAGAAAAGCAATTGAGTGGGTCTTGTGGCCGGCAAAACACATAAAGCATGGCAATCCCAATTAACAAGTAATTACGCAATATATGTATTTAAATCAATATGTAATTCTAATTATCACAATAATTCTAATTAACAATTAATAAATACAAATTAACTTTTAATTCTAATTAGCAAGTAATTTAAATTTTACATGTAATTCTAAATTAACTATTTAATTTTAATTAACAAGGTAATTATAATTCACATGTAAATTAAGTTCTAATTAACAAATTAATTCTAATTATCAATATAATTTTAATTTGTGTGTGACTAGTTATTATTTATTAAACATTGACAAGTATTGCATGTAATTGTCAAAAATAAAATAAAATCAAATAATATACAAGGTTTCATGCAGCCCTTTTAAAACATGTTTATTAATATCAGAAACGTGTAACCCATAATCGCAAAAACGAGTTGACTCTTGATGCCACTGTTGGGATTTTAGATCTAGTTAACCAGTAACCTCTATGAGTACGCAGTGGATATTGGATCTAGTTAATATAATTATGTTAACACGTAATTAATAAACATATATTTTAATACCATATTAAATAATTAAAAGGGAATAAAGAATGCTAACCCCTTGCTTGGCAATTGAACTCTAGTAACGAAACAAGAAACCCTACGAAACCTTTAAGTGTCTAAAGTAAACACCTCGAAGAGTACCACACACAAACCCGATTCACGTATACGTTCGATGTAGCTAGTCGAGAACGTAACAATAAAAAAAACAGAAACAAAACCTTTGTTCACTTGAATACCCCACGTACAGTACGTACACCTCCAAGGAAACCAGTAGCTTGAATCTGTCCGTGAAAACAAGCTGGAAAACAGCCTTTGAATGTTACCCGATATCGGACAATGCTTGTCCGATAACCACCTTCTATCCGAGAACCAAAACAAACGAGCAGGGACTGTTTTGGATCTTGTTTCTGCTTGTTTGTGTCGACCAGGAACCAAACAAAGAGAAACCAAATACCTTGTCTAAACACTTGTCGAGATTACAAGTTTAGAACTTAACTAAAAACCAAAACCCTTGTCGATTACAAGAAGCAAACGACCAAGGATGTAGAAGCAGGAATCGTTTTCTGTTTTTAGGGATAGAGGAAGTGTTGTATGCGTGAGAATGCAAGAGGTGGAGGGGAGCTTATATAGTGCTCAAGTCGAAACCCTAGAGGATACCCTAGCTTGTTCGACAAGTCACAAACACACCCAAAACCCACTCCAGCTTCTGAACCCAATTGGTTTGGATCACCCAAGCCCAAGGCTTTAACCCAAACGACCCAAAACATAAGCCAAAACAGCCCACGGGTCATAATGGTTGAAGGGTCAAGTTACATTCATATTCGGGTAACGTTTATTCAAGTATTAGTTACGTTTCAACACGTATACTCGTGTTTATCGTGTGTGCCCCCATCGGCTCACACACATCTAGTTGCTTTGTCGTGTTTTAGAACTCCCACAAACCAACAAAAATATCCATACCATAACTCAAAATCAGCAAAAAGAAATTTTACCTTCCACAAGTTTTTACATGACTGATTTTTGTCGCATGAAATCATGTGCATGCGATATCTCAGCTGGAACAACATATTACTGTATATCAGACATTTGAACATTTCAATGAAGAAGTACTGAGAAATATCGGTTTAAAGTAGGAAAATGTTAAGTTAATAGTTATAGTACTACCTCCGTCACAATACGTACTACTGTTCACGGATAAAAAACAAAAAATAAAAAAAATGCATTAAGTAATGCTTGAGTTTCTAGAAAGCCTACAAACGACAATGTTACCGTTTAACAATTAATTAATGTTTTCTTTTAATTTTTTAAATATCAATTTTGGTCCAGAATAATATGGTAAACTTAAACAACTCTAACTACGAGTAGTATTTTTAGTAATGGACAAATATCGCCTAAATGATGAAAAACTAATATCACGTTCGACTTTTAGCTCAAGCTTGACATGTTTTTACTCGCCTCGGCTCAATGATCTATATTATGGGTTTGCTAAAATGAAACATACACATTTTTTTCATAATGGTTGGCCGGTTATCATACATATTATGTGTTCAAGTAAATTTAAAATGAACACTGTGTTATTATTTAAATCTCGCACTTTGTATACTTGCCCAATTCTTGCATTATCATTTAATCATTTACGTAATTCTTACCAAAATCTTACAATAACGTTTTTTGTTGATTATTTTACGAATTTAGAAATGCACATGTGAATATCCCTTTACTATGTTATTATTTTATTTTCCCACTTTAATTGTATTACGAGTTTGGTGTCCACTAAATATAATCACTTATACACAGGGGCGGATCTACAGCAAACACACGGTATGCACGTGCATACCCTGTGGTTCTACCTTGTAGTGTAAAATTATTATTTTTTTCATGCTTTTATAGATCAAGTGCATTGAGTGATACCCATAAAAAAGGGATTTATCTGAGTGCATACCAAGAAAAAGAAAAAAAAATGAAATTAAAGAAGAAAGAAGTAGAGATTGCCATTTCTAGGGTTTACGTCTTCTGTGTTGAAAAATGAAGAAGAAGGAGGCGACATAGTAACTGATATGGTTTGAATGAGGGATTTTTCTTCAAGGTAGTCCTTTAATGAAGAGGTTTGGGCCTGGTAACCCCATGTTCGAATTTTGGAAAAGGCAAGGGTTTACCCCTATTAATTATCGTGCCTTCGGGCGGATTAGTAGGGGGTTTTTCCCCATCGGGTATTTGAAATAGGCATTTCCGCTTCGAGGGAGCTCTCTAGCGCGGACCCGGTTTAGACAACGTAGTCTAGACCTCCCGCTGTCGAACCGCGATACGAAGCACCTTATAAGAAATTCACCTTTTAAAAAATTAATGGTTTCGAATACAAAGTAACAAAGGTTCTGTATATTGAAGTAAAACAATAATGATTTGATATAAACTAATGATACTTTATTGATAATTGTATATTTGTTACAGACTTCTAGACATATATATACATAATGAATCGTTGCCTTCTTGTGGCAGTTATACCGATTCAACAATACTAAACGACACAACCTAAATAACTGTTATATCTATAACAACCCAAACGACCCATATTGACCCAGCCCATAACCCAATTGTTTTTACAGGCTTTACATAAAACTTAATAAATAATATACACTAACTATCCTTATCTTTGCTTCTATAACATTAATGGTCCAACATTCACCCCCTAATGTTATAGACGGCAAAGTCTTCAATTCTTCAAAGTTCTTTTATAGCAATGGTTCATCATCTTCGTACTGAATCAGGTTTGCTTCCATATTTGGACATTCGCCTTTGTAGTGTCCAAGTTCTTTGCACTTGTAACATCTTATCTGACTCAGGTCTTGATCACCATCTTTTTTCTTCCATGGTTTCCAATTCTTGTCTTGCCCACGTCCTGGTATTCCTTGACTTGAATTCTCATGACCGCAACGTTCACACTTATGTTCCTTGGTCTTCTCCTTTTCATCTACTTTGCTGAAAAGTAGGCCATTGGATCCATCTTCTTCTTTGACTGCCTTTTTCATTCGTTCTTCGAAAGCTTTTAATCTCCCAATGGCTTCTTGAAATGACATCGTATTAAGATCTGCAAACTGCTCTATTGCTGCAACAATTTGCATAAACTTCTCTGGTACAGAACTTAAAAGTTTCCTAACCAGCCTTTTATCGTCCATCGTATGCCCTAAACTGCTTGCATGTGTTGCAATCTCACTTATCTTCCCGGCATACCC
Organism: Chrysanthemum seticuspe; assembly: GCA_019973895.1. NCBI lineage: Eukaryota > Viridiplantae > Streptophyta > Magnoliopsida > Asterales > Asteraceae > Chrysanthemum > Chrysanthemum seticuspe. The sequence continues at coordinate 31,943,963 of BPTQ01000004.1, read as the reverse complement.
ATCTAGCGACTCCTTGTCTTTCATCTTCAATTGTTCAAACTCCGACTCTAGTGTTTGAACACGCGCCTCCTTAACTCTATCAACTTGTCACACCCCCAAATTACCTGTTTTGCAGCGGAATGGAATTCCTGGGGGATGACTGTCATAGCATCAAAGTTATAGTTATATTGAACGACCTAAAGTGTCGTTTGGAAAACACATCGTTTGATTTATGAAAACAATCAGAGTTTACAAAGTATAGGTCCCAAATGAAAATCAACTTGTGCGGAAATAAGTTTGTTACAAGCCAAACGATGTTTTTAAAGTATATGAAACCCAAGTGAGACGCGTCGTCACCGCGACTCTATGATGTGTCCACATGCATGCCATGAAGTGAATGCCTTAGATACCTGAGATAAAACATGCTAAAAGTGTCAACACAAAGGTTGAGTGAGTTCATAGAGTTTGCGTTGAAATGTAAAGCCTTTCAAAATCGTTTATGCAGCAAAGGCATTGTAAATCCACTCAATTCCAAGTTCCGCCCATACACAACTTGCAACCTGTGTGTTCACAACCCACTGCTGAAATGTATATAGTTTATGTTCAAGCACATGATGTCAAATGAATTCATAAAATAGTGCATAACTTAATGTATCCATAGTTACTTAATATAACACATAATTCGTACGGTTTCAAATTGTTCCATGACCATTAGTTCAGGATTGTACCAAGACCATTAGACCATGATTGTACCAAGTCCGTTAGTACATTACTATACCAAGTCCGTTAGACCATGATTGTACCAAGTCCGTTAGTACATGACTATACCAAGTCCGTTAGACCATGATTATACCAAGTCCGTTAGTTCAACATTATCCAAGTCCGTTAGATCGTGATCATACCAAGTCAGTTAGCTCAATGATTCATAATATGGAAATTCTAAGTATGGCGATACTGTTACTTCGTATGACTAACATTCAGTTCAGATAAACATATAGTTTGCAAATAATCATGTTTGTCATAAAAATAGTTGAGCATGTATCTCTCCCAAAAGTAATTCAAAACAATTAAAAGAGTAGGGGCTATGACTCACGGTAATCCATAAAAGTTAAAGTACTTGTGAAAGTAAATGAAAACAGTTTGAGCATGTATCTCCCCCAAAAGTAGTATAAAAACAATCGAAAATGGGGCTATGAAAACTCACTTGATGAATTGATGCGATGACAAAAGTGAATACACCGAAATGTAGCGTGAATCTCGAAACTGACCTATTATGAATGATATGATACATAATAAGTTATGATGTAATGTTATGCATGCAATTCGTATGATATCTATACCACTTATGAATTTTTGAAGATAATGTTTATCGTCGAAATATATGTTTACAACATATCGTCATTTTATAAAATACTTTACAAGTATTTACGTTGAAACAACCGCCTACGATAGTCGTTTAGTGATTTATTGTGAAATTATAACTTTTCGTCGTAAAATAATGTCATTGAAAATTTCATGAAAGTGACTAAAACGGCCTCGAAAAGCTAGTCGTAAAATGGTGCACGTCGAGCGTTAGGAAACGAACTCAACGTTTTGGGAAGCTTGTATCATTATCTCAAAGTTTTAGTGTTTAAGTTTCCATCCTAGAGGTCTCGATCACAAAGAAAAATATAGGTTAAGTATGGTACTTTTGTCCAAAATGTTGTTTAAGAGTGGTTTTCGGCAAAGTTTAAGTGACTATATTTCATTCGTTACAACTCCGCTTGATGAACGGTTGGACATTTTGGAAAATATGCTTGGCGAACTTACTTTTACTAGAAGACATCTTTTTATCAAGAGTATCCCATCAATGTTAAAAACGACCCTCAACATGGTCATTTCTTGACCCGTTTGGAGAACAAACTTGAAAAGAAATTTGGAGAACTAATTTTTGGAGAACAAATTTGGAGAACAAACTTGGGAAAATCATATCTTTTTAACCGTAAGTCATCTCGGGTCGAGCCACCCGTCATTTCGAAGATAATTGAGTCTAGTTTCATGTAAAAATACTTTCAAGGGTCAGTTTGTAATAAAATTTTATCAGTTCAACGATTAGTAACAGCAGGTCAGTTTTTCCGGAAAATAGTTTCGTCGTTAAACTTGAAAATAGCATAACTTCTTCGTTATAGCTCCGTTTTAACCCGTTCAAGCGGCCACGTTTTCGTTTTAAAGTATATTTTCTGAATATCTAGCCCAAAATATTTTACAAACTGTCAGATTTTCCAGATTTCACAAATAAGATCAGACCACTATATAAAGTTGTCGAAATGAGTTTTTCTCGCGCAAAACCTATTCTAACCAATTCAAAACAACTCCGAAGCTATCCAAATCCTACCATACACCTTCTTAGGGTGTCATGGGTTCCTAGACATCATCAAAAGTGATATGTTACAAGGGATAATTTATAGGATGATCATACTTCAATATAAGTAATAAAAACATTAAAAAGTGGTATAAACATCACATAACTTGCATGTTTCTCAAATAAAATGATATGACCATAACAATGAATGTGAAATAAAAATATGAATATGAATGCTTACAAGAAATATGATGAGGTTTAAGGACAAAGGGTTTTTCCTAATCACTTGAGGTTTTTATTGCAAAACCTATACAACAAGTGATACTAGAGTTTATAAAACCTTGTCTTGAAAAAATTGAGATGATCCTTCCTTTGGTCTCCGTGTGGCTGCCGAATTTTGGAGAGAAAGGGCAAGAGAGTTTGATTTTTCACTTTGATATTATTGTGTATATGTGTTGTGTACTTAGAATAATACATTAAAGGAGTAAAGATATTTGCAAAATCTTCCATGACTCACCATGGGGTGGTCGACATACATGAGAAAAAAAAATGAGTTTTGTTTTTGAGTAGCATTTACATGTATAAGTGTAATTAGATGCAAGTTACTTGAAGACTTGTGGTAAATTGTGTACCCATTTGAATATTTAAGGTAGTGTTAGATAAAAATAAATTTTCACGGGTCAAGATAAAATATATTGAGGTCATAAAAATTATAAAAATACATTTCTTGCAAAATTTGAGTGAAATATTAATAACCGTGTAATATTTAAGAAAACCGTCGTAATTATATAAATATAACAATTTATATACAAAATAAATTTAAAACACTGGGTAAACTCATAATATTATTTTTTTATAACTTAATATGAGTATAAAAATATATCTGGAAAATTTTTTGGAAGTAACGGATCAATTGTTCAAAATAATGTTTGCGCGATAACGTTTATTTAATAAAAAATTATAGGTTTAATGTGAAATGCAAAACCATGCATAACTTGATATGAAATGATGAATATGGAGTTTGAGAAATGACCGAAAATTGAGAATTGTGACATTCTTCCCATGTCAGCGGAATCACGTCCTCGTGATTCGATTAATGATACCATGGTCCGAACTTCGACAAGGGTTCTAAAAGTTTATGCTCGTGTATGGTCTAAATGATTATGTCAATGCTCATGCATATGGGTTCCTCATCCAACTAGGTACGTTCTCGAGCTATCGTGAGCATTTCCCGTCCTAAATACATGCTTTCTTATGATTAGGCTCGATGAGACAAGCTTTCCCATTCTCGAGCAAAATCCACAAAAGACTTTTAGGTAACCAATTTTTACTTAATCGCACAACTCATCAAACAAGAACTGTCATGAGATTTGGCTAAATCGGTTTGAGTAACGGGTCTTTTGAAAATTTGGCTCGGTCATAGAATTGCTTACACATATAAGACTACTACTCCCTTCATTGCATGATTCTTCCTGAATTAGACATAGGTGATCAGGCTATGTATAATTTAGGAGTAATTATGTAATGCTTGGACTAATCGTCTCATATGATGTTTGGTGTTGAGTCATAAGTTCGCATGTATAAGGAGTATGCACTTATAATGATATGATGAGATGCTATGATGATGTAGTTATAGTCTAGGGTCAATGATGCAACCTAGTTCTCTATAACCGATGCTCTAATACCAATCTGTCACACCCCCAAATTACCTGTTTTGCAGCGGAATGGAATTCCTGGGGGATGACTGTCATAGCATCAAAGTTATAGTTATATTGAACGACCTAAAGTGTCGTTTGGAAAACACATCGTTTGATTTATGAAAACAATCAGAGTTTAAAAAGTATAGGTCCCAAATGAAAATCAACTTGTGCGGAAATAAGTTTGTTACAAGCCAAACGATGTTTTTAAAGTATATGAAACCCAAGTGAGACGCGTCGTCACCGCGACTCTATGATGTGTCCACATGCATGTCATGAAGTGAATGCCTTAGATACCTGAGATAAAACATGCTAAAAGTGTCAACACAAAGGTTGAGTGAGTTCATAGAGTTTGCGTTGAAATGTAAAGCCTTTCAAAATCGTTTATGCAGCAAAGGCATTGTAAATCCACTCAATTCCAAGTTCCGCCCATACACAACTTGCAACCTGTGTGTTCACAACCCACTGCTGAAATGTATATAGTTTATTGATAACGCTACACGCGTCGTTCGGGGTCAAAGGAACTTCCTTTTCTTCGAGCAAGTTTTATAACACCCTAGGCAGTGAACCTAATCGTTGTAGTGTAGTAATTAGGGTAAGCCACGGGTATTGATATCGTTCTCTAGGGGAATAGGAATGCTAGTAGGGAGTTACTACGCTAAGGTTAAGGTTGAGGAAGATTATTTTTTTATCTTTTTATATTTTATGAAAATGGAAAGGTACGAATCTCGGGTATTGGATTTGGGGGTTTGGTATTTCTACCGATTACTCTACTATTATCTAATTATCTAAACTAAGGTTGTGGGAGTCTATGTCTAATTAATGTGTGCTCGTATGATAGTTTAAAGATGTGTTTACTTAGTTTGTATTACTCCTTAATTATCTCCTATTGATGGTTGAGTGTCACGTCTTATTCCTAGTTGCGTTGTGTTTCTAAAGTTGTAGGGTATGCGTTTCTCCCTAACTCTTTGAACTTACCAAAGGGTCTTGTCTACAAATCCACATAGAGATCATAGACTCCTACTCTAAGGCACTCTTCGGATGTTTTAGCCTACAATCACTCAGGTAATCATACTCTAAGGTTCACAAAGATGAATCAAGCATTAAGTACACAACGAATGACCTATCGCATTACTAGATCATTAATCAACTAAGATAAGAAACAACCAATCAATATTCAATAACTAAGTTTCATACTTCCTAAGCAAACACACAAATAAATTAGCCGGACATGGAGAACATGCAAGCATACACACAAATAATCAAAGACATAATTGAATTAATGAAGCAAAGACTTATCTTGGTGTAAGATAGGGTTAGAAACCCTAAAATACTGTACAAGACACCTTAGGTTCGGTTTTAGGTTTTTACTCCAAAGACTCTCCACACAAAGACTGAAAAATTCGGATTCTATATATAAGATTACAATTGCGACGGCGTCACCTTATGTTTAGTGACGCCGTCGTGTCGCCGCCATTAGGGTTTCGTCTTGGCCACGTTAACCTTGCGACGGCGTCACCTTATGTCCGTGACGCCGTCCTCTTCAGCTTCTGACGTCGTCTGGATCGCATCTAGGCCGTCTGAGTAGCGACGGCCTACTCTTTCACAACTAGACGCCGTCTCTTGAAAACACGAGTTTTGAGTTCTGACCCGTCACAATAATTCTCCGACGGCGTCGCAAATAACTCCTGACGCCGTCGCCTTCTACATTCAGCGACTGTGAGTGTCTGATTTCGACTTTGGCCATTTTCTTCATATATTCGCGCCTTTTCGTCCAAATAAGTGCCATTCCAGCATTTTGCCTTCACGAGACCTAAAAAGTGAAAAGGAACGATATTAAGCAATAACGGATACAAAAGTGATCAAATAAGGACTTAAACGACCCCTCAAAATGGTACCTTTTAAAACCTTATCAAATATCCCTACACTTGTTATTTGCTTGTCCTCAAGCAAATGTGCTTTTAGCCAATTAATTTATAAGTTAGGGGTCATTCAGCATTAATTCAAAACGGTCCACAACACATATAAGCCCCGCAAAAGTCATAACAAGCACGGAAATTACATACTAGCACCTCACATGGGGTGTTTGGATACTCACATCTCTCTCAGGTGTATAAATGAAATATAACAATATAGGAAATGGAAGATAAACACTCATTAACCGGTCCTAGTATATAGATTACCATAGGCTTGAGAATAGATCAAACCTCCATCGCTTTGGCGTAAGCACCTAGGAAAGACTATCAAAAAGGTCTTTAAAGGGTTGTAATGTTAGGCTTACGGTAGGTAAATAAGGGTTTGGTGGGATAGGCTTTTTAGTGGTGGCAAGTCAAAAATCTCTATGTTACTGCATATGAAGAATGGCGTTGCTAAGCCAAGACTCGACACTCTAAACTCTAAATAACGGAAATAAACAAACATAAATTTAAAGGATAGATGTAGGATGGTAGCCCGTATGTTTTTTTTTTTTTTTTTTTTTTTTTTTTTTTTTTTTTTTTTTTTTTCACTCTATTTTTTTTTTTCTTTTCTCTTTTTTCTATATTTTTTTTTTTCGAATTTTTTTTTTTTTTTTTTTTTTTTTTTTCATACACTTTTACTCTACCATCCTCTAAGATAACATCAAAATACTAGGGATTTATAAGCATATCCCTACACTTGAGTTTTTATTACTCTAACACTAATTTGACCCGAATTGAAAAGATCAAAACACTTGGGGTACATTATTACGCAAACAAAGGGAATTTGAATTTAACGTTCCCTTCCCGTCATTTCATAAACTTTAACTTTTCCCATGAATCCCAATCATCCCAAAACTGTATACAAAGGATATGACTCGACTTAGCAACTTATGCACGCAACTAGATAATTGAACTAAGGGTTTGGGGTGATAACAAACATTTGCACTAAAAGTGAGTGCATAAGGGGTAGGCTAAGGCGATTTGGGTGTATATTTGGGGGTGGGGTGTAGACAATGCTCTTCATTGATATTCTGGAAAAACCGAAATATCACGAGAACCGCGAAAAGGATGGGCTCTGAGGGGTTAACTAGGGGTATCGTGTACTAAAGATGAGTACAACGCAAAGGGTGTGGGGGAATTACTCAACCGATGTGGAAGAAGTAATTATATTACGGGTATCAAACAAGGGTTATCCTAATGCCTCTTATCATTTAGTTATTCCTAACTACACAAGTGTAGCCTCACTTGCGATCTCGGAATGCATCACAAAACAAGTTCTAGAATCTAATATACTACCGGTTCACACTCTAAGCATTAAAGATGAATGCTTTTATTCCTACTAATCTAAGGGCGATCCTCACATTTTGGGTGGAATTTGGGTGGTAAGGTGTGACAATCCGTACTTTCAGGTCATTTCTCGACACCGTTCATGTCTCATTATTTCAACATTTTAGTAAACTTGGTTTACTTGTTTCAAATTCGCGTAACCTTGGAGGTTTAGCGGCGAATTCATGATCATGACATCACGTACATTTCATATGGACTATGATTAGTCTACATATCATTGACATCATGTGCATTTCATTAGTACATGCACGACATTTCATTTCACTTTCAACGCGTAATTTTTATGCTTAATAATTTTTATCGCGTGAGTTTTTATTTTGATTATTTAATCCGTTACTTTCAAAAATGATCCCGAGGTATTTTTAAACTTACATTTAGTTCATAAAAACTATATTTTCAGTTTTCCTAGTGTTTCAAATTTATTTGGTATTTTAATCGTTAACATTTAATTATTACGTCGTTTTCTTAAAAATTCTACGATAATTATTTTATCACCCGATTTGCACAAGGAAAGTATTTTTACAATTTTTATCACCTCAATACAATCTATTTTGATTTACTAAAAACTTACTTGTACCAAAATTTTACCATTTACCTTTACATTCATTTACTTACACATTTTATTTATACAAGTCTTACAAATATTTACACAAGATTTAAAAAAAAAAAAATAAAAAAAATAAATTGGGAGACAACCCTCCCCCAAAAACCGGCCAAGGGGGGAGGGTATGTCTTAATTGTGGCATGGTTCTATGTCTCAAATAATTCAATCTAGATACATAAGTCTTACACTCAAAATCTTTTCACATACATACATTATTTTCAAGGTGTTAAACAAGTTATTTCTCTCTTCCTTTGGCTCTCAAAAACCGGCCACTTCAAAGACACCAAAGGGATCAAGATTTTGCAACTTCAAGTGTGTTATTTCAACCTAGTTTATATCCTTTTCATGGTTTTGAAATAAAAACCAAGGATATCTAAGTTTAATCCTTGTTACCTACACCTCTTCATAATCACTAGTAAGCATGTTTTTATCATCCTTATGTTTCCTTATCATTTTCATAAGTTTCTTTACATTTTTGGAGCTTATATGCATGTATTGTGATTTATACCATTTATTTCTTGATTTTTAAGTTATATATACAATATTAGTCATCCTATAATTATTCCCAAGTTATTCTTTGGTCTTGATGGTGATTAGGAACCCATGACACCCTAAGAAGGTGTATGGTAGGATTAGATTAGCTTTGGAGTTGATTTGAAGGGATTAGAATAGGTTTTGTCCGAGAAAAACTATTTTCGTAAACTATATATTACGTTCTGTCCTTAAAACGAAATTCTGGAAAAACCCACTGATGGTACGACATTTTGGCCTTGATAATTAGAAAATATACTTTAAAACGAATCCGTGGCCGCTTGAACGGATAAAAACGGACTGATAACGAAGAAGTTATGGATTTTTAAAGTTTGACGACGAAACGAATTATTTTCTGAAAATTCAGCAAACTGTTTTTACATATTTCGGGTCAAAAACGAGCCTTAAGCTTCACAAATTATTTCGACTTCTCAAAAATATATTAGTTTACTTCAATACGAAGCTAAGGACATATTTTACGAAGAAAACGGATTTAAAACGACAAAGATATGGCCGTTTTCATAAAGTTGCCGTAAATATTATTTTCTGAAAATTATATTACTTTTACGTCACAAGTATTTTACTAGCTGTTAGGGCTATGTTCGCGGCAGTTTTTCACCATGATGTGAAACTTTTTATAACGAAGTGTCTTCTAGTAAAATCAAGTTCATCGGCCATATTTTTCAAAACAAAAAGCCGTTTGTCAAGCGGAGTCATAGTAAATTATTTACGGATGTTCAAACATTGGCCGAAACTCATTTTCTGCACACAATTCACAAAAACCACCAACTTTAGCGTTTGATATCTTTATGATCGAGACCTTTTGGACGAAAACTCCTGAACTGAAACTTTTAGATATCGATACAAACTTTCCAAAACCGTTGAGTTCGTTCTCTAACGATCGACGTACACCGTTTTACGACCACTTTTCCGGAGCCATTTTTGTTAATTTCATGATTTTTCCGACGACATTGTTTTGCGACGAAAAGTGGTAATTTCACCAAAAATCATTATAAAACCATTGTAGGATGACATTTTGACGTAAAAACATGTAAAGTCATTTTTGAAGGGTCAAGACGTCAAAAGAGTATTTTTCGTCGACGAGTAATATTTTCAAAAACCCGTAAATGGTATAAATAACATACGAAGTGCATGCATAACATTACATTGCAACTCATTACATATCATATCATTCGTAATAGGTCATTTACGAGATTCACGCTATACCTCAGTGTATCCACTTTTGCCATCGCATTATTGTCCATGTGAGTTTCATAGCCCCTGCTTTTACTTGTTTTCCTAATTGTTTTGGGGGAGATGCATGCTTAACTATTTTTCACAAGTACATTAACTTTTATGGATTACCGTGAGTTCCATAGCCCCTACCTTTACTTGCTCTCATAACTGTTTTGGGGGAGATACATGCTCATCATCTTTTATGACATTCATATCTATTTGCAAACTACATGCTTCACCGAACTAAATGTTTAGTCATATCTTACATCATATTATCATTGGGCTGAAGGTCTTGGGATTAACATTGGGCTGAAGGTCTTGGGATTAACATAGGGCTGAAGGTCTTGGGATTAACATTGGGCTGAAGGTCTTGGGATTAACATAGGGCTGAAGGTCTTGGGATTAACATTGGGCTGAAGGTCTTGGGATTATCATTATGCTGAATGTCTTGGGATTATCATTGTGCTGAATGTCTTGGGATTATCATTGACTATACATATCTTGGCAATGGGTTGTGAACACACAGGTTGCAAGTTTTGTATGGGCGGGACTTGGAACTGAGTGGATTCACAATGCCTTTGCTGCATAAACGATTTCTAAAGGCTTTACATTTCAAAACAATCTCTATGAACTCACTCAACCTTTGTGTTGACACTTTTAGCATGTTTTATCTCAGGTATCTAAGGCATTCACTTCATGGCATGCATTTGGACACATCATGGAGTCGTGGTGACGACGCGTCTCACTTGGGTTTTACGTACTTTAAAACATCGTTTGAATTGTAACAAACTTATTTCCGCACAAGTTGATTTACATTTGGGACCTACTTTGTAAACTCTGATTATTTTTAATAAATCAAACGATGTATTTTCCAAACGACACTTTAGGTCGTTCAATATAACTGTGATGTGGTGCTATGACAGTCAATCCCCAGGAATTCCATTCCGCTGCAAAACAGGTAAATTGGGGGTGTGACAGATTGGCATCAGAGCTTCAGTTATAGAGAACTAGGTTGCATCATTGACCCTAGACTATAACTACATTATCATAGCATCTCATCATTTCATCACAAGTACATGTTCACTTCACATGAGGTCATTACGTATATTTTTCGAGTTATTCACTTTCATTTCAAAACGATTGTCACATGGATGCCCTTAAATACCCATCCCATTATTCTTTTCTCATACTCTAAAGTGGAGAATTCCTTGTCATTCCCTATCACAATTTTTATATCAGCTGATTCATCACCGATAACGTCGAATGCCGGGATAAACCTTTAAATAGGGCGAAGTCACTCTCACTCCTTTGTTTCACCACTAACATGTCGAGTTACACGTTATTCACACACTAAGTCACTAAACCATCTTTTCGGAACCCGTCGATTATTTTGAAAAATAACCTCAAACTTATCGTTTCTTATCACATTTCCTTGGAGCGTTTATTATTAACATCGGATTTTGCTACGTCTCACATTTCCTCTTGTTTTGAAGAAGATATGGCACCGAAGAAAGCTACAGTTGAAATGACCCAAGCGGCTATTCAGAAGTTAGTGAATGATAGCATTGCTAATGCTCTAAGAGTTGAAAGAGAAACGGTGGCTGCTGCTGCTGCCGAGGCCGCGACTGCTGCTGTAGCCGCAAGGCTTGCTACTGCTACTGGTAATGCAGGAGGATCTGGGATTAAGAAATGCTCGTACAAAGATTTCAAAAGTGCTGAACCCACTAAGTTTCGAGGTACCGAGGGAGCTACAGCCATGGTTCGATGGTTTGAAAAATTGGAATCGGTGTTTTTGCTTTGTAACTGTCCGGATGACAGTAAGGTTAAGTTTGCTACGAGCACATTACTCGATGGAGCATTGTCTTGGTGGAATTCTTATGCTCAACCGATTGGAATGGAGAATGCTTTCAAGCTCACTTGGGAGCAATTTAAAGGCTTGGTGACTAAGAAGTTTTGTCCTCGAACAGAAATCAAAAAGTTGGAGACGGAGTTCTATGAATTGGTCACTATTGGGTATGATATCGACACATACATTCGGAGATTTCAGGAATTAGCCACGTTATGCCCATCAATGGTATCGGATAATGAAAAGTTGCTAGAGGCTTTTATTGGAGGACTTCCTGAGGTCATTCAAGGAGATGTGACATCGTTCGATCCGCAAACAATCGAAGAAGCTATTCGTGTGACTCAGAAGTTGATGGCACAAGTGGTGAAACGAGGCAAGTACACCACCACCAACCGAAACAACAACAACCCCAACAACCGTTTCAACAACAACAACCGAGGCAACTACAACAACTACAACAATAACCATCATCAACAACAGAATAGAGGGCAAGAGACTGCAATGGTTTATGTTGCTGCACCAATAGAAGACAGAGGTTATGCTGGAACCTACCCACTATGTAATCGATGTAAGTATCATCACACGGGTCTTTGCCCTGTTAAGTGCTACAAGTGTCAAAAACTAGGACACCATGCCAGGGATTGTAGAGGCAAGACTATAGTTACGTGCTTCGGATGTGGAGAGCAAGGACACTATCGAAGTCAATGTCCTCAAAACCAAGGTCAACAAGTCGAAGGTGCTCATGGGAATGTATATATGTTAGAAGGAGGAGGAGGAGCTCGTCAAGGTATCAACGACGCGGAAGACCGAAGAAGTTCGGAAACTAACAGTCTTATTTCTCCTTATGTACTATGTTGTACTAATTTTATGTCTTCCATCGTATCCGAAACTTTATAACTTAACGATGTACTACTTTTGCTAAACCACTCGTTGTAAAATATTCTCATCTATCGTACTTCATTTTCTTTCAGATTTGTTATCATTTACGAGGATTTTAATTCTTTTTACTTTAACTATCATTTTAACGACACTTCTCCATGTCTTTTCTCCTCGATGTTCATCACAATTTTAACACCAGTTGACTCAACACCAAACAACATATGAGTCGATTAGTCCAAGCATTGCATAGTTACTCCTAAATTATACATAGCCTGATCACCTATGTCTAATTCAGGAAGAATCATGCAATGAAGGGAGTAGTAGTCTTATATGAGTAAGCAATTCCGTAATCGAGCCAAATTTTCAAAAGATTTTCTTCAAACCACTTGTTTCCAGTTTGATCCGCGTAACAGTTCTTGTTTGATGAGTTGCAAAGATCGAGCTAGAAACAAGTTGTTACCTAAACCGATTTAGCCTAATCTCATGACAGTTCTTGTTTGATGAGTTGTGAGATTAAGTAAAAATCGGTTACCACAAAGTCTTTTGAGGGTTTTGCTCGGGAATGGGAAAGTTTGCTACCTCAAACCCTAAACCCGATAGACCTATCAACGATTGAATTCAGGGACTGAATTCCTTTTTGGATGGGCGAATGTGACAATCCGTACTTTCAGGTCATTTCTCGACACCGTTCATGTCTCATTATTTCAACATTTTAGTAAACTTGGTTTACTTGTTTCAAATTCGCGTAACCTTGGAGGTTTAGCGGCGAATTCATGATCATGACATCACGTACATTTCATATGGACTATGATTAGTCTACATATCATTGACATCATGTGCATTTCATTAGTACATGCACGACATTTCATTTCACTTTCAACGCGTAATTTTTATGCTTAATAATTTTTATCGCGTGAGTTTTTATTTTGATTATTTAATCCGTTACTTTCAAAAATGATCCCGAGGTATTTTTAAACTTACATTTAGTTCATAAAAACTATATTTTCAGTTTTCCTAGTGTTTCAAATTTATTTGGTATTTTAATCGTTAACATTTAATTATTACGTCGTTTTCTTAAAAATTCTACGATAATTATTTTATCACCCGATTTGCACAAGGAAAGTATTTTTACAATTTTTATCACCTCAATACAATCTATTTTGATTTACTAAAAACTTACTTGTACCAAAATTTTACCATTTACCTTTACATTCATTTACTTACACATTTTATTTATACAAGTCTTACAAATATTTACACAAGATTTAAAAAAAAAAATAAATAAATAAATAAATTGGGAGACAACCCTCCCCCAAAAACCGGCCAAGGGGGGAGGGTATGTCTTAATTGTGGCATGGTTCTATGTCTCAAATAATTCAATCTAGATACATAAGTCTTACACTCAAAATCTTTTCACATACATACATTATTTTCAAGGTGTTAAACAAGTTATTTCTCTCTTCCTTTGGCTCTCAAAAACCGGCCACTTCAAAGACACCAAAGGGATCAAGATTTTGCAACTTCAAGTGTGTTATTTCAACCTAGTTTATATCCTTTTCATGGTTTTGAAATAAAAACCAAGGATATCTAAGTTTAATCCTTGTTACCTACACCTCTTCATAATCACTAGTAAGCATGTTTTTATCATCCTTATGTTTCCTTATCATTTTCATAAGTTTCTTTACATTTTTGGAGCTTATATGCATGTATTGTGATTTATACCATTTATTTCTTGATTTTTAAGTTATATATACAATATTAGTCATCCTATAATTATTCCCAAGTTATTCTTTGGTCTTGATGGTGATTAGGAACCCATGACACCCTAAGAAGGTGTATGGTAGGATTAGATTAGCTTTGGAGTTGATTTGAAGGGATTAGAATAGGTTTTGTCCGAGAAAAACTATTTTCGTAAACTATATATTACGTTCTGTCCTTAAAACGAAATTCTGGAAAAACCCACTGATGGTACGACATTTTGGCCTTGATAATTAGAAAATATACTTTAAAACGAATCCGTGGCCGCTTGAACGGATAAAAACGGACTGATAACGAAGAAGTTATGGATTTTTAAAGTTTGACGACGAAACGAATTATTTTCTGAAAATTCAGCAAACTGTTTTTACATATTTCGGGTCAAAAACGAGCCTTAAGCTTCACAAATTATTTCGACTTCTCAAAAATATATTAGTTTACTTCAATACGAAGCTAAGGACATATTTTACGAAGAAAACGGATTTAAAACGACAAAGATATGGCCGTTTTCATAAAGTTGCCGTAAATATTATTTTCTGAAAATTATATTACTTTTACGTCACAAGTATTTTACTAGCTGTTAGGGCTATGTTCGCGGCAGTTTTTCACCATGATGTGAAACTTTTTATAACGAAGTGTCTTCTAGTAAAATCAAGTTCATCGGCCATATTTTTCAAAACAAAAAGCCGTTTGTCAAGCGGAGTCATAGTAAATTATTTACGGATGTTCAAACATTGGCCGAAACTCATTTTCTGCACACAATTCACAAAAACCACCAACTTTAGCCTTTGATATCTTTATGATCGAGACCTTTTGGACGAAAAATCCTGAACTGAAACTTTTAGATATCGATACAAACTTTCCAAAACCGTTGAGTTCGTTCTCTAACGATCGACGTACACCGTTTTACGACCACTTTTCCGGAGCCATTTTTGTTAATTTCATGATTTTTCCGACGACATTGTTTTGCGACGAAAAGTGGTAATTTCACCAAAAATCATTATAAAACCATTGTAGGATGACATTTTGACGTAAAAACATGTAAAGTCATTTTTGAAGGGTCAAGACGTCAAAAGAGTATTTTTCGTCGACGAGTAATATTTTCAAAAACCCGTAAATGGTATAAATAACATACGAAGTGCATGCATAACATTACATTGCAACTCATTACATATCATATCATTCGTAATAGGTCATTTACGAGATTCACGCTATACCTCAGTGTATCCACTTTTGCCATCGCATTATTGTCCATGTGAGTTTCATAGCCCCTGCTTTTACTTGTTTTCCTAATTGTTTTGGGGGAGATGCATGCTTAACTATTTTTCACAAGTACATTAACTTTTATGGATTACCGTGAGTTCCATAGCCCCTACCTTTACTTGCTCTCATAACTGTTTTGGGGGAGATACATGCTCATCATCTTTTATGACATTCATATCTATTTGCAAACTACATGCTTCACCGAACTAAATGTTTAGTCATATCTTACATCATATTATCATTGGGCTGAAGGTCTTGGGATTAACATTGGGCTGAAGGTCTTGGGATTAACATAGGGCTGAAGGTCTTGGGATTAACATTGGGCTGAAGGTCTTGGGATTAACATAGGGCTGAAGGTCTTGGGATTAACATTGGGCTGAAGGTCTTGGGATTATCATTATGCTGAATGTCTTGGGATTATCATTGTGCTGAATGTCTTGGGATTATCATTGACTATACATATCTTGGCAATGGGTTGTGAACACACAGGTTGCAAGTTTTGTATGGGCGGGACTTGGAACTGAGTGGATTCACAATGCCTTTGCTGCATAAACGATTTCTAAAGGCTTTACATTTCAAAACAATCTCTATGAACTCACTCAACCTTTGTGTTGACACTTTTAGCATGTTTTATCTCAGGTATCTAAGGCATTCACTTCATGGCATGCATTTGGACACATCATGGAGTCGTGGTGACGACGCGTCTCACTTGGGTTTTACGTACTTTAAAACATCGTTTGAATTGTAACAAACTTATTTCCGCACAAGTTGATTTACATTTGGGACCTACTTTGTAAACTCTGATTATTTTTAATAAATCAAACGATGTATTTTCCAAACGACACTTTAGGTCGTTCAATATAACTGTGATGTGGTGCTATGACAGTCAATCCCCAGGAATTCCATTCCGCTGCAAAACAGGTAAATTGGGGGTGTGACATAAGGGTTTTTGTGCTAGTCATATAACTTCCTATCCATGAGACGCTTTTGTTAAGACTAATGGCCCACTCCTATATGTCATGAAAAATTTTAAATTTGGTGCCAAAATTACCCTAACCGACATCTTCTCATGGTTTATTACAAAAGTGCAATTGGACAAAGCAAATAATCAAGGATAAGCATAGTTTCAAAGTTCCCGTTTTATTTTCCCTCCCTACACTTAAACTGAACATTGTCCCCAATGTTCCCCGAAAGTATCAAAGTTATGATAAAAGAAGGTAATTAAAAACGAAAGAAACTAATACTCCCCTGATTAGCTCGGTAGGATCCGTGTAAAGTGGTGGTTAAATTCTTTTCAAGAAGAATTATTGCGTGAAAAGCTCCTTCCAATCTTATGTAACTTCTTCTTGACAAACTAAACCTGCACACTTGAAGAAAACAAACGAAACCTTCGCGTAAAATCGGCGGTAATAATATATATAAGACTCGATTTAAACTAGGATATAATGCTTGTGGAATGAATGTTTACAGAATTTCTAAGAAAATTAAGACCTGGAAAATTCCAAAAATTTATAAGTAGCTCAGAAAACGAGAAAAAGTAATCTGATGTTTTTACTCCTTCCTGACGCCGTCAGGTTGCAATCCTGACGCCGTCAGGTTATCCTGACAAAAACTGGTCTGCGATTTTCTGGAAAAAATTTCTGGAAAATTTACATCTTTAGAATCTGGAAAAATTTCTGCAAAACATTCATTATGACTCGATACAAGCATTTGACTCGAACAAACAAACATATATATCTTTTAATTAATTGTTATTCTCATGTTTACGTTTCTTTTGAAAATGTGTGTAATCCTCCCTACACTTATCCCTTATGTAAAATACCTTTATATGTAATTAAGACGAAGTTAAAAACAAAATAAAGCATTTTTACAAATTTAAACATGAGGATAAACAATTAATAAAAGATATATGACACTAACAAGCAAACAATTAAGCATGGGTTGCCTCCCACGAAGCGCTTTTCTTTATTTAAGAGTCTTGTAGCTAGACTCGTAGTCGTGCCCCTACGTTTCCTCACGCATCCTCAATGAGAATTCTATCATGTTGACAAAATCTTCATCGACTCTATACCTAGGCCCTAAAGTCAAGCAATCCTTATAATAATGCCTCCTTCTTTCCCACATGAATTTATAACCTTTTTCAACATCTTCCTTGCTTTTGTCCTCAAAAGCTTTGATGTTGTCTCGATCATAAATGGACAAGTGGCCATACTCAGTTATTTTCCAAGGCATCCTAAAGGTGATCTCATCGGTTCCTTCCTTGAACCTAACCATTCCCTCATGCTTGTTATGGCTCATTCTAGATGTTTCAACAAACGGTTTCCCTAGCACTACTTGGGATAAACTATAGTCAATGACGCATCCTACATCTTCTAGAACCATAAAATCAACTAGGTAGGTGAAATTTCCTATAAAGACATGCACGTCCTTGACTCTTCCCACAAAGTTGCAAATTCCTCCCGGATACTTAGGGTCTCTCCTAATATTGAGTCGCTCATTCATAATGTCATTGTAGACAGCAGATGACATTATGTTAATGGGGGATTCCGTATCTATGTAAGCGTGGTCGACACTCCTATATCCGATCATACAAGGGATTTTTAGGTTCCAGGGATTTCCTCTCCTAATCTTTGGGCATATCCTAATGATGGGTGATCGTGGATTATTGATTATGTATTGATGGTACGCAACTTCTTCCTTAGTGGGGTAAAGATTGAAGTAAGCACTATTTTCCACATCCACGTTGTTGTTTATCATGCCATTTTCCAAATTACTGCTAATCATTGAGCCAACTATAGCAGCGCTGACTACTTTCTCAACAGCTTCCCTAATTGTACTATCAAATATTTTCTGCAAATCCTGAAGGTCGGTGTTTCTACTCACATATCGGCTTCGACGGTTGTGTTGGTTATTGGGTTGGGTTTTGAGTGACATTGAAATTTTTTGTGTTGGGTTATTAAGTGGTGGGTGGTTATCATTCTCCATGATGAAGAGTGATGGGGTTACGAACAAAGGTCACGAAGAAGGGGGATAGACTAAGAGAAATCTAAAAAATGAGAAAAAAGTTTACTTGATAGGAATCAAGCAAAGAAACCTAAACGAGGTGGACTACTAACTAGCTATTCTATTCCCCGGCAGCGGCGCCAAAAACTTGATAACGCTACACGCGTCGTTCGGGGTCAAAGGAACTTCCTTTTCTTCGAGCAAGTTTTATAACACCCTAGGCAGTGAACCTAATCGTTGTAGTGTAGTAATTAGGGTAAGCCACGGGTATTGATATCGTTCTCTAGGGGAATAGGAATGCTAGTAGGGAGTTACTACGCTAAGGTTAAGGTTGAGGAAGATTATTTTTTTATCTTTTTATATTTTATGAAAATGGAAAGGTACGAATCTCGGGTATTGGATTTGGGGGTTTGGTATTTCTACCGATTACTCTACTATTATCTAATTATCTAAACTAAGGTTGTGGGAGTCTATGTCTAATTAATGTGTGCTCGTATGATAGTTTAAAGATGTGTTTACTTAGTTTGTATTACTCCTTAATTATCTCCTATTGATGGTTGAGTGTCACGTCTTATTCCTAGTTGCGTTGTGTTTCTAAAGTTGTAGGGTATGCGTTTCTCCCTAACTCTTTGAACTTACCAAAGGGTCTTGTCTACAAATCCACATAGAGATCATAGACTCCTACTCTAAGGCACTCTTCGGATGTTTTAGCCTACAATCACTCAGGTAATCATACTCTAAGGTTCACAAAGATGAATCAAGCATTAAGTACACAACGAATGACCTATCGCATTACTAGATCATTAATCAACTAAGATAAGAAACAACCAATCAATATTCAATAACTAAGTTTCATACTTCCTAAGCAAACACACAAATAAATTAGCCGGACATGGAGAACATGCAAGCATACACACAAATAATCAAAGACATAATTGAATTAATGAAGCAAAGACTTATCTTGGTGTAAGATAGGGTTAGAAACCCTAAAATACTGTACAAGACACCTTAGGTTCGGTTTTAGGTTTTTACTCCAAAGACTCTCCACACAAAGACTGAAAAATTCGGATTCTATATATAAGATTACAATTGCGATGGCGTCACCTTATGTTTAGTGACGCCGTCGTGTCGCCGCCATTAGGGTTTCGTCTTGGCCACGTTAACCTTGCGACGGCGTCACCTTATGTCCGTGACGCCGTCCTCTTCAGCTTCTGACGTCGTCTGGATCGCATCTAGGCCGTCTGAGTAGCGACGGCCTACTCTTTCACAACTAGACGCCGTCTCTTGAAAACACGAGTTTTGAGTTCTGACCCGTCACAATAATTCTCCGACGGCGTCGCAAATAACTCCTGATGCCTTCGCCTTCTACATTCAGCGACTGTGAGTGTCTGATTTCGACTTTGGCCATTTTCTTCATATATTCGCGCCTTTTCGTCCAAATAAGTGCCATTCCAGCATTTTGCCTTCACGAGACCTAAAAAGTGAAAAGGAACGATATTAAGCAATAACGGATACAAAAGTGATCAAATAAGGACTTAAACGACCCCTCAAAATGGTACCTTTTAAAACCTTATCATTTATGTTCAAGCGCATGATGTCAAATGAATTCATAAAATAGTGCATAACTTAATGTATCCATAGTTACTTAATATAACACATAATTCGTACGGTTTCAAATTGTTCCATGACCATTAGTTCAGGATTGTACCAAGACCATTAGACCATGATTGTACCAAGTCCGTTAGTACATTACTATACCAAGTCCGTTAGACCATGATTGTACCAAGTCCGTTAGTACATGACTATACCAAGTCCGTTAGACCATGATTATACCAAGTCCGTTAGTTCAACATTATCCAAGTCCGTTAGATCGTGATCATACCAAGTCAGTTAGCTCAATGATTCATAATATGGAAATTCTAAGTATGGCGATACTGTTACTTCGTATGACTAACATTCAGTTCAGATAAACATATAGTTTGCAAATAATCATGTTTGTCATAAAAATAGTTGAGCATGTATCTCTCCCAAAAGTAATTCAAAACAATTAAAAGAGTAGGGGCTATAACTCACGGTAATCCATAAAAGTTAAAGTACTTGTGAAAGTAAATGAAAACAGTTTGAGCATGTATCTCCCCCAAAAGTAGTATAAAAACAATCGAAAATGGGGCTATGAAAACTCACTTGATGAATTGATGCGATGACAAAAGTGAATACACCGAAATGTAGCGTGAATCTCGAAACTGACCTATTATGAATGATATGATACATAATAAGTTATGATGTAATGTTATGCATGCAATTCGTATGATATCTATACCACTTATGAATTTTTGAAGATAATGTTTATCGTCGAAATATATGTTTACAACATATCGTCATTTTATAAAATACTTACAAGTATTTACGTTGAAACAACCTCCTACGATAGTCGTTTAGTGATTTATTGTGAAATTATAACTTTTCGTCGTAAAATAATGTCATTGAAAATTTCATGAAAGTGACTAAAACGGCCTCGAAAAGCTAGTCGTAAAATGGTGCACGTCGAGCGTTAGGAAACGAACTCAACGGTTTTGGGAAGCTTGTATCATTATCTCAAAGTTTTAGTGTTTAAGTTTCCATCCTAGAGGTCTCGATCACAAAGAAAAATATAGGTTAAGTATGGTACTTTTGTCCAAAATGTTGTTTAAGAGTGGTTTTCGGCAAAGTTTAAGTGACTATATTTCATTCGTTACAACTCCGCTTGATGAACGGTTGGACATTTTGGAAAATATGCTTGGCGAACTTACTTTTACTAGAAGACATCTTTTTATCAAGAGTATCCCATCAATGTTAAAAACGACCCTCAACATGGTCATTTCTTGACCCGTTTGGAGAACAAACTTGAAAAGAAATTTGGAGAACTAATTTTTGGAGAACAAATTTGGAGAACAAACTTGGGAAAATCATATCTTTTTAACCGTAAGTCATCACGGGTCGAGCCACCCGTCATTTCGAAGATAATTGAGTCTAGTTTCATGTAAAAATACTTTCAAGGGTCAGTTTGTAATAAAATTTTATCAGTTCAACGATTAGTAACAGCAGGTCAGTTTTTCCGGAAAATAGTTTCGTCGTTAAACTTGAAAATAGCATAACTTCTTCGTTATAGCTCCGTTTTAACCCGTTCAAGCGGCCACGTTTTCGTTTTAAAGTATATTTTCTGAATATCTAGCCCAAAATATTTTACAAAATGTCAGATTTTCCAGATTTCACAAATAAGATCAGACCACTATATAAAGTTGTCGAAATGAGTTTTTCTCGCGCAAAACCTATTCTAACCAATTCAAAACAACTCCGAAGCTATCCAAATCCTACCATACACCTTCTCAGGGTGTCATGGGTTCCTAGACATCATCAAAAGTGATATGTTACAAGGGATAATTTATAGGATGATCATACTTCAATATAAGTAATAAAAACATTAAAAAGTGGTATAAACATCACATAACTTGCATGTTTCTCAAATAAAATGATATGACCATAACAATGAATGTGAAATAAAAATATGAATATGAATGCTTACAAGAAATATGATGAGGTTTAAGGACAAAGGGTTTTTCCTAATCACTTGAGGTTTTTATTGCAAAACCTATACAACAAGTGATACTAGAGTTTATAAAACCTTGTCTTGAAAAATTTGAGATGATCCTTCCTTTGGTCTCCGTGTGGCTGCCGAATTTTGGAGAGAAAGGGCAAGAGAGTTTGATTTTTCACTTTGATATTATTGTGTATATGTGTTGTGTACTTAGAATAATACATTAAAGGAGTAAAGATATTTGCAAAATCTTCCATGAATCACCATGGGGTGGTCGACATACATGAGAAAAAAAATGAGTTTTGTTTTTGAGTAGCATTTACATGTATAAGTGTAATTAGATGCAAGTTACTTGAAGACTTGTGGTAAATTGTGTACCCATTTGAATATTTAAGGTAGTGTTAGATAAAAATAAATTTTCACGGGTCAAGATAAAATATATTGAGGTCATAAAAATTATAAAAATACATTTCTTGCAAAATTTGAGTGAAATATTAATAACCGTGTAATATTTAAGAAAACCGTCGTAAATATATAAATATAACAATTTATATACAAAATAAATTTAAAACACTGGGTAAACTCATAATATTATTTTTTTATAACTTAATATGAGTATAAAAATATATCTGGAAAATTTTTTGGAAGTAACGGATCAATTGTTCAAAATAATGTTTACGCGATAACGTTTATTTAATAAGAAATTATAGGTTTAATGTGAAATGCAAAACCATGCATAACTTGATATGAAATGATGAATATGGAGTTTGAGAAATGACCGGAAATTGAGAATTGTGACATTCTTCCCATGTCAGCGGAATCACGTCCTCGTGATTCGATTAATGATACCATGGTCCGAACTTCGACAAGGGTTCTAAAAGTTTATGCTCGTGTATGGTCTAAATGATTATGTCAATGCTCATGCATATGGGTTCCTCATCCAACTAGGTACGTTCTCGAGCTATCGTGAGCATTTCCCGTCCTAAATACATGCTTTCTTATGATTAGGCTCGATGAGACAAGCTTTCCCATTCTCGAGCAAAATCCACAAAAGACTTTTAGGTAACCAATTTTTACTTAATCGCACAACTCATCAAACAAGAACTGTCATGAGATTTGGCTAAATCGGTTTGAGTAACGGGTCTTTTGAAAATTTGGCTCGGTCATAGAATTGCTTACACATATAAGACTACTACTCCCTTCATTACATGATTCTTCCTGAATTAGACATAGGTGATCAGGCTATGTATAATTTAGGAGTAATTATGCAATGCTTGGACTAATCGTCTCATATGATGTTTGGTGTTGAGTCATAAGTTCGCATGTATAAGGAGTATGCACTTATAATGATATGATGAGATGCTATGATGATGTAGTTATAGTCTAGGGTCAATGATGCAACCTAGTTCTCTATAACCGATGCTCTAATACCAATTTGTCACACCCCCAAATTACCTGTTTTGCAGCGGAATGGAATTCCTGGGGGATGACTGTCATAGCATCAAAGTTATAGTTATATTGAACGACCTAAAGTGTCGTTTGGAAAACACATCGTTTGATTTATGAAAACAATCAGAGTTTACAAAGTATAGGTCCCAAATGAAAATCAACTTGTGCGGAAATAAGTTTGTTACAAGCCAAACGATGTTTTTAAAGTATATGAAACCCAAGTGAGACGCGTCGTCACCGCGACTCTAT
The DNA here is from genome assembly GCA_019973895.1 of Chrysanthemum seticuspe. Taxonomy (NCBI): domain Eukaryota; kingdom Viridiplantae; phylum Streptophyta; class Magnoliopsida; order Asterales; family Asteraceae; genus Chrysanthemum; species Chrysanthemum seticuspe. The sequence continues at coordinate 31,920,252 of BPTQ01000004.1, read as the reverse complement.
GATGTGTCCACATGCATGCCATGAAGTGAATGCCTTAGATACCTGAGATAAAACATGCTAAAAGTGTCAACACAAAGGTTGAGTGAGTTCATAGAGTTTGTGTTGAAATGTAAAGCCTTTCAAAATCGTTTATGCAGCAAAGGCATTGTAAATCCACTCAATTCCAAGTTCCGCCCATACACAACTTGCAACCTGTGTGTTCACAACCCACTGCCGAAATGTATATAGTTTATGTTCAAGCGCATGATGTCAAATGAATTCATAAAATAGTGCATAACTTAATGTATCCATAGTTACTTAATATAACACATAATTCGTACGGTTTCAAATTGTTCCATGACCATTAGTTCAGGATTGTACCAAGACCATTAGACCATGATTGTACCAAGTCCGTTAGTACATTACTATACCAAGTCCGTTAGACCATGATTGTACCAAGTCCGTTAGTACATGACTATACCAAGTCCGTTAGTCCATGATTATACCAAGTCCGTTAGTTCAACATTATCCAAGTCCGTTAGATCGTGATCATACCAAGTCAGTTAGCTCAATGATTCATAATATGGAAATTCTAAGTATGGCGATACTGTTACTTCGTATGACTAAAATTCAGTTCAGATAAACATATAGTTTGCAAATAATCATGTTTGTCATAAAAATAGTTGAGCATGTATCTCTCCCAAAAGTAATTCAAAACAATTAAAAGAGTAGGGGCTATGACTCACGGTAATCCATAAAAGTTAAAGTACTTGTGAAAGTAAATGAAAACAGTTTGAGCATGTATCTCCCCCAAAAGTAGTATAAAAACAATCGAAAATGGGGCTATGAAAACTCACTTGATGAATTGATGCGATGACAAAAGTGAATACACCGAAATGTAGCGTGAATCTCGAAACTGACCTATTATGAATGATATGATACATAATAAGTTATGATGTAATGTTATGCATGCAATTCGTATGATATCTATACCACTTATGAATTTTTGAAGATAATGTTTATCGTCGAAATATATGTTTACAACATATCGTCATTTTATAAAATACTTAACAAGTATTTACGTTGAAACAACCTCCTACGATAGTCGTTTAGTGATTTATTGTGAAATTATAACTTTTCGTCGTAAAATAATGTCATTGAAAATTTCATGAAAGTGACTAAAACGGCCTCGAAAAGCTAGTCGTAAAATGGTGCACGTCGAGCGTTAGGAAACGAACTCAACGGTTTTGGGAAGCTTGTATCATTATCTCAAAGTTTTAGTGTTTAAGTTTCCATCCTAGAGGTCTCGATCACAAAGAAAAATATAGGTTAAGTATGGTACTTTTGTCCAAAATGTTGTTTAAGAGTGGTTTTCGGCAAAGTTTAAGTGACTATATTTCATTCGTTACAACTCCGCTTGATGAACGGTTGGACATTTTGGAAAATATGCTTGGCGAACTTACTTTTACTAGAAGACATCTTTTTATCAAGAGTATCCCATCAATGTTAAAAACGACCCTCAACATGGTCATTTCTTGACCCGTTTGGAGAACAAACTTGAAAAGAAATTTGGAGAACTAATTTTTGGAGAACAAATTTGGAGAACAAACTTGGGAAAATCATATCTTTTTAACCGTAAGTCATCACGGGTCGAGCCACCCGTCATTTCGAAGATAATTGAGTCTAGTTTCATGTAAAAATACTTTCAAGGGTCAGTTTGTAATAAAATTTTATCAGTTCAACGATTAGTAACAGCAGGTCAGTTTTTCCGGAAAATAGTTTCGTCGTTAAACTTGAAAATAGCATAACTTCTTCGTTATAGCTCCGTTTTAACCCGTTCAAGCGGCCACGTTTTTGTTTTAAAGTATATTTTCTGAATATCTAGCCCAAAATATTTTACAAACTGTCAGATTTTCCAGATTTCACAAATAAGATCAGACCACTATATAAAGTTGTCGAAATGAGTTTTTCTCGCGCAAAACCTATTCTAACCAATTCAAAACAACTCCGAAGCTATCCAAATCCTACCATACACCTTCTTAGGGTGTCATGGGTTCCTAGACATCATCAAAAGTGATATGTTACAAGGGATAATTTATAGGATGATCATACTTCAATATAAGTAATAAAAACATTAAAAAGTGGTATAAACATCACATAACTTGCATGTTTCTCAAATAAAATGATATGACCATAACAATGAATGTGAAATAAAAATATGAATATGAATGCTTACAAGAAATATGATGAGGTTTAAGGGCAAAGGGGTTTTCCTAATCACTTGAGGTTTTTATTGCAAAACCTATACAACAAGTGATACTAGAGTTTATAAAACCTTGTCTTGAAAAATTTGAGATGATCCTTCCTTTGGTCTCCGTGTGGCTGCCGAATTTTGGAGAGAAAGGGCAAGAGAGTTTGATTTTTCACTTTGATATTATTGTGTATATGTGTTGTGTACTTAGAATAATACATTAAAGGAGTAAAGATATTTGCAAAATCTTCCATGACTCACCATGGGGTGGTCGACATACATGAGAAAAAAAAAATGAGTTTTGTTTTTGAGTAGCATTTACATGTATAAGTGTAATTAGATGCAAGTTACTTGAAGACTTGTGGTAAATTGTGTACCCATTTGAATATTTAAGGTAGTGTTAGATAAAAATAAATTTTCACGGGTCAAGATAAAATATATTGAGGTCATAAAAATTATAAAAATACATTTCTTGCAAAATTTGAGTGAAATATTAATAACCGTGTAATATTTAAGAAAACCGTCGTAATTATATAAATATAACAATTTATATACAAAATAAATTTAAAACACTGGGTAAACTCATAATATTATAATTTTTATAACTTAATATGAGTATAAAAATATATCTGGAAAATTTTTTGGAAGTAACGGATCAATTGTTCAAAATAATGTTTACGCGATAACGTTTATTTAATAAGAAATTATAGGTTTAATGTGAAATGCAAAACCATGCATAACTTGATATGAAATGATGAATATGGAGTTTGAGAAATGACCGGAAATTGAGAATTGTGACACAACTCCAACATGTCGAATTTTCAACGCCTCCCAAATCTCCTTTGCCGATTTAAGGTTAGCAACTTGCAATACCATACTTTCTGGAATTGCTTGATATAGCATTGCAATTGCCGAGTTATCTTTCTTTTGATCGACTTCAGTTCCTTGCGTTAGTTCAACCGCTTCCCAAATTCCATGGACATTAAAGATTGCTCTAATCTTTACAGCCCAAATTGTATAATTCGTTGAATTGAGAACCGAGAATTGGAACGTCATTGATGTTCCATTATCCTTTGTAGGCTCATTCTTATTTTTATCGCCTGCCATTTGCTTTTTCTTCCTTCCTTTTCCAATCTTGATCCGATTGAAAAATTCACTTTCTACTCGGGTTTTTCAAACTACTAATCCTGGTTTCTTATTAACCAACTATCCTTTATCCTCCTGGTTTCACCACAAAACCAACACAACTTCCTGGTTTCACCACAAAACCAACACGACTTCCTGGTTTCACCACAAAACCAACACGACTTCCTGGTTTCACCACAAAACCAAAACAACTTCCTGATACAAATCTACTATTCTAATCTTTTCTAATCATAACAATTCTTAATTCCAACACTAGATACTCACAATTCGAAATTGACAAAATAATACTTATCTCACTGTGTTTGGTTTCTTGTTTCTGCCTTTGGTTCCTCTTCTGCGAATCTTTTCAAAAACCAAATTCTGGGTTTTCTTTTCCAATCGATGGCCACTTGCACTTGTTCTTCCCTGGATCGATTAACACTTGCTCTGATGCCAATTAATGGTTTCGAATACAAAGTAACAAAGGTTCTGTATATTGAAGTAAAACAATAATGATTTGATATAAACTAATGATACTTTATTGATAATTGTATATTTGTTCCAGACTTCTATACATATATATACATAATGAATCGTTGCCTTCTTGTGCAGTTATACCGATTCAACAATACTAAACGACACAACCTAAATAACCGTTATATCTATAACAACCCAAACGACCCATATTGACCCAGCCCATAACCCAATTGTTTTTACAGGCTTTACATAAAACTTAATAAATAATATACACTAACTATCCTTATCTTTGCTTCTATAACATTAATGGTCCAACAAAAATATTGTTTCTCTCACATCGTCAATGGGCCCGAGTAAACTACAAACTCATTTTCTTAAAAACCCATTGTATTATATATTTGGTATTAGGCTTCCTTATTTTCTTAAATGAAATGTGTTTTCTATTATTGTTGTTCTCACTATTTTCTTGTCATATATTTTTTGATATCCGAATGTAGAGGTAAAATGATCTTACTTGCTTATATAATCAATATCTTAATCACTTTGCAAGTATGAAAAATCTTTAAACATAGTTATAGATAATCTGATTATGTGCATAATGCTTTACGAAAGAAAGTTACGTCTTATTGTTTGCTTTTACTTCTTGTTCAAACTGAATTATTGTATTATATATGGTCTCTAGAGGTGATTTTTGGTCCATTTATATACAAATCGAGCCACTTATTCATCGTTCCACGGTTAATCCACTAAACCATTTTACATAAAAATTTACAAAATCTGGATTATTATTATTGTACATTGATATTTATGTAATCCATGGTCTATAATAATAAAAAACAATGAAGTGTTTACGGGTAGGACAAACCCGGCCCATCCAATCTGACCCAGAGAAACCGACCCGACCCACTTTGACCCGTTACGCACTTTATATTTCTACGTATACCTTGGGACAGTGCATACCTTTGTGGAATTTCTAGATCCGCCAGTGCTTATACACAGATTCTTTCACATACTAAAAGTGATCACAACATAACACACACACACGTCACAAAAACACACACACATCCTTTTGTTCATCTCATTTTAATTTGATCAATCACAAGAAAAGTATTCATGGCTGATCCCTTTACTTCGGCCCTTGTGAGTGATTTGGTAGGAAGATTAATTTCTGCAGCTATTCAAGAGGTTGGGTTGTTTAGGGGCCTTGAAAATGATCTTTTAGCTCTCAACAACACTTTCAAACAAATCCAAGGTGTTCTTTATGATGCGGAGATGAGACAAACAAACGAAAAGGCCGTGGAAGAATGGCTCAAGACTCTCAAATCTTCCTCTTTGGAGGTGGAAAACGTGCTCGACGAGGCCAAAACTGAAGCTATGATACAAAGGCTGCATGGGGAAATGGGCAGAAAATACAAGGTAAGAACCTTCTTTACCTCCCGCTATAATCCGCTTTTGGTAAAAACTAGGATTGCTTATAAAGTTAAAAACATTCGGAAAAAATTGGATGTGATTGATGCTCATAGATCCAAGTTTAAGTTGACTCCCAATACTGTAAATGAAGTTAGCGCGGGCATTGTTGGTGATATCTCTAACAGGGAAACGAGCTCACTTATGTCCAAGATCTACGGAAGGGATGAAGAGAAGATAGCGTTGATTCATAAGATTTGTAACCAAGATATAGGCATCCGACATGAAGATGATGATGTTCGGGTCTATGCTATATGGGGCATGGGTGGCATCGGAAAAACCACACTAGCTCAATATGTTTACAACCATGAAACGGTGAAGACCCATTTCGAGTTTAAATGTTGGGTGTATGTCTCTGCTGTGTTTGACGTCAAACGAATAATTAAAGCGATATGTGGCTCAAAAGATTCGGGGTTGGATGCTATGCAAGCATGCCTTCAAAACAAGTTACAAGGTAAGAAATTTTTTATAGTCATGGATGACGTGTGGATTGAAAACATGGACATGGAAAAGTGGGATGAGCTATGTAAAGCATTAAGTTACGGAGCAAAAGGCAGCACCGTTATGGTAACGAAACGGAAAGAAAATACTGCCCAACTGATGGCTAAGACTCCTAAGTTGCAGCATAACTTGGGAGTATTAACAGAGAAGGAGTCATGGTCGCTATTCGAGATGCTTGCGTTCCCTGGCAGAGGAGAGGGGGGAAATGTAAGCTCCGAGCTAGAGCTTGTAGGAAAGGAGATAGTGAAGAAATGCAAAGGCTTACCTCTAGCTGTGAAGACTTTGGGTAGCTTAATGTCGACAAAAAAAAAGGTGAATGAGTGGCAGCTTGTAAACGACAAGTTCATGTTGGGGATGCAAGACAATGGCATCTTAACTGCTTTGAGGTTAAGCTACGATGATTTGCCTTCACATATGAAGATATGTTTCGCTTATTGTTGTGTATTTACAAAAGGGGAGGAAATGAGTAAGGATTCATTAATAGACTTGTGGATGGCAAATGGATTTATTCCATCTCAAGGAGATGTGAGCTTGTATGTGCTTGGTGATGAAATTTTTACTTGTTTGGTCCAGAGGTCGTTTTTCAAAGATGTCGTTGAGAAGGATATATATACAGGTGATCAGAAATGCAAAATGCATGATTTAATGCACGATCTTGCCCAATATGTATTAAGACATGATTGTGCAGTTATAGAGCCTGGTAAGGAGTTGATAACCTTGGATGAGGTGCTTCATCTCAGTTTGTCAAGCCACGGTTTTCGTTTTTTAGAACATGATTTTAAAAAGCTAAGACCAATACGATCAATGTTGGTCTTTGTTAATGTTTATGAAAGTAGCATTAGACAAATCTCCAGCCATGTTTATCTAAGGGTGTTGTATTTGCAAGGAATTGAAAGCTCGACATTGCCCGAATCAATTTGCAAGCTAATACATTTGAGATACTTGAAAATAAAAGACTCGGATATACAAGCTCTACCAGACACTATTATCTATCTCCAAAACTTGCAAACACTGATTTTAGAAAATTGTTGTCAGCTCCGTGAGTTGCCCAAAGGATTGAGGTACATGAGGAATCTTCAACGCCTAGATACCAGTTTCTGCCCTGAATTCCAACATATGCCTGTTGGAATAAAAGAACTAACCAACCTTCGAAGGCTTTCACATTTTGTTGTAGGAAAAAATGATGGGGCCAAAATAGGTGAACTGGGAAATCTAAATCTTCTTGGGTGGAAATTGAGGTTATATGGACTTGAGAATGTTGAAGGTTTAAGGGATGCCAAAAGTGCCAAGTTAAAAAACAAAACAAATCTTAAGTCTTTGAGATTAAATTGGTCGTGGAAAGATAGATCAGAAACATTTGAATCAGAGGTTCTTGAGGGATTGGAACCGAATTTGGGACTCCAGAAGTTGAGTATATGGTATTACACGGAAAGGGTTATTTCTCCAAGTTGGCTAGTCAAATTAGTCCATTTGACTAGTATACGATTTTATTATCTTGGTAAGTGTGAACGTCTTCCATCACTTGGGAAATTACCCAGCCTAAAGAGCATTATATTGTGGGATATGTGGTCTTTAAAGTGTTTCCATGACGATGACAACTCTACATCAGAGGGCGAGATTCTCTTTCCTAGTTTACAAGAACTGGACATAAACAATTGTTCGTCTTTGGTTTGTTTGCCAAGTAACATCCCAAAAATCAGGTCCCTGGAAATAAGTTCTTGTCACAAATTACGTTATCTGCCAGATGAGATACAAAGTTTCAAGGATCTAAATAAAATTACGATTAATGGTTGTAAAATTCTAAGCAGAAGGTGTGAAAAGAAGATAGGAGAGGATTGGCATAAAATTTCTCACATTCCACATCTCGACATTGAAACTCCACGGTACCACACATTTTTTTTCTTTTTCTTTATATATATATATATATATATATATATATATATATATATATATATATGGGAATATATTAGCTACAATATTTTGTAGCTAATTGGCTACAATATTGTGCTTCAAACTGTGGGTCTCTGACTCTTTTTGTGGGTCCTGAGTTATTTTTGCGGGCCCCTGATTAATTTCTTCTGTATTTTTGGTGAAGGATTGTAGCTAGTTGGCTACAAAAATTATAGCCAAGATATCCCCTATATATATATATATATATATATATATATATATATATATATATATATATATAGTTAGGATCAAATAAGAAGTAAAATTAAAATAAGAATGATAAGAAGAAACCACAACCACTCATTTCAGATGCACCTACAAAAATAGTTGCATCTCCCCTTAAATTTCTCCCTCCTATTTGAAATGTGTGGCTAGAAATTCTTCTTATTCTTCTTATTTTAGTTTTTCTTCTTACCGGATCTCTTCCCTATATATATATATATATATATATATATATATATTAACTATGGTTGTTTACCTATAAACAAATCTATAATAGAAAAAATATTTAATTGTTGATTTACGAGTTGAAGATGAATATAATGGAAGTGTAGAAAATTTACTATTTTTGAGTATCAAGTGTTCTTTATAATATCCACCATCGCAATAATTTTTCAAAAGATAATGTTAAATCCAATATTACAATTGTTATTCGATCAATATTTCTTAATAAAAAAATATTTTTGTGGAATATTTCTTATTAAAAAAATATTTTGTTCAACAATAATTCTGGTATCATTTAATTTGTTTGATTTGCTTGGATTAATTTTATCTAATGTTTAAATCGGATTTTGTTAGAAGCTAATGTTCATTACATTTTGTTTTTTTAAGATCTGGTCTAGGACAATGACGAGAATGAGGACAAGGACGATGATAGCGTGAACTACATGGATGAGGACTAATATTGAAGTTTGGTATGATATGTGAGCCTTATGGTTTTAAGTCTTGTTTATGTTATGTGAAGTTTGTGGGTATGTTCATTGTAAACCCTCACAAGACAACGCTATTAGAATGGCCAAACCCTTTCTTGTGCAGTCTTGACCATCTATCTTCATGGTATGTGTTTGTGTTCACCATATTGTGAAGGGAAAATGTGTGAGATTATGAGGAAATGTTTGTGTGTAGAAGTGGTATGCAAGAAATAGACAAAGACAGAAATGGAGGGAAAGTAACTAACTATTAACTGTAATATTGATATATATAAGTGTCATTACATAATCCTATTTATACTACATAAACAGACATGATATGAACGGCTGTGATGGTTCAATAGAACCAATGGTTGTGATCCTTTGTCAATAACTGTCATGTAACCGTTTTATCTAACTTATAACTATCAATATGTCTTAACCAAACGAAATATGCAGCCTCATGTTTGATACATACATGGCTGCAAATAATAAAAATACTACATAATAATTACACTAATATGACTAAGGTTTGAAAACAGAAATTAAGGTTGGTTGATCTTAAAAGCTTCAAACAAACGCTTGTTATTATGCTAAATGAAACAATTTGTTATTTCCATTCTTTTCAGCTTTTGTCAATGTCGTTTCTTTTCTATTTTTTTTTATTTTTTTTTTTCGAATTTGTGTATGTATGCATGATATATGGTCGCTAAATTTCGTAATCTCATGTATAAGTCCTCTCTTTTATTATAAATGTTTTATTGTACCATCAAATTACAATAAAGTTTGGTTATCATGTGCAAAAATGAGATTTTCATATCACCATATGTGTACTATGAATATACCATAGGAAAATATGATGTAAGGTTTTCTTGATTGTAGTGCCCTTATATTATATTGGCTTCTTAATAGAATATGGAATGTGGGTGGGGACTAGTGAGCGTGTCTGCAGTTTAAATATTTATGGTCCAAAGTTGGCACGTTTTAACTCAGATATTAGGACTGACATCTTAAATATTGTTTTGATTATATGGATGGTATTTGCATAGCTATGGGTGATTTCAATGCAGTTAAGTCCAGATCCGAAAAGCAGGCTCCCAATTCGACGCAAATGAAGCCATGTCTTTCAATTTTTTCATTGCAAATGTGGGATTTCACGACTTAAACATGGGTGGGCGAAGTAATACTCATTTTAATCGAAGTGGATCAAAGAAGAAAGATGAGCAAGCTAAATCGGTTACTTGTTACAGTAAGATTTGTTTTTCACTGAAGCAACACTTCTGTACAGTATTGCATTGTGTTATCTTGGACAATTGTCAGACCGTGTTGGACCATTGTCCCATCCTCTTGTCCAATGCTTGTGTCGATTTCGGACCTAATTTTTTTAGCTTAGGGTGTTTGACCCAAGGCTCAATAATGAGGAATTCTGCCCTTTGGTTAGTAGATCATGGAATTCTTGAAAAGGTTGTGGTGTGGCTGATATTTGTGCAGTGCTTGGTGTGTGGTTAGATAAAAAGACAGAGATCAGACTTGTTATTGAAAATTGGTATGTGGGGTATAAACGCTTATAGGGGTCTGCTATCTAAAATGAGATTGAATCCCATGGGAATCACTTGCTGAATATCATAGATTGAAGCATGTTAGCACTAGTAAGATTCGTCAAAAATGTTGCGTAAATTGGGCAGTTGAGGGGGATGAAAACACTCTTTTTTCATGCTTCTTTAAAACAAAAATAGAAAGGAAGGAGTAAATTATGGGTATTGTCTAAAATGGTTTTTGGATTATAGATCCATCTCAGATCAAATGTATCATGTATGACCATTTTTTGGATAGGTTCATTGAGCCTCGTGTACAAAGGCCTGTTTTTCCAATGCTAGCTATTTCGTAATTTGCGCCTAGCAGACTCGAACGTTTTGGATAAATAATTCACTATTGATGAAATTAAAAAAGTGGTGTGGGACTGTGCAGGTGTAGTGCCTACAAGCATGCCTCTTTATGTCTTTCACATTTGGTGGGTCAATCTTCTGGTTATTATGTGCCCCTCCCTTTTGGGTACCTTATGTAATTTTAGCAACTTATGGATGAGTTAAACATGTGTATTTTCAATGCATACAGAATCGAACTCACACTGAAAACATCATCCAACTAAACACGATTCACTTTGTCACCTAACTCAATTAAGAATCTGAATTAGATCACATGTAACATTTTAACCCATCCATCTGAAACTAATGAAAGGCAAGCCAAATGGCAGGGATATTTCTAATAGCCATTATCTGTTCGCTACCAATGGTGTTGAAAGGTCAAACTGCAATTGTCCCAAAAGTGGCTACATGAAAATTCAATTTATAACAAGGGTGATCGCCCAAATACTAAGATGTAATACACAGGCTACACTGTCATGTGGAACTTCCTTCTGATGTTAAGACAATGGAAGAAGCCATGGGTGACAATAGGTTTTAGCCTTTTCCTGCCCAAACCTTCTTCTTGCCCGGAAGAGCCACTAATTAGCCTTTTCAACATAACGCGCAAGACGCATAAGAATCACTTTTATTGCTATTACAAACATCTTATATCCAACACTAATTTTGATGCTCATCAGCATTCAACGACATTCAGCAGTTTTTAAGCATACTAAGATGATACACATTATACTGAACTTTAAAGACAACGACAATAAGTACTTCAAATTCAAAACTTCACTAGAATTTGTTTTATTTATTTTGGTTGCTATTGCATCAGTAACCAAACGTGATTTGGTCGCTTAATTTTACACGTTTTGGCTCAAATGTGTGAAGTGTTTGATTTTTTTTGACACGTTACTTATTAGTAGACGTTTGGGCTAAAATGGGTCAAAAAGGGTGAAACGTGCGTAACATAAACGACACAGTTACTTATTATTACACGTTTGAGCTAAAATGGGTCAAAACGTTTGAAATATGTGTAATGACTCAAATAAACGACAAAGTTACTCCCTTCGTCCCAAAATAAGTGTCAAGGTTGACTTTTTGAAGTCTTTCTTTTTCAACTTTGACCTTAAATATTTTTGTTTGTATTATAATAACAATTGATGAAAATTATACCAATGTAAATACATTTAAAATACAATCCCTTCATATATTTTGCATCAAGTATTATATAACACACACAAAAGTAGTTAAGGTCAAAATTGAAAGAGAAAGACTTCAAAAAGTCAAACTAGACACTTATTATGGGACGGAGGTAGTACTTATTAGTACATGTTTGGGCTGAAATGGGTGAAATGAGTCAAAACGGGTGATACATACATATGTACAACAACTTCGCATATTATTTCTAAATCGGTGAAATGGGTCAAAACGGGTGATACATACCATGTAACTTATATTATGTCTAAACCCGATCAATTATGCATATAAATCATTAATGATAGTATAATACCTAACTTGATTACAATCAAACATATGTAATAGTGACACCATAGTACTACATTCATTACTTGTTGTTGCAAGTCATTAATGATAATACAATACAAATGTCTTGATCTATTTGTAAAGATGGTTTTCTTATGTCCATTTGTATGATGGAACAAGTGCTCATCTGGGAAAGTTTTGACTATCAGCTATTGTAACGTGTTTTGAAAGACACGACCCGTTAAAAGATTGCTTTAAGCATGAATCTTTTCTAATTATAGGGAAGGACCTAGCAAAGCTAGAATTGCCGAAGAGTAAAATAGAGAACCTTTAAAATCTTAAATAAAATCAAAATCTTCACATACTTTTTACGGGTTATGAAAATCATTAGTTCGTGTTTATGATATCAAGGAAAGAAGCTTACTGTAAATAGTAAGTGCAGTGGATATTGAGACAAAACCTTAATGTGGAAGTGATTGAGATGAGATAAATGACAATAATCATTAGATGGATACCATTGTTTGAATCAGAACGAATGATATCAAAATGACAAGACATAGAGATCAATGTCCTTAAGGTTACAAGAACATTCACATCCAGAATTCACATGCAATCACCAAGTCAGATTCATTTTAATAGCTATCAATTAATCAAGTACACTAGTACAAAGCTTAATTGTTCATAATGACGAGCATTCTCGTACAACTTAGATGGTGTCATCAAGTTGAAAACAAGCCAGTCAAATTCATTATAAACTTGAATAAATATAACTGCCTTAATTAGGTTCATCAACCTTGTTGGTTTTGTCACTGAAATCCTAAATTATACAGTACTCCTTAATTAAAACGGAATTCATAAATCAAATTAACATGAACATAAAGAACTATATATATTACACAAACACAAATCCATAGTCCATTAAAATTAAATTATTAAAGAAACACTAGAAAATGATACAAAGAAACAACATCTTTATCACCAAAATACCCCTACCCGAAAATCAGTATCAGCATCATAACTGTTGCAAACATAATCTACATTCCGTGTTAACCTTTAACGCGATTTTGGACATCATTCCTGCTACCATCCATCGTCACACCAGATGACACCAACGAATTGTTATCTACAACAACCCCACCGAGTTGACTCGGTATCCCATTTGGTATGGGGCCCACAATCCCATTATACCCGTTTGCTGCCATACCCATTAGCCCATGTCATGCGCAGAAACAATCATCATATTCAAATTACCTCAAGCAAAGTCTTGGCATATGTGATATAGTTACGCATCCTGCCCTGGCTAGTAATTCGTATCTCATTATCTTGAATTGGTTGCTCAGTTCGTGGCTTTTCCACCCTCTGGTGCCGATCCTTATCCTACAAATGAAAACCAAAAATCATTGATATCAAAACACTAGCCAATATCACTGTCGATTTCCTAACAGACCAGCATCATAAAACAAGGATTCATAAGGAAAATCATAAAGATACAATATAAGCAAAAAAAAAATGGAAAACTACAGTGTAGATCAGAATGCATACGAATAACCAATTTCAGAACATTAGTTTACAGCTTCATAGCACTACAACTGATGAACCAACTAAAGTCAAGCCATCTCAAAAATGACAAAACCACAAATTCAACAACTAGCAAAACAAAATTAATAGCTTAACATAAAGCCATAAACATAGAAATTAAGATCAATGTAGCAAAAGGTAGACCAATAAATCAGCTTAACGCAGCTTAAACATATAGCACTAATGCTACTTTTACCAAGTTATTAATCTATGTTTTATATCATCATAGTGGCCTAATCGCCTGGTGGTAAGTCACCCCTGATGTCCTCACAAGAGGATAGGGTTCAAACCTCGCTAGGTACACATATGAGGGTGGCCAGTGAAATGGTCGGAAACAATCAAAGGGATCCCAGTTAGGCCATGACATTTGGGTCAAAGACTCGCCCTCCCGGGCTAACCTAACCCGTTTACCCGTTTTTTATATCATCACAATTGATGAAATAACTATAGTAATTCATTCTCACAAACCTTGATAAATCAAAACAATCAACAACTGATTGCTGGCGTACATTATACATCAGACAGCGAGTTGACAACCGAGTCACCACGTTTTATCTCATATTTGACTAGCCTCTAACTCGCACAAGTTTAACAACTATGATCGCACGCAAAACTAAAATCAACAAGGTACTTTAACAAGCCTCAAAGATAACAAATCGGCAACTAATCGCATTAAACCTCAACAATTCAGAAAACATAACTAAAGCTTGTGAGCTTATTTGATTTCACCTTATATTTCATAAGCTCATTTTCCTGGCTTATTTCGAAACCTATGGGCTTATAGCCTTATATATAAGCTTATTACGTCATAACAAGCTTATATAATAAGCCCATGGGTGCCACAATAAGGCGAGAAAACCGGGCTTATGAAACGTAAGGCAAAACCATGTAAGCTCATAAGCTTAAAAGAAACAATTGATTGATGTTAAGGTCGAAGAATAAATGAATTAGCTAAAACTTAACATAAAACCAATAAATTCAAATATAAACATACAACACAAAATAACATGGATATTTTTTTTTTTATTATTATCCTCCTTTTTATTACCAAAAACATCAAATTCTCTCTCCTTAACCGCTTTTCCCGCCATATTTCCACCATTAAAATTGACTAAAACCTTCATATCTGATCTAAATTCTGGTCCAATTTCAATATAATTTTCATCATTTGATTCAGAATTTCATTGCGATCAGGTTGATAGTATTTGATTTCATTTTGCCCAAAATTTCTTAAAACCCTAGTTTTGCATTATTCTCTAATTGAGCTCAGTTGATTACGTATTCTTGGAATTAAACTGTATTTCTACTTCTGTATAGTGTTTTTTTACTAGAGATGTCAACTAATAGACCTAAACGAAAAACTAAAAGACCGGCAAAATTTGGGGAATCTATTAGTGATAATACTACTAGTAAGGATAATAGGAACAGTGTAGTAGATAGTGGAAATAGTATTAGTGGGGAAAAGGTGTTTGTTAATGGTGAAATAAAGGATAATAAGGAGAATGAGTATGTGAAGGAGACTGGTGAATCTAGTGGTAAGACTGTTATGGATACACATGAAGAGGATAAGTCCTGTAGTGGAAAGGTTGTTGAACAGAGTAAGCATTGTGAGGTTCTGGAGCCTAATGTGTTGGGGGTTAGGTCCCAGCAGCAGGGTAAGACAATCAATAACTGTTCAGCAGAAACAACAAAGAGTCAGCAGTAACAGATACCACTAGGTGGTTACCGGATATCACTTGGAATCGTGTGATCACTTTCCAAAGTAAACTATTCGACCCTAATGCCTGGGTATCACGAATATCTACTTGGGATAAGACCAAATGCAGTTAGAGAATTAGGCACAATTCAATAACCCTTGCGCTGATAAGTGTTTAGTGTTTTCTGTGTGTTCTTCATGCATGTTCAGATCTCCTATATATAGGAGGTTACTCTTGAGCTATTCCAATGGAATTATGAGTATTAATCGGCCCATTAATAGCCTCATAATTATCCCCATTATAGCCGTTAGTGGTTACATGACCAATTAATCGTGGTCATAAAGAAGTTTGTAACTGCCATTTAGCAGTACTTTCCATAAGCAGTACTTTCCACTAGCAGTACTTTCACTTACAGTGGAAATACAGCCTATCAGTGAAAACACTGCTTATCAGTACTTTCATAGCATCAGTACTTTCACAGTGCTACAGTGGAAACACTACCTATCAGTGGAAGCACTGCTTTATAAGTGGAAACCACAAGCAGTACTTTCACCAGCAGTACTTTCACCAAGCAGTACTTTCACCAGTACTACCAATACAAACCACTATAAGAGTCAGGGTGTTCATGGACCTTATGGGTGTACACTCCGTACCTCCTAACCCATTACAAGGTGTGAACTAATCCCACAAGTGCACTAAATTTTCCAACAATCCTCCCCAAATTTAGTTCACTTCCTTTGCATGAAAAATAAACATCAATCAAAACATGTGCATAAATGAAAATGTCCTGAGGATTGAATTTCCATCTTAGTAATTACACGTTCAAATATTCGAGAATCAGGGTGTTCTAAGAATTGAACCCTTCAACCCATTTGAGTACCTGAAGATAACTACACACAAGTTTTCAAACACTTAAAAGCTCCTGACACTATACAAGCCATGTGTCCATATCCAAATTCATAAATGTTGCAAAAGCTAAAAGTCCAAAGCTTCCTGAAGCGGCAAAACTTCAACATTTACATAGGTGGTTCCTCTTTATTCATGCTCCTGCCAAGCACTTTTTCAAAGAAAAATAACCATTAAGAAGTAAAGACTTCATTCTCCTTTCAGCAGGTTCTGAGCACAACCTTGGGATGTAAATAAAACATGTGCTCCAGTCCACTGAATGTTCAGCTTTCCACATTGAACTCAGCTCCTAAGTTTCCTCAGGAGGGAGTTGGGTGTCCTAGCATTCAGTGACTAAGTTGGACTTAAACCCATCCCTTTAGCAGACTTTATAACCAAGTCTCTAGCCAGACCCTTCGTCAAGTGATCAACTAAGTTCTGTTGAGATCTCACAAACTCTATAGATACCACCCCATTCATGATAAGCTCACGAATCATGCTATGCCTGACACCTAAGTGTCTAGACTTACCATTGTACATCTGGCTATAAGCCTTAGCCAATGTAGCTGCACTATCACACCGGATAGAAATAGGTGCTATAGGTTTAGGCCACAATGGAATCTCAAGAAGCAAGTTTTTCAACCATTCAGCTTCTTTACCAGCAGCTGCTAGAGCCACAAATTCAGATTCCATTGTTGAACTGGTGATGCAAGTTTGCTTCTTGGATGCCCAAGAAATTGCACCTCCACCAAGTAGGAATACCCAGCCACTGGTAGACGAATTGTCTTCAGTATTACTGATCCAACTTGCATCAGTGTAACCTTCCAACACTGATGGGTAACCAGTATATGAGAGACTATAATCCATAGTTCTCTTCAAATACTTCAGTACCCTCTGAACTGCTTGCCAGTGATGAGCACTAGGATTACTAGTATACCTGCTCAATTTTCCCACTGCAAAACCAATGTCAGGTCTTGTACAAGTCATGGCATACATCAGGCAGCCAATTACCCTAGAATACTCAAGTTGAGATACAGCCTTGCCATGATTAGGCATCAGCTTCTCACAAGTATCCATAGGTGTACTCACTGGAGTACAATCAAAGTAATTGAATTTCCTTAGTACCTTCTCAATATAATGAGACTGAGAGATAGAAATTCTATTACTTTCATGTTTAATCCTTATACCAAGGATAACATCAGCCTCCCCCATGTCTTTCATGGAGAACCTTGATGACAAAAATTCCTTTGTCAGGTCAACCTGATTTTGGTCAGTGCCAAAGATCAACATGTCATCAACATATAGACAAATGATGACTCCTTTACCAGATTCATCAAATTTGCTATATACACATTTTTCAGCTTGGTTAAGAACATAACCACTAGACAAAACCACTTCATCAAACTTTTGATGCCATTGCTTAGGTGCCTGCTTAAGTCCATAAAGAGACTTAATCAGTTTACACACCTTGTTTTCATTGCCAGGCATGATGAAGCCCTGAGGTTGGTTCATATAAACCTCCTCTTCTAATTCACCATTCAAGAAAGCTGTTTTCACATCCATCTGATGAATAAACAGATTGTGAATAGATGCCATAGCAATCAACAGTCTTATGGTACTGATACGAGCCACAGGGGCATAAGTATCAAAATAGTCTATTCCTGACTTTTGTTTAAAGCCCTGAATGACTAGTCTAGCCTTGAATTTTTCAATAGTTCCATCTACCTTCATTTTTCTTTTGAAAATCCATTTGCAACCCAAAGGTTTGCAACCAGGAGGTAGATCAACCAACACCCAAGTGTTGTTGCCCATGATAGAATCCATCTCATCATTGATTGCTTCTTTCCAGAAAGCAATATCCTGGGACTTCATTGCTTCTTCAAATGTTTTGGGGTCATCCTCAACAATGAAGCAATAGGAGTATTGGTCTGAGACCTCATCCCTGGTACCTTCAACTAAGTATAGTTGAAACTCAGGTCCAAATGACTTTGGAGTCCTGACCCTTTTGCTTTTCCTGAGCACAGGTTCAGGTTGCTGAACCACAACCTCATCAGGGACCACTGATGGTTCATCATCAGGGACCTCTGATACACCAGTGTCATGAGTTCCATTAGGAATCCTCTGACTTGGTCTAGGGACTGATGAGAATCTATTCTCATCAAAATCTGCATCCCTTGATTCAATTATTGTGTTAACTGAAACATGTTCATTAGGTTCAATAACATAGAACCTAAAAGCCTTGGAATGCTCAGCATATCCAACAAAGATGCAGTCAATGCCTCTTTCACCCAAAGTCTTTTGTTTTGGATCAGGGAGTCTTACAACAGCCCTACAACCCCAAACCTTGAGTTAATTCAGGTTGGGTTTCTTTTTAGTCCAGAGTTCATAAGGGGTAACCTTGTTCCTTTTGTTGGGAACTTTATTTAGCAAATAGCAAGCTGTTAACATAGCTTCACCCCAGAACCCTTGACTCAGTCCTGAATAGGACAACATGGAATTAACCATCTCCTTCAGCACCCTGTTTTTCCTTTCAGAAATACCATTTTGTTGAGGAGTATAAGGGGCAGTCGTTTCATGGATTATTCCAACAGACTGAAAGTACTGAGTATCCATGTACTCACCTCCCCTATCAGTCCTTAATCTTTTGATCAAAGACCCAAGTTGTAATTCAACTTCTGTTTTAAACACTTTGAATTTATCTAATGCTTCATCCTTGGTATGTAACAGATAGACATAACAAAATCTAGAAGCATCATCAATAAATGTCACAAAGTACTTCTTATTTCCCAAAGAAGGAGTGGCATGCAAATCACACAGGTCACTGTGAATAATCTCCAAGATCTTAGTCTCACGACTAACACCCTGAAAGGGTTTCTTGGTTATCTTGGTCAACATGCAAGTTTTACACTTTTTAGTGTCCATGTCAAAAGCAGGGATTAAACCATCCCTAGACATATCTTGCATTCTTTTATAGTGAACATGACCAAGTCTAGCATGCCAAAGGGTAGAATCAGTCTGATCATATGTGGTCACAAAAGCTGAAATAACACTGTCAGTGGTAACATTAAGCCTGAACATTTGATTACATAAATAACCAAAACCAATAAAAACACCACATTTAGAAAGAACAAATTTATCAGATTCAATAACTTGTTTATATCCATGATTATTCAAAACACTACTTGAAACCAAGTTTTTCCTTATATCAGGAACATGAATAACATTAAACAACGTTACAATCTTTCCAGAACTAAACCTAAGATCTACACAACCACGACCATGCACCAAGGCTGTTGACTCATTTCCCATGTGAAGAATAGAACCATCATTCAGTGACTCATAAGTCTTGAACCAGCTTCTATCTTTACACACATGAACTGTTGCACCAGAGTCAACCCACCACGCAACATCATCATCCTGCACATAAAAAGATTCAGATACATATGTAACATAATAAATCTAAAAAGACTTATTAAACATATTCTGACCTTTCAGTGAGTTGGCTGAACCACCACTCCCTGAACCATTAGTGCCTGATCCATTAGCTTTACCACCAACTTTAACACCCTTGCAGTCCCTTTTAATGTGACCAGTCTTGCCACATTTCCAACAAGTAGGTGTTGCCTTCTTGTTAGGATCTGCCCTTGTGTTATCATGAAATTTGCGTTTGCCTTTGTTGTCATTGTACCTGGTGGAGTTGTTATGCTCCACCATGTTGACAACAGATGGTCCAGCAGCATTGCCACTCTTTGGCTTGTCATTATCCTGCACCTTGAGAGATTCCTCAATGTGCAGATGACTGCCCAACTCAACAAGAGTTAACTCCTCCTTCATATGTTTCAAGGTAGGCTTGAAATCTTTCCATGAAGGAGGGAGTTTGTCAATGACACAAGAGACTTTGATAGCCTCATCCATGTTCATTTGGTGTTGTGTAAACCTTCCAAGTATTCCAAGAAGTTCATTGTATTGTTCCATAACTGGTCTTGAATCAGTCATTTTGTAATTTGTGAAATTACTAACAAGGAACTTCTTACTTGATGCATCCTCAGCCATATATTTGGCATCCAAGGAATCCCACAATTCTTTGGAAGATTCAAAGTTCTGATAAATATCAAACAAAGAATCAGACATACCATTCAGAATAAGACCTCTGCATATGTAGTCATCATTCTCCCACTTGCTCCTCCTCCTGATCTGCTCCACAGTAGCATCATCACCATCATCAGGAATTGGAGTAGTCAGCACATAGACCACACTCATGCTTGACAGCAAGAAGTGCATCTTCTTCTGCCACCTCCTAAAGTCCACCCCTTCAAACTTGTCCAGCTTAGCAAAGTTTGAAGCCATGTGTTTCATTGCAGCAGTTGCCATTGATTATCACAAAATAGTTTACTTTGATTGTTGGGGGTTAGGTCCCAGCAGCAGGGTAAGACAATCAATAACTGTTCAGTAGAAACAACAAAGAGTCAGCAGTAACAGATACCACTAGGTGGTTACCGGATATCACTTGGAATCGTGTGATCACTTTCCAAAGTAAACTATTCGACCCTAATGCCTGGGTATCACGAATATCTACTTGGGATAAGACCAAATGCAGTTAGAGAATTAGGCACAATTCAATAACCCTTGCGCTTATAAGTGTTTAGTGTTTTCTGTGTGTTCTTCATGCATGTTCAGATCTCCTATATATAGGAGGTTACTCTTGAGCTATTCCAATGGAATTATGAGTATTAATCGGCCCATTAATAGCCTCATAATTATCCCCATTATAGCCGTTAGTGGTTACATGACCAATTAATCATGGTCATAAAGAAGTTTGTAACTGCCATTTAGCAGTACTTTCCATAAGCAGTACTTTCCACTAGCAGTACTTTCACTTACAGTGGAAATACAGCCTATCAGTGAAAACACTGCTTATCAGTACTTTCATAGCATCAGTACTTTCACAGTGCTACAGTGGAAACACTGCCTATCAGTGGAAGCACTGCTTTATCAGTGAAAACCACAAGCAGTACTTTCACCAGCAGTACTTTCACCAAGCAGTACTTTCACCAGTACTACCAATACAAACCACTATAAGAGTTAGGGTGTTCATGGACCTTATGGGTGTACACTCCGTACCTCCTAACCCATTACAAGGTGTGAACTAATCCCACAAGTGCACTAAATTTTCCAACATAATGTTGCTGTTGAAGGGAATGGGAGTAATGAAGTGCTAAGAGGTATGACTGATGTTATAGTAGAAAAGTTTGATGAGGTACATGAGAGTAATGCTGAAGTTAGTCCTAGTGTTGAGAATGGGCCTGAGAAGAGTGTGAATAATGTTACAAATGGTAGGAACAAGGAGGAAATAAGTGGCACAAATGTTGATAATAAGGAGGGATTTGGTGGTAAAAAGTCTTATGCTGATGTTGCTGTGAGGAATAAGATAGAGTATGATGCTAAGCTCACTACTATTCCTACTGAAATTGATGGTAATGGAGTTGAAGTGGTGGTGTTTGATGCAGTGTTAGTTGCTGAAGGAAGTAAAAGATGGGATATGACTTTGTGTGGGTATTTTGTGGGTCAAGGAATGGCTGAAAATGAACTTAGATACAATTTGAGAAGGATGTGGGGTAAGCATGGATTTAGAGACATAGTGAATACTAGCAATGGGATCTTCTTTATGAAGTTTAATAATAGGGAAGGTTTCGAGTATGTTGTTAACAATGGTCCATGGATGGTTAGTAACAAACCATTTTTTGTGCAGAAATGGGATATTTATATGTGTATGGATAAGACTGAACCAGAGGAAATTCCATTGTGGGTACACTCCTCTTGAAGCATGGTCAGTTAAGGGGATTAGTGCTCTTGCTAGTAGGATTGGTAGGCCAATGATTATGGATAACTTTACAGCTGCTATGTGTAAAATGGGTAACGGAAGAGCTAATTTTGCTAGAGTTTTAGTTGAGGTATCTGCAAAGAAGAGCTTACCTGATCATATTGATGTTGTGTACAAGAATGGAGTAAATGAGGAAGTGTGTAGGAAGGCTATTAAAGTTGAGTATGATTGGATTCCTCCTAGATGTTGTGTTTTTGGTCATTCTGATCAAAGATGTGGAAAGAAGAAGGAAGAAAACAAGACTGAAGGTAGTTCACAGAATGCTAGGAATGAAGAGAAAAAGGAAGATAATGCTAAGGTTGGTAATGAAGAGGAAGGTTTTGTGGATGTCAAAAATAAGAAAAGTGGTGGTTGGGGAGATAAAATGAGAAAGCAGAATGTTAAGATAAACACACAAGTTCCCAATAACAATCAGGTACCACATAAAACTAAGAAACCTAATCAATTTGTTTACCAGCAGAAGAAAAATGAAGTGCAAAAGGTGATGAGTGAAAATAATCCTAGTGGATCTGAGAATGAAAACACTAAAGGACAAACAAGTGCCCCTAAGAACAATAAATCTCCTACTAGGAAACCTTGGAGCGTTCAGGGGGAAATTTTAGAAGCTATGAAAAGGTCTGCTAATAAGTATACAGTGATTGGAATGTATGATGTTAATGAGGAGAGTGAATTGAATGATATAAGGAATAAGGAAATTGTGGATGAGTTTGTTAGTCAAAACAAATGCCTTACTGATGAAGAGATGAAGAAGTGGAATTTTGATATGGTGGCTTATTACAAACAGAGGAAGGAACTATTAGTGGACAAAGGTAAAAAACATGCTAATGACAAGAGTTCAAAGGAAGATGATGTTTATGTTGATGAATCACGTATAGCACAATGTATGGCAAGTGATGAATTAAAGGGATTGGATGGGGGAATTCTGGGAAAACAATAAGTATTATGGATAAGAAAGATCTAAAGATTGGATGTTGGAATAACAGAGGTTTGAGTACTTCTGATAAACAAAGGGAGGTTAGAAATTTTATAGAGGGGGAAGGTTTAAGTATCTGTGCAGTCTTACAAACTCACTTGAAATCTAAGAATTTGCATAAAATTGTTGATAAGGTGTTTGGTAATTGGGAATGGATTTCAAACATGCAATACTGTGATAAAGGGTGTAGAATTGTTTTGGGTTGGAATAGTATGAATATTAAGTTGAGTATGGTGCATTGTGGTAAGCAATATGTGTTATGCAGTATGGAAACAATAGATGGCATTACCAAGTTGTTCTGCACTTTTGTTTATGCTGCAAATGGGGGAAATGAAAGGAAGGACCTATGGAAGATTTAGAGATTTATAGAAGGATTATGGGGAATGATGCATGGGCTCTGATGGGAGATTTGAATGTTACTTTAAATCCTAATGAACACTCTCATGGTTGCTCTTACATGACTAATGATATGAATGAATTTAAGTATTGCATCAACAAAATTGAGTTGGAGGATATTGCTAGTTCTGGGCTATTTTTCATTGGACCAAGAATCTGCACAAGGTGAAATTGGGGAATAAGAGTGGCACATTGAAGAAGCTTGATAGAATTATGGGAAGTGAAAGATTTATTGATGTGTTCAATCATGTTCATGTTGTTTTCTTACCTTACCTTATATCTGATCATTGTCCTAACATCCTTGTTATTCCCCAAGCTATTCAGGTCAAAAGGAAGACTTTTAAGTTCTCTAATTTTGTTGCTGATAAAGAGGAATTTTGGCCTTTGGTATTGGATAAATGGAATGTTGATATTCAAGGTTGTTAAATGTTCAAAGTTGTGATGAAGTTGAGAGGGTTAAAAAAGCATTTGAAGAAGCTTGCTTGGAAAGATGGGAATGTGTTTGAGAAAGTCAACAAGTTAAGAGATAAGCTCAAGATTGTTCAACAAAAATTTGATAAAGATCCTGAGCAAAGGCTGTTAAGAATTGACGAAAGTTTGGTTTTGAAAGATTATGCAGATGCTGTTAAAGATGAAGAAAAGCTCTTATTTCAAAAGGCAAAAGTCAAATGGTTAAGTGTTGGGGATAGAAACAATGCTTTTTTTCATAAGGTTTTAAAGAGTAGGAATCATAAGAATAGGATAAACTCCATTTATGATGATAAAGGTAATCGTTTCACTGGTAATGATGTTGCAGCTCAGTTTGTGAAGCATTTTCAAAAGTTTCTGGGAGAAGATGTGCCTGTTTATGATTTAAGTCATATTGGTGACATGATTAATAATAAAATAACTGAGGAAGAAGCAAGTTTCATGGTTAGAGAGGTCAGTGAAGAGGAAATTAAAGATGCTATGTTTGATATTGATGGGAATAAAGCTCCAGGGCCAGATGGTTACTCATCAGTGTTCTTTAAGAAGGCATGGAATATAGTGGGGAGGGATGTATGCAGTGCTGTGAAAGAGTTTTTTGCCACAGGGAAAATGCTCAAAGAAATCGACTCTACATTAATTTCTCTAATCCCTAATATCTTAAGTACATGTAAAGTAACTGATTTTAGGCCTATTGCATGTTGTAATGTCATATACAAATGCATTAGAAAAATTATTACTAATAGAATGAAGGGTACATTGGGGAAATTAGTGGGTCAGAATCAAAGTGCTTTCATTCCAAATAGGCATACTCAAGATAACATTTTGCTATCCCAAGAATTGTTAAAGGGGTATGATAGAAAGGATGGGCCAAAAAGAGTAGCTATGAAAATTGATATCCAAAAAGCTTATGACACAGTCAATTGGAAGTTTTTAGAAGCTGTGCTTAAAGGATTTGGTTTTCATGAGAGGATGGTGAATTGGATTATTAAATGTGTTACTACTTCTTCATTTTCTATATGTGTGAATGGTGAAAGCTGTGGATTTTTTAAAGGAGGTAGAGGATTGAGACAGGGTGATCCCATGTCACCATACTTATTTACCCTTGTAATGGAGATTCTGTCTATCATTGTTCACAATAAAGTGGAGAGTAGCAGTTCTTTTCAGTTTCACTATGGATGCAAAAAGTTGAAGATGACTCATGTATGCTTTGCTAATGATCT
The DNA here is from genome assembly GCA_019973895.1 of Chrysanthemum seticuspe. Lineage (NCBI taxonomy): Eukaryota > Viridiplantae > Streptophyta > Magnoliopsida > Asterales > Asteraceae > Chrysanthemum > Chrysanthemum seticuspe. The sequence goes on along the minus strand of BPTQ01000004.1, from coordinate 31,895,104 downwards.
TCTCATGTTTAGTCATGGTGATGTTGAGTCAGTTAGAGTCCTCAAGGAAGCAATTACTGAGCTTGGTGCTATGTCTAGTTTGTTGCCCAATTATGCTAAAATTACTATTATATTTGGTAACATGAAGGAAGATGATAAGAAGCTGATTCTGGAGGAGGTTCCATTTAAAGTAGAGAAGCTCCTAATAAAATATCTTGGTGTCCCCTTGTCCTCTAAAAGATTGGGTGTAAAGGAATGTAAGGTTTTAATTGACAAGATTAAAAGTAAAGTTCTTAACTGGAAAAATAGATGCCTATCTTATGCAGGGAGATTACAAACTTATATATTAGAATCTATTCATGTATAATGGGCTTCTGTATTTCTTCTGCCTCAAACAGTAATTGAAGATATTAATCAGGTCCTTAAAGGTTTTCTTTGGAATCAAGGGGAATTGTCTAAAGGGAAAGCTTAAATGGCTTGGAAAAACATATGTAAGCCTAAGTGTCAAGGTGGTTTGGGTCTGAAAGATCTTGGCATTTGGAACAAGGCAGTGATTATTAAACATCTTTGGCATGTGGCTACTGATAAGGAAACTCTTTGGGTCAAATGGATTAATAATGAAAAGCTTAAAGGAAAGAGTATATGGGCTGTCAATGAAGAAGTTACAGACATTTGGGGTTGGAAAAACATTTTAAGAATGAGAGAAGAGGCAAGGAAGTTTATGGTTATGAAAGTGGGTAATGGGTCTAGAGCTTCTGTGGTTTATGACAATTGGTGTTCAATTAGTATTCTCCAATCCTTCATTACTTACAGGGACTTGTATAATGCTAGATTGAAAGCTAATATTGTGGTAAAATACTTAGTTGTTAATGGTATATGCAAATGGCCCAATGAATGGATTTCTAAATACCCAATCCTATCTCAAATCCAAAGTGTTAACATTAATGATAGTGTGAGGGATCAGATGGTATGGAGAAATGGAAAGGGTAAGGAGGGGAGATTTAGTGTGAAACAAGTTTACTGTGATCTTATGGAAGCAGTTGAGAATGTCCTGTGGTGCAAAATGGTGTGGTTCTCTCAAAATATCCCTAAGCATGCATTTATACTGTGGTTGGCTATTCAAAACACGTTAACTACTCAAGATAAAATTAGAAGATGGGGTCATATGATATGATGATTTGTACTTTATGCCACTCAGATACTGATTCACATCAACATTTGTTCTTTAAATGAAAATATGCTGAGCTATTTTGGATAAAAGTCAAGCAGAAATTGGGTTTACAGTGTGCTGTTATGGAATGGGACAATATGGTTAAACGGTTTTCTAATATGTATAATGGTGATTCTATTGGAAGTGTCATTATGAGGATTGGATTTGCTGCAAGTGTTTATTATATTTGGCAAGAAAGAAACTGGAGGCTGTTTAAGGGTCTGCAAAGAAGCACTGATGAGTTGTTTGGGCAATTTTATGAAACTGTTAGAATGAGGCAGCTAAGTTTGAAAGTTAAACCATCAAAGGCTGTTCTTTAAGCTAAAAAATATTGGGATATAAGGTTGGATGTAGTTGGTAATAAAAGGAATCAAATGAATGATAGTGTGAGGATTAGAGGTGAAGATGCAGATGGCTAGTAATTTGGGGCAATCTAACTTCTGGATAACTTTATCAATTTTGTGGATCTTGGTTCGAGGTAACAAATTAGACTTTAGTGATTCCAGTGGTTAGATTTGCTACCATAAGGTAGTTTCCTGCATATGATATGGGTACATTTAGAGACAACTATCAAAAAATGGTTATCTCTATATATGGTATGTTCAAAGGTATCATGCTAAGTTCTGATATAATTCTTGGATAAGCAGAGATGAGTATGATATGTTTTGCTATTTAGAAGTGAAGTGTTTGCTTCTCTTTTGAATCTTAAAAGGTTTTAACCTTCTCTTCAGTTTCATGCATTTGTGAAATCTGAATGAGGTGTGGTCACTTAAGATGATGGCTCTGTATCTTGGGATTCATATAGGTTATAAACCTTGTTTGGTTCTTATATCTCTTTATAGGCCTCTGTGAGGTAATTAAGAGGTATTTGGATAAAAAACATGTATGATCTATTTTGAATTTCATAAAGTTAGTTCCCATATGTGTTGGGTAAAAGTGATCAGGTGTGGTGATGCATGTTTTTTAGGAATTGTGAGGAGTGAAAGATGAACCTACATAGTCCTAGATATGCATTGCTAAGGAGGTAATGGTTGGTACTCACTGCAAGGTGTGTGTTCCCATGTGTGTGAAGCCATTGTAGTAAATGGAAATGTAGCTCTGTTGGAATCACTCCTAAACCATAATCAAGTGTTAGTAATTAATATGTAATAGTTAGCTTTATTATGGCCTTTATGTTTGCAATTAGCCTTAGGCTTATGTAGAAGGCCCATAAGCCTAGGTCTTAGTCCAATAAGGAAAGGATGGAAACTAGGAGTGTTGCCCTAGCTTTCCTCCTATAAATACCTTTGTATAACCTTCATTTGAAGGTTGGTTGTTCATGTTATTCATTCTCTTTCACTCTATCCCTAAACGAGCTACTCTTAATGTGTGTGTGTGCGCTTAACGTGTTCATCCCCCTCTCATCTCCTCTCTATCTCTTTCTAGTAAGCTTGTGTTGTAAAACTAGTGACCTAACAGTGGTATCAATTGCCAAATAGTTGAGTGAATCGTTTGTTAAAAGTGGGTTTTGGTCCTACGCATAACTTACGGTACAGAAACTTTGGTAGGCTTAAAATCGTATTTTTTACACTTTTGAATCCAAGATTCTTGTACTTTCAACATTATAAGGTGTTAAACTAACGTTTTTTGGCAAAAAGTTTCAAACTTTATGCGTGGATCATCGTTTTTAAACTAGTTTTTTGTTAGTGGGTGTCGTCCTACGCATAACTGTTTTAAGAGCTTTGGATCATCAAGTTTTACACTTTTGTGTCTTTTGGTGTTATTGAAGCTATTTTATCACACAAAAACTGGTTCCGAATCTTTGGGAAAAATCAAAATTACGAGTAATCCTACGCGTATAGAAACCCTAAAATTACGCGTAAGGTTATCCTTGGTTTGATCTTCGTTTTCGTGGTTTACTCCGTGTTCTCTTACTTGGATAAGTCTGAAAATACGTCGACTTGGGATATCTTTTGCACTGTGATAGTGTAAAAGATCACTTGGGATAAAACCCTAAATTTACGCATAAGTATAAGCTTACGCGTAGAAATCCTACGCATAAGATTCATCTTACGCCTAAGCCTAGTCTTACGCATAAGATAATCCTACGCATAACTTTCTACGCCTAACTTTTGTCTACGCATAACTTTAGCGTCTTTTCCATACTTACGCGTAAGCTAAATCTACGCGTAACTTCTTATTGTTACGCGTAACTTTGGTGTTTTTACGCATAAGTGCTACTTGGCTATTGTGATTTCTACGCCTAAGGATACTTCTTCAACAAAGGTTCATTCGACTACAAAGATCCATTTTTACTACACAAGTGTTTCAAAATGTCACAACCACCATACTCTCACTATTTCCCTTACACTTATAATCAACAACAACAACAACAATAATTAACTCCACAACATCAACAATGGAATCAACAACAAGCAATTTATCAACAACAATTTAATCAACAACATACTCCACAACTTGTAGCAATTCCACAACCTCAAATGGTTCAACAACCACCAAGTTATCAAGTGCAACCTTACACAAACTTCTACAATCAACATCCATCCAGGCACACTATGAAGGAACCGACTTGGTTTGGCAAAATGTGTGAAGCTTTAAGCAGCCAACAATCAATTCATGAGGCTGGATCACTTGATAGACCTCCAATGCTCACTCCAGGGAATTATGATCAATGGGTGATAAGGTTCTTTAGGTTTTGTGATCTCGAGAAGCCACATGCAAATTTCTTAAAGAAGGTTATCTTGGAAGGTCCATTTCGGATGCCTATTGTTACTATACCCGGAGATCCGAATGCTATTCCACCAAGAGATGAACAAATCAACATTGCTACTGTTTTTGATCTTAATCCAGAAGAACTTCTACACTATGAAGCTGATGAACTTGCAATGGAATATATCCTCTTAGGATTACCAAACCCAATTCTTCGAAGTGTTGATGCTCAAAAGACTGCACAGAAAATGTGGGATCATATTCGTCTTCTTATGGAAGGATCTGTACTCAATCAGGAGGATTTGGAATCCAAAATTTATTTGGCTTATGAATACTTCTTGATTGAACCTGGAGAGACACTAGAGTCTTATCATCATCGATTCTCAGACATCATAAATGATTTGGATAAACACAACATCATCATGCCAAGGATTGCGGTTAACACTAAGTTCCTAAGTAGTCTTGGTCCTGACTGGGAGAAGTATGTCATCTTTCTCCGTCAAGCGAAGAATATGCATCAAGCTACCTACGGATTGTTGTATGATTACTTGAAACCTCATGAAAAGGAAGTTGATAAGGAAAGGATTCTCCGTGCTCAATTTGCTTCACCTTTACAGCCGGAAAATCAACAACTTGCCTTGTTTGCTCACAATGGTTATCCTCCGCAACAAGCAACTCAACCAAGTGCCAACATCACACCATCCCAGCTACAATCTCAACAGACTCAATTGGTTCCCTACAACAACAACAATGATCAAGCTTATGTCAGTGAAGTTAATGAGGAATCCGATCCGTTCGAAGCACTGCAACAAGGATTTGTGATGATTGCTAATGCTTTTGGCCGTTATACCAACAAATCCAACAATCGCATTCGTTCCTCATCTAACACAAGAAATCAGGCTGTTGTAAACAATGGACGCGTTGAAGTTCAGAATCGTGGCTATGGTCGTCAGATGGGAGGAGGTCAAGGGTTTAATGCTATGGGTAGGAATAACAACAGAGCTCAAGTGGTGGAACAGGGAAATGCTCAGAATGGGTTGAATGGTCTTCGATGCTACAACTGCAATGAGAAGGGACACCTGGCTAATGCATGCCCAAAGCCAAGGACTAAGGGCAGTGCTTACTTCAAAGAAGCTTTACTTTTGGCTCTCAAGTATGAAGCTGGTGGATCTCTCACAGACAAAGAACAGAGCTTTATGGCAGATACAGACTCAGATGATGATATGGAGGACTTGCAGGCCAATGCAGCAGTTATGTTGATGGCTAATATGCAGGAGTTACACATGAGTGAAACATGCCCAGTGTATGACACTGATGGCTTGTCTCAGGTACCCGACCAAACCATCATCATATCTGAACTCATATCTCCACCAATATCTGAATCCGACACAGCTCAGAATGTTCAAAATGAGTCACCCACATCTCATTCCGACGATTTTCAAATAGATCCTGTAGTTACATTTGACGATCAAGATGACCTTATAGTCTCCATTGATAATCAAATTGACTCCGTGGTTATACTTGAGGATCTAAATAATGATCATGATGTGACTCACGTTGAACACGCCGAACTACTGCCTCCTCCAGATCTTGTTCTGTTACTTCATGACCAACAATCCAAAATTAAAGCATGTGTTGCATTAAATCAGGACTTAAAACGTAAAAATGCACTGTTAACCAAAGATTTTGAATGTTTACAAAAGCAACTCAACTTTTTCAAAACTCAAGAAAAACGTGAAAAAGGTTTCGAAGCCGCCTTTGCAAAATCTCATCAAAACGAAAAATATTTAGAGAGACAGATGCGTACTCTAGCCGCTTCGAAAAATGCTTTGTTGTCTGAAATAGAACAACTGAAACACGAACATAAAAAGCAAATTAACGCTCTTACCTTGGAAAATCAAAAATCTAAGGCCGAGCTGTTAACTTGTCAAAAACAGTTCTCTGCATACAAAAAGCATTCAACGAAACGAATAGATGACCAACTGGATGAAATTGTCGGCTTACAACGAAAACTTAAAGAGTTTCAAACTGTTGTTTACAAACATGGTGAGTCGGTCACAACGATTGAAAAGTTTACTTTAAAACCCAATCCAAATGGATATGGACCAAATCTTGCTGACTACAAACCTAAGCTTTCTTCAAAAACATTCAAACCAAATCCTGAAGTTTCCAATGTAGAATAAAAAATTGGTGATTCTGTTATGAGTGTTGTTGAATATGATCGTCAAGAGGAATTAGATGCAGAAGACGAGAGTCGATCAAAATTGGAAAAAAGTTGTTTACAACAAACCTTTTAACTATTCAAAGGCTCTCACTTTCGTAAAAACAAAAGATTCTTCTAACACACCAAGGGTTATCATTAAAACGCCTGAGTCTTATAATGTTAATCCCAAACCAGATTATGCACAAACTTATGGTCCTTTACCTTCCATTAGTGAAGTAAATTTAAAACCTGAAAATCAAAAAATTCTTAGATATTTTGACATTTTCATTGCTGACCTCAAAACTTTACAACATGAGATAGAATATCATTCTGAAATCAAAATTCAACACTTTCAATCGCCTCTTGCGCGTGAACAAAGAGACATTTTTCAGAAAAATCTTTTACCAAATGTTAAAAATTTGAAAAGTTGTGCATTGTCTTGGGAAAAAGATTTTCATAAGGAACTTGGATTGATGAAAGTCATTTTTGAGAAAACAGAAACATCTATTTCTAATACTAAACAGAAAAAGAAAAATTTGAGAAAAGATGTTGATCGACTCTTGGAACACGTCATCTGTTCTGATATCCATAGTGTTGTGTTATTTAATTCTTTGTCATATGCATCTGCTTCTATCTGTGATGATACTGTTAATTCTGTTGTTACTGTTGAAAATACTGATAATGTGCTTCAGATCGAGTCTTTAAAAACTGATAACGAACGTCTCTTTAACGAGCTTTCTTATGCAAAACGTCGTCTTCAATGGTGTCAAAAAGATCTTCATAATCGTGAACTTGCTTTACAAACCAAAATCAAACAGTTGCAATCATACACCTTTCATCCAAAAATTGAGCAACTGGAGGTTGACAACGAGTCTTTAAAAAGTCAAATCACTAAATATGAACAAGAACTTGTAACAGTTAAAAAGGAATATGGTGTCATATTTGATTTACTTAAAAAGACTCGTGACGAAGCATCCAACGAACTTGATCATTATCTTGCACACACTAAAGAAGTAATGAATTTTGCTGGAAATATTCGTTCTGAAAATCAAGAATTGTTGCACACTATCTTTAAGTTAAGAGAAATGTTAGGAAAGTATGAACAACTTCCGCCTACCGTGATTAAGAAAATTGCACCAGTAACACTTAGTAATCGTGAACCTAGAATCCCTACTGCCAAATCACAAGTTGCTAACGTGCTTCCTGATGAGTGTGCAAATACTCATCATTTTTGTACCATTTAAACTGCAAAAACATCTGAAAACACTCAGAAATGCATCAAAATGATGAAAATATCACAAATAAGTGTTTTATATGTTTTAAATGCAAAAATACCAAAATCAGGTGAAAAACGCATCAAGTTTGCATAACTGGCAGTTTTAGTCCCCCAAGTTTCAAAAGTTGTCAAAAGTAGTCCCTGGTAAATCAAAATAAAGAAAAATGTCATTCAAGGTCCCTGAAATATTCTAAATTGTCAAAAATGGTCCTTGAGTGAATCTTTGGGCAATTTACAACTTTGGTCCCTCAACTTTACAAAATTGTCAAAACTAGTCCTTGGGTATTTAAAAAATGGAAAATTATCACATTATACCCTTGTACTATTCACATGTTACAATTTAAGCCCTTGTGATAGCTTTGGAAAGTTGACAGTTTCAGTCCTTCAGTTTCAGAAAATTACATGAATGGTCCTTGTGCTAACTTAAAACCAAATGGACCCTTGTATTATTATTAATCCGAAATCCAATCCAGTCCAATAACAAACCCAACCCAACCCTTTTAAATAAAACCGGTTCAAATCCCATTCCCTCCCAAAACCAGCATCACTGTTCACTCTCCTCTCCCACAACTGCAAACCCAAAACCAGGTGGTTTCACCACCTCACCACCACCTTTCCACCTCAATCCCCAACTATTTACCCACTCCCCTCCACCTCCACATCCTCCCAAAATTCTTTAAAGGCAAAAACCTGCTCAAAGGAATTTTGGCGCCAAAATGCCAAATGGACGAATTGGATGAGTTTGAAAGATCCAATGGTTGGAAATAAGTGGGAAAGATTCAGAGGTCGACAAGGAACTCATAATGATATAAAAAAGAAGAGATGGATGAGAGAAGACTTAACTTTGGACTAGCCATTGTTCACGTAGTGTAGTTTTAAAATGATTTCTTTAAATTACTTGTCATTTACAGTTTTAATGTTGTAATTTTCCTTAAATTAGTGTAATGAAACTTTATTTTCAGTTTAATTTCAAGTAATCTTTCAGTTTCAAGTTTTTGCTTAAATTCCTTTAAATTTCATGTTCTTCAATTTCATGTTATGTAGTTGTTTAATGGACTCTTTAAGCTCACATAAGCTCCTGACAAAGCTTTAAAGCTTTTAGAGACCTTAAAACAAATTTAGTCTTTAAAATTCAGAAAACTATAAAAAATCAAGAAAAACCATGAAAATCCAAAAATAATGAAGTGATCTTGGTAAAACTGCATGGAGCAAGGTTAATTATGGATTGCCTTGGGTTTAGAAGCTTTGTGGAAAGCCTTAGGATGTGTTCTGTGGCCATGGTTCTCAGTTTTAAGCAGGAAATCACTTGTAAGCTCATTTTTTTTACCATTTTTGCATTTTACTATTTCAGTGTTTTATATGCTATAATTTTCATGTTTTTGTGTTTCTTTATTGTTTGTTTATGATATTAGAGCTTTATATTAGGTTGTTATATTTTGGATTTGATTGTGGTTGGATATTGCAGTTAGACTGCCAATATGCCAATTTTTGATGTTCATAGGCTTAGACTTGTTTGACATCTTGTTTGTGCTGAAAAAGGTCCATTTTGACACTTTGGCACCTCTGGATTTGATGGAATTGGTTTACACTCTCTTTTGCTTTGAAAACCTCAAAACAGTCCATTTTAAAGGTTGTTTGGATTTGATAGTGAATCTGCGTTCAAGGTTGTGTTAGTGGTTGTTCTTGTTTGATATACTCTTTATATGATCTTAGTAACTCAGTGAAACCTTAATCAAGTGGTGTAGCATGGTAGAAAGTCAAATTGACACTTGACAATCTCATTATGAGCACTGTGAGGTTGTTGGATCCTAGAATCTTGCTTATGTGTTAAATTCTTGTTTATCTTTGTTAATTTCATGTTCTTATAGCTTATATTAACATATTAAGTCATTAGATTAAGTTCAAAATTCAGTTTAGTCAACTTTTTAGTTTTACTCAAAAAAAGTCAAATTTTCCTTTTTGCAATTTTTGAATAAACTAGATAATTTTCTCTATGTTTAATATTGAATTTCATAATCTGTGCTTTTAGGATGTTTTAGTTTTTTTTGCTAATCTTGCTTATTGTATTTTTGTTTATTTTTATTTTCCATGTTTAAGTGCTTATTTTGTAGCTTCTTTGTGCCCATTTTTGCCCTGCACCATGTTTAGGACTGTTAAAACCATGAGCTTGCAAAAGCTTGTGGAGTTGGCCCTATCGAGTGTACTTGGCATATTTGTGTAGCCCTTCTGGCTTATTTGTTATGTTTATTCTTATTTCTAAGTTTGTAGCTTATTAGATAGCTTAATTACTTTCACCTTTTTTGTCCCATCTTACTCACTACACAGAAGCAAACTGTGTAGTTGGAGTTGTTTTTCTAAGCTCATGAAAAGTTCCTCATTGTCCTTGAGCTTGTGATATTTGGCTTCATGTGAAGCTAACCAATCATACTCAGTGTTTCAGTGTTTGCTGAGCTCTCATGAGCTCATTTGATAAGTTAATTTAGAGCTTGTTGTTTGCCCATTCTCAACAGTTCACTGAGTAATCAGTGAACTTACACCATTACCAACAGCTCTAAAAAGCTCATTTGTGGTCATAAGCTTGTGTGGTTTAGTTTTATGTGAAGCTCATCCACCCAACTCAAGGACCCAGTGCTTAAATACCATGTTGCAGCTTATTAAGTAGGGCTGCAACAAGCTTTTTGTTTGTCCCATTTCTCAGTATTAACTGACCCAGCTTACACTGATCAGTGAAATGGTGCAATTTTTGTCACAAGCTTATTAGTGGGGCCCAGTGTGATATCTTTGGCTTTTTAGAATCCTCACCAACCCAGCTTGCTACTTCAATTCTTATTTTGGCTTATTAAGCTTATATCCTTAGCTTAATTTGTCATTCAAAAAGTATGCAAGGGTGTTTGGTACTGCATAGTATTGGAAGAGCTTATTAGCTTATTACAAGCTTATTTGGTGAATCCAGTACACATGCTTGTTTATACTTGTCCATATAACTTATAAGCAAATATTATTTTTCTTTTGTTTTCCAGTGTGGAGCTTATACCAAGCTTTTACAAGCTTTCACTCCATCCAAGTTAAGCCCAAAAAGCTTAACTGACTAAACCATAAGCTCACACTGCACCAGTCCATTTTCTTGTTCATACTTGTCTATTGGACTTATGTATATCTTATTTCACCTTTTGTTTCAATGTATATAGCTTATTTCAAGCTTATTATGAGCTTGAGTTCCAACAGTCAAGCCAAAAGCTTAACTGTTGGACTCATAAGCTCTCAATTTGCTTATTTCTTAGTTTGTAAAGTTTTGTTTTCAACAAAAATGTATAATATCAGTACATATTGAGTTTCAGAAAAAGAAAAGCCAAAAAGAATCACTTTAAAGCTAAGTGATAGCTTCTATCTAAAAGCTTAATTACTTATTAGCTTATTTCTGTTCATAACATATAATTTTTATATTTTTCCTAGCTTCTTTTATTTATTTTAGAATTATGTAAAAAGTTTCAGATTTTTCTTTATTCATTTATTATTTATAATAAATCAGTTTTGGTTTTTAATACTTAATAATAGTAAATAATTAATAATAAATAGAATAATTGTGTAAAAAATACATTTTCAGTTTCAAAAATTATTTTATAATATTTTAGATTTTTCAGATTCTTTATTTCATTTATTTAAGTTAATTTTAGATTTTCTTATTATTTAATTCATTATTAAATACATTTAATTCATTTTTAATTTATATTAATTAATTTAATAGTGCAAAAATTTATTTTAATTTTATAATAATTTTCTTATCTTTTTAGGATTCCAAAAATATGATTTTCACATTTATGGGAGTTGTATTTGATCGAATTCACTTTTTATTTTGTTACGTTTACGTAATTGCCACGTACACGTATTTGTTTTAGGTTTTTAAGTTTTCTTAACTTTTATATAAATTTGTAAATTGTATAATAGGTTTATAAAATTAAAAAAAACACAAAAAATCATTTTAAAAATAGTGATAGCGTTTATTTAATATATTTTAGCTTTTTAATTTTCTTTAATTTGCATTTAAGTCGCTAAGGCATGCAAATCCCTACTATAGTTATAATCGTTTTATTTTTATACGTTTACGTTTAATTTAATTTAAACGTACGTTTATATATCTTTTACGTTTTTAGGTTTCTGATTGCACGTTTTTAACGACATAGCTGTGACAGAGCGCGCTATCACTATTCACATTCCTAGTGTTAGTCAATCAGATTCCTGTTTTTGTATATTCATTATCATTTCAGTACGCACACAGTCGTTGTATTACAGTTTACACACCTCGTTGGGACTTAACGACCCAAGGATATAATTCTATACTCCCATGGGACTTAATTGTCTTTGGTCCTAGATTAGTTTGACTTTTATGGTTGACCATTCACAAGTGGTTGACTGATACAAAGATGACTAGTTTAGGACCAATCAAAATTTGGCGCCGCTGCCGGGGAGGTGTGCTGCATATAACATACTTGTATATATATTATACATAATATCATATTTCATTTCCAAAAACAATATAAAACACAAAAATATTTTTTCATTTTCTTTCTATATATATAAAAGATAAAAATACAAAAACATTTTCACTTTTCTGTTTATATTATAAAATCAAAAACCAAAAATATTCTCCTTTCCTTACTATTCACTTCCCTCTACTGAAACAGGTCTAGTTGCGTCTTTTCCAAACGTCCGCACTTCACAGCCTAGGAGCACTACATCGAAGAATAGGAAGTTGCGACCTAAGAAAAGATCAATAAGGAATGCTAAAGTAGAAGAACACCCTAGGACTCTGAATAAGACTCAAGTTGCTTCCACTATAGATATTGCGTCTGGCAAATGTAATAGAAATAGTGATGTAACGAATGCTAAACCTTTAAGTATTTTTGATATTCAGTCTAATGCATCTTGTGATATTTGTCGTAAAAGTATGAATTCTGATTGTCATGACAAATGTGTTGCTAAAGCTTTAATCTCTCGGTTTAGGAATCATAAGACTCGGAATACCCCTAGGACCACAACTGCTTCTAAGTCTATACTTGGTAAACCGCCGTCTTTTGCTTCTAAGGCTAACATTACTGTCCCTGTAGCTCCAGTGTCACCTCCTAAGAATGTAGTACCACCTAGTACATTCACCATGACTAAAGCTAAGAGTAGTTATAGATGGCAGAAATGGATATATAACACACTAGGATTTAAGAGGATGCCCAAAGTCCTTAATGTGTGTATTTCCACTCTAACTGCTTTGGAGCCCTCTAACACTTCGGGTTCCACATCTACCTCTATTCCATCTGTGTCGTCTGTGTGTATTGCAGGTGATACAGATAATTCTCTGGATTGTTAATAGCAGATGTTCCCGACATATGACAGGCAACCTTAAACTGTTATCAAACTTTATTGCTAAGTTCATTGGCACTGTCAGATTCGGGAATGATCACTTCGCAGCTATCATGGGCTACGGAGACTATATCAATGGGAACATCGAAATAAGCAGAGTTTATTATGTGGAAGGCCTCGGTCACAATCTGTTTTCAGTGGGTCAATTTTGTGATGGAGATCTAGAAGTTGCTTTCAGAGAGAAAACTTGTTTCATTCGTGATCTACAAGGAAACGACCTTATGTCCGGCTCAAGGAATTGTAGTCTCTACACTATCTCGATGCAAGACATGGTTGCTTCATCTCACATCTGTTTACTATCTAAGGCTTCATCTACAAAATCCTGGCTATGGCAGCGTCGTCTCTCACATCTAAACTTTCAAACCATCACCAACCTTGCTCCACACAAACTAGTAAAGGTCTCCCACGATTCAGATATTCAAAAGATCACCTATGCTCAGCTTGTGAACAAGGGAAAAGCACTCGTGCTCATTTTCCTTCAAAGGTGGAACACAGCTCTCAGCATGTGCTTCATTTACTTCACATGGATTTGTGTGGCCCGATGCGCGTGCAAACGATTAACGGTAAACGCTACATCTTGGTAATCGTCGATGACTACTCACGATGGAATTGGGTTTATTTCCTTCGAAGTAAAGATCAAGCTCCACAAATGATCATCACCTTTCTCACGAAAATACAAGTTCAGCTTCGAAACACCGTCAGACAAATTCGCACAGACAAAGGAACTGAATTTGTGAACAAAACCCTTCGTGACTTTTATGAGAAAGTGGGAATCAAGAATCAAACATCTATTGCACGGACACCTGAACAAAACGGAGTCGTTGAAAAACGCAACCGAACGTTAGTGGAAGCTGCAAGAACAATGTTAATTAATGCTAAACTTCTAGATTACTTATGGGCTGAAGCCGTATCCACTGCATGCTATACTCAAAATCGATCTATGATTAATAAACGTCACCACAAAACACCATTTGAGCTTGTCCACAACAGAAAACCGAATCTCAAACACCTTCATGTCTTTGGATCACTATGTTATCCGAACAATGATCGTGATGACTTTGGAAAGCTCAAAGCTAAAGCTGACATTGGAGTATTCATTGGATATTGTGATAATTCTAAAGGTTACCGGATCTGGAATCGTCGAACAAAGAAAGTAATGGAAACGATTCATGCTCATTTTGATGAACTCACGGAGATGGCTTCTGAGTATAACAGCTTAGAACCCGGTCACAACCGTTTAAACTTTCCCCAAACCCCATCATCAGCTGAAGAAAGCCCCCAGCTTACTCGTCAACAAATGGAAAGGCTATTTGCTCCGCTGTTCAGTGACGACATTGATGAACGTGCTCCAGGTGTATCCGATGCTTCCGCCGCTCAACCTGATACTAATCTTATACCTGATACACCTGCTACAACAACTACTATTGAAGATGCACCTACACCAATTGACTCTACCACAACAGTTGAACAAACCGCTTCCAACAATGATGAACCAGCTGATGATATTCTTAACAATGGTGTACCCCCACCTGCGGATTTTGATCCTAATGCGTTCTTTAACCCGTTTGCTAATGTGACTGCTGCACTCGATGTCGCAAAATCATCAACGAGTCATTTGAACCCTCAGAATCTGCACAATGTATACCAACATCAACCCTCCACACATAGATGGACAAAAGACCATCCTCTGGAAAATATTATTGGCAATCCAAATCAACCAGTCGTTACGAGACAACGTCTTCACTCAGACGGTGAACACTGCATTTATGCACTCACTGTCTGCCAATCTGAGCCTAAAAACATTAAACACGCAATGACAAAAGACAACTGGATTGAATCCATTCAAGAAGAACTCAACCAATTCAAACGTCTTGAAGTATGGGAACTGGTTGAAAGACCAACAGGAGTTTACGTCATTGGTCTCAAATGGATTTGGAAGAACAAATTGGATGCTAAAGGGAATGTTATCTGAAACAAGTCACGTCTGGTGGCTAAAGGTTATCGTCAGGAAGAGGGGATAGACTTTGAAGAATCTTTTGCTCTGGTTTCTCGTCTTGAGGCTGTTCGGATATTTCTCGCGTTCGCGGCTCATATGAATATGACGGTCTATCAGATGGATGTCAAAACTGCGTTTCTCAACGGTAACTTGAAGGAAACGGTTTATGTCAGCCAACCAGAAGGATTCGTTGATTCCGAGTTCCCGAACCATGTATACAAACTGCACAAAGCTCTGTATGGTCTCAAACAAGCTCCTCGGGCATGGTACGATAAGCTATCATCTTTCCTCATTGCCAACAATTTCACCAAAGGTTCGGTTGACCCTACCCTCTTTGTACAATATCACGGGGCACATATCTTAATTGTTCAAATTTACGTGGATGACATCATTTTTGGGTCTACACATAAAAAGTACTCAATCGCTTTTGCAAAACTAATGAAGAACAATTTTGAAATGTCCATGATGGGTGAACTTACATTCTTTCTAGGACTGCAAGTTCATCAATCACCCCGTGGTATTTTCTTGAGTCAGTCCAAATATGCCCTTGAATTGCTTAACAAGTTTGGAATGAAAACCTGTGACACGTATGCCACACCAATTACTCATACCAAGAAGCTATACGCTGATTTAAATGGGAAATTAGTGGACCCTTCAAAATACCGTAGTATTATTGGGTCTCTAATGTACCTAACAGCTAGCAGACCTGACATTGTCTTTGCCGTTTATCTATGCTCCCGTTATCAGTCGAGACCAACTGAAACCCACATCTCTGAGGCTAAAAGAATCCTCCGATACATCAAGGGAACCATTAACTTGGGGATCTGGTATCCGAAGGATTCTGGTTTTGAACTAATCGCTTTTTTAGATGCTGATCACGCAGGATGTTTAGATTCACGAAAAAGTACTTCAGGAGCACTACAATTTCTTGGTGATAAATTGGTGTCTTGGCAATCGAAGAAGCAGGATTGTACATCGATGTCATCAACCGAAGCAGAATATGTAGCCATGTCCGCGTGTTGTGCTCAAGTCATCTGGATGCGAACACAACTCAAAGACTATGGTTATGTATTTGACAGAATCCCGATGTACTGCGACAATCGGAGTGCCATTGCGATCTCGTGCAACTCAGTTCAGCACTCGAAATCAAAGCACATCGATCCACGCTATCATTTCATCAAGGACCACGTGGAACAGGGTACTGTTGAATTATACTTCGTGGGTACAGAATACCAATTGGCAGATCTACTCACCAAAGCCTTGCCTCCAGCTAGGTTTAATGAGTTGATCCACCGGATTGGTATGCGATATTTGACTCAAGAGGAACTGGATGACCTCCTAAAACTGTCTTAAAAACCTGTCAAACACCAAAATCTCTTTTGTAAATATTTTTCAAAAACAAAATACAAAAATATAAAATCTGATAAAACAACAAAAATATTCTTCTATCTATTTTTATTCCAACATGGCAAGTACATCTCTTCCGTCAACACTTAAATCTTTCAAAATTCAGTATTTTTTCTGATCATGTGTTGAGGGGGAGAAAATAAATTCTTAACTGTTTCAAATTATCTGTGTACTTGCATGTTATAATATCCCGGTTGGTTCTTTTACTTCAGTGGTTAAAATTTTCTGGTTCAAGGACACTCCTCGGACTAAAATTAATAACCTTTCATCATTTTTCTTAAGTAGAGGGGGAGTGTCGTCAAATTTCTTTCTTAAAATCTTTGTTTGATAACCAAAATGGAAGTTAAATGGCTTTGTTTGAAAAAGGAAAAGGTGGAGGGACCAAAACTGTCAAAATGTTAAAGTTAATTTTAATAAAACTCCTCCCACCTACTTCTAACTTCACATTTATTACTTTCAACCTTAAACATCCTACGCCCAAGATTCATTCAAGAAATCCGTGTTTTAGATCATCGTTTTGTAAGTGTTTTCACGATCTTAACAGTAATACAAGCTAAGGTTTTGAATTTCAAGCAAATCCTACGGCTAAAACTCTTGTTACGCATGATTATGTGTTCTACGCATAAGCGTATGAACACACAATCATTGTGTTTGTGTTTGTGGTTAAATGGATAGTGTCAAAACGTTTCTAATACATCAATGATATCATTTTAACCATCAAAACCCACCCAGAAACACGAATTGATGATTTTTGAAAACTAGGGTTCTTGAGTCAAATTGGGTATTTTCAAATGTGAAGTGTTTTGGTCAAAAATATTGTTGGGTTATGTTCATAGGTTGATGAATTGATGATATCCAATATCGTTAACCACCCAGAAACTCTAAATGATTAAAAAATTTGGAATTAGGGTTTAAAGTTCATAAGTTTGGGTATTTTTGATTCTCAAAAAATTAGATGTTAAGACTTTGTCTATATGCTCATACAACATCTTAGAACTACCAGAATTTGTTTGGTTCAAATCCCATGGTTAGAAATCATACGCGTAATTCTTAACCCTTAGGGTTTTGACCTACGCGTATGACTTTCTACGCATAACTGTTTAACGAATGATTCATGCCATGATTTGTTGATAAATCGAATTCTTGTGTCAATATTTATGATTTGATGAATTTATTTTAGGCTTGCTACGCTTAGAATTCAGAATCAAGGTCATTTGAATCTCTACACATAAGGATTACCCTACGCGTAGTCAAGTTATGCGTAAGAATAAACCCTACGCATAACTATTACGCGTAAGGTTCTATAATGGGACTACGCGTATCCTGTGAAGGATATGCGTAAACAGTGACCTCTACGCATAAGGTCTACTCTTATGAGTAAGCCTTACGCGTAAGGTTCTTATACGCCTACGCGTAAGCTCTACGCATAAGGTCCCCTTTTTCCTACGCGTAATATTTCTTACGCGTAAGATTAGGATCCTACGCATAAGCTTTCAACTATGCGTATAACACTCCTGCTTACGCATAACTTTGTCATTTCTACGCTTAAGCCTGGATTGACATTTATTTTGAATTGTTACGTGTACAAACTTGTAAATAAACTAATCATAACGTCACGAATCCACTAATGTCACTAATAAACTTAATCGTTTGATATGTTGTGAACAATAAGTGATAACATAAACTTTAAAACTTAAAGTTAACTAACTCACGAAACATTTCACGATGTCATTGGACTATTGAACAAACAAGTGACTTAGGACTCATAACAATCATTGACACTGTACATTCAATAACTAGACAACATGACCTTATGTTGACTAACATTATGTCTTTCGATATGTTGGTTCTTTTGGCTAATGTTATTTCAGATCACGACATGGCTAAACAAATGAATGTGGATGCACCAGAAGTTCTTACAATTGTTGATATCTTTCCAGAGGGTTATCCGAGAAAGCTTGGAAAGAACAACCTTAGGGTTGATTTTGACACCCTCACATGCTTAGAATCTTCTTGTCTCATTGCGGTGGATATTCTAAGGAATAATCCCTACCAGAACATGCTCTCACACTCTGCCACAGTTCCAGAGGTCTACATTCAACAATTCTGGGATTCTATGCAGAGGATCACTGGTCAAAATGCAGTGAATGTGACACTTAATCACAAACAAGTCACTATCACTCCTGCTGATTTACAGGCTGTTCTCATCATCCCTGACATCGCTCCAACCGACTTCTTTGCTACACCTACTGAAGAGACAGTTCTGCAATTCTTACTCGACATTGGCTATGATGAAGCTTCAGGAGTTATCTCTAAGCATTCACACGTAGAGCTTAAGAATATTCCTCAACCGTGGAGAACCCCTACATCATCATCACCAAATCTGTCTCTGGTCGTGACAGTGGCTATGAGCATCCCAAGCTCATGGAACTGCAAATCTTCTAGTCTCTGATCAATAAAAAGGACATTGAAATTGAAGCACTGATATTGGAGGACATGATGCTATTTCACAAGAAGCTTGGCTCAAAGATTCCATATGTCAGATACACAAAGCTTTTGATCCAGAGAGCACTTGGGCTCAATCCTGATATTCCCAAGCGGCTCAATGACCCAGATAATCACGACTTGTTGACTGAACCTATACTATCTGTCCGAATCAAAGAATCGTCTACAAAGAAACAGGGTGCGGTGCTGCCTGATCACCTTGTATCTAAAGAAATCAAAAAGCTTGAAACGTACAAAAGGTATCAACTTGCAGTACGAGAAGGTAAAGTTGGACATCTGGATGAGAAATCTTCTGGGACACCTACACGGAGAACCAGAAGAGGCAGCGCAGCAAGTGCTGCAAGTACAGAGAGTCAAAGGAAGTTCCCCAAGAAGAACCCTCCAAGAAAGAGGATTGTTCCCGCTAAGGAAGCTACTCCCATCCCAATCCCTAAGCCCGAACCGCAAAGAAAGCTCTTGGACGAAAGCTCTGAAGGTACTGACACAGATGAAGAGATTACCTACTCTGAAACTGCAAAGGATGACAATCCTTCAGTACTAAAACCTCCAAGTCCTGAAGCTGATAAAGGAAAAGGGAAGACTCCTGCACTTGTGCCCTATGATGAGAGCTCTGAAGAAGAGGAAGAGCAACTGGATAAATCATACAGGAAGAAGTATAAAATCGTCAGACATCTTCAAAAGGCTAAAGAATTTGAACAAGATCAAATGGGTGGCCCCGGAGGATCAAGTGGCGCTGTCCTCTCGTCACCAACTCCTGATGCGGTTAATCAACCCGATAAGGGAGCTGGTGTCACTACTCTTGTACAACAACAAAAGCTTGTAGAGGATACTATTGTATATGATTTTGAGGAACCAGTAACTGATAAGTCAGAGAAAGATAAAGATGCTGATTATGACGATTTTCTTCTGGATAGTCCTACACGATCATAGAAGGAAACTTCTGAACCACCAAAGGACCCGGAATCTCCTCACATCTCATCATCATCAGATTCTTCGTCTCATTCATCACAACCACCATCAAAGAGATCAACCAAATCCTCATCCAAATCAGTGAAGAAACCACCTCGTTCTTGGATTTCTCACACTCATAAAAGAATTGTGCATGCTGTCAAACAAGTCAGAAAGAAAGACGTGCTCAACAAGAAGTTGAATTTCTTTGCTGATCACATACAGCATTTGTATGACGAGAATGAAAAGATGCAAGGAGAAAGGAAGTTTATCCAAGAATTCATGAGAAGTCATATCGTCAAGAGGAACTGAACGAAATGATCGAAGGATACACTCAAAAGTACCTTCAGGATATCACTTCTAAAGTCACAAAGGAATTGGAGAAGACGGCAAGAGAATTTACTCACAAGTTTCTTCTCGATACTGTCCCCGGTATAACTAGAGAAGTATTCTCCAGACAACTCACTCCAAACATCGTCGCATTGGTTAAACATATAATGGCCAAAGAAGCTGATCTTTCTGAATCTGAGTTAATCGCTAAACTGGTAATGCAAATGTCAAAACGATCTGGAACGTTTACTTCAGAAGAAGCTAAATTTTTTGAAGGTCTACTTGCCTTTCAACTCAAATCATCATGCAAGGAGTCAGCTGATCAACCCAAACGGCCAAGAGATGATGATGATGCGGACAAGGATTCTGCAACTAAACATCAGAAGCAGTCTGGTGAATCTTCGTCTATGCAACTTCCTCCTCCACGGACTTCTTCACAACAAAAGTCTCCTCTTCGTTCTTCTACAGATAAACCTCAGGACGATTCCGAGTTACCACCCCAGACTCAGAAAACCGGTGATCACTTTGAGTATACGGGTGGTGACGATGAAGAGGTCCTTGAGCCCCAACAACAACCCACCTCTCCCAAACAAGTTCAGAAACCAGAATCATCATCTAGGCCTTCGAAAAAGAAGAAGATGAAGACGCCTCAGACTGACGTCGTATCATGGCTAGATGACAATAAAACAGAGGAATTTGAATGGTTTGCTACTCATGTTAACAACACTCCCTACCCTGAAGAAGGTCAGGATTTGGTAGACGGTAATACATTGGAGCATGCAAAAATTCTGCAAGAAAAGTTCCGAGTGAAGAAGATGACGAAATCCGAGTTGAAGCAAATCAAGAATGAAGCTTTTCAACTGTTAAAAGACAGCTCGGAAAGTGCTCTCGAGGTCGAATATCACCTTGATAACATTGCTCGAGCTATGTCTAACAACATGGATTGGCTCAACCCAGAAGCAAACATCGACTTCACTAAACGGGACAACCCTCCATATTACACTGACTGGACCAAACCTCTACCAACAATTGGCCAACCAGATGAACCGAGGATTCCATTCAGATATTTCTTCAACAAAAACCTGGAATTTCTTCTACATGGTGGCGATGGTTCAAGGAAATACGCTACATCGTTGACACTTCCATTCCCAGCAGCTATATACTCGAACTACATAGCCATCGAGGAACATGCCAATCACTTGTTCTCTGACAAAGTGGAAGCATACGACCGAGATGCAATGTACGGGATTCATCATTGGCCAGAACGCCGAAGAATCTACTACAGAAGCTGTCAGGTTCAGAAGTCTCAACATGCGTTGTTCAGTACTAAGGATATCGTTGTCATCAAACATGTCGTTCTGTCATCTAAGTGGGACTACACCTTTGTTAGGAATTAGAAATTCCAGGTATTAAAGAGTCGGTCACCTCAAGTATATGTAATCGTTAGAAAGCTCGTAGTCGTAGTTATTTTAAGTTAAGTAGTATCTAGTTAAGTAACACCGTGGAGGACGGACGGGTCTTTACCCACTGTATGCCTGATCCACAGCCCGTTGTGTGGCGATTTATGTAAGACTATAAATACTCTCTACCTCCCAAGGTAGAGAGTTGGAGCTCATAATAATATCTTTCACTTTCTCTCACTAAGTTCCCTAAACCTCTAACTTTCTCTCTCTAGAATTCCATCTATATGCTACTTTGTGTTATGGTTTGATGTGTATGTGAAAAGTTATATCTTACAATTGGTATCAAGAGCCATGGTTAGATCATATCTTGCACATCTTTGGATTTATAGTGGTTTTTAGGTGGTTTTTGAGTTTGAAAAAGTTTAGTGGTTTTTGCATCATTTGGTTGATTTCTCGGGTTAAAGTTCGGATTTTGTTAGTACTTTTATGTTTAGAATCATCACAAGTGTGTAGGTTATCAGTTGGTAAGCTTAAATCATCTTGGTTGGGTTGTTTTTGGATTGAAAAGTGATGTTTATGTGGTTTTTTCATGCTAGCGACTTACTTCACGGATTAGTTTCTTCTTAGCGACTTGCTTTACAAATTTGTAGCGAGTTACAGTTCTAAACCTAGCGACTTAGATCTAGCGATTTACAGTACAAGTAGTGGACTCTCCACTACGGGTAGCGACTTGGTGATAGCGACTTGGTCGGTAGCGAGTTGCTCTTTAGCGACTTGTATCTTTAGCGACTTGAGTAGCGAATTGCTGCCAAAATTTTGCTAGCGACTTGAGGCTTAGCGAGTTACTACCTAGCGACTTGCATTTGTCTAGCGACTTGGGACTCTAGCGACTTAGTGGTGTAGCGAATTAAGTGTTAGCGACTTAGTGCATTATTTTCTAGCGACTTAGTGCATTATCTTCTAGCGACTTGAGTGATTGTTTACGGTTTTCTCTTGATTTAGTAAAATCCCGTGAAAGAATCTATTTCCCGGTTTAATCATAGAGTTATAAAATCCCGTATAATCTGTTAACATGTCTACCAACGTTCCTACTGTCATCTCCACTGTTGCCGAGGATGTTCAAGCAGCTGGCTCAGATACTCGTCCACCCATGCTTGACAGAACTGACTACGATTCTTGGGCTCAACGAATCAGATTGTATTGCCTTGGAAAGGAAAATGGTGTCAACATTCTCAAATCCATTGATGAAGGACCATATCGAGTTGAGACGACTAGAGACATACTTGATACTAATGAAGATGGTACTCCTGTTTACGGAATGGACAGACCTAAGATGTATGATGAGCTTGATGATAAGGATAAAAAGAGATTTGATGCAGATATCAGGGCTTCAAACATTGTTCTTCAAGGTCTTCCTAAAGACATCTACAAGCTGATCAATCATAACACTGATGCTAAGGCAGTTTGGGATAATGTTAAGATGCTTCTCTTAGGTTCAGAATTAACTATGGAAGACAGAGAATCCCAACTCCATGACGAATTTGAGCACTTCAAGATGAAACCAGATGAGAATGTCTATGAGTACTATGTGAGATTTCATAAGTTAGTCAATGACATGAGGAACATCAGAATGACTATGCCTAACATTCAGTTGAACTCAAAATTTGTGAACAACATGAATCCCGAATGGCACAAGTTTGTTACCGCTGTGAAGCTCACTAAAGGATTGAAGAATACAAACTATGAGCAACTCTATGCCTTCCTCCTTCAGAATGAGAGACATGCTATGTTTGAAAAATTGATTCTCAATCAGTTCAAAACCAACCAGGGAGAGACAAGCTCGTCTAATGACTCTACAGCTTTCTACTCAAACATCGGAATCACAACCAAAGCATCACAAGTCATACCCTTGGGTAATGGTAATCACAAACTCATTCCTGATCCTATGTACAAACAAGCTGATGTTGATGCTCACGTGGGTAACTTCATTAATCAACTAGCTCTTCTCATTAGTCAAAACATGAATACTCTCCCACAAACCAACAACAACCTCAGAACAGCATCTAACCCACACAATCAAGCCACTGTTAAAGATGGAAGGATCGTGGTGCAACCAGTTCAGGAAAGACAGTATGATCAGGGACGAGGTGGAGCTGGGAGAGGTTATGTTGGCAACCAGAATCGAGGAAGGAATGGTAACCAAGGTCAAGCTAAGCCCATCAAATGTTATAACTGTGGAGGTGAGGGACACATTGCAAGGAACTGCACATCTCCAAAGCGTCCACAGAATGCTGATTACTTCAGAGATAAGATGCTACTGGCACAAGCTCAGGACAATGGTGCTGCTTTAGATGAAGAGGAATTGCTGTTTCTTGCTGAGGGCAATGCCAAGACCTATGATGCAGATGTGGATGAGCAGCCTATTCAGGAGATAGGTCACAATCATCAGAATGCCTTTCAAGTCGCTGACTGTGATGCATACGACTCTGATGTGGATGATGGACCTACGGCACACACAATTTTTATGGCTAGCATTTCTCCAATGGTTTCTCCCAAGGTCTCTTCTTCACCACTAGCTGGGCCATCCCATGACAAGCTCATCTCAGAGGTATTAAAACTATACGATGATGCTGATGTGCAACAGATGCATGACAAAGTACAATCAACTGAAACTATTGAATCAAATATTGAAAATATGGGTAATATCGATATTGTCCCATATGATCAATATGTGAAACAAAGTGAAAGTGAAGTTGTACCAAGTGATGCATCTTCTGCAGTCAACAATGACTATGTTTTTGATGAATACACTGCATGTGCCCCTGATGATTCTGTAATTTCTGAACTAAATGCCTATAAAGAACGTGTTGCTATTTATGAACAACGTGCTAAGTTTGAGTTGACCACTCGTGAGCAGGAAATGGATGACCAAGTGAGTACAGTAATTAGAAAAAGTAAGTTTAGAGAAGAAGTATTGAAACAAGAATTAAATTCCTTGCAAGAAAAACTTTCTAAAACAGCTAAACAAAAACAAGAACTTCAAGCAAATGTGAAAATGCTTAAGCAAGAATTTAATGCAAAGGAATCAAAACTCTTGAGAGATTTTTCTAATCTGAAAACTTTGAAAAACAAACTTGAAAACAAGTTGTACATACAAGGAAACACCATTCAGACTGCTCACATGGTCACTAAACATCGAGTCTTAAGCGATAAGCATAGCATTCCACTTGTTGAGGAACCAAATCCAGAGGTAATTAAAAAGGCTAGAAATGCTCATAAGGTGCTTTATGATGGTAATGAAATCCTTAAGCCTAGGCAGAAACCTAGTTGCGTTGAGTGCACTGAGGAAGATAAGAAATCAGATGAAGTCACTAGGGAAAGGATGAACAAAAAATTAGATGATCCTAAATGCAAGGAGAAAAAAATTATTATCACTCCCCATGACTACAAGAAGGAAAACTGGATTTCCTTGAACATGTTTAAGCCCCAAACATTGTTGACTCCCGAACAAGTTTTTTGGAAAAAGGATTTAGATAAGCAGAAAGCTGAAAATATTGTTGAAACAAACCCCCCTTTATGGAAAATGCCTAGAGCGACTGTGTATCCTCCTAATACACCAATGCATCTTGTTCCTAGAAAAATTGCCACTAAAAGCAAGACCTTAATTAGTCAATATGTTATATTTCAACTATTTGTTGATTTTGAGAAAACTTGCAAGAAAAGGATCACACCCACTGGTATAACAGAAGGAGAAAGGGGTTTTGAGCAAATGAAAGAATGTTATTTAACTGAGGTCATGCCTTTCTTTAAACTTCTGAAAGATCACTTTGAGAGTCTTAAAAAGGGGATAGAAACTGATATCAAGGGAATGGAAAAGGAATTTGATGCAATGGTAGCTGAAGTTAGTGATTATGAGCGTGCACTAAAATATAATGAGATTGAGAGGAAGAACTTGCATACCTTAAATGAGACTCTTATTACTGAATGTGTTGCTCAAGATATTTTTTTCACTGCTTCAAATTGCTCTATTAATGCTTCCAAATTTCATGAACTATCGGTTGCCCTGAAAGTCTCCCATGATCGTGTCATTGTGCTTGAAAAAACTAATTCTAAACTAAACGAGAAAATTGAACTGGATGATCACGACACTTTGGTTAAACATTTTTCTAAACTAGAAGTTGAGTATTTTAATTTACAACTAAAATATCAACATCTCAAAGAAAATGTCAAAACTTCAAATATCAAGACATCTTCAGATGCTCCAGAGTTTGATGCAGTTTTTCAAATTAACAAACGTGATGAACAGATTCAAGCTCAGTGCAACACGATCAGAAAGTTTAAAGCCCAAATCTCTCAATTAAAGGGTCAAACGAACAATATGACAGGCTCCCAAATGCCTCCTCCTTTAGATTCTCAGAATTCTCAAACATTTCATCTTCAAAACTTAGTAAATGCTTTACAAAAGGAAAATGAAAGTTTTCTAGAAGAAAATAAAAAGGTTAAACGTCATTTCAATGAGTTATTTGAATCAATTAAAGTCACTCATAACAAAAATAACGATCAAATAGCGTCATTGCAAAAGGAAATTGAGAATCTGAAGAGTCAGGTAAAAGGGAAAATGCCAATGACCAATGGGGAGAATGTTGTATCAAAGGTTCACTCTTGTAATAAATATGCTTTATCTGTGACATATGTCCCTCCTCATCTAAGGAACAACAAGCTTGCCATTCAAACATACTTCTCATCCCTTAAGGATTGCCTAGAATGTCTGCGTGAGATTGTTGAAGAGGATAAGCTAGAGAAACCTCATGATAATGCAATTGGACATGCATGCTTATATGCCAAACGATCTCAAGAAATCTTAGAATGCTTGATCACAATATGCCCCAAGTCATTAGGTGAGAGAGTAAATCCTTTGATTCCATGCTCGATGCCTAATGCTAAGTATGATATGCATTCGATTCCCAATGTTTTGAATGTGAACCGTAGTGTGCCTTTAAGTAGTTCAAATTCCAGATCTGTCAATGCTAAGAAAGAGAACTCAAGTGTGCCTTCTAGGAGTACAAATCTCAGTACGTCTAGTTTTAAGAAAGTGAACCTTAGTGCACCTACATGTAGTTCAGACCCCAGTACATCTAAGCAGGTGATGCAAAGAGTAGTTAAACCAACTAATGTTCCCATTCCCTCTACAGGAGTAATCAGTGACATTAAACGGAGCAGGTCAAAGTCTCAAGACAATACAAGGAATGATAGGACCTCTCAAGCTAAGAATGTGCACTGGAAGAGAGTTGAAGAACAATCTAGGAACTTTAAGCTTGAATTGAATAAAACGAATCGTGTTGATTCTAGTATTAGCCATAGGCGTACTGTAATTAATTCGAATTCCGATACTATTTGCAAACCTTGTACTGATGTCTGCTTGAATTCTGTTTCTAATCATGAATGTGGTGTTACTGTTCTGCCTAATGATGTTAATTGTCCAGTTAATATTGTTCATGCTAAAATTCATGCTAAGAAGGCTAAAAGGCAAAAACGAAAGAAAGTTAGAAAACAGTGGAAACCCACAGGAAGAACATTCAGTAAAATAGGCTTTTATTGGACACCTGTTGGTCTTAAGACTAATCAGATAATGCCCACTAGAAAATGGATGCCTACTGGTAGAACTATTCCCTTAAGAAGTGATCACACTGTGAACAGGGCTAATTCTGACACTAGTACTGCATCTATTCACAACGATTCCATTGCCTCACTCTCTGATATGAATGCTTCTATTTCTGATGTGGGTGTTCCAAACATTGTTACTAACCAAATGGAACCCATTCTTGCATGGGGATCCCAATTATCCAGTTATCCATTCTTGTCTGTGTTCAACTGCAGATCGTTCAAATCGTTCTGTGGTACCTGGACTCAGGCTGTTCCAAGCATATGACTGGAGACCGGTCGCGGCTCATGAACTTCGTGAGCAAATTCATCGGGACTGTTAGATTTGGTAATGATCATTTCGGTGCTATTATGGGTTATGGAGATTATATTGTTGGTGATAGTGTCATCTCTAGAGTTTACCATGTAGAAGGTTTGGGTCATAATCTGTTCTCTGTTGGTCAATTCTGTGATTCTGATATAGAAGTTGCCTTCAGAAAACATACCTGCTTTGTTAGAGATCTTAATGGTAAGGAACTGTTAAAAGGAACTCGTGGGTCAAATCTTTACACCATCTCTATCGATGACATGATGAGGGCTTCTCCAATCTGCTTGTTATCAAAGGCTTCAAAAACAAAGTCATGGTTATGGCATCGTCGTCTCAATCACTTGAACTTCAGCACCATCAACGATCTTTCCAGAAAGGACTTAGTTGTAGGTTTACCTAGACTAAAGTATGAAA
This sequence comes from Chrysanthemum seticuspe, assembly GCA_019973895.1. NCBI lineage: Eukaryota > Viridiplantae > Streptophyta > Magnoliopsida > Asterales > Asteraceae > Chrysanthemum > Chrysanthemum seticuspe. The sequence goes on along the minus strand of BPTQ01000004.1, from coordinate 31,867,344 downwards.
AGGATCATCTTTGTTCAGCATGTCAATTGGGAAAAAGCAAGAAGTATGCCCATAAACCCAAACCTACTAACTCTGTCACAGAAGTTCTTCATATGATTCATATGGATTTATGTGGACCAATGAGGGTGCAGAATATCTTTAGGAAGAAATATGTGTTAGTTGTGGTTGATGATTACTCTAGATTCACCTGGGTCAAGTTCTTAAGGACAAAGGATGAAACTCCTGATATCATCATCAAACTCATCAAACAGCTGCAGGTTCGACTTAACAAAACCGTCAGAATTATTAGAACAGACAATGGAACTGAGTTTGTCAACAAACAACTTAATGAATTCTATGAAAGCGTTGGAATCAGTCATCAAAGAAGTGTTCCACGAACTCCTCAACAGAACGGTGTAGTTGAAAGACGAAATCGAACTCTGGTTGAAGCCGCTAGAACAATGCTGATTTACTCAAAGGTTCCAATGTTTCTCTGGGCTGAAGCAATCGCCACTGCATGCTACACACAAAATCGTTCCCTAATTCACACTGTACATGGAAAAACTCCATATGAACTTGTCCACAACAGAAAACCTAATCTCTCTTTCCTTCGTATGTTCGGTGCATTGTGCTATCCAACTAATGAGGGTCAAGACTTAGGGAAACTTAGGGCTAAAGCTGACATTGGAGTATTTGTAGGATATGCATCAAACAAAAAGGGATACCGAATCTACAACAAAAGAACCCAAAATATCATGGAAACAATTCACGTTACGTTTGATGAGCTGACCGGTCAAATGGCTCCTGGACACTCCAGCTCAGGACCCGCACTTCAAAACAGTCCCATTGGTTCATCTCTTGTTCCAAACTCTTCTCAAGAAACTCCATATGTACCTCCATCTGAAGATGATTTAAAGAAATTGTTTGATCCTATGTTTGATGAACTGTATGATTCAATTACTAATGAGGTGTTGATCCCTACAACAGAGGATGCTCATATTCCTGTGAATGAAGACAATTCTTCAGTCTCAATATCTTTAAGTCAAGAAGCACCTGCTGCTGATCCTTCAGTCTCATCAACAAATCATCATTCTTCAAATATACATCATGGAAATGTTTCTAGCATCAATGATGAAGTTAATCCCTTTGCTACTCCTGAAGATGCTCCATTTGAAAACATATTTGCTACTCCTGAATCATCATCAGAACCATCTTCTTCAGAAGACATCGACTCAGCTACCTCAGTTCCTCAACAACTGCCACATGAACACCTTAGAAAATGGACTCACGATCATCCATTAGACAACATCATTGGAAATCCCTCTCGTCCTGTATCAACCCGGAAACAACTTGCAACCGATGCCTTATGGTGTTTCTTCAACTCCGTACTATCTAAGATCGAACCAAAAGATGTTAAAACCGCCATGAATGAAGACAGCTGGTTCAATGCCATGCAAGATGAAATTCATGAGTTTGATTGACTTGATGTATGGGAGTTAGTACCTGCTCCAGACTGTGCTATGATTATTGCCCTTAAATGGATCTTCAAAGTGAAACTTGATGAGCATGGTGATGTGTTGAAGAACAAGGCCCGATTAGTTGCTAAAGGATATCGTCAAGAGGAGGGTATAGACTTTGAAGAATCTTTTGCTCCAGTTGCTCGAATCGAGGCAATCAGAATCTTTCTGGCTAATGCTGCTAGTAAGAACATGGTAGTATATCAGATGGATGTGAAGACGGCATTTCTGAACGGAGATCTTAAAGAAGTCGTCTACGTCAGCCAACCTGAAGGATTTGTGAATCAAGAGCATCCTACTCACGTTTATCGTCTGAAGAAGGCTCTTTACGGTTTAAAGCAAGCTCCAAGGGCATGGTATGATACACTGTCAAAGTTTCTTCTATCAACCGGATTCAGCAAAGGAGCAGTTGATCCTACCTTATTCACCAGGAAGTCAGGCAAACATTTAACTCATGTTCAAATTTATGTTGATGATATTATTTTTGCCTCGACAGACCTAATGGAATGTGATCGTTTTTCAAATGAAATGAGTTCAAAGTTTCAAATGTCAATGATGGGACAAATGTCATTTTTCTTGGGATTACAAATTTCACAAAGTCCCGGAGGCATTTTCATAAATCAATCTAAATATGCAACAGAGATTTTAAAGAAATTTTGATTTGATTCAAGTGACCCTGTTGACACCCCCATGATTGATCGAACCAAACTAGATGAGGACCACTCAGGGATCATGATTGACCAAACGAAATATCGTAGTATGATTGGATCCCTGATGTACCTCACAGCTAGTAGACCAGACATCTTGTTCGCTGTTTGCATGTGTGCTAGATACCAGGCTAAGCCTACTAAAAAGCACCTTGAAGCAGTTAAACGGGTCTTTCGGTATCTCCAAGGAACCATCAATATGGGACTATGGTACCCGAAGGACACCGGTATGTCACTAACGGCCTATGCAGATGCTAATCATGCAGGTTGTCAAGATACACGTCGAAGTACATCTGGAGGTGCTCAGTTTTTGGGTGACAAGCTTGTGAGCTGGTCTTCAAAGAAGCAAATGAGTACTTTTATTTCCTCTACAGAGGCTGAATACATAGCCATGTCATCCTGTTGTGCTCAAATCTTATGGACGAGATCTCAATTATCTGACTATGGCTTTGTATTCAACAAAATCCCTCTGTACTGTGATAATAAAAGTGCTATTGCTCTCTCATGCAACAACGTTCAACACTCAAGAGCAAAGCATATCGACATTCGACATCATTTCATCAGGGAACAAGTGGAAAAAGGTGTGGTGGAACTATATTTTGTGAGGTCTGAATATCAGTTAGCAGACATCTTCACCAAAGCTCTTCCAAGAGAACGTTTTGAGTTTATTCTTCCACGTCTTGGCTTGAAAAGCCTTCAACCAGAAACTCTCAAACGTCTTCAGGAGGAAGACGAGGAGTAAAAGGTTTCCTTCATCTATCTCTTGTAAATATTTATTCGAAAAAAAACAAAATACAAAATTATAAAACTTTCAAAATCCATAAAAATTTGAAAAATTTGAAAAATCTTCAAAAAAAAAATATATATATATATATATATATATATATATATATATATATATTGTCATTTTGTCATGTTTCTCTCGATTCGATTATATCTACGGTCTTGATGTTGTCATTCAAAGAATGACACGGGACTTTAGATGTTGTTCGAATTTTCATAAATATATATATATATATATATATATATATATATATATATATATATATATATATATATATATATATATATATATATATATATATTTTTGGGAGAAAGAGAAAAAATGGTTTATTGTCATCTTCAGGCAATAACCCGGTTTTAAAAGAAAGAACAGAGCCATGTTTTATCATGTTTTCAAAATTCCATGCTCTGATTCTATAAACATTTATCTGCTGAAAACTAAATGCTTTGAAAAATAACTCGATCTCTATTTTTGATAATCATCAGGACTTATTTGTCAAAATCTCTATCTCTCAATCAACAACCTATGTCATTGATTGAGGGGGAGAATGATTTCAATTAAATTAAAAAGTTATTTGGAATTAAATTGTTTTCAAAAGATGTACATGCATGTTTTATCAATGGAGTTTAAAGTCTTAAAATCCGATCCTTATCAGTTAAAACGCTTTCATAATCAAGTCACAATTCTCCTTAAAAGCTTTCAAAATCAATTTAAATCTATAAGAGATCACAAATCTCAAATGATTTGATAATTGTGATCGGGGGAGAATGTGTGATTTAAATTGGATTTAAACTGATAATTCGGTAAATGGTTTTATAAGAATGTACATGATGTCCTCCCCGCATGTGACAAACGATTTCAAATTTTCAATGCACATGTTGAGGGGGAGCATCTATCTTAAACCTATAATTTGAAACGTGATCATTTATCTCAAGGTGCAGGTTCCCTCTAGTATGTGTAAAACTCCTTTCAAACCTAGAAGCACATATTGAGGGGGAGCAAAATCATGAAAATCTCATCCTTTCCCAAAATGCTTTATCTACTTGATTCGATTTGGGAAGTGATGTTGATATCTTTTAGAAAATGGTAATCAAAGAAGTTAATTCTTTCTCTTGCCTCCGTGTGCAAAACATCTTTAAATACTTGATGCACATGTTGAGGGGGAGTTCTCGTTCTAAAAAAAAAATTTCAAAAACAATTCAGGTACAAAATGCTTTGATAATATATCACAAGTATCTGAATTGATTTTCAAATGGTTTTCAATTGGATCCAATGGCAGATGAACAATACCAAATAGACCGACCAACTTTACTTTATGTACGGTGATATAAGGATGATAAGGTTAGGTATTGGTTCCCATGATCCGCCAGAACCGGAGGGATCTACCCAGGGACAATCCACTAGTTAGTGTAGAAGTCCTTAGGTATGATGATAAAAGGAGAAAAATGAGATATGGGAAGAGTGCGGACTAAGACTGAGCTAGTACTGGAATAAACCCAACAAGGTTCTAGTTATGAAGTCTCGGTAAGCACTGAAGGGGTTGAAGAATTAAAAAGAATTGAATGAGAATAGGGTGAAAACAAATAGCCCTCCATTTATTTAACCTTAGGGCAGAAACCGGGTTCACTTCATATGCTACTGATGGTAACATCGGTATTGAAGACAAGACGTCATGGACCCAGTGACGCACTGCACTTCAACTTTCCAAACCACTCAAGTTCCTCTTAAAAGGACTTGTTTCATTCTCACGGGGAACCGACATTATTTATCGACTTTCTCTTAGAGATTGTTGATATTGAAGAAGGAGACCCTCTCCCTAGTCTCCGGCACAGGATCTAAATATGCACAAATTGAGTCTAGAGCCACGAGATCATCAATAAATCTCATTAGGACACTTTCAATGAAGACTCTCTGTTTCACACAATGTGGAAAGAGAGATTATATCTTGAGTCCTACGCATTATCCTTGTGGTATTGCCAGAACATCTGAGTGATGTGTCTACACACTCACAATGAAGATGGAAAGCCTTCTGGAGCCAACATCAAACAAGCTCCTGGTAGGTGGCATGTGAGATCTATTATATGGATCAACCATGTGACAACTGAACAGAAACAATGGGGCGATTCAATTTCTTGAATCAATCCTGGTTCAGGTTAGGGATTGACGGATACCTTTGAAAAACCAGTCTTTGTGCTTAACAACTCTTTTCTTTAGCACATCGACCGTGTACGAATATTTCAAATCAAAAAGTGTTTTATGATTGATACTTGATTTTCATTAAAACCTTCGCTGTATTGCAAAAACAATTTCTATTGAGCAATACTCGATTGTTTTTCAAATATCTTTTCATCAATCAGTGGACTTAAATTTGCTGGTTCACTCACTCCGTGTTGTCTTCTTTGAGACGTTCCGGTTTGAGAACAGCTAGAGCAGCTGCGAAACCCTGTCAAGGAAATTCTTCGAAATTATACCTGATCACAGGCAGTACATGTACTGATCAACGGGGAACCGTGGGACGTGTACCTCAATTCAACGAAAGTGATCAAAGACACTTTCGTGCGATTTATTGCTAACTGTTGTATGCAGGTACGCCCGACGTTTGCAGCTGATCAGAATGAAGCGGTCAATCCATAGCCGCATGCTCACTTAACACATTCATCTCAAAAGAAATCATGATTAGTGCATCAATGACTCTGATATTTTTACTCCATGCTTTTGCTACGCTGCTGCCAATATCATGATTCAACAAATACTTCCGCTACTCTGATAAGAAGATATCATGATCCAGAATGTGAGCATGTCGGTCCTAAAGTCACTACATCACATAATACCAACACCACAAAGGATGTCACAGAGATTTTTGATAGCTGATGATCTAAAATGATGGCTCAAAATTATTATCACGTGGATCAGTAAAAGACCTCCACTTGAAGTAACCAAACATGCAATGTGAAGAATCAATGACTACGAGCTTCGGAGCAAAGGACTACATCAAGAATGCAAGAACAATTTTTTGTAACATCAATTTGTATTCTATAATCTTGGTACATGATTGAGGTGACCTCCCTTAGGGGGAGATTGTTAGGAATTAGAAATTCCAGGTATTAAACAGTCGGTCACCTCAAGTATATGTAATCGTTAGAAAGCTCGTAGTCATAGTTATTTTAAGTTAAGTAGTATCTAGTTAAGTAACACCGTGGAGGACGGAAGGGTCTTTACCCACTGTATGCCTGATCCACAGCCCGTTGTGTGGCGATTTATGTAAGACTATAAATACTCTCTACCTCCCAAGGTAGAGAGTTGGAGCTCATAATAATATCTTTCACTTTCTCTCACTAAGTTCCCTAAACCTCTAACTTTCTCTCTCTAGAATTCCATCTGTATGCTACTTTGTGTTATGGTTTGATGTGTATGTGAAAAGTTATATCTTACAACCTTCCTAAAGAATATCGTAGTCAAACGACAAGATGAAAGGGACTATGCATTCTCTGAAGCTGACTTTGAGAATTTGTCTATCAACGACATCGAAGACATGTACCTTGCCAAAGTACAAGGTCGCATGAGACAATTTTCTATCGAAGTACAACGTGAATTCATCAAGTCATTGCTCATCTTCATCAGACGCATAGTCATCAAGGAACGTGTAGAAGATCTTCAGCTTGCAGTTGAATCTTATCAGACTCGTGTAAACTTCACTCCACCACAGCTTGATCTTCCCGACATCAACCAGCTTCCCCAATACACACTCGTCAGTAGACCGTTCGGTGTCGTTTATCGCAGTGAACTTCAACGAAACTGCTTGATGGCGTGCAGAGATCTTCACAAGTTTGGGGATCACACTTTGAAGATGGTTAGGGACGGATTGGCTTATCGGTTGAAGGATATACGTCAGAAAATTGGGTCTCCTAAGCGATGGAATTATCAGGATCGCAGGGATGCAAAGAGGATCATCACCATGATTGATGAACGGTTGTTTAGACGGGATCAGTTCAGAACGCTGGAAAACTTTGTTGGTGGTCGACCTAGGATGAACATTACCGGCTATCAACGCCCAGTTCGCACTCCTGGAAACATCACTGGACTTCCTGGTACCACTTGAATTATTTCTTTCTATATAAATTTGGATGTGTGATTATATATGTCTATGGCTTGTGCACGCATTTCAGTGTACAACCCGTTCTTGTCAAGAAAGGACCCTATGGTACGCCTCAGTGCCACAATCCTTATAAAAGGAGTGAAAGCTTCTTACTTTTGAGTAAAACCTATCAAACCTTTCATTATTCAAGGTTTTTCTCAAAAGAACAAGTACTTCCCCTTATGATTTTCAAAACCTCAACCATTTATATCACTTGTTGAGGGGGAGTATTTGAAACTTTCACCAAATGTTCTTTGTGTCACTCTTCCCGCAACACTTGAAATAGTCATATTTATTCTCAATCGTTTCAAAAATAACATTTTTATATGCCATTTTTGAGGGGGAGAAAATTTTGTGATAAGAAATATGTTGTGTATTGCTAGTTGAATTCTCGTGTGAATAGACTTAACCAACGAATTGACGATGCTTAACCGTTAGTTACTCGAAAAGACTTGTCCTGGACGGGTAATAATTTCAAGCTAGCTCGCTAGTGATGTAAACGTGTCTCGTAAAGGACTTGTCTGAGTAGAACGTACCATTCGAGAAACTCTTGATAGACATGAACTCTGATGGGTTTGAAAATCTTTCGAGGTTTGTCTACACCTTCAAGGTAGTTACTAGAGCTAGTTGTCACCTAAAAACTGACAATGTAACTCTTTAACTATGCAACGTAACCGTGTCTCGCGGGGGATTGTCTATCTCGAGTGGATCAATTCAAAATGTGCGCGCTCTTTCCTCACTGTGCATTTAACCATTAAAACTCTTAAGCACATGTGGAGGGGGAGTATTTATGCAAAATCATATCTTCACAGTGGTTCAAAATGTTTTCATTCACAAACACTATGAGTGATTTTTCACTACAATGGTTTTAATGGCAACATAGGTTAGTCATGGAGTTATAAGGTGACTAAGGTTAGGAATAACCGTCCTATGATCCACCAGAGCCGGATGGATCTACCCAAGGACACTACCAACAGTTATAGTTAGAAGTCCTTAGGTATGATTGTAAAAAGGAGAAAATGAGAATCGGAGAAAGAAGGAGTTGAAGAATCAAAAAGAAATACAAAGTAAAGGGTGAAAAGAAATAGCCCTCCAGATTATTCAACTTAGGGCAGACACCGGGTTCAATTCATATGCTACTGGTTGTCACTTGATGACACCGGTATTGAAGATTAAAAGTCGTCATGCACCCAGTGACGCATGCACTAAAACCTTCTTAGCCACTCAAGTTTCTCTCAACAGAAGCTTGTTTCATTCTCACAGGGAACCCTACATAATCTATCGGCTTTCTCTTAGAGATTGTTGATATTGAAGAAGGAGACCCTCTCCCTAGTCTCCGCTCAGGAAAACCAAAACGCACAATTGAGTCTCGAGCCACGAGATTCATCAAAAGATCTCTTAGGTACACTTGACATTTAATCGCTTGTTATTCACCCAATAAGAATACAGTGGTTCAGTGGTTCATATCGAGTCCTTCACAGATCTTTGCAATCTGTCGAGAACATTTATGAGAGTTTCACAATTGTGATCCTCAGTGATTGAATGGAAACTCCTGCCAGGGTCAACATCAAACAGCCTTGACAGTAGGTCACTTCGGTAACTCCCCGTGGATTACGCGGAGTGTGTCTTAAACGGTCTACAGTCGTGAGGTGATACTTCGGTGTACCTCAGCGACTCATCTGAACCGTAGGTGTATTTAGGTACATCGTGTTATCTCACTTGTGGGACTCCAGTTCAGGAACGGCCTTTGTGAGAATTAGAGTTGTGTTTTCACACTATGCTGTTAACACTCTCGAAGTTCAAACTTGTAAGTGCCGGAATCCGCTTATTACTAACCGTTTTAATGTTTTCTTCTTATGGAAGCTCTGGAGCGGAATGATCGTGCAGATTCTTCTCATGCTCACGCCAACATCATCACTAATGGAAGTTCTATTCTAATGCAACACAACAGTCAGAATGATTCTTCGTAATACAAAAGAATCTACAAAGTTAAAGACTTTAAGAACTTCATCAGTATTGAATTTCAACGTCAAAGAGCATGTGAGCATATTAAAGAATGACGTGGAGACACTGGAGCAGTGAAGCTGACCTGAGGCAGACTTGATGCAGACAACAACATACTATCACTTTCACAACAAAGAACAAAGAACAAAGTTAATGATGACGTCAAAACAGAACCGTTCAAAGACAATTTCTCTACACTGGGGAGATTGTTCGAATCAAGGCAATTCTTCTCACAAGATAGAAGAATGTCAGAAGACGTCAACGCTACTATTACATCAACGCCTTCACCGTTCATCACCAACACTTGAGGGGGAGATTGTTGGAATCACTCCTAAACCATAATCAAGTGTTAGTAATTAATATGTAATAGTTAGCTTTATTATGGCCTTTATGTTTGCAATTAGCCTTAGGCTTATGTAGAAGGCCCATAAGCCTAGGCCTTAGTCCAATAAGGAAAGGATGGAAACTAGGAGTGTTGCCCTAGCTTTCCTCCTATAAATACCTTTTTATAACCTTCATTTGAAGGTTGGTTGTTCATGTTATTCATTCTCTTTCACTCTATGCCTAAACGAGCTACTCTTAACGTGTGTGTATGTGCTTAACGTGTTCATCCCCCTCTCTTCTCCTCTCTATCTCTTTCTAGTAAGCTTGTGTTGTAAAACTAGTGACCTAACAAGCTCACATGGTATAGCCCTTACAGTGGAGAGGTTATGGTTCCTAGTGAAGCCACTAATCTATCTTGTCATGGTTATTGTGGTGGCAAGATGAATGATCGTGATGGATAGATAAGGTGGAAAAGTAGCTATATGGTTAATGGAGCTATAAAAGGTGAATAATGGTTGCTGCAGTCTTATACAAAACTGATGTTAGTTGACTGCTGAAGAATGGAATTTGAAGTATCAAGTGCAGTAAGGTTGCTCTGTTTGATCTTGATTGTATTAGTTCTGTTGTATTTCAGGATACTTGTTATGTTCAAAAGAGTTATAGGCATGTCTATAGCTCTTTAGTTGTATGTTTGTTTGTGTTTATTAATATATATTCACCTTTTTGCACCAAAAAAACATGGATAATTTTTAAAAACAATTAGCTTATACAGTAATATAGAGGGCAAATGTTTTTAAAAGGTATCATACTTGCCACTATTTGCTTTTGTGGGTAGCGAACAAAATTTTTTGCTTTTGTGGATACTTTTCTTTCAAATTCATCCTTTTTAGGGTACTTTGTGACATTTTTGCCCTTCGGGAAAAAAAATTTCTATTAGCTAAGAGGGGCAAATTGTCCAAAAATTTTTGAAAGAAAAGTAGCCACAAAAACAAAAAATATTGTTCGCTACACACAAAAGCAAATGTTGGCAAGTATGATACCTTTTGAATACATTTGCCCTAATATATAGTATTAAATCACTTGGAACATTAACAATTAACTAAAACGGAGATAAATAAGGTAAATTTATTGGGATAAAGATGATGACTATGATCGATTGATGTGAAATTATGGTGAATTAGAATCGAATGAGAGGATTTACTGATTATTTCGTTAAGTTTTTAGTAAGGCATCGCCCAACACTTTATGTACTTTATAAAAAAACTCTTATCTCTCAATTTCTAATTTTGTTCTATACCATTATTCTCTTGAAAACTTTAACAATATATCCTTACCAAAATAAACTAACTCTTATTAACTTGCATTCAATCTTTACCTAATGTCATCGATGCTACCACTTTCAAACTTTAAAGACTCCATCAGAGTAGTTTCAGTTTTGAAATATTGTATAGGGATGCCTATTCCAAAAATTTTATCAAGCCCACAAAATTATCAAGACCAATTTTATTCTTCTTTTCTATTAAACTAGACGAATAATTGTTGTTCCCTATTCACTATCGTAAAACAGTTTAAGTATTAAAAACAAGTTAATAGTGAATCTATGACTGATAAGATGCAAGTAAAACACACAGATTAATTTTCAACATAATATTCTATATTCGAAAAGAATCAAACAAGAATACATTACCCAAGTACTTGCGGAATAGTACTAGGGATTCAAATGACAAAGGTTGGTAACTCCTCTCGAAGCTCAGGCTAAGTCTGAGCACAACTACAAGTACCCACTGAGCTATCATAGGGATTAAGTTGTATTTGGAGGAGTGAAAGATGGCTTGCGTGTGTGTATGTTTTTACAATTCACAAGCTTAAATCTTTCACTCCATCTCTTATGCTATTTATACAAGTATGAGTTTTAACTCTTTCCTAAGTGACAAACTGACAATTTACAGAAGACAAAATACTGATGTATTTTGTCTCTGTTTACAAAGACTATATTAAGTAAAAGACAAGGCTGCTTTCCAAAGATCAGTGATGACACTGAGCCTGATAGTTTGCCATTGATAAGTGCTTATTCACTCATCGTTTTTACCCACCTAAGACCACAAAAATGACCAAAAACACCCAAATTCGATCAAAATATGTCAAAAATGTCCTCGGAGTGTGTTTTTTGTCTTGCAGGTACAAACGGATTGAAAACAGAGCGAAAACGAGCAAAAAATGGAGCCAAAATCATAAAAGTGCTGAGAAGCCGGTGCCGGGATGTGATTTTCTACGATTGTTGATCAATTGAAGACCCGGACACATTTTTAGAGTGGATTTGGGAAAACCGTCTTAAAACCTAACCAAGAACCCAAAATTACCTAATTACCTTTCTCCGATACCCAAATGCCCATTTTTCCCGTCAAAACAAAAAAAAATCCAAAAAATCCCATTTCACCTCAAAAACCATTTTTGTTAAAATTCATTTTTTATTTAAAAACAATTTTTTGTTTTCAAAAAAAAAAAAACGACCTCTCTTTTTCTTTCACCTACCCCCCCTTTTTCCCTCCTTTTTGCCTTCTGCTTTCCTGCTTTCCCTCTTCCCCACTCAACCTCCATACCACCTGCTACCCAGCCTATTCCATATCCCAAACCCACTCTTTCCCTCTTTCCCAAGGCTGCCAAGTTGGCAATCAAAGCATAAATCACCCTTTGGATGGCTTAGATTAAATCCAAAATTGCACCTAACAAATAGATGGCGGGATTTAAGCAAAGAAGCACAAGGAGGTGTTTTGGGCTGTTTTGTCTCACAAAACAAACACAGCAGAAGCAGAAAAAGAAAGAGATGAAGACAGTTTTGAGTTTCCTATAAATAGGCATTTAGGATTGGTGTAAAAGTTGTCTAGAATTTCATGCTCTAGTACCATTTAATTTTTTTGTCATTTAATTTAATGTAACTTTTGATTTCAGTTTAATTCAAGTTCAGGTTTTAATTTCAGTTTTTAAAGTTTATGCAATATTTTTTTTTATGTTCTTCAAATTCCATCTAATTTAAGTCTTGTTCAAAAGTAAGTTGCAAGTTGTTTTTAAGCTCATATGAGCTTGTGTTTAAGTTCTTAAATTTTTTTTTTAAAGCCTCCAATCTTTTCAGTTTCAAAAGTGGATTTCTGCCCCTAAAGGGGTGTTTGGTTTAACAAGTTTTCTGGGTCACTTGCTAGTTTTGACCCAGTTTGGGGTCTCCCATTAGTTTAGATAAGTGTTTTATTCATGATTCTCAGTAGCCTTTATTTGCAAAACAGTTTTTAGAGTAAAAGAAACAAAAATCTGTTAGTCACTTTTTTTCTATCCCAAAATGGTTTTCTGTCAGTTTTTGCAAGTATTTTAAGTCAATTTTAGTTGCAATAAAAATTATTAAAAATTAGAAATAGCAAGTTGAGTAGTTGGTTTAACTTTTCCCAAAAGGAAAAAATTCAGAAAATTCATTTTCCTAGGCTGCGGTGGCGTAGAAGTGGGTGGTTTGGTTTGCACTGTTTATGTGCTCTGTCCCAAATCAGCATGTTCTAAGCTGATTATTAGCTTTAAAAGGTACTTCTAATGTATGATTTTTGATTGTTTAGGTAGTCAATAGTATAGTTTTCATATGCTTTTGCTTAGATAGCTCTTTAGTGCTTATTAGAATAGCTTAATTAGCCTTGAAAAAATGCTCATTTCTGTCCCTTAGCTGCTGCTACACAGTATCGTTTTATTGTTCCTTAGGCTTAGTAGTAGTTTATTTAGTGTTTACATTGTTTTACGTGCTTTATTTTCATTCCCGTTCTTTATTTTGTAGAATAACATAATCAAAAACCCAAATTTGTTTAACCAATTCAAGTCCTAATCACCAAATTTGTTGGGACACGACCAGGGGAAAACACTTTCCCAGTATCACTTTTATCAAATTCATGAGATTTGGCACGTTAACCCTTTTCCTAAAAGGTTGATTTGTCGAATTTCACGATTAATTTGATATATTGATATTGTGTTTATTTTCACCGCTCACAAACAAACGAATCAAATTTTGGCGCCGCTGCTGGGGATGTGTGTTGGGACAATATCGTGATTTTTGCGATTAGTGACTTGAAGAACCTTCCTCGTGAAGTTATTGTTTTGAAAAATACAAAAATATTTTTCTTTTCTTTGTATATATGTAAAAGATAAAAATACAAAAAGATTTTGCTTGTTGTTTTAAATAAAATAGAACACACAATCAATATAACACTTCTCAACTTGAGTGTTATCATAATAAGTTCCCGAACCAAAGATTCAAAAATTACCTTTGTGTCACTTGCGTGAATACGCTTGTGATTATTAGTTTAAGTTCCTTGTGTTTTGCCTCGATATTGTTTTAATTGAAAGTGTTGTTTTTGAAAGTGCATGTGCACTCGTTTGCAAAAATCCAAAAATATTCTTCTCGTTCCTCTTATCTGTATAATTCTATTTCTCTTACCCTCTTTTGCCGTTTAATTCTATTCATCGTTTCCTCTCGATCACTTAATTCTATTTCTTTAACCCTCTATATGTTTAGTTCTCATGACGACGATCGATTATCGTCGTTGTTTTCATTGCAAAGGCCGTATGGAGGAGGATCAGGATTACTGTCACAATCATGAATGTGTATGTAAGCGATGTGGTAGGGCTGGTGCGAGCAAATATTGCTATTGGTGCGAGTTAACCGATAAAAACTCTTTCGATGATTCTCCAAGTTTTTCGGACAACCCACCACAACCCGATATTTGTTCTATTGTTTCTGATCCTAAGCCGTCTAGATTTGATCAAAATATTTCGCAATTTACGGTTAAGGTTAAGAGAAAAGAGCAAGAACCGGAGACCAAAATGGAAGTGGTGGAAATTGCTAGCTCTGAGAGCACACCACTTGTCCCACCTCCAGAATCTTCAAGACGATACTCAAACGAGGATGATTTCCATAGGGCCGGAATGAACATGATTGAAAACTACTTTAATGACATTCGTCAAGGTTTAACTTTGGCAATTACCAAATGTAATATTGTTGAATCCTCGATTCCTACTCCCGAGCCCGAAATTTCTTCCTTCGATCATGATTATTCCTACGGTTGTGGAGACGTGTTACCTAAAGCTTTTCGTTGTTACAAATGCATGTGCGAGTGGTGTGAAAACTATCTTGTTAATGGATGTTGTTCGATTTGCGCCAAGAATTCATTCACTTATGATTCTAACCCGAACTCTTTCAATTATCCTCAAAACGATTTCAAATACCCTCCACAAAATTCATTCGAGCCACAACCGTACTATCAAGATTTCAATGATTCATCATTTCAAAGTTTCTCTCCCCAATACCCTCATTGTGCTAAGTGTGGGGGTTCTCATGATGATTATCAATGTCAATCGTGGACTTCCGGATTTGACAACATCCAACCCTCACATCTTCCCATCATCGATCAATTTCCTCGTATTAAAAGTATTCTTGAAGAACTTTCCGAGGAACAAGCTGCTCGCAACGAAAGATTACTAGCCGATGAGCGAGCTGCTCAACAGCGTCTCCTATTTAACGAAGCTTGCCGTCTCAATGACGAGGATGAGGAGGATTGGGAGGTGATAAAGGACAAGGTGCATATCTCAAGCCCACAAAGTACCGCACATGTCCACTCTCCGCCCTCATATTGCCTATCCACCATAGAACCTTCGGATAACCTTTTAATGGGGGACGAGCATCTTAGCACTATTCCAGAAACGGAACCATCTTGTGTTGAGAACCTTGTCCCAACCCCAAGTGAATCCGAGGTTATCTTCGGTGATATGTGTGATGAGCCTCTCGATAATGATTCTTCTCCCACCCCAAAATTTTATGTTGAGGTGATCTCCGAGTCTGTAAATGATTATACGTCGTTTGATGATTCTTTATCGTGTGGAGACATCGAGTATGTTGAGGAGATTCCGTCTGAGCTCGTCAGCTTAGAAGAAGTGAGAGATGTTGATCCCGATGATCTTGATATGGACACTAATTTTGAAACGAATGATAAAGAAATTCTTGTTGTGTTCGAGAAACCTTTTACTACGGCATTCGCTAATCCTCTGTTTGACTTTGATTCTGAATTCACTCTAATTTCAGAAAACCTCACCTTTGATATTCAGAATGAGGATAGTGACTTTTACATGGAGAACCTCGTTACATCTCCATCTTTACCCGAAGATAAGAATAGTGGCAATCCCACTTTGACGTTAGACCTTCTTGAGGAGTTCGCCGATGAACTCGCTCTTATCGATTATTCTCCACCGGGAGATGATGATGTGCACTTCGACTTTGAAGCCGACCTTACTGAATTGGAAAATCTTCTATACAATTGGTCGTCTGATAATTCGTCAAGTGACACTCGTATTGAAGAGGTCGACTTTCTTTCTCCGGATGACTCGTTACCTTCGGGTTTTCAGAGTGACGATTATGGCTTAGGTCCATCATTCACTCGTCCGCCTGCGAAACCGCTGGATGATGGAACCTCTTCTAAGCCTAACACAGATGTTTTCATTGCTTCAGTGGTGGATAAGATTTCTGAACATTCGCTCAATGTTCCTCAATCTAATCTTTTTTCCACCCATCCCACCCGTTGTCAATCCATTGACACTCTACTTTCTCCTCCCATTTCTTCTCCATGTCTTAAGTCCTACGGGAGTGAAGATACCATCTTTAACCCCGACATTTCTCATTCTTTTGAGCCGGTTGTATCTCATCAGAGTGGAACTTTCATCACATTCAATGTGTATCCAAACTATTTGAATAAAAGTCCGATGGAGATTTTCCCTTCCACTTGCTCCCCGATGGACCAATGAATTCGGGGTCGAGTCAAGCTAGCGACTCGGTTAACAAAAACAGTAGCATTTCATGGTTTCATGGGTGTCCACCCATGTTTCTAACTTCTTTCTATTTTCTAACAACTAAGTGTGGGGGGAAACCTCCACGGTGTTTGCTTGTTGTGTGTTTGCTCATGTTTTTAGGAATCCCTTTGATCGTGATGATTGATGCGCCTGTTTTCAATCCAGCCGCCCAATATCCGATCATTTGGCTAACGTTTATCTGGGGATATGTTTTCAAAAATCCTTTTTGTGTAAAATGATAGATTTCGTCCACACACTTGGTTAGTGGTATTACCTTTTTCCGATCGATAGTATCGGCTTCGGCCGGGACTTTGAATATTGAGGGCAATATTCAGTTCTAAGTGTGGGGGGGGGGGGATTCTGTCGAATTTTGTCACATTTGTACCCTTTAGTCCCTAGTACCTCCGTTTTGACCAAAATTTAAATTTTTTTGCATAAGAAGTGCTTTGCACAAAAATAAAGCGTTAATGCTTCGGTGTTAATAGTAGTTAAGTCTTGATTAGGTTAGAACAAAGGGAATCCCGACTCTGCTAGAGTGTTGATCTAGCTGCTCTCTTAACTATTAGGCTAAGTTTTTACGAGTTGTGTAAATGAAAATGCTAAACGTGGAGTAGTTGGTTCTCTTTAGAACTTATATAAGTAATCTATGGATTTTTCTCCCAGAAGCTAACTAATTCATCTAAAATACGTGCTCGTTGTCAAACTTTTAAACATTCAAATCGTCTTGTTACATTAAGAAGTTTTTAAGCAAAATTGATTTAGAGCTCAAGTTCAACTTTTTATTTAAATTTTTGGAAAAGCATACTTTCTTAAAATCAGAATAATATTGCAAAATGAAAGTATCGTAAAAGAGCTTGAATGATGCAAAAATAAATTGCAAGTTAAAAAAAAAAAAAAAAAAAAAAAAAAAAAAAAGAATAGAAAAATGAAAAATATGAGTCCTCAAATAAAAGTATTAAGTTGCTTATGAATAAATGTGCGAAATTTTCTTTTTCTTAAATTTAAATCGGAAGTTGAACTAGGATTCGTCAAAGTCGTTTAAAAATTTGACGGTGATTTAGAAATTCTTGAAGTCAAAGACCCCGAAAGCTCCGATACTATTCTCGAGGGTGAAAACCTAGCCTCCTTAAATGGACAAGCTGAGAAGAAAGTCGCTACATGGAGTGATCTCACCTTTGAATCTCGAACTTCTAAATTATCGTCGGTTGTTGTCCATTTAGGTTTAGTTTTAACTTAACGGTAGCCTCGTAAATCTTTGGAATCGAATTCCCGCTAATTCCGGTACTATTCTCCGTGAGGTGTCAAAAGCCCGGTCACCTAAAGCCAACTGGTTTGGGATGTGCCGAGAAGAAAGCCGCTACATGGAAGAGGCCCTTTCGATCCTTAGACTTTCGTAGTTTCCGGTGAGTTAATATTTTAGTTAAGTGGATAACAACCATAACAAGGTCGGTTTCAATGGTCAAACTTTTGAAAATGAGCACACGAACATAAATTGTATAAACTGTGGGAGTAAAAAGTTAAGCCTCGGCTTACATAGATTATTGGTATAAGTAGTGTTAGCATTTTGCCAAAACGTTTACACAATAAGTTTGAACTTAGTTTGAGAGTATAAAAAAGAGGATGACGAATCAATTCCCTAGAGACACCCATTTTGTGTGGATCCCGTTCCATGATACCACTTTTTGTTAATCAAGCATGCTGTTTACTTTCAGTCTAGTTTAAATTTCTCGCATCGAATAAAAAACAAAGTCAAAATGGTGTATTCTTGGTAATCTTAATTCTTTCATTACTTCATATGATTGATTGCTAGGGACTAGCAATTGCCTAGTGTGGGGGAATTTGATAAGTGCTTATTCACTCATCGTTTTTACCCACCTAAGACCACAAAAATGACCAAAAACACCCAAATTTGATCAAAATATGTCAAAAATGTCCTCGGAGTGTGTTTTATGTCTTGCAGGTACAAAAGGATTGAAAACAGAGTGAAAACGAGCAAAAATCGAGCCAAAATCAGAAAAGTGCTGAGAAGCCGGTGCCGTGATTGGATTTTCTACGATTGTTGATCAATTGAAGACCCGGACACATTTTTAGAGTGGGTTTGGGAAAACCGTCTTAAAACCTAACCAAGAACCCAAAATTACCTAATTACCTTTCCCCGATACCCAAATGCCCATTTTGCCCGTCAAAACAAAAAAAAAATCCAAAAAATCCCATTTCACCTCAAAAACCATTTTTGTTAAAATTCATTTTTTATTTAAAAACAATTTTTAGTTTTCAAAAAAAAAAAAAACGACCTCTCTTTTTCTTTCACCTACCCCCCCCCCTTTTTCCCTCCTTTTTGCCTTCTACTTTCCTGCTTTCCCTCTTCCCCACTCAACCTCCATACCACCTGCTACCCAGCCTATTCCATATCCCAAACCCACTCTTTCCCTCTTTCCCAAGGCTGCCAAGTTAGCAATCCAAGCATAAATAACCCTTTGGATGGCTTAGATTAAATCCAAAATTGCACCTAACAAATAGATGGCGGGGATTTAAGCAAAGAAGCACAAGGAGGTGTTTTGGGCTGTTTTGTCTCACAAAACAAACACAGCAGAAGCAGAAAAAGAAAGAGATGAAGACAGTTTTGAGTTTCCTATAAATAGGCATTTAGGATTGGTGTAAAAGTTGTCTAGAATTTCATGCTCTAGTACCAGCCATTCAGGGAAAGTTGACTTTGGTTGATAAGGACTTCGTCTTATCTGATTCAAACTTATCCCGCCTTATCCCGCTCATTCTTCAGTCTTCATATCCTTCAGTCTTCTACTTTAGTTTGTCTTCAATGTAAGTAGTTGGAGAGGAGTTTTAGGGATTCAGTGAGTTATTGTCATCACTCACTGAATCCACCATCTTCTTCTTGACTCAGTCTTCACACTTTAAGTTCCGCCTTACTGAGTGGAGATACTTCTTCTTCGCCTCATACTGAGTATCCTGAAGATGGCTCACTGAGAGACTATGCACTCAGTGACCTGTTAGTGTTTAACGGACTAAACACTTAGGTTATTTTCTATTCAAATCCTAGATTAAGGGGTTTGGGTATTTACAGAACCCAACAGTCTCCCTCTATTTGGATATACAAATAGCCTAAGTGTTTGATCAGTGTAAGTGAGCAATTGGCTTCTTCTTACACTGAATGTACTAATGAACATAATAAGGAACACTGAATATTTTAACAAAACATACATTGTTTATTGATCAATTACATGGTTCCTATCACTAGTACATAAGATAAAGGATAATGATGTCATTTAAGACGGATCCCCAGTGCTTCAAGCTTGACCTTCTTTGTGATCAGTGTTTCTCTGTCAGGGTGCTCATTTATCTTGGCGTTTAAGTCAGCACAGAACCTGACGTTTGTTGGAGTCTGAATTTGAGAGGCCACTGGTATGTAGCTCAGCATTGTAGCCACTCCTGCCTGATCAATATCACTCCACCTTTGGAATGCTGGGTTTCCATAGACATCAATGAAAAATAACCCTCTTTCAGGCTTTTCTATCACAAGATAGTTAACAAATTTCACACCTTCAGGCAGCTCCCTGTTGCATTCAAGTCCAGGCACTTTGATCTCAGGCTGGAACTCAACTCTCTTTCTCTTGCCATGTGATGAATGAGGTTGCGATCCCTGTGGTACAGTTAAGGCAGGTTGAATCCCCGGTTGTGCTGATGCATCCCTCAGTCTTTCATACCTTTTGCTGAGCATTTTCATCAGCTCCTTAACCACCGCATTCTGCTTCTTTTCAATTATTGGACCAAGCTCATCGAGTTCAGTGATCCCAAAGTCAGTGAATATTAGGGGATCATGAACCTCGAAGTGTCTTTTATCATCCCCCTTATAAACATTCATTGCCAGTGGTTTGGACTTGGGGATGATTCTGACGTCAGTGATTTTCTCAGGCAGCCTTCTGCTTGACATTGACCAGTTGTAATGGTCAATTCTTGCTTGCCTGATGGTTGCAGTTCTTTTGTTCTTTTCTTCCAACTGCTTTCTCATTTCAGCCATCTTAGCAGCCTGAGCATCCTTGAACTTTTGTCCAGCCTGACCCTTTTGAAGCTTCTTAGGATCAATCCCTATGTTTTCAGCTTCCTCAGCAACGACTTGTACCAGTGCTTCTTTGCTCTTTCTTTCTTCTTTAGCAAGTTTCTTCCTCATCTCTTCCTTTGCAAGGTAGGCACTTAGCTGTTGTGGTGTAAACAGGTACTCAGTGTTGCCAATCATATAGGGAATCTTCTCAGGCTCCGGAGTTTTCATTATTCCTTTTCCTTTATCCTGGCCTGAGGAAGATGATGATGCTACCAGGGGCGGTGTTGTTGTTGTTATTGGTGTGATCACTGTCATTGTTGTTGTTGAATATGTTGGTGGTACTGATGAAATTGGTATAGTAGGGACTGGTTGAGCTGGCTCCCCCTCAGTGTGAGAAGAAGTCTCTTCAGTTGTCTTCTCCCCCTCAACTGTTTCCGCAACATGAGTGAGATCAAGAGTTGCTTCGGACACTTGGGGAGTTTCAGTGGCTTGACCTTTGAAGGCTTGATAAATTTCAGTGAGCATAGCCTTAATGTCAGTAGTATCCTGCTGAAGACTGGTGACTTGTTTCTCCAGATTAGCCTGAGATAATTCCAAAGCAGTCATTCGTGGCCCAAGATTCCAAGCCATGGAAGATGACGCCTTAGCCAGAGTGGTCACCTGAGCATCCAAGGAACCCAGTGTAGCCTGAAGAGACTGACATGAAGATTGAAGACCCTGAACATTTGCAGACTTGAGCATGTTGATTAGTTCAGTGAGGTTTGAGGAATTCTTCAAGTAAGCCTCAGTAGCCTCCAACACTTTTGAGTTGAGTGCTGGGTCTTCTTTGACTGAGTCCCTGATTTCATCAATCTTTGTCCCACAACCCTGAAGATTTTTGAGAAACTTAGCCAGGTTATCATCCAATCTATGAAGTTGCTCGTACATGATATCCCTGTGTTCATCAGTGTTAGCATTGAAAGTGAGCACATCGGACTTTGGATCAGCATAACTTGCAGCAGCTTCAGTGTGTTGATCCCACAGTGTGTCAATGACCCCTGAATATATCTTTCTTGAAGCTTTGGTGATCCACATAACTAGCTGCCTTTCAGTGATTGGAAGAATATTATCAAACTTGCTGAATTCATCTGAACTGGATGAAGAGGAGTCAGAGTCATTAGCTTCAGGCTAAAATGGTGACTCATTATGCTTTTGTGGATTAGGCTGATGTTCTTGTTCAGCTTGAACATCAGCGTCCACTTCTTCTCCTGCTGATAGAATTTTATCCTCGCTTTCAGCATGTTCTTCATCAGAGAATAGTATCTCAGCAACATCATCAATAGTTAACAAGGTGGGGGTGATGGGTTCCGTATCAGCGGGTGGTATTAATCCCTCTAAGTCGTTGTCCCCCTTTGACCCCTCAGACACTGATGGGTTTTTCCCAGTGTCTTCTCCGGAGTCAGGATTGGTGATGGGTTCCGTATCGGTGGGTTGTTTCTTTCCCTCCGAGTCTTTGTCCCCCTGAGACCCCTGAGACACTGATGGGTTTTTCCCAGTGCCTTTGGCGGAGTCAGTGACAGTTATATCCCTATCAGCGGATTGTTTAGTTCCCTCTGAGTCTTTGGGATCATTCAGTGTGCCCTCAGACAAAGGTTGTGATTTGATATGTCATTCGTGGGTGTTGTGGAAGGCGCTCCCCTACCAGCGGGTTGTATGTTTCCCTCAGGATATTGGGGAGTAGTAGTTGGGACCAAGGGTACTGATTGTCATTTATCAGTGTCCTTTGTTGTCACCTGGGTGGATGTTGCTTGGTCTCCAGTGGGTGGCCTATCAGTCTTGGGCTTCTTTTGCCTTTTGGGCTGTGTTCCTGAAGCCTCAGGGCCCCGAGACTTGGGTTTGGTCTTATTCCCAGTCTGATACTTTCCCTTACTCTCTTTAGGAGCAGGGTTAGGAGACACTGAGTCCCTCTGGTTGTTTACAGCAACCATATGGGCCGTTAATTCAATATCAGTGACAATGGATGGGTCCTTCTGAAAATTAGATTGACTCAGGATGCCAGGTAAAGCACAATATTTTTTTCCTGAGGATAATTGCAACCCAGTAGCACTTGTAAAGCACATGATACAAACCTAGGGTGTGAAATGTATTTCGCCCTAGTTTTGCTCAGTAGCTTGGTTACGAGATCACTGTAAATGATCTCCCCTATATCGACAGTGACACCATTCATTAAGCAGTATGCCATCATCAACTAAATAGAATTAACTTGTTCAGTGGATGAGTGGTTCCCGCCGAGAACCTGAATCACAAAAGTGAATAGGATCCTCCAAGCCATGGGAAATGAACTCTTGGTGACTGGGGTCTTGTCCAAAAATTTTGGATCCAAAACGATTTGTTTTAACCCATCCTTCACTGTAGAGGGTTCAGGATGGGCAATATAGACACCATTATTGTAGTCTAACCCTGTTGAAGTACAAAACATTTTATAGTCCATGGTGACTGATCTTTCCCTGTTAAAAAGACTGAAATTAATGAGATGCTCCCTGAGTGGTCTTAGGTCTGTCTCATTAGTTGAGGGTGACTGGTCATAGGCCGTGACTATTGCCCAAAACTCCCTGGGGAGGTTTTGGTACAGTATAGAGGGACACTGAACAAAGACCGTTTTTCAGTGGGGAGTTGAATAAAATTTTTATTATGTCCTTATAGGCCGGGACATTTTGGGGGTATTCAAAATTGCCTATGACATTATTGGTTTTAAATTCAACATTACTGAGATCCCCCACCCACTGTTGTGCAAACTGAAGAGATTGTGTTCTTGCCATTTCCATTAAAAGTTTTAGGGTTTTGAAAAAAATATTTTGACAAGAACAATCAAGGAGTGTTAAATCTCTCAAGTTTGTGATGAAATTTTTTTTGTAAATGTTTACAGAGAAGGTTTTTCAGAAAAAGGTTTGAAGAACACAAAGATTTCTGGGTTTGAAAGTTATTTTGACAGCGTTTTGTTGCAGAAATACTTTGTGTATGTTTTAATGATTTTGTGAGGGGTATTTATAGAGTGATGAGAGGGGTAGTTTATGCACAAATGTGGATTTGTAAAGTCAGTTTTTGAAAACGTTTTGAATTTCCACATTTAATGCCACCACTCCACTACCCGCAGTAAAATCCCGGTTTTCAAGGAACAGTTGCAGTGCACAGTAAAAGTGCATTTTGCAACAATAAAATATCAATAAGATATTTCATGTGAGAGGGGGCATTTAATGCCAAGTGGGGTTGGGTAAGTTTGAGGGACCCCTGACAGTAAGATGGAGAGACATATATTCCTTTATTTAATTGGCGTGTTTACCAACCTAGGACATTTAAGTAACTAATACTTGGTGCATTTAGTTACTCATTCAATGCTAGGTATCAAGAGTCAGGGCCCCTGAATGAGTCTTACTCATTCAGTGAGAGGGTTATTATTGAGGTTTTGTTCAAGGAAGATGAAGCATCTTATGGAAAACTTACTGAGATTAGGATTGGTTTTCAGGTGACTTTCAATGTCTAGCATTCCCAATTCAGCTTTCAGTCTCCTGAAGGTAGGTTCATCCAAGGGTTTGGTGAAGATATCAGCAAGTTGATATTCAGTAGGGATGAAATGAAGCTCTATGTCTCCTTTCATTATGTGGTCCCTGATGAAATGATATCTGATATCAATGTATTTGGTTCTTTGGTGAAGGACATGGTTGTTGGAGATAGCAATGGCACTAGTGTTGTCACAGAAGATGGGTACCATTTTGTAGTGGATGTCATAGTCACTGAGTTGACTTATCAATACATTGGCACAGCATCCTGCAGCAGCAACATACTCAGCTTTGGCTGAAGACATAGCCACTGATTGTTGCTTTTTAGCACTCCAACAGACCAGTTTTCCTCCAAGAAATTGACAGGACCCTGAGGTACTTTTTATGTCCATGTTGCAGCCAGCATAATCAGAATCAGAATACCTTTGAGGTCAAACCCTGAGCACTTTGGATAGTAGAGTCCAAGGCTTGGAGTTCCCTTAAGGTATCTTAGTATTCTTTTGGCTGCAGTGAGATGGGATTCTTTGGGATTGGACTGATATCTTGCTATCAGACAGACTGAGAATTGTATGTCTGGTCTGGAAGCAGTGAGATACATCAATGAGCCAACAATCCCTCTGAAATGGGTTTGATTGACTGATTTGCCAGTGAGATCAGGTCCAAGGTTGTTAGGAGGGACCATTGGTGTCTTCACTGAGGCATAGTCAGATATCTCATATTTCTTAAAGAGATTTCTGGTGTATTTCTCTTGACTGATGGAGATTCCTTTATCAGTTTGCCTGATTTGGATTCCAAGGAAGTATGTGATTTCACCCATCATGCTCATTTCAAACTTCTTTGTCATCAGTTTTTCAAACTGTTTGCAAAGAGTGTAGTTTGTTGAGCCAAAGATGATGTCATCAACATATACTTGGACCAGTATCACATCTTGTTTTGTCATGTAGATAAACAATGTGTTGTCTATCTTTCCTCTGACAAACTTGTTTTGAATTAGGAAGGCTGAGAGAGTTTCATACCATGCCTTGGGAGCTTGCTTTAGTCCATAAAGGGCTTTATCAAGCTTCCAGACATAGTCAGGGAATTCACTACTCTCAAAGCCAGGAGGTTGCTGAACATACACATCTTCCTTGAGTTCACCATTTAGGAATGCACTTTTTACATCCATTTGGTAAACTTTGAAGTTCATGTAGGTAGCATATGCAAGGAAGATCCTGATGCCTTCCATTCTTGCAACAGGAGCAAATGTCTCATCATAGTCAATGCCTTCTTGTTGACTGTAACCTTTGGCTACAAGTCTGGCTTTGTTTTTAATGACAGTGCCGTTTTCATCAGTTTTATTTCTGAAACCCACTTCATTCCTATGACAATGACATCCTGAGGACATTTGGTCAAGGTCATGACCTTGTTTTTATCAAACTGTTGAAGTTCTTCTTGCATGGCCTGAACCCAACTTGGGTGTTTTAGAGCCTCAGTGACACTTTTGGGTTCTATATCTGATAGGTAATCAGCATATAGACATTCATTGGCTGAAGCTGTAGTTAACTTAGTAGCCATGCTTCTAGTGAGCATGCCCTCAGTGGGTTCACCAATGATCTTTACAAGCTCAATGTCCTGAGATTTTGTCCACTTACTTTGTGGTCTAGGATCTGAGCTTGAAGAGGTCACTGGAGACTCGGGAGTGAGTTCAGGTGCATGAGCCACAGAATCATTAAGAACATCTGTTGAGATGTCTTGTTCAGGTTGGGTTTCATGAATCACAGGTTCCTGAACATTTGGTTCAGTGTTACCTATCCCAGCAGGGACTGATTGATTATCAATGAATTCACTGATAGTTGGTTGTGACAGGTTGTGAGGCAAGACATAATATGAGATGTCAGCATCAAGCTTGGTATGAGGAATTGATTTCAGTGTTATACTCATCAGGAGGATATCTTGATGAGTTATCAATTCCTATTACCTCCACTGAGGTGTTGGTGAACCTGATGCTTTCTGAACTCTCATCAAAGGTGACATGAAAGGTTTCCTCAACTTGTTGTCTCCTTGTGTTAAATACTCTGAAGGCTTTGGAGATCAGTGAGTAACCTAGAAAGTATCCATCATCAGCTTTAGCATCAACTTTCCTAGGTGATCCTTGTGGTTATGAATAAACACAGGACATCCAAACACATGAAAGTAGCTGATATCAGGAAGTCTACCTTTGAATGTCTCATATGGGGTTTTGTTATGTCTTTTGACAATGATTGGCCTGTTTTGAGTGTAACAGGCTGTTTGACTGCTTCAGTCCAGAAATGTTTTGATAGAGCTGAGCCATTTAACATAGTTCTAGCAGCCTCAATAAAAGTTCTGTTTTTCCTTTCAGCTACCCCATTTTGTTCAAGGGTGTATGGAGATGAAATTTTTTGGTAGATTCCCTTTTCAACACAAAAATTCTCAAGCTCATCATTTCTGAACTCAGTACCATTGTCAGTTTTGATTTGTTTAACAGTAATGTCATTCTGGTTTTCAATGTTCCTGATGAATGACATTATAGTGTTAGCTGTCTGACTTTTTTTAGAAAGAAAGTATACCCAAGTGTATCTTGAAAACTCATCAGCAATGACAAGTGTATACTTCTCATGCTGGATTGATCTAGGACTGATTGGTCCAAAGAGATCCATATGCAGGAGGTGAAGGCAACTTTTGATTGAGAAATTTTGTTTTCTTTTGAAAGATGCTCTTTGGTGCTTGCCTTTTTCACAGGTTGAGCATGGTTTATCTTTTGCAAAAACCATTGATGGTAAGCCAAGGACCTTGTTTTGTTTTGCCAAGTTGTTGATGTTTTTGAAATTTAGGTGTGAGAGTCTCTTGTGCCACATCCAGTTGATAGTTTCAGTGGCTTTGGCAAAGAGAAAAGTTCCATTTTGAGAGAGTGTTGACATGTCTAAGACATAAACATCATCTCTTCTAGGAGCTATCAACACAACTTCTTTTTTTGCATTGAAAATGGTGCCTTGTTTGTCATTGAATTGCACAATGTACTTTGCATCACAGAGTTGACTGACACTGATGAAATTGTATTTGAGACTATTGACATAAGCTATTCTAGAGAAAAATATTCCATTGCAGTATACTTAACCATAACCTTCAGTGCGACATGATGAGTTATCACCAAAAACTACCTTGGGACCTGGTTCCTTTACATATTTGTGCAGATACTCCTTAACACCAGTCATGCTTCTTGAGCATCCACGATCTAGATGCCAAATAGGCTCCTTGGCGTGTCTCTGCACAAATAGTAAACTGGATTAGTTTCTTTTGCTAACCCACATACTAGTGGGCTTGGGCTTAAAGGTCTGTTTGAATTTTGCAATTGACTCATGGTCAGTGGTTGAGTGCATTGTACTACCACAGGTTTTGCGTTTGGAGACTGAGGATGACTCAGTGATTTTGGGTTGCTTAGAACTTCTCCTTGCTTGGATGACACTGTCATGCTGGGATGTCTCATGAGCTGGATTTCCGCAAATATCACAGCATGTGTTCATGAGACAATCATCAGGATGATGATCATTAAAGCCACAGTGTGGGCAAGGAGGAAAGGGTTTTGCTCTAAACTTTTGAGCAGACTTGGATGTTGAAGCATACTGATGACCAACTTTGGTATAGTTTGCTTTACTGAGAGAACTTACATATTGTAAGTGATCAGAAGTTCTATGATCATCTTTTTTGCAGATCATACAAAAAAGGATTCTATAATAGTTGTCAATGGTATGACTGGTATAGTGGCATAGATCACACTTCTGCTTGGGTTTGGTGGTGGCTTTTGACTTAGAGGAACTAGAGGAAGCTGACTTTGTTTCCTTGATTGATTCAGGGACTTTTTCGATGGATTCCATCTTGTCAGTTAGCTTCCTCACAAGTTCAGTCAGTTGCTGAATTTGGTCAGCTTCAATGGGGACAGAGGATGTGGAAGTCTCAGTGGGGGTAGATTCTTGTTGGATTGGTTTTGTAGGTCTTTTCAGGATGGTTCTACCAAGTCCAGACCTTTCTTTTGGTGAGTGTGGATTGTATTGCAATGGAGTAAGCTCAGAGCTAGGAGCAGCACCCTGAAGAGGTTCCAGGGGTGGAAGTGGTGCTTGAGATTTAGCTTCAGACTCAAAGATGTGTTCAGTACTACTGGGCACATCAGGGAGTCCAAGCATGCTCTTTAGAGCTTGACTTTCAGGCTCTAGAATTCTTCCAGAATCAAAATTTGGAAGCTTACTCTCAGGATTAACCCATTCAATCCAATCACTAGGCTTGGGAATAGTCAACATACTGGTAATCATGCCACCAGACACAAATGGTTTGGGACTCTGGTCTTTGTTGTGAGAGTCAGGGAGATGATTTTCACCTATGACTCTCTTTTTGCTACTAGGGACTCCCACAGCATCAAAGACCCTTGGATTCTTAGCAGTCCAACCTTCAATGATTTCTTTTTCCCTTTTTAGTTCATCTTGAAGAGCTTTATTTCTTTTGACTAGTTCAGTGTTTTGAATTTGTAAAGTGACAGACTCAAGCTTAGCTTGTTTTAAAAGAAGTAATTCATCCCTACACTTGTTCAATTCAAAACTTAACTTGTTGTACTTAGAGAAAAGATTTAATCATTTCTCCTCTACAAACTTAAGGTTAACATTGATATAGTTCATATAAGACTGCCAATCAGAGTCATCATCCATAGAAAGTAGAATATTTACCTTCTTCATTGTGATGTTGACCCATTCTCCATTCCTGGCATGATTTTTCCCAACAGCTAGCTTGTCTTCCTCTGAGAGGGCCATCAGTGCACTGACATGCACCATTTCATCATCAGATGAGACTGGCTCTTCATCCTAGTCGAAGGTTTCAGCAACAAGGCCTTTGTTTTTACCCTGCACAGATTGAACACTTTTTGTTGTTTCTGAGGGACTGGCCTCAAGCAATGCAAGCTTAGCTTTGACTTTCCTATACTTAGCTTCAAAATCAATGGTTTTGTTTTGGTCAGATTTTTTTTGAAAGTTTTGATGAGACTGATAGATTTTTGGTTGAAATTTGCAAAGCCTGAGGACTGATTTGACCCTGATGGTTTATAAGAGGGTTCAGAAATTGTTTTTGAAAAATAGTCTTTTACAAAATGACCTCTTTTGTGACACTTAAAGCATTCAGTGTCCTCATTTGCTTTAGAATTTGAAAAACCTTTGTTTCTTTTTATAATCCTCCGAGAGTTAGCAAGGAGTGCCCTTTCTTGAAATTCAACGTTCAGGTCATTTAGGTACTCCTCACTTGATCTCTCATCAGGCTCATCATCTGAATTTTCTTGGAAATCTTGAACCACATTGTTAAAAAAGAAAGCAGTTGATATAGGTGTTGAAGTGGTGGTCAGGGACTTCTTGACTTCCCGAGACGTCTTTAAGTCAGGGTATCGTCTGTTGATGACGTTTTCCTCATAGACAAATTTCCCATAAATTTTAGGAAGTTCAAGATTCTGGATATGATTAGAATTCCTAAGTCCTTGAGAGAAATTCAACCACTTCTCAGGGAGACTATTGACAAAACCAACATTGATTTCATGTTTGGACAACTTAACACCATCATTAGACAGTTCATTTAAAAGAGTTTTGTACCGGGTGTAAGTTTGAGACAGAGTTTCTGAGTCCTTAGCCCTGAAGGTGTTATACTCAAGTTTCAGGTCCATTATCCTGTTTTCCTTGGTATCAGATGGGCCTTCATGGCTATGAACAAGGTCATTCCAGGTTTGTTTAGTTGTACTACAGCTTATAACTGACTCCATAATATCATTAGGAAGACATGATATGATGATACTTTTGAGTCTTTGGTCCTGGTTGACCACTCTCCACTCATCCTGAGTCCACTGAGCTTCAGTTTTAGGCAAACCTTCAGCAGTCTTTGGGATAAATGGACCTTCATTTATACACTTGATATAATAAGGTTCCATCCCAATCAAATAGCAAAGCATACGCTTTTTCCATTTTTTGAATTTACCAACTTCAAGCCTAGGGGCAACAGCTGAATAAGCTCCACCCTTTTTATCGACTAGTTGGGGTACATCAATTTCAGCCATAGGGATCCTGATTTAAAAATGTTTTAGAGCGGGTTAAAAAGGTTTTATAATCAGCCTCGCTCGGATACCACTTGTTGTTCCTTATTCAGTATCGTAAAACAGTTTAAGTATTAAAAACAAGTTAATAGTGAATCTATGACTGATAAGATGTAAGTAAAGCACACATATTAATTTTCAACATAATATTCTTTATTAGAAATGAATCAAACAAGAATACATTACCCAAGTACTTGCGGAATAGTACTTGGGATTGAAATAACAAAGGTTGGTAACTCCTCTCGAAGCTCAGGCTAAGTCTGAGCACAACTACAAGTACCCACTGAGCTATCTCAGGGATTAAGTTGTATTTGGAGGAGTGAAAGATGGCTTGCGTGTGTGTGTGTTTTTACAATTCACAAGCTTAAATCTTTCACTCCATCTCTTATGCTATTTATACAAGTATGAGTTTTAACTCTTTCCTAAGTGACAAACTGACAATTTACAGAAGACAAAATACTGATGTATTTTGTCTCTGTTTACAAAGACTATATTAAGTAAAAGACAAGGCTACTTTCCAAAAGGTCAATGATGACACTGAGCCTGATAGTTTGCCATTCAGGGAAAGTTGACTTTGGTTGATAAGGACTTCGTCTTATCTGATTCAAACTTATCCCGCCTTATCCCGCTCATTCTTGAGTCTTCATATCCTTCAGTCTTCTACTTCAGTTTGTCTTCAGTGTAAGTAGTTGGAGAGGAGTTTTAGGGATTCAGTGAGTTATTGTCATCACTCACTGAATCCACCATCTTCTTCTTGACTCAGTCTTCACCCTTTAAGTTCCGCCTTACTGAGTGGAGAGACTTCTTCTTAGCCTCATACTGAGTATCTTAAAGATGGCTCACTGAGAGACTATGCACTCAGTAACTTGTTAGTGTTTAACGGACTAAACACTTAGGTTATTTTCTATTCAAATCCTAGATTGAGGGGTTTGGGTATTTACTAAACCCAATAATAATCATGCATAACAACGCGATTTTCTAACGGCAAACAACTATAGTTACACAAAACGTCATACAAAACACTTAACCAAAGTATCACTATAACTATATGCCACTATAA
Organism: Chrysanthemum seticuspe; assembly: GCA_019973895.1. Lineage (NCBI taxonomy): Eukaryota > Viridiplantae > Streptophyta > Magnoliopsida > Asterales > Asteraceae > Chrysanthemum > Chrysanthemum seticuspe. The sequence continues at coordinate 31,836,262 of BPTQ01000004.1, read as the reverse complement.
ATCTCGTTGCTATGCAAGGGTACTCGTCTAGTCTATAGAAAATGTTTAACTTATGTGTGTGTGTGATCATATTATTTATTTGTCTTGATTTTCTTCACTTTTTCCATATTATGTTAGTTTTAAAATCAATGGTTATAGAAGTGGAATGGGTTAACAAAGTTCAGTTTTGTACATATAGTAAAGTGTAGGGATGTAGTTTGTACATAATTAGTTTTAATTGTAATTAGAGAGGGAAAGTCTGTTTAACCTCTCTTTAAGTATCTGTATCACTCTTTCATTTTCATTCAAGCAATCTAACAAACTTTCCCCAAATTCTCTCTTTCACTGTGTGTTTTCACTATGTGTTCATCATCTTGTTATTTCGGTTCACATGGTATCAGAGCGTGAATAACAAGATTCATCTCATTTCAATCACTAAATTCGTGTCTCAGTTCTGTTACAATCAGTTAGATCGATTCTTGAGATCATTTCTTGATTCTCGATCAACCTAATTGATTGATTACTGTGTTATTGATTCAATTTCAAGTGTGATTGTGAGTTGTTAATAGTGCTTCCGCGATTGTAATAATGAGTCATTCTAGTAGTAATTCAGTTCAAGGAGGTGCTGACCTTAGTTTTGTGCAAAATCCACTGTTCTTGCATCCTTCAGATGGTCCTGGATCACTTTCCATTCAAGAAAAGTTGGTAGGTGCTCAGAATTATCGTTCTTGGAGGAGGTCTGTGGAAATTGCTTTGTCAATAAAGAGGAAACTAGGGTTCATAAGAGGTACAGTTCCTAGATCCTCTGATTGTGCTTTGTCTGAAAAGTAGGAAACTTGTAATAACATGGTGATAAGTTGGTTAATGTCTTATGTGTCTGAGTCTATTGCTAAGTCAATTATGTTCATTGGGAATCCTTATGAGATTTGGAGTCAGTTGGATAAGAGGTTTGCATTGAGTAATGATCAAGAAAGTACAAATTGAATAGGGAAACCTATGATATTGTGCAGGCTGGGCAACCAATCAGTGAGTATTATACAAAAATGAAGTGTGTTTGGGAAGAATTGGACTCCATGAATCTGTTGCCTAGGATTTCTAATGTTACTGTTGTTACTGCTGAAATAACTACTTTCTTGAATGCTATTCATACTCAGAAGGAAGAGCAAAGACTTTTTCAGTTTCTAAATGGTCTTGATGAACACTATTCAGCACAAAGAAGTCAATTGTTACTTAGTTCACCATTGCCCAGTGTAGAATTTGCTAGTGCATTGCTTCAACAAGAAGAATCTCAAAGGGAGGTGTTTGGTAGAACTTTGGATTCTCCTATGGAGTCAACTGATTTGTATACAAAAACTGAGAATAAGGAGAAGTGCAATATATGTGGTTATAAGTGGCATCCGGTAAACAAGTGTTGGGATAGGTTATCCTGTTTGGCATTACAAGTATAAGCAGAATCAGACTATAAACGAAGGTAAGAGGGTGGTCAAACAAGGAGGAAATCAGCCAAGAAGAACTATTGCTGCAACTGCTTAAACTTCTGGTCATATTATGTTTACCTCCAAGCAATTTGAGCAGCTTATGAAGAGTTTTCCTCATTTCAATTCTGCTGATATGAAGTATTCCACTGATACTGATGAAGAACTTGACAATGAGTTTGTGGCAGGTATATCTTGGTACTCTTGTTTGTCTTGCTCTAAAATTGTTATTCATGGTTGGATAATTGACACTGGTGCCACAGACCATATGACACCTCAAGTCACAGATCTGTTTGAGCTACAAATACTTAATTTTAAACCACAGATTACTCTACCAAATGGTCAAACTTCACATATTTCTCAAATTGGGAAGGTTAAGCTTAAAAATGGAATTATGTTGAAGGATGTGTTAGTAGTTCCCACTTTAACTTTAGTCTTCTGTTTGTGACCAAGTTGACAGAAGATAACAATTGTTTTTTCTCTTTTTACCCAAAATTCTGTGTCATCCAGGACTTAACAACAAGGAAGGTTCTGGGTCTAGGTAAGAGAAGTCATGGTCTCTATCATCTGGTTAATATACCTCTTGATCAAATTCACTCCAAGCTGCAATCTATGGTGGTAACAGCTATGGAAGATTGTAGTTTGTTTTCAATTTTCTCAAATACTGTCAATCATAATAAGCATGCTGCAAGTGTATTTTCAAATTCATATACTTTGTGGCATCAAAGATTAGGACATTTGTCAAATTCTAATCTCAAACATGTACCTTGTGATTCTCTATCAAAAATCAATTCTAATTCAGATGTGTGCCTTTCATGTCCTATGGCAAAATTCACAAAATTCCCATATTCATATAGCGAGTCACATGCTGTTGAGCGTTTTAATTTGATATACATGGACATATGGGGTCCGTACAAAGCTCCTACCAATGGAAATTTCAGGTATTTTCTTACCATTGTGGATGATTGTAGTAGAGCAACTTGGACTTATCTCTTAGTTCAAAAGTCAGACTCACCCAAAGTTTTGACTACTTTCTGCAAGTTTGCTCGAACACAATTTGAGAAGAAAGTCAAAGTAGTTAGGTGAGATAATGCTCTAGAATTATTTCATTGATCAAGGGATAGAACATCAAACTTCATGTATGGATAGGCCACAACAGAATGGTAGAGTGGAGAGGAAGCATAGACATATTTTGGAAGTAGCTAGAGCCCTAAGATTTCATTCTCATTTGCCATTGGAATATTGGGGTGATTGTGTCCTAACTGCTACATTTCTCATAAATAGAACACCTTCATCAGTTCTACAACATAAGACACCTTATGAAGTTTTTTTGAATAAAAAGCCAGTGCAAAGTCTTTTAAGAGTGTTTGGGTGTTTAGCCATGGCTAGTAATCCTGATAGAACAGTTGATAAGCTCTCTTCAAGAGGTGTTCCATGTCTTTTCTTAGGTTATCCACAACATCAAAAAGGTTACAAGTTACAAAATCTTCTCACCAAAACCAGATTTGTGTCCAGAGATGTGCAGTTTTATGAAGACATTTTCCCTTATTCCAAACCACACATGCTTAAACTGCTACAACCTCTTCCTTCACATACACCTCAAACAACTCATTGGTATGATGATTATGTGACTACAACTGTTCCTGATGAGTCTAGCACACCAAATTCTGAACCCATTCCAAATCCTATTACACCTACACAAACTCCTGAACATGTACCAGTACCACCACCTCCTGAGAATGCACCTAGAAGGTCATCCAGAACTACAACAGCTCCTCAGTGGCTACAAGATTATGTCACTCCCACTATTCCCAGAGCCAATAAAGTCTTAGTTACTCACGTACAATCTCAGTTTCAAGTTTTTCTTGCTGCACTAATAGCACAAGTTACTCCTACTTCCTTTAGAGAAGCCAGTAAAGACAAAGACTGGTGCTTGGATATGAATGATGAATTGAGAGCTCTGGAGTTGAATGATACTTGGGAAGTCACAGAATTGCCACCTTCCATGAGAGCAATTGCTTGTCACTGGATTTTTTTAACCAAGTTAAAAGCTTATGGTACTGAAGATAGGAAGAAAGCAAGGCTAGTAATAAATGGAAATAGGCAAAGGAAGGGTGTGGATCATGAGGAGAGCTTTGCACCAGTGGCCAAAATGGTTATTGTCAGAGCATTACTTGTTGTAGCTGCTATGAAGAATTAGGTTGTGTACCAAATGGATGTCCCAAATGCATTCCTTCATGGTGACTTGCTTGAAGATGTGTATATGCAACTACCTTTAGGCTAAACTGGTAAGGGGGAGTCTGTTCAAGATGGTCCTAAGTCTACTAAGTTTTGCAAGTTAAAGAAATCCTTGTATGGGCTCAAGCAGGCACCAAGACAATGGTTTGCCAAATTGTCATCTGCTCTAGTATCTTTTGGATATGTTCAATCAAAGGCAGACTACTCCTTGTTTGTCAAGAGGACTGGAACATCTTTTACATCAGTTCTAGTGTATGTTGATGATATCTTGATTACTGGAACTCATACAGAAGAGATTCAAGCTCTAAAGTCTCAATTGAACTCTCATTTTCACATGAAAGACTTAGGGCCTCTTAGTTATTTTTGGGATTGGAAGTTGTGGAAAACTAGAAGGGGGGTTGAATAGTTTTACCAATTTAAAACTTCTTTTTAAATATTAAGATCGACCTATGTCAATCTATTTGGTTGTTTATGTTGGACGTTGATAGATATATATATAAACATGTAATGAAAGATAAAGAGTAAGAAGCACATCACCACGACACAAGTATTTATAGTGGTTCGGCTAGAAGGACACCTTCCTTGCCCTACTTCACTCCCCGAGTCACCTACTCGAGAGTTCGTAAACACTACACCACTCTCCTTATGGCGGAGAAGCCTTCACAACGTCGCTTACACCTTTTTCCGGTACAAAGCTAAATACCGAGTTCTTTCACACCAAGGCGAACCACACCTAACACAACATCGCCTACCCTTTATACGGTGCTATGCTAACCACCGAGTTCTTTCACTCCAAGGAGAACTAATCCTACCACAACGTCGCCTACCCTTTATTAGGTACTAGGCTAAGCACCTAGTTCCATTACTATAGAGGAACTACTACCCATCACAACACAACACCTAATCTCAAGGAGATCCACTCCTTGTTACAACACCATCAAGGATATCACCATCCTTGGAAATAAAGAAATACTTATATGTATAACGATGCACCTCATCGATTATACGACTTAGGCATTCTTCCCTAATGCCACTTGATTTGATTCTTAGGCATCCTTCACTAATGCCTTTGACACAACGCTTGGCACCTTTCACTAATGCCTTCGTCTTGACACCTTTAGCATTCTTCACTGATGCTTTTGACACGGACGTTAAGCATCTTTCACTAATGCTTTCGTCTTGACTCTTTCGGCATCCTTCACTAATGCCTTCAACATCTATGGAAGAAGAAAGAACTATCAAAAAGAGAACCTCGGTTGTCTTGATGATGACGAAGCATAGCAACTCATGGACTTGAGCTTGCTTGACTTCAAGAAGTGGTGATCTCTCCTTTAAGAGGAACCGAAGATCACACAAAAACAAAAGACAAACTATATTGAAAGATCCCTTAGGATCAGTGGTTAGACAGGTACAATACTTGGAGAAAGTATGTGTGGAAGTGGTGAGCTAAAAGGAAGAAATGGCTCACTATTTATAGAGGAGAAAGTTCACTATTCCCCGGATCCCACGGATCCCTCCCTCTAGGGATCCGGCTAGCGTAAAGCTAGGGATCCGTGGGACGCTCCTTTTTGCTCATGGGTATTTTTGGTTATGGGTCATGGGTCATGGGTTATGGGTTGATCCATGGGTTTCTTTCTAGATACAATGTATCTCAAGTATACAATGAACTTGGTTAAGTGGTTTGTATAAAACCATGCGTTATTGGTCAATACCATTAGCTAGTTTTTACCCATTTAGTATATACTTGTTTTTACCCATTTTAGTATAAACTTGTTTTGACCCATTTTAGTATCTACTTGTTAAGTATATGATAGCCCAATATGTAAACACTAGTCGTTGTACATATGTATCAAAATCATAAAATCACTTATACTTGTTTTAGTGTTTTATGTGAAAACGTTAGTGTGTTAGAAAACTATTGAATCAAACTATTTACGTATTTTATTTGTTTCGTTAAAATGATTTTACGTTTGTTATCGACAAAACATTAGAAGATCGTAAAATATAAATAAACGTTTTTACGGCTTATTTGTATTAACAATCTCCCCCTTTTTGTTGATGAAAAAACATAAAATTATTTTAAGGAAAAACTAAAATTCGTAGAAAATTTGAATTAGTAGTTTTTACTTTCTTCTCCCCTTTTTTGTCGAAACAAAAAGTATTAAAAGAAACTAACACAATTTTTATAAAAAATATGTAAAAGAAAATGTAAAGAGAGCAAGTGACGGGAATGGTACTCGTCTTAACTCCCCTTTGACGAGTCCATCCCTTTGTGAGGGTGTCAAGTATATAAAGTAGATAAGCTAATGTGTTTGCAAATATGTTAGCAAATAGTTCGTCTTTGTGACAAAAAGTGCTCCCCCTTGAAAATTGCAAAATTGCAATGGGGTGTCATGAAGTATAATCCAAAAGCGGATTATTTTGCAAATGATTTTGCAATATCGTTTGACACAAAGCTCCCCCTAGCTTTATGGTGTCAAAATCTTCATGTGTATTTTGAAAATCTACAAAATAAAGGTTAGAAAACATGAGTATAGTGCATAATTTCCTACAAATAAAACTCAAGTTAGTAGTAATTTATACTTTTGGACCACGGATCCCACGGTTCCCTTTGTTGAGGGATCCGTCTAGGCATTTTGGAGGGATCCGGCTGTCTGGTGACAGTTTCTTCAGCAATGAAGATATGTCAAACACTTCTTAATGAAGAGGTCAGATATGTGTACAAAGTAGCAAGCACAACAAACAAAATAATCATGGCATATAAATATTCATTCAATAAAAACAAGAGATAATCAAACAAATCTCTAAAACTAAGAGAATGCACTAGCCATACAAGTTCTATCAATGTTAATGAGTTACCCAAACTCAAGTTTCAACGTAGAGCTTAAGGATGATCAAGGATAAGATAGGTTTCCTAAGCATTCTAAGTTTAAGCTTATTGTTGTTTAGGCTTGTTGACCTCTTCGAAACGTTCGAGGAGGTGATAAAACATGAAACGTTGCTCTTTACGTAATTCATGTATTAACCTTTCAACATGTTGACAATGATAGCAATCCTTGTCATGGTTTTGAGCTTCTTGAAGCGGAGGTTCAAGTGAAGTGGGTTGAGGATCCTCAAATGAAGGAAGAATTGGTTGAAGCTCATTAAGTGGTGGCTCAACAATGTTTGAGGGTGGAGATAAAGAAGCGTCAACTTCCATGTGGTTGGGTGGTTGACTTTGATGTCTCCTCATAATCCAAAATGGACTATTGGGGGGAATTAGAGAATTTGATATTGGTGCAAGTGTTGACTCAACACTTTAGTTTTGTTGCACCACCTTTTCAATTGAGTTTGTAGGTAGTGGTGGAAGATGATATGGCCAAGGGGTGTCACACCCCCAAATTACTTGTTTTGCAGCGGAATGGAATTCCTGGGGACTGACTGTCATAGCATCACAGTTACAGATATATTGAACGACCTAAAGTGTCGTTTGGAAAACACATCGTTTGATTTAATAAACAATCAGAGTTTACAAAGTGTAGGTCCCAAATGAAAATTATCTTATGCGGAAATAGGTTTGTTACAATTCAAACGATGTTTTAAAAGTACATAAAACCCAAGTGAGACGCGTCGTCACCGCGACCCCATGATGTGTCCAAATGCATGCCATGATGTGAATGACTTAGATACCTGAGATAAAACATGCTAAAAAGTGTCAACACAAAGGTTGAGTGAGTTCATAGAGTTTGTATTGAAATGTAAAGACTTTCAAAATCGTTTATGCAGCAAAGGCATTGTAAATCCACTCAGTTCCAAGTTCCGCCCATACAAAACTTGCAACCTGTGTATTCACAACCCATTGCCAAAAGGTGCAATAGTTTATGTTCAAGCACATGATGTCAAATGAATTCACATTATAGTGCATGACTTAATGTATCAATAGTTACTTGTCATAATTATACCAAGACATTTAGTTCAATGATGTTTCCAAGACATTCAGTTCCGTGATAATCCCAAGACATTCAGCTCAATGATAATCCCAAGACATTCAGCTCTATGGTAATCCCAAGACATTCAGCTCAATGATAATCCCAAGACATTCAGCTCAATGATAATCCCAAGACATTCAGTTCCAGGATTTATGATATAGGGTATGACTAAACATTCAGTTCAGTTAAGCATGTAGTTTCAAATAATCATGATAGTCATAAAAGTAGTTGAGCATGTATCTCCCCCAACGAGTTTAATAAAAGCATTAAAGCAATTGAAAATGGGGCTATGGAAACTCACTTGATGAAATGATGCGAAGACAAAAGTGAGTACACCGAGATGTAGTGTGATACGTTAATCTTGACCTATTGTGAATGATATGATACGTAATGAGTTACGATGTAATGTTATGCATGCATTTCGTATGTTATTTATACCATTTGTGAGTTTTGAAAATAATACTTATCGTCGAAAAATACTCTTTTGACGTCTTAACCCTTCAAAAATTACTTTACAAGTATTTACGTCAAAATGTCATCCTACAATGATTTCGTAATGATTTATTGTGAAATTATCACTTTTCGTCGTAAAATAAAGTCGTCGGAAATTTCATGAAATTGACAAAAATGGTTTCGAAAAACCAGTCGTAAAATGGTGTACGTCGACCGTTAGAAAACGAGCTCGACGGTTTTGGAAAGTTTGTATCAAAATCTAGAAGTTTCAGTTCATGAGTTTTCGTCCTAGAGGTCCCGAACATAAAGATAATAGAGGTTAAAGATGGTGATTTTGTCCAAAATGTGGTTTAAAAATGAGTTTCGGCAAAGTTTAAGCAACCGTAATTAATTTATTACAACTCCGCTAAACAAACGGTTGGTCGTTTTGAAAAAAATGCTTGGTGATCTTGATTTTATTAGAAGACATCTCGTTCCAAAAAGTTCTATATCATACTTAAAAACAGCCCTCAACATGGCCGTTTTAGTTACCGTAACACTTATCTCGTAAAAATAATATAGTTTTTCTAAAAATAATAGTTACGGCAATTTTATGAAAACGTGTATATCTTTGTCGTTATAAATCCGTTTTCTACGTATAATACGTCCTTAGCTTCGTATCAAAGTATACTAATATAATTTTGATAAGTCGAAATAATTTGTGAAGCTTAGGACTCATTTTTGACTCGTACAAACCAAAAATAGGTTGCTGAATTTTCTGAAAAATATATATTTCGTCGTCAAACTTGTAAAATCCATAACTTCTTCGTTATAACTCCGTTTTAATCCGTTCAAGCGGCCACGGATTCGTTTTAAAGTATATTTTCTAAATATCAAGGCCAAAATTTCGTGCCTACTGTTGGATTTTCCAGAAAAACAAAACAAGGACAGAACACTTGTATATACTTATCGAAAATAGTTTTTCTCGTACTAAACTTATTCCAATCCCTTCAAATCAACTCCAAAACTAATCTAATCCTACCATACACCTTCTTAGGGTGTCATGGGTTCCTAAACATCATCAAGACCAAAATATACCAAGGGAATAATTATAGGATGACTATATATAAAATAAACTCTTAAAATCATTGTAAAAATGGTATAACTAACACAAGTCTTGCATGTTTGCTCAATATATGAAGAAATAAATATGAAATGAAGATGAAATATGTAAAATGATAGTAATATGCTTACAAGTAAACTTGATGAGGTGATTAGATCAAGGATTAACCTAAACACCCTAGGTTTTTATTTCAAAACCTTTAATAAGAGTGTAACTAGAGTGTTAAACACTTGATTTGAAGAATTTTGATGAATCTCTTCTAAAACTCTTGTGAAGGCCGGTTCTAGAGAGCAAGAAAAAGAGAGAAATGTTTTTGGTTTTCACCTTGACTTGTGTATTGTATGTGTAAGTACACCACTAACTATTAAATGTATATGTCAACTTGAATGAAATAAAGATTTCCACAATAATATCAAGGGGGGTTCGGCTGATTTTTGGGGGAAAAGAGGGGGGGTTATGGTGTAATAAATGATCTTGTCTCTTGGTTGGAAAGTATATAAAGTATACATGTATATATTTGTATAATAATATGGGTATTATTAATTGGGTATTGAGTTAACTTATAAATAAATTTTAGTGGAATAAAATAAAGTGTAATGAAGTCATAAAAATTATAAAAATGTATTTCTCACAAGTATTTAGTGAATAAATATTTATCATGTAGTTTTTACAAAAACTGTCGTAATTATATAAATATAACAATTTATATACAAAATAAATTTAAAACACTAGGTAAACTCAAAATATAGTTTTTATAACTAAATGTAAGTATAAAAATATATCGGGATCATTTTTAGAAGTAACGGATTAAATGTTCAAAATAATAACTCACGCGATAACGTTTATTTAATATAAAATTTACGCGTTTAATGTGAAATGCAATGTCATGAATGAACTAATGTGATGCAAATGATGTTAATGAAATGTAGACTAAACTTAGTCCATATGAAATGTTCGTGATGATATGATCATGAATTCGCCGCTAAACCATAAAGGTTACGCGAATTTGGAACACGTAAACCTAGTTTACGATAAATGTTGAAATTGTAAGGCATGAATTGTTTCGAGAAATGACCTGAAATTACGAGTTGTCACATTCGCCCATCCAAAAAGGAATTCAGTCCCTGAATTCAGTTCGTGTTAGTCTATCGAATTTTTGAGTTTGTGATGAATAACGAGAAGAGAAGACATGGAGAAGTGTCGTTACGGTTATTGATGATTGAGAGCGTACAAAACATCGTAGTAGAGGAAATATCGGATGAATCTCTCATAAGTAACACTTTAAATTGGAACATGTGAACATTTTGCTTGCACTAAGATTTATAAATAACCGCTCCCAACATAACATGATCCCTCCAGAATTAGACATAGTTAGCTAGGCTATGTATAATTAAGGAACGATGACGTGACGTTCGGTTTAGTCGTTATAACTCTCAATGTTTACAAAGATTTAAACTGTGTCGTTAAAATGGTAGTTAAAGTAAAAGGGAGTAAAATTCTCGTAAGTAATAACGAATCGGAAAGAAAATAAAGTACGATAGATGAGAATATTTTACAACGAGTGATTTATCAAAAGTAGTACATCTTAAGTCATAAGATCCGAATATGATGGAAGACATAAACTTAGTACAACATAGTACATAAAGAAAAGATAAGACTGTTAGTTTCCGAACTTCTTCAGTCTTCCGCGTCGTTGGTACCTTGACGAGCTTCTCCTCCTCCTAACATGTATGCATTCCCATGAGCACCTTCAACTGGTTGACCTTGGTTTTGAGGACATTGACTTCGATAGTGTCCTTGCTCCCCACATCCGAAGCACGTAACTATGGTCTTGCCTCTATAATTCCTGGCATGGTGTCCTAGTTTTTGACACTTGTAGCACTTAACAGGACAAAGACCCGTGTGATGATACTTACATCGATTACATAGTGGGTAGGTTCCAGCATAACCTCTGCCTTCTATTGGTAGAGCGACATAAACCATTGCAGTTTCTTGCCTTCTATTTTGTTGTTGATGACGGTTAGTGTTGCGGTTTTGGTGGTTGTTGTTATTATAACCTCCCTGGTCATTTTCCCATTTTCTTTTATTGTGGCTAGTTTGGTTGTTGATGTTGTTGTTGATGGTGTGATTATTGTTATTGTTGTCGTGGTTATTGTTGATAATATTTTCCCTTTTCACCACTTGAGCCATGAGTTTTTGAGTTATCCTAATAGTTTCTTCAATTGTTTGTGGATCGGAAGAAGTTACATCTCCTTGAATACATTGTGGAAGTCCTTCAATGAAATTTTCTAGTAGTTTCTCATTGTCCGAAACCATCGATGGACATAGTGCAGCCAACTCTTGAAACCTCCTGATGTAGGTCTCGATGTCATAACCAACAGTTACTAACTCGTAAAATTCCGTTTCTAATTTCTTCACCTCCGTGCGTGGACAATACTTCTTAGTTACCAGATTCTTGAATTCATCCCACGTGAGCTTATAAGCATTTTCGATACCAATAGGCTGCGCATACGAATTCCACCATGACATTGCGCCATCTAAGAGTGTACCAGTGGCGAACTTTACCTTGCAGTCATCTGGGCAATTGCATAGAAGAAATACAGACTCCATTTTTTCAAACCAACGGATCATAGCAGTGGCTCCTTCCGTGCCTTTGAACTTTGTGGGTTCACAGTTCTTAAAGTCCTTGTATGTACAATTACGAACTCTGGACCCTCCTGCAGCTCCTGTAGCAGCAGCGAGTCTAGCAGCTTCAGCAGCAGCTACCGTTGCTCGTTCTTTCCTTAGTGCCTCGGCTATACTATCCTCTACATACTTTTGCATAGCCGCTAGAGTCAATTCAGGTGTGGCTTTCTTCGGCGCCATATCTTCTTCAAAACAAGAGGAAAGGGTGAGACGTATCAAAGTCCTATGTTAATAATAAGCGCTCTAAAGAGATGTGATAAGAAATGATAAGTTTGAGGTTATTTTTCAAAATGATCGACGGTTTCCTAAGGAATAGGTTATAAGATGTCGTAAGTGCTTCAAATGTATGATGGTTTAGTGACTTAATGTGTGAATAAAGTGTAACTCGACATGTTAGCGGTGAAACCGAGGAGTGAGAGTGACTTCGCCCTATTTAAAGGTTTATCTCGGCATTCGACGTTATCGGTGATGAGTCAATTGATGTAAAAATTATGATAGGGAATGACAAGGAATTCTCCACATTAGAGTATGAGGAAATGATAATGGGATGGGTATTTAAGAGCATCCATGTGACAATCGATGTGAAATGAAAGTAAATAACTCGAAAAATGTACGTATAAATCGCATGCAAAGTGAACATGCACTTATGATGAAATGATGAGATGCTATGATGATGTAGTTATAGTCTAGGGTCAATGATGCAACCTAGTTCTCTATAACCTGGCTCTGATGCCAATCTGTCACACCCCCAAATTACTTGTTTTGCAGCGGAATGGAATTCCTGGGGACTGACTGTCATAGCATCACAGTTACAGATATATTGAACGACCTAAAGTGTCGTTTGGAAAACACATCGTTTGATTTAATAAACAATCAGAGTTTACAAAGTGTAGGTCCCAAATGAAAATCATCTTATGCGGAAATAGGTTTGTTACAATTCAAACGATGTTTTAAAAGTACATAAAACCCAAGTGAGACGCGTCGTCACCGCGACCCCATGATGTGTCCAAATGCATGCCATGATGTGAATGACTTAGATACCTGAGATAAAACATGCTAAAAAGTGTCAACACAAAGGTTGAGTGAGTTCATAGAGTTTGTATTGAAATGTAAAGACTTTCAAAATCGTTTATGCAGCAAAGGCATTGTAAATCCACTCAGTTCCAAGTTCCGCCCATACAAAACTTGCAACCTGTGTATTCACAACCCATTGCCAAAAGGTGCAATAGTTTATGTTCAAGCACATGATGTCAAATGAATTCACATTATAGTGCATGACTTAATGTATCAATAATTACTTGTCATAATTATACCAAGACATTTAGTTCAATGATGTTTCCAAGACATTCAGTTCCGTGATAATCCCAAGACATTCAGCTCAATGATAATCCCAAGACATTCAGCTCTATGGTAATCCCAAGACATTCAGCTCAATGATAATCCCAAGACATTCAGCTCAATGATAATCCCAAGACATTCAGTTCCAGGATTTATGATATAGGGTATGACTAAACATTCAGTTCAGTTAAGCATGTAGTTTCAAATAATCATGATAGTCATAAAAGTAGTTGAGCATGTATCTCCCCCAACGAGTTTAATAAAAGCATTAAAGCAATTGAAAATGGGCTATGGAAACTCACTTGATGAAATGATGCGAAGACAAAAGTGAGTACACCGAGATGTAGTGTGATACGTTAATCTTGACCTATTGTGAATGATATGATACGTAATGAGTTACGATGTAATGTTATGCATGCATTTCGTATGTTATTTATACCATTTGTGAGTTTTGAAAATAATACTTATCGCCGAAAAATACTCTTTTGACGTCTTGACCCTTCAAAAATTACTTTACAAGTATTTACGTCAAAATGTCATCCTACAATGGTTTCGTAATGATTTATTGTGAAATTATCACTTTTCGTCGTAAAATAAAGTCGTCGGAAATTTCATGAAATTGACAAAAATGGTTTCGAAAAACCAGTCGTAAAATGGTGTACGTCGACCGTTAGAAAACGAGCTCGACGGTTTTGGAAAGTTTGTATCAAAATCTAGAAGTTTCAGTTCATGAGTTTTCGTCCTAGAGGTCTCGAACATAAAGATAATAGAGGTTAAAGATGGTGATTTTGTCCAAAATGTGGTTTAAAAATGAGTTTCGGCAAAGTTTAAGCAACCGTAATTAATTTATTACAACTCCGCTATACAAACGGTTGGTCGTTTTGAAAAAATGCTTGGTGATCTTGATTTTATTAGAAGACATCTCGTTCCAAAAAGTTCTATATCATACTTAAAAACAGCCCTCAACATGGTCGTTTTAGTTACCGTAACACTTATCTCGTAAAAATAATATAGTTTTTCTAAAAATAATAGTTACGGCAATTTTATGAAAACGTGTATATCTTTGTCGTTATAAATCCGTTTTCTACGTATAATACGTCCTTAGCTTCGTATCAAAGTATACTAATATAATTTTGATAAGTCGAAATAATTTGTGAAGCTTAGGACTCATTTTTGACTCGTACAAACCAAAAATAGGTTGCTGAATTTTCTGAAAAATATATATTTCGTCGTCAAACTTGTAAAATCCATAACTTCTTCGTTATAACTCCGTTTTAATCCGTTCAAGCGGCCACGGATTCGTTTTAAAGTATATTTTCTAAATATCAAGGCCAAAATTTCGTGCCTACTGTCGGATTTTCCAGAAAAACAAAACAAGGACAGAACACTTGTATATACTTATCGAAAATAGTTTTTCTCGTACTAAACTTATTCCAATCCCTTCAAATCAACTCCAAAACTAATCTAATCCTACCATACACCTTCTTAGGGTGTCATGGGTTCCTAAACATCATCAAGACCAAAATATACCAAGGGAATAATTATAGGATGACTATATATAAAATAAACTCTTAAAATCATTGTAAAAATGGTATAACTAACACAAGTCTTGCATGTTTGCTCAATATATGAAGAAATAAATATGAAATGAAGATGAAATATGTAAAATGATAGTAATATGCTTACAAGTAAACTTGATGAGGTGATTAGATCAAGGATTAACCTAAACACCCTAGGTTTTATTTCAAAACCTTTAATAAGAGTGTAACTAGAGTGTTAAACACTTGATTTGAAGAATTTTGATGAATCTCTTCTAAAACTCTTGTGAAGGCCGGTTCTAGAGAGCAAGAAAAAGAGAGAAATGTTTTTGGTTTTCACCTTGACTTGTGTATTGTATGTGTAAGTAAACCACTAACTATTAAATGTATATGTCAACTTGAATGAAATAAAGATTTCCACAATAATATCAAGGGGGGTTCGGCTGATTTTTGGGGGAAAAGAGGGGGGGGGGGTTATGGTGTAATAAATGATCTTGTCTCTTGGTTGGAAAGTATATAAAGTATACATGTATATATTTGTATAATAATATGGGTATTATTAATTGGGTATTGAGTTAACTTATAAATAAATTTTAGTGGAATAAAATAAAGTGTAATGAAGTCATAAAAATTATAAAAATGTATTTCTCACAAGTATTTAGTGAATAAATATTTATCGTGTAGTTTTTACAAAAACTGTCGTAATTATATAAATATAACAATTTATATACAAAATAAATTTAAAACACTAGGTAAACTCAAAATATAGTTTTTATAACTAAATGTAAGTATAAAAATATATCGGGATCATTTTTAGAAGTAACGGATTAAATGTTCAAAATAATAACTCACGCGATAACGTTTATTTAATATAAAATTTACGCGTTTAATGTGAAATGCAATGTCATGAATGAACTAATGTGATGCAAATGATGTTAATGGAATGTAGACTAAACTTAGTCCATATGAAATGTTCGTGATGATATGATCATGAATTCGCCGCTAAACCATAAAGGTTACGCGAATTTGGAACACGTAAACCTAGTTTACGATAAATGTTGAAATTGTAAGGCATGAATTGTTTCGAGAAATGACCTGAAATTACGAGTTGTCACAAGGGGGTAAGTCCTCTAAGTTGTGAGGATGTGGAGAAGTTTTTGAGATGTCTCTAGGCACCAATGATGTTGGTTGAGTTGAAGAGGATATGTTTGGTTTAGTAGAGTTTGCTGATGAAGTCCTAGTGGGAACAATCCTCTTGGGGATTAGTGTTATTGGTTTCTTTGGTGTAGGGGAAATCCTAGCATTTGTGGACTTAACCGGAGATGATTCGGTTGAGGAAACTTCGTGTATGACCCTAGCAAGTTTCTTGGGTGGTTCTTGGGTGGATGAGTTAGCACTAGGAGCTTTTCTCATGATGAAATGACTAAGGAAAATGTTTGTAATTGCTGAGAATTGTGTTGAGTTTGATGACTAAGGTGTTCTAGCAATATGGCTTATAAAGAGAAGAATTTTGACAAGTGCATTTAAGACTTAAGCCACTAATATTCTTAGAGATGTGATGATTAACATGCACAAGATTGAAGTTCAGAGTTTCACTGATCTAAGAACTCATTTAAGATGAGATGGAGTATTTGAGTAAGCAAGATGAGCTTGAAATGATTGTTTTAGCTAGAGTTTGACTTAATCTGTCACCCGGATCCCACGGTTCCCTCCTTTGAGGGATCCGGCTAGGCTAATCCTACGGATCCGGCTCTCAGCAGTTATGAAAGGATAGAAATGAAGTTTCTAAGAGCTAAAACCTATATCATTTTGAGTGTTTCAGTCCTCCTAAGTATCTAAGATGAGGGTATACTTGAATGATCAAGAGTAATGAGTGTTATAGCAAATGATTGCTTTTTATGGAAGGAAAATGGGACTAGATGACTACCAATGAATGTACAAGGATAACACTAAGAGTTTTGGTGGTGTCAAGTCATAATAAATGATCCTAGAGATCAGATTTTAGCTTGAGATGAAATTTGAAAAATCCTTAAAAATCACAAGAATTGAAAAACAAATTTTTGACCCACTTTGAGATAAAGGTGACTAGAAAAAATTTCCTAAAATTGTTCAATATGTCCACCTAAGTGTTTTGAAAGATGAAAAACAATTTGTGAGTATTGAAGCAGAAATATGGTGAGTTTTGATGTGTTGATAAATCAAAAGGAATCTTAAACTAATTCCTAGGTGAACCATGGGTAAGTGTCAAGCTATAACATGTTAGGACAAGACTTAGTTGGCTTTAAGGTCTTATGTTGGACTTATGTGAGGTGATCTAGTGATGTGTTTTGATGTAAGGGGATCTGTATAACTCATCTACAGTCACGGATCCCACGGTTCCCTTATGGGAGGGATCCGGCCAGTTATAATTCTGGGATCCGCCTACTGCAGATCAGAACCTTTACAGCAGCTAATGCAGATTTTGAACTAATCAATATACACATACAACATATAATTTAAACAGCAAGGTAAACAAATTATCACATACGACATATCATAGATAATCGTGGTAACAATAATATCCAAGAAAAACATAAGCAAACGTGCTAAAAACATAATCATTCATACACAAATTAAGTGTTTCAAGACAATCATAATCCTATAGTCTCTTTCATCAACTCTTTCTTTTCCTCTTTCCCGACTTTGTGAGGTTATAAGCTAGATTTTGAATCATATCCCTTAATTGTTTGAATTCCGCGGTCTCGTTTGGAATGGTTGGAAGTTGTTCATAGTAATCAAAGGGTTCCAATTCGATGTTAGCTATGGGGTCGACGTCTTCCTCTTCTTCATCATCTTCTTCTTCACCAGCCCAGGAGTCCGAGAGAGCTTCAGGTTTTCTTCCATTGACCATGAACCGTTTAGGGGGTTGTTTGGTAAGAGGTACCATGACGTGGTCCAAAAAGTAATGATTGTCGTTGATAGGAGATGGTTGCAATGCACTAACATACTTACAAAGTCGTGTTAGGAGCATACCATACAGAAGTACCATGTTGGAAGCTTTGAATACCCCGGCCATTCTCCTTACCATGTAATAGGCAAGATTAAATGGCCTTTGGTGGATAAGACAATAGATCATTTGCACAAGACATGTGTTTGGATGATCCTTGTTTCCAACTAGGCTAATGACGTTTTACCTAAGGATTTCTTCCCATTTTCTAAATATGGGATGCATTTCGAAAAGTTCCATTTGAAAGGGATTACGATGAATGAGCTTTTTGTTACGGTTGTAAAGGGATTGGTCGGTCCTAACCTTGAAGATAGTATCTCGAATGGTTTTGGGATTGTCGAGAGGAGTGTTGTAGAGAGGATTAGAATCAAGTGCAAGGTTTTGAGCGTTAATTACCCAATCTTGAGAGTACATGCAAATTCCTTCACAAGGAATGTGAAGAATTTGAGCAAAGGTGTTGAGAGGAAGAGTAAAGTTTTGTTTTTTGATGATGAAGGCGATTGAGATGCTATTTTCGGTGTTTCTAATGATCCTAATGCTTTTGTAAAATTCAAAAATGAAAACCGGACAAATTTGTTCATCTATGTCAAGGAGACAATCAAAGTTGATTGCCGAGAAGACTTGACGAATGTCGGTATCTTCAAGGAAACATTCCTTGACCACACGACCTTCGTGGATAAGTCGTTTTACAAGGCTTTTGAATATTTTGTGGTCGGTTTTTGTCAATCCCTTTTTACGATAGTAATGAGTAAGGTAATGGACGGTATCATGATGATCTTGTTGAGTGGCTTTGGGCATGGTTGGTCCTAGAAATACAAATTTTCCAATTAGGTAAAATTAGTTGAGATGGGTTGATGGTTTTGATTTGTATTAACAATGTTGTGAACAAAATGTGATCTTAATTATGTTAAAAGCCCATTTTCATGATTAATTTTGAAAACCCTAATTAAATTAATTGATTAGAAATTAAGAAACCATAAACCCTAGGATGAGGATGATGAAAATTAGAACAAGTTAGTGTAATCACTTACAATGGTGTTCTAGAGAGGAATGTTTGAGGGTATGGAGTCCTATGAGGATGAAATCAGTTCTTGAGTCATTTTTTTTTTGTGTTATTTGAGAAGAGGGAAACTGGTCTGAGATGTTTTTGAAATACGTATAGCTGAGTTCTGTTCTACGGTTCCCCCGGATCCCTTGTATTTGGGATCTGGCTAGTACAACTAGATGGATCCGGCTTCTGTAGACAGAAAAGAGTTGTTTGGCTTTAATTTTGTAGTAGGCTATAAACTAGCTTACGGACCAAAATTAGTTTAAAGGTTTCAAATAAAAAGATGTTTTAGTTGACGTGATTTAATTATCAATGATCCATTAGTGATGACGGCGTTAGTTTGACGAAATCAAGAGGAATACTATTCTCGATGATGAGTAAGTCGGGAAAGTGACGAAAGAGAGACTTTTTTCAAGAGACTAGTAGCTCTATTTAAAAAAATAAGAACTATGATATCAACATAATCATGTAAGCTAGCTAATGAAAAAATAAACATACCTTTATGCTTCTTGATTTGGCTTATGAAGACATAATACCAAAGATACTTCATGAGCTCTTAAAGTAATCCTTTGTACTTAGAGTAAGTAGGTTGTGATTACTTTTGGATCCTTTCTCGAAGGTTGACTTCATTATTCTTTGAATAGAAATGAAGGTTTTGAAGAGATCCTAGCATGAAAATTTCTTGAAACTAGAATGATCTATCAATGTCCAACATGAACAAGAAAAAGAAAATGTTTTGAAATATTTCCTTCTTTGTAGTTTTCAAACATACACGGATCGTATCAAGTATTTAAAGTACAGCATACTCTAAGAAACTTGGTAACGAAGCTCTGATGCCAATTGTGGAAAACTAGAAGGGGGGTTGAATAATTTTACCAATTTAAAACTTCCTTTTAAATATTTAGATCGACTTATGTCAATCTATTTGGTTGTTTATGTTGGACGTTGATAGATAGATATATAAATGTGTAATGAAAGATAAAGAGTAAGAAGCACATCACCACGAAACAAATATTTATAGTGGTTCGGCTACAAGGACACCTTCCTTGCCCTACTCCACTCCCCGAGTCACCTACTCGAGAGTTCGTAAACACTACACCACTCTCCTTATGGCGGAGAAGCCTTCACAACGTCGCTTACACCTTTTTCCGGTACAAAGCTAAATACCGAGTTCTTTCACACCAAGGCGAACCACACCTAACACAACGTCACCTACCCTTTATACGGTGCTAGGCTAACCACCGAGTTCTGTTAGGAATTAGAAAATTCAGTCATTAAAGTGTCGGTCACCTCAAGTATTTGTATTTGTTTGAAAGCTCATAGTCGTAGTCAAGTTATATTATTATGTAGTTTGTTAAGTATCACCGTGGAGGACGGACGGGTCTTTACCCACTGTATGCCTGATCCACAGCCCGTTGGTGGCGCTTATTTGTAAGATACTATAAATACCCTCTAGCTTCCAAGGTAGAGGGTTGGAGCTTCAATACTATTTTTCTTTGTTTCACATAATTCCTAACTCTCTTCCCTTTCTCTCTCTAGAACTTTATCTCTCTAAACATCTTGTACGCCCGATGTGATTATGGTTTAGTGTGTTTGTGAAATCCTATATCTTACAATTGGTATCAAGAGCCATGGTTTGATCACTCATCTTTCATGCTCTTTGTTTTGGTGGATTTCATAAGGTTTTTAGGGTTATAAGTGTTTAGGAGAGTTTGGATCATTTGGACAAATTCTTGTGTTAAAGGTTGAATTTTGTTTGTACTTTTGTGTTTAGGATCATCATATGTGTTTTGGTTTTGAATTGGAAGGCTCAAATCACTGTGGTTTGGTTGTTTTTTATTGATAAAGTGGTTATTTTTGAAAGTTGTACGAAGCGAGTTGAGTCTCGGAGTTGTGTTTCTTCGAAGCGAGTTGCTTTGTTATTGGAAGCGAGTTGGTATATGCGACTTGGCTATTTAGCGAGTTGACTCTTTATGCGACTTAGGTTCCAAGCGAGTTGTTTTTTTAAGCGACTTGACTTCTAAAGCGACTTGGCTATTAAGCGAGTTGTACTGCTAGCGAGTTAGTTCAAGCGACTTGGTGGTTAAGCGAGTTGTCTCTGTATGCGACTTGGCTATTAAGCGAGTTGTATCTTTAAGCGACTTGAGTCTTAAGCGACTTGCTTCTTTAAGCGAGTTGTCTGTTTAGCGAGTTGATACCTAAGCGAGTTGATTGTTTAGCTACTTGTCTATTGAGACATATCACTTCTTCGTGCTACATTTTTACGGTTGTTCTTTTGGTTTAGTAAAATCTTGTGAAAGAATCAATTTCCCGGTTTAATCAAAGAATAGTAAAATCCCGTAGAACTTGCAATCATGTCAAACAACGTGCCTAAAATCATCTCTACTATAGCGGAGGATGTTCAAGCAGCTGGTTCAGATACTCGTCCACCCATGCTTGACAGAACTGACTATGACTCATGGGCTCAACGAATTAGATTGTATTGTGTTGGAAAGGAGAATGGAGTCAACATTCTTAAGTCTATTGATGAAGGACCGTATCAGATTGAGACTACAAGAGACATAATTGATACTGCTGCAGATGGAACAATGATATTTGGAATGGACAGACCAAAGATGTATGATGAGCTTAGTGATAAGGAGAAAAAGAGATTCGATGCTGATATAAGGGCTTCAAACATTATACTTCAAGGTCTTCCTAAACATATCTACAAGCTTATTAATCACAACACTGAAGCCAAGGCTGTTTGGGATAATGTCAAAATGCTTCTCTCAGGGTCTGAATTGACTAAGGAAGACAGAGAATCACAGCTGTATAATGAATTTGAGCACTTTAAGATGAAACCAGAAGAAAGTGTCTATGAATATTACGTGAGATTCCATAAGCTTGTGAATGACATGAGGAACATCAAAATGACCATGCCAAATATTCAGCTGAACTCAAAGTTTGTGAACAACATGAATCCCGAATGGCATAAGTTTGTCACCTCTGTGAAGCTAACCCAATGTCTTAAGAATACCAACTATGAGCAACTGTATGCCTTCCTGCTTCAGAATGAGAGACATGCTATGTTTGAGCGAAGGATTATTGATCACTTCAACGCTAATCAGGGAGAATCAAGCTCATCAAATGATTCAACAGCTTTTTACACCAATGTTGGAATTACCACCAAAGCTTCTCAAGTCATACCCACGGGTAATGGTAATTACAAGCTTAATCCTGATCCAGCATATAAGCCTCCAGACTCAAACACACTCATGGAAAACTTCATCAATCAACTGTCTCTCATGGTTAGTCAAAACATGAATTCTCTCCCACACACCAACAATAACCTCAGAACTGCATCCAATCCACACAATCAAGCTACTGTCAGAGATGGGAGGGTTATGGTGCAACCAGTTCAAGAAAGGCAGTATGAACAGGGAAGAGGTGGAGTGGGTAGAGGATATGTGGCAAATCAGAATCGTGGAAGGAATCCAAATCAAGGTCAAGCAAAGCCAATCAAATGCTATAACTGTGGTGGTGAGGGACATATTGCGAGGAACTGCACATCTCCAAAACGTCCACAGAATGTAGAATACTTCAGAGATAAGATGTTGCTTGTGCAAGCTCAGGATAATGGAGCAGCTTTGGATGAAGAGGAGTTGTTGTTTCTTGCTGCGGGAAATGCCAGAACCTATGATGCTGATGTTCATGAACAACCGATTCAGGAAATAGGTAACAATCATCAAAATGCCTTTCAAGTAGCTGACTGTGATGCATTTGACTCTGATGTCGATGATGAACCTACTGCCCAAACAATCTTCATGGCTAGCATCTCACCTATGGTCTCTCCAAAGGTCTCTTCACCACAACAGGCTGGCCCATCCAAAGAATCAATCATCTCAGAGGTATTAAAACTATACGATGAAGTGGATGAGCAAAAGATACATAACAAAGTACAAACTCTTGAAACTTATGAATCAGATATTGAAAATGAGGGTAATAGTAATATTGTCCCTTATGATCAATATGTGATACAAAGTAAAAGTGAGACTGTACCAAGTAATGTATCTTCTGCAGTCAATGATGACTATGTTTTTGATGAATACACTGCATGTGCCCCTGATGATTCTGTTTTCTCTGAACTGAATGCATATGAAGAACAAGTTGCTATTTATGAACAACGTGCTAAGTTTGAGTTAACCACCCGTGAGCAGGAAATGGATGACCAAATGCGTATAATTATTAGAAAAAGTAATTTTAGAGAAGAAGTATTAAAACAAGAGTTAAACTCCTTACAAGAAAAGCTTTCTAAAACTGCTAACCAAAAACAAGAATTTCAAGAAAACGTTAAAATGCTTAAGCAAGAATTCAATTCTAAGGAATCAAAACTTTTGAATAATTTTTCCAATCTAAAAACTTTGAAAAACAAGCTTGAAAATAAGTTGTACGTACAAGGGAATACCAATCAGACTGCTCACTTGATCACTAAGCATAGAGTCTTAAGCGATAAGCATAGTATTCCCCTTGTTGAGGAACCAAATCCTGAGGTAGTTAAAAAGGCTAGAACTGCTCATAAGGTACTGTATGATGGTAATGAGATTCTTAAACCTAGGCAAACACCATCATGTATTGGAAGCACTGAAGAGGATAAAGAATTAGATGATGCATCTAGGGAGAAAATGGATAAGAAACTTAACAATCCTGTATGTAAAGAGAAAAACATAATGATCAAACCCCATGATTACACTAAGGAAAATTGGATCTCCCTTAACATGTTTAAGCCTCAAACTCAATTAACCCCAGAACAGATTTTTTGGAAGAAAGATATGGATAAACAAAAAGCTAATGTAATTGTTGAAACTAACACTCCCATTAGGAAAATGCTTGCAGCTACTGTGTATCCTCCAAATACACCAATGCATTTAGTTCCTAGATCTATTGCCACTAATAGAAAAACCTTAATCATCCAGTATGTTGTTTATCAGCTGTTTGTTGATTTTGAGAAAACGTGTAAGAAGAGAATCACACCTACAGGGATAACTGAGGGGGAAAGGGGTTTTGAGCAAACTAAAGAATGTTATTTAACTGAGGTTATGCCTTTCTTTAAACAATTAAAAGGTCAATTTGAGAGTCTTCAAAAGGGAATAAAATCATATATCAATGATATGTAAAAGGAATTTGATGCAATGATTGTTGAGGTAAATGATTATGAACAGGAACTCAAATACAATGAAGTTGAAAGGAAAAACTTGCATATCTTAAATGAGAATCTGATTTTGAGTTGTGTTACTCAAGATGTGTTTTATACTGTTACTAAGCATTCAATTACTGCTTCTCGATTTCACGAATTATCTGTTGCTTTGAAAGTTTCCCATGATCGTGTCATTGAGCTTGAAAACAAAAACTCAGAACTTAATGAGAAAATTGATCAGGATGATCACGACAATTTGGTAAAGCATCTTTCTAAACTAGAAGTTGAACATTTTGAGTTGCAATTAAAATATCAACATCTTAAAGAAAATGTCAAAACCTCAACCATCAAGACATCCTCAAATGTTCCTGAGTTTGATGCAGTTTTTCAGATAAACAAACGTGACGAACAGATTCAAGCTCATTGTAACACGATCAGAAAGTTGAAAGCCCAAATTTCACAATTAAAGGGTGAAAAGAACAATGTGATTGGCACCCAAATGCCTCCTCCTTTAGATTCTCAATGTTCTCAAACTTTTCATCTTCAAAACTTGGTTAATGTTTTACAAAAAGAAAATGAGAGTTTTCTAGAAGAAAATGCATTGGTTAAATGACACTTTAAAGAGTTATATGATTCAATGAAAGTCACTCATGACAAGAACAACGAAAAAATAACGTCTTTACAAAAAGAAATTAAGAATCTGAGGAGATTGGAAAAAGGGAAACTGCCACTTGTCTTTAATGAGAATGTTACATCAAAGTCATCCTCAGACTGCAAATATACTGTGACTGTTAAATACATTCCTCCTCATCTCAGAAACAATGAACGTGTGTTTCATGATTACTTTTATCATCTTAAGGATAATCTAGAATGTCTTCGTGAGATTGTAGAAGAATATTACCTAAATAAACCACTTGATAGTGAAGTTAGGTATGCTTGCCTATATGCCAAACGATCTCAGGAGATTTTAGAATGTTTAAGAGCAACATGCCCAAGATCTTTCTTTAAGAATGATAAAGTTGTGATGCCTTGCTCTATGCCTAGTGCCAAGCATACAAACCATTCTATGCCCAGTATTAAGAAAGTGAAATCTAATGTGCCTTCAAGTAGTTCAGATCCCTGCACGTCCAGTTCAGGAATGCAAAAAGTAGATCAACCAACTAATGTTCCCATAATTCCTTCTACAGGAGTAAACAGTGACATAAAAGCAAGCGGGTCAAAGCCTCCAGGCAATACCAAGCAAGATAGGACCTCGCAAGCTAAGAATGTGCATTGGAAGAAAGTAGAAGATCACCCTAGGAACTTTAAGTTTGTGTTGAATAATACGAATCGTGTTGATTCTAGTATTAGCGATAAGCGTACTGTAATTAATTCGAATTCTGATACTATCTGCAAACCATGTACTGATGATTGCTTAATTTCTGTTACTAATTATGAATGTGGTGTGAATGATTTGTCTAATGCTGTTAAATGCCCAGTTAAATTTGTTAATGTTAAAAATCAAGCTAAGAAGGCTAAAAGGCAAAGGCGAAAGAAAGTTAGGAAACA
Organism: Chrysanthemum seticuspe; assembly: GCA_019973895.1. NCBI lineage: Eukaryota > Viridiplantae > Streptophyta > Magnoliopsida > Asterales > Asteraceae > Chrysanthemum > Chrysanthemum seticuspe. The sequence continues at coordinate 31,810,728 of BPTQ01000004.1, read as the reverse complement.
GTGGAAACCCACAGGGAGGAAATTCAGTAATATAGGTTATCAATGGATACCTACTGGCCGTAAGGTTAATGAGTTATTCCCTAAATTTGCTAAGTCAATGCCCACTAAAAATTGGATGCCTACTGGTAGAACTATTCCCTTAAGAAGTGAACATACTTTGAATAGGTCAAATACGGACACTAGCACTGCATCTATTTTTAATGATTCCATTGTTTCTACCTCTGATGTGGGTGTTCCAATCACTGTTACTAACCAAGTGGAACCCATTATTGCATGGGGTTCCCAATTATCCAGTTATTCATTCTTGTCTGTGTTCAACTGCAGATCGTTCAAATCGTTCTGTGGTACCTGGACTCAGGCTGTTCCAAGCATATGACTGGAGATCGCTCGCGGCTCATGAACTTCGTGAGTAAATTCATCGGGACTGTTAGATTCGGGAATGACCATTTTGGTGCTATTATGGGTTATGAAGACTTTGGCAAAAGTGTAATCTCCAGGGTATATTATGTTGAAGGTCTTGGTCATAACTTGTTTTCTGTTGGTCAATTCTGTGATTCCGATCTAGAAGTGGCTTTTAGAAAACATACTTGTTTCGTTAGAGAACTTGATGGTGTGGAACTGTTAAGAGGAACTCGTGGTTCAAATCTATACACCATCTCTATCGAAGACATGATGAAGTCTTCTCCCATCTGCTTGTCGTCAAAGGCTTCAAAAACAAAATCATGGTTATGGCATCGTCGTCTCAATCACTTGAACTTCGGCACCATTAATAATCTTTCCAGAAATGATCTTGTAAGAGGCTTACCCAGATTAAAATATGAAAAAGATCATCTTTGTTCAGCATGCCAATTGGGAAAAAGCACGAAATATGCCCACAAACCCAAACCCACCAACTCAGTATTGGAAGTTCTGTATACCCTTCATATGGATTTGTGCAGACCAATGAGAGTGCAAACGATAAATGGGAAGAAATACATTCTAGTCGTAATTGATGACTACTCTCGATTTACTTGGGTAAAGTTTTTGAGGACAAAGGATGAAACTCCAGATGTCATCATCAAACTTATTAAACAGCTTCAGGTTCGACTCAACAATATTGTTAGAATTGTTCGAACAGACAATGGCACAGAGTTCGTTAACAAAGACTTTGATTGGTCCCGAACCGTCAAGTTATCTCACACAAGCTAGCCACTTGTGAATGGCTAACCGTAAGAAACTCAAAATAGCTCAAACACCAAATGCAATTTAGATCAGAGGAATATAGGGGATTCCTGGGTCGTTAAGTCCCACGGAGGATGAATTGGTGTTTCACACAGACAGATGTCTAATAATCACTAAGAATAGTGATCAATAAGGATTTTGATGGATAATTATACCTAAAGAAAAGATCTATAAATTACAGCAACTTAAATGCAAATTAAAGGAAATTAAAAAGTTAAAATATATTAAATAAACGCTATCACTATTTTTAAAATGATGAACGTTTAAAACCTAAAACGTACGTTTAAATAAAATTACGTAAACGTACAAAATAAAATGTGAGTTTTAAGAAATAAAAGGTCTACAAATATTAAAATGATATTTTTACAATCCTAATAATAAAAGAAAATTATTAGAAAAAGAAAATTATTTTTAAAACTATTTATTTATTTATTATTAATTAAAAACTATTTATTAAGTATTTAAAATGCACTAAAATATAAGAAAATACAAAATTAACCTAGAAAAATGAAATTATAACTTAGAAAAATCTAAAATATGATAAAACTTATTTTAAAACTCAAAATATATTTTTTAGAGTTTTTATGTATTTATTATTAATTTAATACTATTTAAAACTAATTAAAATGCTAGAAAATACTATTTAAACTAAGAAAATTATGGAAAAATATTTTTTTGGCTTTTTATATTTATCTTAATCTAGGAAAATTGAAAACATATTTTTTTAAACTTTTTCTGATTTATTTGGATTAAATGCTAATTAAAAATGCTAAAAGCTGAAATTAAATGCAGAAAAATAGCAAATGAACAGTGAAAAATATGAAAACTTCCAGAATATTATAAAATATTATTCTAAATATAGGAAAAATAATAAAAGTGGTGCAGGTGTTCAATAATTAGGTTCTGTAGTGAAAAGTGCTTATAAATAAGCACTAAAAATAAGCTATAAGTACCAAATGAGCACCAAATTATCAAAGAAGCTAGAGTATGCTAAAATTACTTAAAATCAACATATTCCAACTATCCTAAACCTCTGAACAACAATCTACAATGATATGGGTCTATTTAAGCACTAGTGCCAAACAGCCCTTATGTACTAACTTTAAGCCCTTGTTAAGCCAGCTTATAAAAATCACAAAAATAAACTAAAATCACCATGAAAACCACTACCAACCAAAGTGTCTAAATCCAGAATTTCAGCTAATAAGGACTAAAATTGAGGAAACTAAAAATGCAAAAGTGGAAGCTATGGAAACGGGTCAAAATGGGCTATTAAGCTTGCATAAGCTAATAAAAAGCTACCACTACTGAACCAAAGGTTGAATAAGCTATAAACAAGTTATGGGAACTTAGAATAAGCAACAACAACAAGAAAAACACACTAAATAAGCAAAAATAAGGAATAAGCAAAACGGGAGTTTTGTGAAAAAGGGCTTAAAAGAAGCTAGTAAATAAGCAGTTTATAAGCTGATTAAAAGTGAACTAATATTTTTCTAATTTAGTTGAGCAGCTAAACTTTAATATCCCAAAAGCTTATATCCTAAATCCTAATGGTAAGGTCACAATGAAATTCACAAGTTTATTCAAAAACGGGTTTTTATGAAATTTTGACTTTTTGGAGTTTTTGAAAATTTGACTTATGTGAACTTTGATTTGATTCTAAGGACTTATTATGTTGTATTAAGCTGTGATAAGATGATTTTAAGCTAAAGTATCAAGTTATTAACTACTTTAATGAATTTCACACTAAAAATTCCAACAGTTAACTGTTAAAGGTAGATTAAAGATGTTTTTGACTTTTATACTAATGAGGACTAAAATTTATGCTTAGACTGAGCTTTTAAACATTAAAGGGACATGAAACAACAACAAGAAATGTCACAAATGCACTCAAATAGGCTTGACTTAGCAAATCCAAACACCCCTTTTAGAAGCAGTTGTGAAGCATTAAGAACTAAAACAAGTTTTTAAACTGATAAATCTACTAATTAACTTGTAATAACTATATTTAAACAGGTTTAAACCAAAATTAACAGGTGTTAAGGACTTATACTAGAAAATGTAAAAATCAAGAAAATAGCTTACAAGATGAGATTCAAGCATAAACAGGGAACCAATGACTGAGATCACACCCTATAGCTTTCCACAAAGCTCTATACCCAAAAGAAATCCACATTCAACCTTGCTTCAGTGTTTAATCTTCATTTTCACTGGATTTTTATTTTCTCACTATTTTTTCTTGATTTTTGTGAATTTTTCTATTTTAAATCTAAACTGAGTTTTAAGGATACTAAAGCTTAGAAAAGCTTTTGTAAGAGCTTATATGAGCTTTTGAATACTTAACAACAAATTATAACAACATTCAACTTAACATGAAATTTTCTTGATCTTGAAATTTTACATAAACTGGAAATGAAAAGAAAACTTGAAATTGATTATTGAAATAGGTTTATAACACTCTGAGATTACTTAATACAAAACTTGAAAGCTTAAATAAATACTGGAAATTAAATGTAAACTACCTACGACATGTAAAAACTAAAACTACTCTACTACTCTTCTCCACTGCTTTTCCTTCTCTCTTTATAGCACTTTGAGACTCCCCATAAGCTTCTGAGTTATTCCCACCACCATTGGATCTCTGTAACATATCTCAGCCATTGATTTGCAAATTGGCGCCAAAAAGTCATTTGACAGGTTTTATCAATTAATGCATTTTGGTGGGATGTGGAGGTGTTAAGAGTGGTTAGACAGGTGGTGGGGATAAGATTGAAAGGTGGAAAGTGGTAGTGAGGTGGTGAAACCACCTGGTTTCAGGTATGCAGGGGTGAGGGAGGAGATGCTACAGTGATGGCGGTTTTATTTTAAATTTCGGGTTTTGGGCTATGGTTGGGATTGGGCCAGCAGCTGGGTTGGGTTTGGTTTGTGTTTGTTTAATTTAGGTCCATTTGGTTTAGATAACACAAGGACCATTTATGCAATTAGGCTAAACATGAGGGACTGATCTTGTAATTTTTCCAAAGTTCACACAAGGACCAAACCTGCCATATATGAATAGTACAAGGACCAATGATGATTATTTTCATTTTTAAATGTCCAAGGACCATTTTTGTCATTTTTAAAAGTTAAGGGACCAAAGTTGTAATTTTTGCAATTTTAAATTTCAAGGACTTGTTTTGACAACTTCATGAATCCCTAAGGACTTAAAATGATTTTTTTACAAGTTTTTGAATTACCAGGGACTAAATTTGACAACTTTTGAAACTTGGGGGACTAAAACTGCCAATTATGCAAACTTGATACGTTTTTCATCTGATTTTGATATTTTTGCATTTAAAACACATAAAACACTTATTTGTGATATTTTCATCATTTTGATGCATTTCAGAGTGTTTTCAGATGTTTTTGCAGTCTAGATGGTACAAAAATGATGAGTATTTAGACACTCATCAATCCCCCACACTAAGATATTGCTAGTCCCTAGCAATCTTTTATGAAAAGTTAATGGATTTTATCTCTTTACCAAAAGCCATTACTTCTGGAGTAGCCAATTGTTTTAGTTCAAGTAAGAACTTTGGTACAATGATAACCAAATGATTTTGAGCAAATCATAAGCTGTAAACGGATTTGATTTGTCTTTACCAGAAACCGTTTGCTTCTGGACTAGCCAACTCTTAGATAAATTATCAATATTATCTTTGGTGAGTCGATTACCAATTATGGTTTTTCAACTGCCTTTACCACAAGCCATAAACTTGCGGGCTAGCCAACTCTTCACTAATTAAAGATATGGTGAGTTGAACACCATACAATTTTGGGCAAATTGCAAGCCATAAACGGATTTGAGATATCTTTACCAAGAGCCGTTTGCTCCTGGATTAGCCAATCCTTATGTGGGTTAGACATGGTGGACTGATTACCATTTGTTGTATTTAGTACAAAGTACTTCCACTAAATAAAAAATTTTAAAATTTGGCCATTTTTGGGGAAAAAGGGACTAAAAGGGTATATTTATGATCAAATTCGCCAGAATTTCCCCCCCACACTTAAAAATGAATATTGTCCTCAATATTCAAAGTACCGGCTATTATGCCGAATCTTTGAACGTAAAAAGATAACATTACTAGCTAAGTGTAGAAACACAACAATTATTCTACTTTTTTTTTTCTTTTTTTTTTTTTTAATATTTACAATTTTCATTAATTTTTTAAGATCTATATACAATATGTGGTGCATCCCCCCCCCCCCCCACACTAGGGTGGTACACACGGGTGAAAACCCATGTTTAACTACTGTTTTTGTTTACCGAGTCGCTAGCTTGACTCGACCCCGAATTCATTTGTTCATGGGGAAGTAAGTGGAAGAGACAATCTCCATCGGACTTTCATTCAAGATGTTTGTATAAACATTGAAGTACGTAAAAGTTCCACACCGATGAGATATACATAGAATCGGCTTACAAATGATAAATGAAAATGCCGGGATCAAAAATAGTGTCTTCATTCCCGAAGGAGTGAAGAACAGGAGAAGCCACGGGATAGGTGAAGAAGAGAAAGAAAGTCATGATAAAGATCATGAGTAACTCATCATTATCAGAAGGGGAATTCATGATAGCATGAATTTCATCTTTTAAGCTCAATTGGTCTAGACATATCCCGAGTGTGTCTAGATCAAAGTAGAAGTTATCATACTCCGGTAGAGATATGATATGAGTGAGTTCACAGGAGAACTCCTCAAAGGAGAATGATTCATATTCAGGATTGATTTGACTGAGTTCACTGGGGAACTCCTCAAAAGTGAATGATTCATAATCGGGGAGAGAATTATGAGAATGAGAAGTGGTAATACCACTAATCTTCTCTCCCATATGATCAAAATGGAACGATTGCAATTCCGGAATATAATCATCGAACAAAAGTTCACTATCCTCAAAGGGGATAGGATATGAAGTAGGCTTTTCATTAAAAGCCTCGATTTTAGAAATGAGAAGATTAACATTCAATAATGTAAGACGAAGAGCTTCGTCTTGGATTATTTCTTCATCATTCTCTTCTCCTAAGCTGACAGGCTCAGAAGGTAATTCCCCCACATAACTTATGTCTCCATAAGATAAAGAATAGTCCTCATCAGAATCATAGAACATCTCAATATGATCATTTTGAAAGACAAGAGGAGGAGGGATATCACATACATGGTCAAAAGTTCCCTGTAACTCTCTCAGGATTGGGACAAGGTCCTCAACAATAGACTTTATGAATTCGTCCGATTCCTTTTCAGGAATAGTGTCAAGATGCTCGTCCCCCATGTTCAGAGAGTGAGTGGGAGCTTTGGGTGTGATGGCAGTTGCTTGAGAATGAATCTCAACTGCTGGAATATTAACTGATGAACTTGATGAATCTTTATAAATTTGAAGGATACCAAGTGCATCCTCATCATCACTGTCATCAGGAATAAAACGAAATTGAGAGCTAGATCTGGCTGCTTTTTCTTTTGCAATTAATTCCCTAATAGATTTTTCAAAAGCAATTTGGGAATTTATTTTAGCAGCCTGCTCTTCAGCTAGCAATTCTTCCATGGATTTCTCATGTGAATTTTGAATGACGGGACATTGTGGGAGTGGAGATTTGTCAAAACCGGAAGGTTGACATTGATAATCATTATGAGGACCCCCACAATATACACAAGAAAAACTGGGAACATTATGAAATGCTGTTTTACTCAACTCCTCAGTTCTTTTCACCGACTCCAGAAGCTCTAGATAAGTGTCTTGTTGGGTTTGCTGAGGAGTTTGAGTTATTTGGCACTGTGGAGGTTGGTCGTGATAGTCGTAATTGTTACAAGGAAATGGATTCCCTGTTTGACAATCAGAGCTGAAATGGGGACCTCCACAGTTCTCACAACAGTACAACTGTTGAGCCAGGATTGGTGAATCATATGGATATTGGTCATAACCAAAGTTCTGAACATCACCGGAAAACTGTTCATAGACAATTGTGTTTCCGGATTGACATTCAAATCTTTGGTGAGGACCTCCACAAAATTCACAGCAGTTATGTTGATTATATGAAGATAGGTCGGGCTGTGGTGTGTGATTGGAAAAGTTTGAGGGGTCGTTAAATGAGTTCGGATTAGGATCATAATCAAATGAATTCCTCGAACCACAAAACAAACAACTCCTGTTCCGAATATCATTACCACACTGTACACACGTACACCAGCGACAGGGTGAACCAAAAAGAGGCTCACCACAACCGACACAAGGAATAAACGATTCTATTTGAGAGTTATGAGAAGGAATCGGTTCATTCAAAGAATCAAAAAAACCAACATGGTGATCTGAATGACTATTAAGATTCAAAGAACATTTTGAAAAATCCGGAGGTGGGACAAGTGGTGTGCTCTGAGAGCTAGAAATTTCCATCACTTCCGTTATGGTCTCCGGTTCTGGTTCTTGAGAAACGTGAAGATTAGGCAAGTCATTCTTGCTAGTCACCGGTCAAAACTCTGCATGTTTGCTTTTAACCGTAAATCGTGAAAGTTTAGGATCAATTTTAGACGGCTTAGGAGCAATCGAGGGATTAGATCTTTGGATAACCGTAGGTTGGACGTATTTAGCACCTCCATTATAAGAGGGAAGTACCTGGTCCTTTGTCACCTCGGTTTCTCATTCCATTTCCCTACGCAATATTAATGGATCATTACGAACAACACGAATTCTTGACATTTGTGATAAAGTAGGAAGTTTTTCAACTTCGTTCCAGAATTCGTCGTAGTTGAGAGATTCCATGAGAATAGAAGAAGTTAGAATCAAATGGATAGAGGGTAAAGAGATAAAGAATCAAAAAGGGTAAGAGGGTAAAGATGAATATTTTTGGATTTTTTGGATAAACATTTTGTAAAAACAAAGAATGAAAATATTTTTGGTGTTGTTAACACTTTAGAAAAAGTGTTAATAAACTTTTTGATTTTGATTAATTTTACAAAAAAACTGTTTACAAAAAGGTGGTATATGTGCAAGTACAGGTCTGAATGATGCTTAGAACACGCTTACAGCCTCCCCGACAGCGGCGCCAAAATTTGATTGGTCCCGAACCGTCAAGTTATCTCACACAAGCTAGCCACTTGTGAATGGCTAACCGTAAGAAACTCAAAACAGCTCAAACACCAAATGCAATTTAGATCAGAGGAATATAGGGGATTCCTGGGTCGTTAAGTCCCACGGAGGATGAATTGGTGTTTCACACAGACAGATGTCGAATAATCACTAAGGATAGTGATCAATAAGGATTTTGATGGATAATTATACCTAAAGAAAAGATCTATAAATTACAACGACTTAAATGCAAATTAAAGGAAATTAAAAAGTTAAAATATATTAAATAAACGCTATCACTATTTTTAAAATGATGAACGTTTAAAACCTAAAACGTACGTTTAAATAAAATTACGTAAACGTATAAAATAAAACGCGAGTTTTAAGAAATAAAAGGTCTACAAATATGAAAATGATATTTTTACAATCCTAATAATAAAAGAAAATTATTAGAAAAAGAAAATTATTTTTAAAACTATTTATTTATTTATTATTAATTAAAAACTATTTATTAAGTATTTAAAATGCACTAAAATATAAGAAAATACAAAATTAACCTAGAAAAATGAAATTATAACTTAGAAAAATCTAAAATATGATAAAACTTATTTTAAAACTGAAAATATATTTTTTAGAGTTTTTATGTATTTATTATTAATTTAATACTATTTAAAACTAATTAAAATGCTAGAAAATACTATTTAAACTAAGAAAATTATGGAAAAATATTTTTTTGGCTTTTTATATTTATCTTAATCTAGGAAAATTGAAAACATATTTTTTTAAACTTTTTCTGATTTATTTGGATTAAATGCTAATTAAAAATGCTAAAAGCTGAAATTAAATGCAGAAAAATAGCAAATGAACAGTGAAAAATATGAAAACTTCCAGAATACTATAAAATATTATTCTACATATATGAAAAATAATAAAAGTGGTGTAGGTGTTCAATAATTAGGTTCTGTAGTGAAAAGTGCTTATAAATAAGCACTAAAAATAAGCTATGAGTACCAAATGAGCACCAAATTATCACAGAAGGTAGAGTATGCTAAAATTACTTAAAACAAACATATTCCAACTATCCTAAACCTCTGAACAACAATCTACAATGATATGGGTCTATTTAAGCACTAGTGCCAAACAGCCCTTATGTACTAACTTTAAGCCCTTGTTAAGCCAGCTTATAAAAATCACAAAAATAAACTAAAATCACCATGAAAACCACTACCAACCAAAGTGTCTAAATCCAGAATTTCAGCTAATAAGGACTAAAATTGAGGAAACTAAAAATGCAAAAGTGGAAGCTATGGAAACGGGTCAAAATGGGCTATTAAGCTTGCATAAGCTAATAAAAAGCTACCACTACTGAACCAAAGGTTGAATAAGCTATAAACAAGTTATGGGAACTTAGAATAAGCAACAAAAACAAGAAAAACACACTAAATAAGCAAAAATAAGGAATAAGCAAAACGGGAGTTTTGTGAAAAAAGGGCTTAAAAGAAGCTAGTAAATAAGCAGTTTATAAGCTGATTAAAAGTGAACTAATATTTTTCTAATTTAGTTGAGCAGCTAAACTTTAATATCCCAAAAGCTTATATCCTAAATCCTAATGGTAAGGTCACAATGAAATTCACAAGTTTATTCAAAAACGGGTTTTTATGAAATTTTGACTTTTTGGAGTTTTTGAAAATTTGACTTATGTGAACTTTGATTTGATTATAAGGACTTATTATGTTGTATTAAGCTGTGATAAGATGATTTTAAGCTAAAGTATCAAGTTATTAACTACTTTAATGAATTTCACACTAAAAATTCCAACAGTTAACTGTTAAAGGTAGATTAAAGATGTTTTTGACTTTTATACTAATGAGGACTAAAATTTATGCTTATACTGAGCTTTTAAACATTAATGGGACATGAAACAACAACAAGCAATGTCACAAATGCACTCTAATAGGCTTGACTTAGCAAATCCAAACACCCCTTTTAGAAGCAGTTGTGAAGCATTAAGAACTAAAACAAGTTTTTAAACTGATAAATCTACTAATTAACTTGTAATAACTATATTTAAACAGGTTTAAACCAAAATTAACAGGTGTTAAGGACTTATACTAGAAAATGTAAAAATCAAGAAAATAGCTTACAAGATGAGATTCAAGCATAAACAGGGAACCAATGACTGAGATCACACCCTATAGCTTTCCACAAAGCTCTATACCCAAAAGAAATCCACATTCAACCTTGCTTCAGTCTTTAATCTTCATTTTCACTGGATTTTTATTTTCTCACTATTTTTTCTTGATTTTTGTGAATTTTTCTATTTTAAATCTAAACTGAGTTTTAAGGATACTAAAGCTTAGAAAAGCTTTTGTAAGAGCTTATATGAGCTTTTGAATACTTAACAACAAATTATAACAACATTCAACTTAACATGAAATTTTCTTGATCTTGAAATTTTACATAAACTGGAAATGAAAAGAAAACTTGAAATTGATTATTGAAATAGGTTTATAACACTCTGAGATTACTTAATACAAAACTTGAAAGCTTAAATAAATACTGGAAATTAAATGTAAACTACCTACGACATGTAAAAACTAAAACTACTCTACTACTCTTCTCCACTGCTTTTCCTTCTCTCTTTATAGCATTTTGAGACTCCCCATAAGCTTCTGAGTTATTCCCACCACCATTGGATCTCTGTAACATATCTCAGCCATTGATTTGCAAATTGGCGCCAAAAAGTCATTTGACAGGTTTTATCAATTAATGCATTTTGGTGGGATGTGGAGGTGTTAAGAGTGGTTAGACAGGTGGTGGCGATAAGATTGAAAGGTGGAAAGTGGTAGTGAGGTGGTGAAACCACCTGGTTTCAGGTATGCAGGGGTGAGGGAGGAGATGCTACAGTGATGCCGGTTTTATTTTAAATTTCGGGTTTTGGGCTATGGTTGGGATTGGGCCAGCAGCTGGGTTGGGTTTGGTTTGTGTTTGTTTAATTTAGGTCCATTTGGTTTAGATAACACAAGGACCATTTATGCAATTAGGCCAAACATGAGGGACTGATTTTGTAATTTTTCCAAAGTTCACACAAGGACCAAACCTGCCATATATGAATAGTACAAGGACCAATGATGATTATTTTTCATTTTTAAATGTCCAAGGACCATTTTTGTCATTTTTAAAAGTTAAGGGACCAAAGTTGTAATTTTTGCAATTTTAAATTTCAAGGACTTGTTTTGACAACTTCATGAATCCCTAAGGGCTTAAAATGATTTTTTTACAAGTTTTTGAATTACCAGGGACTAAATTTGACAACTTTTGAAACTTGGGGGACTAAAACTGCCAATTATGCAAACTTGACACGTTTTTCATCTGATTTTGATATTTTTGCATTTAAAACACATAAAACACTTATTTGTGATATTTTCATCATTTTGATGCATTTCAGAGTGTTTTCAGATGTTTTTGCAGTCTAGATGGTACAAAAATGATGAGTATTTAGACACTCATCAGACTTAATTCAGTTTTATGAAAGTGTTGGAATCAGCCATCAAAGAAGTGTTCCACGAACTCCTCAACAGAACGGTGTAGTTGAAAGACGAAATCGAACTCTTGTGGAAGCCGCAAGAACAATGTTGATTTACTCAAAGGTTCTAATGTTTCTTTGGGCAGAAGCCATTGCCACTGCTTGCTACACGCAAAATCGTTCCCTGATTCACACCTCTCATGGAAAAACTCTATATGAACTTGTCCATAAACGAAAACCTAATCTCTCCTACCTTCGTGTGTTTGGTGCGTTGTGCTATCCGACGAATGACGGTCAAGATTTAGGTAAGTTAAGAGCTAAGGCAGACATTGGAGTTTTTGTTGGTTATGCATCAAACAAGAAGGGTTACCGAATCTACAACAAAAGAACTCGAGATATCATGGAAACTATTCACGTTACGTTCGATGAGCTGTCCGGGAAAATGGCTCCAGGACAATCCTGTACTGGACCCGCATCTCAACCTTCATCGAGTAGTCCTATCAGTTCTACTCTTGTTCTAAGTCCGTCACCTGCAACTCCTTATGTACCACCCTCAGAAGATGATTTGAAGAAATTATTTTATCCAATGTTTGATGAACACTATGAGCCAAATGCTAATGATTTGTCAATTCCATCAACAGAGGCTGCTCCTATCCCTGTCAATGAAGTTAACCCTTCAGTTTCAATGTCATTGAGTCAAGAAGCCCCTGCTGCTGATCAATCTGTTTCATCAAAAAATCATCAATCATCGAGTGTACATCATGGAATTGTTTCCGGCACTCATGATGAAGTTAATCCCTTTGCTACTACCTAAGATGCCCCCTTTGAGAACATACTTGCTCCTGAATCATCATCAGAACCATCTTCATCAGGAGAAATTGACTCTGCAACTTCAGTTCCTCAACCACAACCACATGAACACCTCAGAAAATGGACTCATGATCATCCATTGGACAACATCATTAGAAACCTCTCTCGTCCAGTATCCACTCGTAAACAACTTGCAACTGATGCCTTATGGTGCTTTTTCAACTCCATACTCTCTAAGATTGAACCAAAAGACGTTAAAACTGCCATGAATGAAGATAGCTGGTTCAATGCCATGCAAGAAGAAATTCATGAGTTTGATCGTCTAGATGTATGGGAATTAGTACCTGCTCCTGATTGTGCTATGATCATTGCTCTAAAGTGGATCTTCAAAGTAAAACTTGATGAGCATGGTGATGTATTAAAGAACAAGGCTCGATAGGTTGCTAAAGGATACCGTCAAGATGAGGGTATTGACTTTGAAGAATCATTTACTCCTGTTGCTCGTATCGAGGCAATCAGAATCTTCTTGGCTAATGCTGATAGTAAGAATATGGTAGTCTATCAGATGGATGTAAAGACGGCCTTTCTTAATGGAGATCTTAAAGAAGTCGTATACGTCAGTCAACCAGAAGGTTTTGTGAATCCAGAGCATCCTACTCATGTCTATCGCTTGAAGAAGGCTCTTTACGGGTTGAAGCAAGCTCCAAGGGCATGGTATGATACGCTATCAAAGTTTCTTCTATCTACTGGATTCATCAAAGGAGCAGTTGATCCGACATTGTTCACCAGAAAGTCAGGCAAACATTTAATTCACGTTCAAATTTATGTTGATGATATTATTTTCGCCTCGACTGACCCCAATGAATGTGATCGGTTTTCAAATGAAATGGGTTCCAAATTTCAAATGTCAATGATAGGACAAATATCATTTTTCTTGGGATTACAAATTTCACAAAGTCCCGGAGGCATTTTTATAAATCAATCTAAATATGAAAATGAGATTTTAAAGAAATTTTGATTTGATTCTTGCGACCCTGTTGACACTCCCATGATAGAGCGTACTAAACTGGATGAGGACCACTCAGGGATCATGGTAGACCAAACGAAATATCGTAGTATGATTGGATCCCTGATGTACCTCACAGCCAGTAGACCAGACATTCTTTTCGTTGTTTGCATGTGTGCTAGATATCAGGCTAAGCCTACCAAAAAGCACCTTGAAGCGATTAAACGGGTCTTTCGGTATCTCCAAGAAACCATCAATATGGGACTTTGGTACCCGAAGGACACCGGTATGTCACTAACAGCCTATGCAGATGCTGATCATGCAGGATGTCAAGATACACGTCGAAGTACGTCAGGAGGTGCTCAGTTTTTGGGTGATAAGCTTGTGAGCTGGTCTTCTAAGAAACAAATGAGTACTTTGATATCCTCTACAGAGGTTGAATATATAGCCATGTCATCTTGTTGTGCTCAAATCCTATGGATGAGATCCCAATTATCTAACTATGTCTTTGAATTCAACAAAATCCCTCTGTATTGTGATAACAAAAGTGCTATTGCTCTCTCATGCAACAACGTTCAACATTCAAGAGCAAAGCATATCGACATTCGACATCATTTCATCAGGGAGCAAGTGGAAAATGGTGTGGTGGAACTATATTTTGTGAAGACGGAATACCACTTAGCAGACAACTTCACCAAAGCTCTTCCTAGAGAACGTTTTGAGTTTATCCTTCCACGACTTGGTCTAAAGAGCCTACAACCGGAAACACTCAAACATCTTCAAGAGGAAGAAGAGGAGTAAAAGGTTTTCTTTCATCTATCTCTTGTAAAAAGTTATTCAAAAACAAAATACAAAATTACAAAACCAACAAAAAGCAAATAGAAAAATATAAAATTTTCAAAAAATCCATAAAAATTAGAAAATCTTGAAAAAATCCAAAAAAATAAAAAAATAATAATAATAATAAATATTGTCATTTTTGTCATGTTTTTCATGGTTCGATAACATCTACGGTCTTTGTGTTGTCATTCAAAGAATGACACGGGTCTTTAGATGAAGTTCGAATGTTAAAAAAAATAATAATAATTGAGGCGGAGAAAAATAGTGGTTTATTGTCATTTCAGGCAGTAACCCGTTTTTTTTAAAAGAAAGAACAGAGCCATGCTTTATCTTGTGTTTCAAATCTCATGCTCTGATTCTATAAACAATTATTCGTTATCTAATGAAAACTAATAGCTTTGAAAAATAACTCGGACTAAAATTTTTGTAAATCATCTGGACTTATTTGTCAAAATATCTATCTCTCAATCAACAACTTCTGTCATTGATTGAGGGGGAGAATGATTTCAATTAAAACAAAAGGTTATTTGTCATACATTGTTTTCAAAAGATACTCATGCATGTTTGATCAATGGAGTATAAAGTCTCAAACTACAACCCTTATCAGTAAAAATGTTTTCTTAAGTAAGTCACAATTCTCCTCAAAAGCTTTCAAAATCAATTTAAATCTACAGAGATCACAAATCTCAAATGATTTGATAATTGTGATCGGGGAAGAATTTGTGATTTAAATTGGATTTAAACTGATAATTCGATAAATGGTTTCATAAGTGTTTAGCAAGCTTTCCTCCCCACATGTACCAAACGATTTCAAATTTTCCATGCACATGTTGAGGGAGGGCATCTATTTTTAAAAACCACAAAGAATTGAAACGTGATTGATTTGTCTTTAAGTGCAGGTTCCTTCTAATATGTGCAAAACTCTTTCAAATCTCGAGGCACATATTGAGGGGGAGCAAGTTTTTGAAAACCACATCCTTTCCAAAAATATCCTTAACAAAGTATGAAAATTACTAATTTTGATCAGGAAAGTGATGTTGATATCTTTTAGAAAATGGTAATCAAAGAAGTTAATTCTTCCTCTTGCCTCCGTGTGCCAAAACGATTTCAAATATATGATGCACATGTTGAGGGGGAGCTCTGTTTCTAAAAATATCAAAAACAATTCAGGTACAAAATGCTTTGATAATATATCACAAGTATCTGGATTGATTTTCAAATGGTTTTTCAATTGGTTCTGATGGCAGACGAACAATACCAAATAGACCGACCAAATTTACTTTATGTATGGTGATATAAGGATGATAAGGTTAGGTATTCGTTCCCATGATCCGCCAGAACCGGAGGGATCTACCCAGGGAATATCCACTAGATAGTGTAGAAGTCCTTAGGTATGATGAAAAAAGGAGAAAAGTGAGATATGGGAAGAGTTCGGACTGAGACTGAGCTAGTACTGGAATAAACCCAACAAGGTTCTAGTTATGAAGTCTCGGTAAGCACTGAAGGGGTTGAAGAATGAAAAAGAATTGAATGAGAAAAGGGTGAAAATAAATAGCCCTCCAATTATTCAACCTTAGGGCAGAAACCGGGTTCAATTCATATGCTACTGGTGGTTACCAAGGTAACATCGGTATTGAAGACAAGACGTCATGGACCCAGTGACGCACTGCACTACAACTTCCCAAGCCACTCAAGTTCCTCTTAAAAGGACTTGTTTCATTCTCATGAGGAACCGACATAATCTATCGACTTTCTCTTAGAGTTTGTTGATATTGAAGAAGGAGACCCTCTCCCTAGTCTCCGGCATAGGATCCAAATATGCACAATTGAGTCTAGAGCCACGAGATCATCATATAAATCTCTTTAGGACACTGTCAATGAAGACTCTCTATTTCATACAATGTGAAAGAGAGATTATATCTTATGAGTCCTACGCATTATCCTTGTGGTATTGCTAGAACATCTGAGTGATATGCAAAGATATTCACAATGAAGATGGAAAGCCTTCTGGATCCAACATCAAACAAGCTCCTGGTGGGTGGCATGTGAGATCTATCCAATAGATCAACCATGTGACAACTGAACAGAAACAATGGGGCGATTCAATCTTTTGAATCAATCCTGGTTCAGGTTATGGATTGACGGATACCTTTGAAAAACCGGTCGTTGTGCTTAAAAACTCTTTTCTTTAGCACATCGACTGTGTACTAATATTTCAAAATAAAAGGTGTTTATGATTGATAATTGATTTTCATTAAAACCCTCGTTGTATTGCAAAAACAAATTTCTATTGAACACTACACGATTGTTTTTCAAATCTCTTTTCATCAATCAGTGAATCTCAATTCGTTGGTTCACTCACTCCGTGTTGTCTTCTTTGAGACGCTCCGGTTTGAGAACAGCTAGAGCAGCTGCGAAACCCTGTCAAGGAAATTCTTCGGAATTATACCTGATCACAGGCAGTACTTGTACTGATCAACGAGGAACCGTGGGCCGTGTACCTCAATTCAACGAAAGTGATCAAAGACACTTTCATGTGTTTTATTGTTAACTGTGGTATGCAGGTACACCCGACGTTCGCAGCTGATCATAATGATGCGGTCAATCCATAGCCGCATGCTCACACTACACATTCATCTCTTAAGAAATCATGATAAGTGCATCAACGACTCTGATATTTTCACTCCATGCTTCTGTTACGCTGCTGCCAATATCATGAATCAACGAAAGCTTCCGCTACTCTGATGAGAATATATCATGATCCAGAATGTGAGCATGTCGGTCCAAATGTCACTACATCATATAATACCAAAACCACAATGGAAGAGTCAGAGATTTATGATATCTGATGATCTCAAAGCTGGTTCAAAACTCATCATCACGTGGATCAGTTAAAGACCTCCACTTGGATTATCCAAACATGCGGAACATGAAGAATCAATGACTACGAACTACTGAGCAAAGAACTTAATCAAGAATCCTAGAACAATCTAATGTAAAATCTGTTTGTATTCATTGTAAATTGAGGTGACCTCCCTTAGGGGGAGATTGTTAGGAATTAGAAAATTCAGTCATTAAAGTGTCGGTCACCTCAAGTATTTGTATTTGTTCAAAAGCTCATATTCGTAGTCAAGTTATATTATTATGTAGTTTGTTTAGTATCACCGTGGAGGACGGACGGGTCTTTACCCACTGTATGCCTGATCCACAGCCCGTTGGTGGCGTTTATTTGTAAGACACTATAAATACCCTCTACCTTCCAAGGTATATGGTTGGAGCTTCAATACTATTTTTCTTTGTTTCACATAGTTCCCAACTCTCTTCCCTTTCTCTCTCTAGAACTTTCTCTCTCTAAACATCTTGTACGCCTCATGTGATTATGGTTTAGTGTGTTTGTGAAATCCTATATCTTACAAGTTCTTTCACTCCAAGGAGAACTAATCCTATCACAACTTCGCCTACCCTTTATTAGGTACTAGGCTAAGCACCTAGTTCCATTACTATGGAGGAACTACTACCCATCACAACACAACACCTAATCTCAAGGAGATCCACTCCTTGTTACAACACCATCAAGGATATCACCATCCTTGGAAATAAACAAATACTTATATGTATAACGATGCACCTCATCGATTATACGACCTAGACATTCTTCCCTAATGCCACTTGATTTGATTCTTAGGCATCTTTCACTAATGCCTTTGACACAACGCTTGGCACCTTTCACTAATGCCTTCGTCTTGACACCTTTAGCATTCTTCACTAATGCTTTTGACACGGACGTTAAGCATCTTTCACTAATGCTTTCGTCTTGACTCTTTCGGCATCCTTCACTAATGCCTTCAACATCTATGGAAGAAGAAAGAACTATCAACAAGAGAACCTCAGTTGTCTTGATGTTGACGAAGCATGGCAACTCATGGACTTGAGCTTGCTTGACTTCAAGAAGTGGTGATCTCGCCTTTAAGAGGAACCTAGAAGATCACACAAAAAACAAAAGACAAACTACATTGAAAGATCCCTTAGGATCAGTGGTTAGAGAGGTACAATACTTGGAGAAAGTATGTGTGGAAGTGGTGAGCAAAAAGGAAGAAATGGCTCACTATTTATAGAAGAGAAAGTTCACTGTTCCCCGGATCCCACGGATCCCTCCCACAAGGGATCCGGTTAGCGTAAAGCTAGGGATCCGTGGGACGCTCCTCTTTGCCCATGGGTATTTTTGGTTATGGGTCATGGGTCATGGGTCATGGGTCATGGGTTATGGGTTGATCTATGGGTTTCTTTCTAGATACAATGTATCTCAAGAATACAATGAACTTGGTTAAGTGGTTTGTATAAAACCATGGGTTATGGGTCAATACCATTAGCTAGTTTTTACCCATTTAGTATATACTTGTTTTTACCCATTTTAGTATAAACTTGTTTTTACCCATTTTAGTATCTACTTGTTAAGTATATGTTAGCCCAATATGTAAACACTAGTTGTTGTACATATGTATCAAAATCATAAAATCACTTATACTTGTTTTAGTGTTTTATGTGAAAACGTTAGTGTGTTAGAAAACTATTGAATCAAACTATTTACGTATTTTATTTGTTTCGTTAACATGATTTTACGTTTGTTATCGACAAAACATTATAAGATCATAAAATATAAATAAACGTTTTTACGGCTTATTTGTATTAACAGAAGTGTCAAGAAGTGAGCAAGGTATTTTCATATCTCAAAAGAAGTATACTATGGAGTTGTTGCAGGAAAATGGTGTTCTTAATTCAAAACCTTACAATTTGCCAATGGATCAACATGTGAAGCTTCAAGCTGATTTGGTCATTTTTTCATTTCCCGCCACTCTAAAACTTTAATGACAAAAAAAGTTGTTGTTCACGTTTTTTTTTTTCCTTTTTGGGTAACGGGTTGTTACCCTAGTGAGCATATATTAAAACTTGAAATTCAGGCAATGTGGCAACACACCACATTGACTATTGCAAACGAACGCACGAGGGTATATTAGTAAAAAGAAAATCAAAGTGGGAAAGAAGACGGAGTATATTAGTCAATTTGCACGCCTTTGACCATCAGGAACAGAAAAGACTAACTAGTGTTAGTGAAAATGACATAAATTGTTACAAAACGTTAACAACAATGACATTTTTTGTAATTCATTTTTAGGAGTGGCTGAGAACGAAAAAATGGCCAACCATAGGGGCATAATTTGTAACTTACCCTAAAATCAAATAATTATTTGCACATGTGTCCATAAAAATTGTGGTACCATATAAAAGTTAAGGGTGTGTTTGGTTTGAGTCATGGAACCACAATGAGTATTGATATAGGAGTGAGTTAGAATAAGAATAGTTTATGACTCTAAATTTATTTTTTGATTTTAATTTTTTTTTAAGAAAATAATCGGGTTTGATTAATCATTTATAACATTTACAAAGAGGTGGATTTTAATTGGTTTTTTAGAAAATAATCGGGTTTGATTAATCATTTATGACATTTACAAAGAGGTGGATTTTAATTGGTGAGAATAAAAATCATAAAAGAAATGTTGGGTGGTATGTAGTATAACTAATAAATAGGTTTGAATCCAACATTTGAAAGTCATAAACCTTAACCAAACATCTACAATCACAATCATTGCATTTTCATTCCACCATACCAAACACCCCCAAAAAGTTTTAAGTTTCTAGATGAATGTAGACTTGTTTTGATATACTGATTTCCTCACAAATGGTAATGAAATTTTGATCAAGTTGTATCTGTGACATGGTTAGAGTGCTAAGTGTGGAGTGGTATTCGTCCGCCGAGAGCATCAAAAACGGACAAACAACGTGTTGTATTGCACCAAGTATCATGCCATTCGTGTGTTATTGATACATTAGGGGCTGCAATGAACGGTGGCATTCGTCGCCTTTTTTTTTTTTTTTTTTTGAGTTGGTGGGTATTTTTGGAGGGGTATTTTGTGGGACCAACAAAGTGTTATTGTTTTTTTTGGGAGCCTATTTTAGTTGGGGCATTGATTGGCACACTCTCATTTGTTATTTGTACACTCAAATGTACAAACTGATAAAGCAGCATGAGATAAATGTACAACTGCTTAATGCACAAATTTGAGTGTACAAATAAGAAATTAAAGTGTGCAAATCATTAGCCTTTTAGTTGTTGGTGTGCCAATAACGTATTATTTCATCACTCTTAAACCTTGCACTCTTATATCACCAATAAAAAATGTTGTGGGCTCAAGTCCCTCAGTGATGAAAGTGAGACTGTTATATACAGTAGTTTCGAGTACGTCTACCTTTTCAGAAAAAATAAAAATAAAAAATGTTTTCGGGGTGTCTAGGGAATACAGGAATATCACGGTTAAACAACGTATATCTTAATAAAACCCTTATTCTTTTCGAGTAAACTTAAAACGAAAAACTTCATCAATTTACAACGTATATCTTAATAAAAACCCTTATACTTGTAACTTGTAAAACATGTACTCACTCCTAAAAAAAACTTACTAATTGTACACTTTTGAAATGTGTAAATAGTATTGAAAATCTTACATTATACTAGTGAACAAATGCTAGTTTATGAAACAAAGATTACATTACAATATCTTGTAATAACATTTTTATAACGTAGTTTTTAGAGCTTTGAGAGAAGTAAAATAACACAAGTTTCCTAGTATGTTACATTTCCAGATGTTTTTTTTTCAAACCGATAGTTAACCAGGTTCTTGAAGTGGATCTTAGAAGCAGGAAAACCTGTCATGATAGGATACCTACAGAGGAGCAACAAAAGCACACAAACTTAATACATAGCAGTAGCAAGCAGTAATATTATCAGCCATTACAAAAGATAGTTTCAAAATAGTGAATCAACTAGTGGAAACAAGTAAATAATCTTCCTGGCATAACCGGTAGCTGAGAACAAGGTTCTCAGACTTTTTCTAGATATAATCGAGCCCGGGCAGTAGCTAAGCTTATATCGGCAGCTAAGACACAGTCAATATTCAAATAGTTTATTAATAGCTAAAACCAACACAGACACAAGCATTTGTGTATAGAGACAGTTTACAGCAATGAAATGCTCATGTGTTTGCATAAGTAATTCGCACATCAGTTTCCTTTAGCACATAGACGACAACACCAACTTAAAAACTTTAAGGAGGAGCAAACACGTACATAAAACTATTCATATTATCAACTTACCCCATTATTGCATAACATACCTATTCTGGTACGATAGCTGTGGTTGTTGTATAGTAACTTACCTCGAGACAGCCCAGGGTAAAAAGTTTCATCATTACTCAAAAAGTCCAAAGGATTATCCAGCTCCACAACATAGTTAACAACCTGAAAGAGTATCAAAGTGCAAATAGATTTAAGCTGAAGATCTTTGGTTAGATCCCTGTTTAGGTATTCCATAGTCCTTCGTGGTTCATAGGTTAGTATGACCTCAGACTAAACAGCCTTGAGCATATAACGACTAAGGAGGTGTTTGGGATTGCATAATTTTGCTTATGCTTAGAGCGTATTGCTTATAAGCACCTACCATGTGCTTATCTAGCAATGCTTAATTATTTCATCAAATTTAAGCAAAGGGACCAATAAGCCGTAAGTAATCCAAACACTTCAAAAGTTTATAGTTTTTGAAACATAATAAGCCAATAAGACCTCTAAAATATGCGAACTCAACCTCTCTCTAAAAAACTTATATGAGATGCACAAAAAGCCTCCAACTGAAACACCAAGGTATTATGCCTTTTACAAGTGAATGAGTTGAATTGGATTATGTTTTATCTCTGACAGTTCAAATGGATAGAAAAAAGGCTAAAAAAAGGGGAACATGTCAAATGGGTTAAAGATTGCCCAAAGTGTATTGTATTGTGTACAACCTAATAATCCGCATGCTAATAACTGGCACTGAATTTCCTGAACCATTTATGTCATTTGAGAAATAAAGATCGGTCTCACTGCACTCAGCGAGCGTTGCAAGTGAAGCTATCTCATATCAGAACCTCACCACCAAAGGAAATAACATTGCTCAAAAATAATAATCAGATAAAAAGGAACAACAACCATAGTCTATTATGTCTATATATAAAACCATTCTTACAAATGTAAACATGAATCAAGATAGTTATCGAATATAAGTTACATTTCTATCAGCGGCAGCTAGACAGGGGACAAAATCGATCTGTGTGTTGACGGGAAGTCCATGTTCAAGTTCCATTAGAAGTGCAATCCCATGTCTGCTGGCACGTCTTCTATCTGTTATGTTTTCTTATAACAAGTTATCTTATTATTCTTATGTATATCCTTGCGATCGTTTGCACAATACTGGTTTAGTCCAAGCCTATGAAACTGACTTCTAATATCAAATAAAATCCTGAACTTTGTGTACCATGTTGGTTTTATGGACAATAAATTAATAGACGTGTGTTAGGATCGAACTCGAGACTATGGGATTGCACACTTTACGTATGAGAATTTAAAGTTAATAATTAAATATAAATGTTATATTTATTTATTTATTAAACGAAATAACTAACGGACGTTAAGTAATTAATGTAATGGATTAACGGTCGTTAAATGTTTATGGAAAAGGATTAAATTGCAAAAGTTGGGAAGGTTCCGGAATCCCTTTAGGGATCCTAACCGATCGGCCATAAGGAGAAACATGGAAACAAAAACCAACTTGTTCACCAAGTTTGCTTGGGTATATAAACAAGGCTTGGGGTTTTATTTTTCCATCTCTTGTGCTCATTAGCTAAACCCTAAAACAGTTTTGTGTTTTTCTTTGATCCAAACCGATCGTACACCACCTCTTGGTGTCGATCTACTCTTTTCCTATAAACCAAGTTATTTGTTTTATAAAAACTAGCATTACTTTAATTCGGTTTAGTACGTGTGTACAAGAACATAGTAATAACATACTTTTGTTATTATCTTGGATTGAATTACAAAACG
The DNA here is from genome assembly GCA_019973895.1 of Chrysanthemum seticuspe. Lineage (NCBI taxonomy): Eukaryota > Viridiplantae > Streptophyta > Magnoliopsida > Asterales > Asteraceae > Chrysanthemum > Chrysanthemum seticuspe. The sequence continues at coordinate 31,787,262 of BPTQ01000004.1, read as the reverse complement.
GTAAGGGGTAATTCATATAATCCTATAAACCCTAATTAGGGTTCATCCTATTGCTAGTTTGTGGATTTGATTCTTGTTCGGCTAGAATCAAGTAAGGTACGCATACTTTATTCTTTAGTTAATTAATTATTCATTATATGTTCCTATACGCTTCCGCACTTACTTTGATGTTTATTGTTTATATTTATGATTAGTCATGTTATATAATTCCAACAGTGGCATCACGAGTCATTGGTTTTAATGAGTAATTAATTACTAAACACGTAAAAAACGGATATTGTATTGTGTTTGATATGATTTATTCTAGGGTTTTGGTTATGATTATATAAACCCTAATTTTAGGGTTAAGGATTTTGCCCTAAATTTGGTTTTAAAAAATCTATTATGGATCGAAAATTTTTTTTGGGTGGAAACCCTAAAATTTTTTTTTAGTCGATTTCCTAAATTTTTTTAGGGTTTATATTAATTGTTATGTTATCAATATCGAAACCTAGATTTAATATATTTGTTACGTGATAAATTCATGAATAAAGTGTTATGTGACATGGAATTGTATGCGATCTTGTGACTTTATTGAATAATTGTTATGTTATATCCATGATGATACATGCATGTTTGTCATGGATAGTTGCTTGTATTATTATTTAATTGTTAAGATTGGATTAATTGTTAAGTTTTATACACATGTATATTTATGATAAATCTTGAATTGGGGATGACTCCAATTATATACATTAATGAATCAATTATGTGCAATTTGGTATATCATTAATTATGGGTTTACGCAATCGATTCGTCGATGTATGTGGCTCACTTTCAATTGAGAGAGTGAAAGCCCTAATTAATATATACGTTAATTTAACCTAGACATTGATTATTAATAGGGTTTTATCGAATAAGTTGCATGTGGCTACTTGTTTACACGTATAAATTGTTTATTATGTGCGCATTGTTTTTTAGTAGTTTATTTTTTTATTGGTATTACTTGTTTGTTTATTATGTTAGACAGTTTTAAGCAAAGGGTAATTTTGAATAGAAAAATAATACGGACTAAACAATGGCGAAATTTGATTTGTTTTGGAAGAGTTAAGTTTTCAATAGTTTAATTGATTGGTGACTTTGGTACAATGACTGAACGGCTCACCCATTAGAATGAACTATAAAGGGGTTATTTAAGAAGTGCGCACAGTCACACTGAATGGATGTCTAAGGTTATGCTTTTGCGCTTACCTGGTCCTCTGCCCTCTGTAAGTTCGAATGGAGCTACTTAGTAAGCCATAAAAGTACAAGCTCATCTTAAGGGCGAATTAGTTTTAATTCCATGCGCCACTTCGGTGGTAATTATCCGAAACACTAAGTGTTTACACTTATGCAAAAGTACGGTATAATGGATGATAATTAACACTAAATTCCTTGATTGGTGAACCCAATACCTCAATCAGAACTTTGATAATTTGATCTTTATGAATTGGTAATAAAAAGTTTTTTATTAAAATTATGCTACAAGATGAATGCATGACATCTTTGTACATATTTGATTTGACCACATAAAATCAAAACTAGTACCCTTTTAAATTAAGGTATATGCCATCTAATTAAAAGGAACACTTGAAGTTGCAATTTAAGTCATGAGAGTACTTGGCTAGATTGTGATGGAGAGGTAAATCTCTATGTTAAGTGAGACCTTACATGGACATATTTGCAGTTCTTTAAGTTAGACACTTAAGTTGAGTAGGAAGTGAGATCTTGGACTCAATGGCATAAGATGGGATAAAACATGTTTATATTTGTAATAGCGTTGGAAAATATAAATCCCATAATGATCTAGGAGTTGGAAATTGTTTGCCAATTAATGTTCGACAGATTACCTTATTATATGCGTTCGTTGCTAGCAGATCAACTGATGTAATGAACCTATGATAATTTGGATCCTAGTTTTCGAGAAAATTCTATGGTTATATGAATATTACCTTGGGTATTTTATTTTATTGAAAAGTTTAATTATCGAAAATACTAAAATTGAATTTTGCTAATTCTTTAAATGTATTAATGCAACATTAAATCGTAAACGTAGTTATTCTTGTATTGGTAAATTGATCTACACCTGTAAGGGTTTTTTGTAGAGTCAACTTTGCTAAGAGAATAAACCTAGTCCTCTTTTCACGCGAAAGAGTGAGATTCAACCCTATTCCTTTTCATGAATGAAGAAAGGTATGATAGGACAATTAGAATTGTCTAAATTCTAAATACATAACTCGTAAGCAAATTTTAATAGTTAAGAAAATTGCATATTTCTGAGTTATTAAATTAGAAGCTAGACTAATTACTGTATAATTGGTAAAAGACAAACTAGCATATTTTATCTAATTGTTGTGCTTTGACCATTTAAAAGTACTACTTACAATTGTTGGAATAGTAGAACTATTAAGAAAGAAATTGCATGCCCAATTTTTCAAGTTAATAGCATTGATGGATAAATTCATCATCTACATAGTAGAATACATTCTTTTAAGTACATTTGTAATTGTTATGTATGGACTTTCTCAAAGGTGTAGGAAGTAAATAATACACTATTTTCTTTCACTGGTTAATGAAACACTTACAATGTTGTCAAATCCAGTGGGAGTGTTGTGTTCTTATTACTTAATAAGGAATTAATGTAATGATCTCTTATTCAGTGGGAGTTACAAGCTTTGTCATCTTGGTAGTAACTCAGATTATCTCTAGAATGTCTTACGATAATTACTTTCCACTTGTAGACACTTATGTTTTCAAGGATAGTCATGTACGTTTCCTTATTAGACAATGAAGTGGTTCTACATCTACTAGTTATGCTAATATCAATGACACAATCATATTAGTCACATAAACAAACATATGTCGTGTTGTTTATCTGCTACATGATGTTGTTCCATGCACAAGTGGGAGAAATCTATATTGTGTGCAAGGTACAACATATAAGTATATGATTTAACGGATTCTCTTGACTGCAAGGTAAGAGACTAACGTTCTAATATAACTTGTACATATCTAATTCAAGAAACATTTGGTGTTGAAATTTACGTCATGTGAGAACTTGGCGAGATTGCAACAACAAAGTAAATCTCTATGTAAAGTGAGATCTTGCATGGACATATTTACAGTTTCTAAATTAGACAAGTATTTAGAACATGTGTCAAAATGATATATAAGACTACTTCAAATTAGATTTTTATGTATTATTAGAATGACATAAATGAAGTAATCTAATACTACTTCAAATTTGTTTATTTATGTATTTTGGAATGACATAAATGAAAAATAATGTAGTCCTGCATTATTGTGAAGTAAAATAAATTAACTTGAAATTACTATTGAAACCAAGAGTTGTGTTCATAATTACTTTAGTTAAACATGTTTATGATTCATTGTAAAGACATAAACATAAAGTCTTTTAAGACTTATAATAAAGTAAGACGTTAACTTGTTATGTTTTTTAATTAAGACATATACAAGAAGTCATCAATGATTTATAACGTATAATGGGATTATAACAGTTTATGTTTCTTGTTGAGACATGGATATGAAGTGACTTGGTTAAAAGGTACTTCTGTTATAAAACATGTAATTGGCTTGGAAAGTCTATTATACCATTAAGTTGACTTAGTTGGTATATAGGTAAGCCAAAAGAAATATGTTTATCTTATATATTGTTAGATTGTCGTACAATATTAATTCTAATGAATACCATGTTCAGTTAGGAGAATCAAACTCTATTTGATTTGTTTGATTCAAGATAACCATAACTTCTTTCTTAAAAAGTAACAAGGTTAGAAAATTGAGTATGGATTGAATATACTCAATATGACTCCAATCTAGAAGATTGTTAAAACACCATTTCATTATGGAATGTGATGAATCACATTAAGTTTTAAAATTGAATATTCTGAATTTGTTAAACTATTAATGAATAGGTTATTAACAAAGTAAAATCAGGAATTATCAATGTGTATTTGTAATGTCCCAAATAGAGAACAATGTAGTTTTGCTCTAATTGCTAAGTATATATAGATAGTCTATATATTACAAAAGGCAAGTGGGAGTTTTTTTTTTATCTTGAAAGATAAAATTACAAGATACATAATCTTCTAAAACACACTAGTAAATATCATGATGAGGTTAGACATGAAAATGATAGACCTCAAGATGATGGAATTTTCATTCATAGATCTGCAAGGATATCTCAGATATTTGATTTATATGCTGAGAAGAAATATGAGTTACAGGATTATAGTAAACCTGATAATCATTATGATGGATTACCAAATATTGAATTGGGTAAATTACTCATACTATGCATGTTAAAGATGCTGTCCATAAAGATAATCAATTTTGGAAATTTGGTTTATCTTAATAGTTAGACTAGAGAATGGAAATGAGCTTCTTCAAAGAGATGAAAAACCCTAGTGGTTTGAATTTCTATGTAGAAATCATATGGACAATATTCTACACATATTTAATGCATGTCTTATGACAAGATTATTAATCATACTTAAGAAATTAATTGTGATTGAATATTCTTTTCTAGACACATTAAATATATAAAGATGATAATTGTCATACTTGTTTTCATTAATATGAAATATGACAATGGAATATCAAAACTCTTTCTTGAGAAATTACTTGAGCGAGGACGGTAAGTAATTGAAAGGTTTTTTGAATTCATATAATCTTTGGAAGTGTACGAAGTGCAATAATTCATGAATGGATAAATGCATGCATCTATGAAATTATTCTTATGTTAAATTATTAAATCCATTTTTGATTTATAATTAAAATAAGATAAATTTTAAGTATTCCTGAAAGCTAGTGGGAGTATTATGTTAAGGTTTTAAATCTTATATGTTGTATAACATATGATAAGTAACATTCCTTGAAAGCTAAATGTTAAGTCTTAGATTGGAATGAAACTTCACTTGTAAGATTTAAGAATTAAAACATACAACCTTGGAATATATGTTTATTATTAATAAACATGTGCAGTAAAAATAAATGATTCTAATAAAACATGATATATCATTTGAGAAATGGATAAATATCTTTTGACAAGATAGAACGTGAATGTAGTCTAAGTTTGACCTGTAGATTCATCATGTACATCATGTAGTGTATTAAAATTGTTGTATCATTCTTGAATAAGAAGTGATTTGACAACATTGATATCTAACTAAAAGTTATTAGATAACTTGTGTAATGAATATTCTAAAAGAATTACATCCTCAGCCTGGAATTGCTCCTAGATTCTATGGATGAACAATATGTCAAATGTTGTGCAAATTGTCATCAGCTTTAAACTTGAAAGTTAGGAAAGCATCAAACATTACACAATAAGATATTATAGTTTACGGAGTTTTAATGAGCACATTGTTGTTTGTATACAATGATGCTGGTTTAATTGAGATGACACTCAATACTAGTCATGGTAGGATTTCATCCTTGTTAATGGCCATGTGAACTGGTTGTGCTACTAAGAGCACAGTTGCATTATACATTAAAAGAATAAGAATACTTTAAACTTTGAAATGTTTGAAAGTTTAAATTGTCATAAATTGGTGATAAAGGATGTCACACACTTTATGAATTATTATGTGGATTGGTGAATGCACACATACAAGGACTTCACTAATTGAATTCTTGAAATAAGTATTCTCAAAATTATGAGAGATCAAGTTGGTTGATTTATGCTTGTCAACAAGTATGATTGTCATTACTTGAGGCATAATTCATCAACTGGAATTTTCATGCATTGATGTATTTGGTATTTGGATAAGGGATGTTAAACAATTGTTATAATATAAATCAAATACTTGGTATATTTGATTTTATAATATATTGTATCCTATATTTGCATGTTTAATCCGTGAATAAATTTATTTATTCTAAATCGTCCGTTGTCGATTAATGATATGGGAGTATCATTAAACTAAGACAAATCTGAGAGATGTGGTAGAATATACTTGAAAGTATATTGATGAGAATGCATACCATTTTCAGATGATATTCAATGAATTGAATATAGGACTTATCCCAACTACATAATTTACTTTGTGGATATTGTTATAAGTAAATTATGAATAGTTATCCTCAGACTTGAGATACCAGATAAGTGTCATGAATGTAGTGCACTTCTGTGGAACAACTTAACGCTATACGTAACTGGTAGTCATAAGAGTTGTTTCCTGAAGTGTTGCAAAGTTTGTGGGTTATTCTCGTAGTCAAGATAGAATTTGTTCCTTCAAATTTATTTTGGAGTTTAATACTGTTGGGCCCCTCGTAGGGTTAACAAGATGTTTGCATGGCCATGCCCAAAGTTCTCCCCTGAATATGTTCAGAAGATTTGGTAATCTTGTTCAATCACTAATAACGAGAAACAGAATGGTTGAATAAAGAATGACTTAATTCCATATCTTTATTTAACATGGTATTAGAAACAAAAGGATAATAATAATGAGAAATCATTAAAAGGTTTTCCAGGAGCCTTGCTCGAGTTGTACTAGAGGCATCGAAGTGTTGCTAGACGCTAACCGAATGTGATCACTCTATTAAGATATGTCCAAGTGGGAGCTGTTGGTTTTATGGACAATAAATTAATAGACGTGTGTTAGGATCGAACTCGAGACTATGGGATTGCACACTTTACGTATGAGAATTTAAAGTTAATAATTAAATATAAATGTTATATTTATTTATTTATTAAACGAAATAACTAACGGACGTTAAGTAATTAATGTAATGGATTAACGGTCGTTAAATGTTTATGGAAAAGGATTAAATTGCAAAAGTTGGGAAGGTTCCGGAATCCCTTTAGGGATCCTAACCGATCGGCCATAAGGAGAAACATGGAAACAAAAACCAACTTGTTCACCAAGTTTGCTTGGGTATATAAACAAGGCTTGGGGTTTTATTTTTCCATCTCTTGTGCTCATTAGCTAAACCCTAAAACAGTTTTGTGTTTTTCTTTGATCCAAACCGATCGTACACCACCTCTTGGTGTCGATCTACTCTTTTCCTATAAACCAAGTTATTTGTTTTATAAAAACTAGCATTACTTTAATTCGGTTTAGTACGTGTGTACAAGAACATAGTAATAACATACTTTTGTTATTATCTTGGATTGAATTACAAAACGGTAAGGGGTAATTCATATAATCCTATAAACCCTAATTAGGGTTCATCCTATTGCTAGTTTGTGGATTTGATTCTTGTTCGGCTAGAATCAAGTAAGGTACGCATACTTTATTCTTTAGTTAATTAATTATTCATTATATGTTCCTATACGCTTCCGCACTTACTTTGATGTTTATTGTTTATATTTATGATTAGTCATGTTATATAATTCCAACATACCAAACTAACAACACAAAGTTCACTTGATAATGTTTGGATTCTGAATTTAGTATCGATGCAATCTTGATAATAGTCATTAAACAAGATGTATAGGTTTAACTTCATGAACAAATCAGCAATGCTCAAATTGATTAGTAACAAAGTATACGGACTGAACTTGTATAAAACAAAGCTGTGGAAGAAAAGTTGGATGACCCAAAACAAAGGGAACTTGATCACAGTTGCCATGAAAGTGTCATGAAGCTAATATCGTACTAAATACCTCCATTAATGTTATTGACTATTGGTACTTAAATAAAATCAGATCTAGAAGGGAATGCAAGGGTTATCTATTTAGGATGAGTCAAAATGAGGTAGTTACTATGAAAATGTCATGAAGTTGATATCACAACTCCATAACCGATAGTCAATGGACAACCATGTATTAAATTGTGGGTTCGATTGACCTGTTTTTCGATGGACAATTCAAGCACACAAATTGATTTATAGAATTTGAAATGCACCTCAATGTGATTGTAACATCGAGAAACTCTATTTAATTTAAATATACTCCTAGCTGACAAAATTGAAAATTTTTAATTATCTTTCGTTGAAAACATCCTTACAATAAGATTCTACGAAGGGGCGGACCGAGAAGGGTTCCCCGGGGTGCACGGGAACCCTATGAATAACACATATTTTTTGAAAAAGCACCTGGTCCCAAATCAGTTAATAAAAGTTTACCTTCCACAAGACTTTATTTTGTTCGCATTATATCAGATATTTCATTGAAGAACAATATTGAGAAATATCATTTTAACATCGGAACATGTTAAGTTATTGAGAAATATCATTGTACTGATAGGTACCTCATTGCTATGTTAGAAACTTTTTAACTAAATAGTCATAGGTTTTAATCTTACTTAAAACATATGAAATCTATGTATTGTGTGTATATATTCTGAGATAATTTAATTGCCATTAAAAATTAAACATATAGCCATCCAACAATATGTAGATGTCACACTCGATGATCAAACCAGTTTTTTAGGTGATTAATACGGAGTATGGAGTAGCAAAGTATAGGGACCGAACTTGTAGAAAATCAGATTTTTGGATATATCTTTTTATATAATAACAGAAAAAATAATAATAATAAAAAATTTGGCAATTGTTCATTTTAATGACCAACAGAGAATCTTATTTTTTAAATTCGAGCATTTCTATTGGCCAATAAAAAATAAAATTAGCTTCTATTTGGCCAAATTTATCTAAACTTCGTCCAACATAATATATATGTATAAAAATATGTGCGTCAATTTTATAAAAGAAAAAATTAAAAAAAAAAAAAAAAGTAATGAACAAAACTTTAGTAGTTGAGTTTTAAAGAAATTATATGAAGATAAGTTTAAACTTATCAGTTTTCATATGTTTTACTAATTTTAAAAAATATTAAATATTCTCTTATATTTAATAATTTAAATTTATAAATATTATTATCAGTCTAGATAAAATTTATGTATATGCACTGGATTATAACTATCAAAATAAAATCATTAGTTATTGTGATATATAATTAAATCCACAAGTTTATACGTATACGAACAATTCATTTATTCATGTTTATGAGTTTAAGTAAGTATATATCCGCAAAGGTAAATTATCTTTTTACTATATGCGTTCAATAATGACTCATGTTATTTCTTTTTATAAGTTTAACCCGTGCGTACACGGGTCTATGAAACTTAACTACAACAACATTTATTGTTAACGGCAATATAAATATTAAAATGTAAGCACGGATTACTGTGATATGAAAATAAAATATACGGGACTTATAACAACGGCTCATGTTATTCCTTTCGAAATTTTTAATAAGGATAATCATCTTTTGTAAACTTTATATTCTAACTTTATCAATGGACATTATGTGCTATTAAACTCATTGACTGTGTACAACATAATATCAATAGTTTAATATTTTAAATATAATATCAACCTCAACACTATGCCTGTTAAATAAAATCAAATCCTTCATCCAAATATATTCATACAAAATATTAATCGATATTGATATCTAATATTTTTTTTTAAGTAAAACCCGTACTTATTTTTTTTTTAAACGGCAGTTATAACTATCTCATAATTTTTACACCACAAATCTATCTCACATGTCTTAAGCATGACTTGAATCCATAACTATTTGGTTAAAGAGCTTTTCACACAACATGGATACCAGGGCCGTCTCGTTAAGTTTGATGGCCCCATGCCACAATTACAAACGAGGCCCTCTAAAAATAATTATAATGGCAAAAAATGTCAATATTATAAATGAAGACTAAAAAAAGTTAAACAATCTCTTTTCTTCTTATTTCTTTTTGCGTTAAAAAGGAAAAAAAATATACTGGATCATAAAAAAAGTAACTTATAAACAAAACGTATAGCAGTAAATGACTCCATATTGGAATTCTTGATTTTAGCGAAGGACCTTTTTCCCAGTCAACAACCAAGAAATAAAAACATATTGACTTCCCTAATATAAATACTGAAAAATGCAAATAATGTATGAATGAGTTCTATAAAATGGAGGCCCTAGAAATAAATGGGCACTGTGCACTCGCACAAGTTGCACCCCCTTAACACCGGGCCTGATGGATACTATTGGGACGCGAACCCTTTGGTAAAAAAAAAAAAAAAAAAAAAAAAAAAAAAAAAAAAAAAAAAAAAAAAACGTGCATAGTTGTTTATTGAACTTATACCACAATTACAAAACATTTAACACGGCTAAATTTTTATATTCTCGTTTATTAAACTAAAACTTCAAAATAAATTTGATTTTTATGTAAACCTTATGTGTACACAAAACTTGTAACTAGTGAAACAGGAATGAGAAGTTGGATGACCCAAAACGACACAAGTCAAGAGTAACCCGTGTAATATTATATATCTTGAATAATACCAGATCGAAAAGGGAATGCAAAGTTGTCTCTTGTCTCTTTGGGATGAGATAAAATAAGGTAGGCTCTTTGAAAGTGTCATGAAGTTGATATGGTACCAAGTACCTTCATCAATGTTATTGACTATAATAGAATCTTAATAATCGATAGTCAATGGACAACCATGTATTCAATTTTGGGTTCAATGGACCTGTTTTTAGATGGACAATTCAAGCACACAATTTGATTTATAAAATTTGAAATGCACCTCAAAGTGATTGTAAGTTTGTAACATCGAGAAACTCTATTTAATTTAAATACACTCCTAGCTGACAAAATTGAAATTTTTTAATTATCTTTCGTTGAAAAATATACAATAAGATTCTACGAAGGGGCGGACCGCGAGGGGTTCCTCGAGGTGCACGGGAACCCTATGAATTTACCTCGAGTTGTATAAAATGTTAGTTTTATGGATATAAATTAGTAGTCGTTAGTTATGATCGAACTCGAGACCACGAGATTGCACACTTTACGTATGAGAATTAAAGTTTAATAATTAAATATAAAATGTTGTATTTAGTTATTAATATTACACGAAACGACTAACGAACGTTAAGTAATTAAATGTAATGGACTAATGGTCGTTAAGTGTTAAAGGAAACGAATAAAGATGAAATTAGATGTCAAGATGGTTCGAAAATCCCCTATGGGGTAGAACCGATCGGCCAAGGTTTAGAATTTTAGTCCTCCGTTAACTAACTCACTTACTTAGTTTATTCTCTGATGCACATAATGCCGTAAACATTTTGTTGTGATATATATAATACATATAAATAAAGTAAGGCTTTAATTCGTGCCGATGTGTGACCTAATCATCTATATCAATACTATCAGTAGTTGTAGTTATGTGTTTGTACGAAAGTATCAGCAACAATAGATTCACAACAATACTTTATTCAAACCAAAGCCTCAATAGTCGGCTTAGATTAAACCAACAATAGTGTCCAAAGTGTTACAAGGTTAGGTTAATGTCAATGAGACAATAACCAGACAAATACAAAGAAGAAACAAGATCAGTACAATGATCAGAAAAGAGAGAGTGTAAGATAATGACTGCACACACAGTTGTGTCCTAGATTAGGGGATGGTTTAAATAAGAGAATAAGATACACAATGACCCCCTCACCGGTTATAAGGAGGCATCAGCAGAAATGAACAGACATCAGCAGGAATGAACTTCTAAACCCTTTAAACCATTTATGCTTTGTCCATGATTAACACCTGTAATATGCCTGCAATGAACATAACTTGAAAACCATTAGCAATTGATAGAATGACATGTTTGCCACAGATTATGACCACAATTTCTAACATTCCCCCTTAATCTGTTGGGCAAACATGTCAAACAATATCAATTTTTCACACAAGAATTTATGCTGATAAACAGGAAGGTTTTTTGTAAGAATATCTGCAGTTTGGTTTGAAGAGCCAATCTTTTTGGCACTTATAACACCTTTTGCAATTTTCTCTCTGATGAAGTGAACATCAATTTCAAAATGTTTTGATCTTTCGTGGAAAACAGGATTGACAGCAAGTTGCAGAGCAGATTTGTTATCACAAAAAAGATTAACAGAGAGATTGATATCAACTTTTAGATCTTTTAAGATTTTTTGAATCCAAATAATTTCACAGGCAACAGTTGACATTGATCTATACTCTGCTTCTGTGGAAGATTTTGAAAGGGTGTTTTGTTTTTTACTTTTCCATGAGATCAAACAATTATTAAAGAAAACACAATAACCTGTGACAGATTTCCTGGTTTTTTTACATTTAGGCCAGTCTGCATCACTATACCCTTCAAGATAATTATCAGAGTTACTGAAGTTATACCTTAGACCTTTTCCTGGAGCTCCTTTTAGATATCTCAGAACATTGAGGGCACATTCTAAATGGGATTTCAAGGGAGAATGCATATATTGTGCAAGACAATGGACTGAATATGAGATGTCAGGTCTTGTATGGGTGAGATAAATAAGTTTTCCAAGTAACTTCCGATAACCAGTGATGTTAACAAGTAAAAGATCATCAGCAGTGGGTATGTATGGAAGGACAGAGTTGGGTTCCATAGGAGTGGACACAGGTTTGCACCCAAGAAGTCCAAATTCTTTGAGGAGTTCAAGACAATATTTTCTTTGGGTGAGACATATGTCATTTCCAGTTTTTAAAACCTCAATGCCAAGAAAATATTTTAAGTTTCCCAAGTCTTTGATATGAAATTTAGATTTTTGAAACTCTTTGAATAGGTTTATCTCATCAATGCAGTTTCCAGTAAGGACAATGTCATCCACATAAACAAGCAGAGCAATAAACTTGTTATTCTCTGTTTTGGTGAACAAAGAATGATCATTGACAGATTGAACAAAGTTATTTTCTTTTAAAACACTAACAAGTTTTTCATTCCATTTCCTGAGAGCTTGTTTAAGTCCATACAGAGACTTGACAAGTTTACATACTTTATTTTTATTGTTCTCATTACAGAACCCCTTAGGGATGGTCATATAGACATCCTCATCAAGGTCTCCATACAAAAAAGCATTGTTAACATCAAGTTGGAAAAGAGGCCATTTGTTTTTCACAGCTAAGGAAATAAGACATGTAACAGTAGACATTTTTACAACAGGAGAAAAAGTTTCATCATAGTCTATTCCTTCCCTTTGGTTATAACCTTTAGCAACTAATCTAGCCTTGTATCTATCAACTTCACCATTGGCTTTATATTTGATTTTAAAGATCCATTTGTAACCAATGGGAGTTCTATTAGGTGGAAGATCGGTTATATCCCAAGCATGATTTTCATTTAAGGCCTCAATTTCAGAATTCATAGCATCAACCCAATCACTGTCAAGAATAGCTTCTTCATAACAGGTAAGTTCAATACTTTTATTTAGGCTAGAGGCAAAGCAGTAATTATCTTTGTTAAGGTTAGAGTAATTAACAACCTTTTCAACACCATATTTAACTTTCCCTTCAACAATAAAGTCATTAAGATTACTGGGCAATTTAGAAACTCTGGTTGACCTTCTAGCAGTAGTGGCTGGCAAGCCTTCTTCTTGTTCAGAATTCTGATTTGAATCAGAAGATGTATCAGCAGAATCAGAAAATGCATCAGCAGGATGTGATTCATGTGATATAGTGCCCTCAGGGTGTGTATTTTCATCTATGGAAGTTGCAACAGGTTCATCATCCCTAGTAGGATGACCCAACACTGTGCCATCATCATAGGATGTCACTCTCCCTTCATCATTGAGACTTATTTGTGAGTTAAAGAAATTTTTGTGATTTAAATCTTTAGGCACATAAGTTTCAACAAAAGGTTTTGACAAAGTATTTTTCATTTTGAAGGGAAAAACAGTTTCATAAAATTTGACATCTCTGGAGTAAAAGAGATTTTTTGTCTCTAAGCTTAAAAGCTTATAACCTTTTTTTGCATTTGAATAACCAATAAAAACACTTTTTTCAGACCTACTACCAAATTTATCAGAGATGTTGAGAATGGTGGCATAGCATAAGCAGCCAAAGACTCTAAGGAGAGAGAGTGAAGGGTCATGCCCATACACAAGGGAGAAGGGAGACTTGCCAGAAAACACTGAAGAGGGTAACCTGTTTATGACATAAGCGGCATTTAGAACACATTCAGGCCAAAGACATAGAGGTAATTCCCCCTGAAACATAAGGGATCTAGCCACATTAAGGAGATGCCTATGTTTCCTTTCTGCAATACCATTTTGTTGTGGTGTATAGACACAAGAGGTTTGATGTAAAATTCCTTTTTTATGAAAGAAGTGTTGAAGTTTGTTATTGACAAATTCTTTCCCATTATCACTTCTGAATATCTTAACATTGTGTTCAAATTGATTTGATAGCATATGAGTAAAGTTAACAATGGAAACATAAACATCATCCTTTCCTTTAAGCATATACACCCAGACAGCCCTAGAATAGTCATCAACAATGGTTAAAAAATATTTGTAACCATATCTGCTAGTGACTTTATATGGTCCCCATACATCTAGATGAACAAGTTGACCAATTTTAGTTGATTTATGTTCACTTAGAGGAAATGGTTCCCTGGTTTGTTTAGCTTTATTGCAAGTATCATAAATATGGTCAGATTCAGATGTACTATCAAGTTTAAGAATGGGTTTGAGTATATGCAGGACTTGGTCAGAGGGATGACCAAGTCTTTGATGCCAGAGATTTCTAGAAACATGACAAACAGATATGCAGTTATTAGAAGTAATCTTACATGTAGAATCAATATCAAACATATATAACCCATTACATTGTTTACCAATCCCCACGATCCTTTTTTTATGTAAATCTTGTATATAGCAATTAGATTCATTAAACCCAACAAACATCTTATTATCTCTAGCAATCTTATGAACAGACAGCAGACTGACATTGTACTCAGGAACAACCAGAACATCAAAAAGAGTTAGGTCATTATTGACCTTTAAATCACCAATTTTAGTAATTAAGGCCTGAGTACCATTGGGATGTCCAACAGTTAGACCAAGATTTGAAATGTCAACAACATTGATTAAAAATTTTGCAGATACAGTCATGTGCTGATTTGCACCAGAGTCAACAATCCAACCAAGACTGATGTTTCCAGATAAAGTTTTTGTGTTGTTATTAAAAAATTTGTTGAAGTTCCTGAAAAATTTTTACCTTCCATGTTGGCATTAGCAGAAGACACATTGTTGTCATTAAGAAGACTCATAAGTCTGGAGAGCTGTTCATTAGACAGAGAGACAGGAGAGTTGCTAGCTCTATTATCAGTGACATGATTAGTATCAGTGGAAACATTGTTACTGCTGACAGGTTTAGCATTAAAGTTCCTTTTAACATATCCAGCAGGATAACCAACAAGATCATAACATCTATCAACAGTGTGACCAGGTTTTTTACAGTTAGTACATTTGAGATTCATGTTTGGCCCTCTGTTGTTTGAGCTGTTACCAGCATTAAAACCAGAACCTTTATTGAAATTGTTGTTGTTAAATCCTTTTTTGTTATCAAAAAATTTTCCACCATCAAAAGTTTTTGTAGCAAAAGCAGTAGCATTGGGTTTAGCAGAGCTATTCCCAGATGAAACATTTCTGTGAGACTTTTCTCCAGAGACAACAGAGAAAGCAGTTTTGACAATAGGCAAAGGGTCTCTGGTTAAAATATTACTTCTGATAGGAACATAGGTGTCATCAAGACCCATAAGAAATTGCATTAATTTGATTAGCTGATTGTGTTTTTCAAAATGTTTTGCAGCCTCACAAGTACAGGGAGGCAAGCTAATCATACAATCAAATTGTTTCCACAAAGAGTTAAAGTTGTTGTAATAGTCAGCAAGAGAAGACCCACTTTGACTAAGAGAGTTTATATTTTTATGTAAATTAAAAATAGCTGAACCATCAACCTTATCATAAGTATCTTTAAGATCATTCCACATTTCGTAAGCAGTTTTAGCATAGATAGCACCAGCAAATAATTCAGGACTGAGAGAGTTAAGAATCCAAGTGACCACAACAGAGTTATAGGTATCCCATTGATTAGCAAGAACAGGATTTGAGTCATCTCTTAAGCAAGTACCATCAATAAAACCTAACTTATTATGATTCCTTAAGGCAAAGGTCATGGCCATATTCCATATTTTATAATTTTCTGTTCCAGTGAGTTTGATGGAAATAATAGGAGTACCATTAGTGTTATTAGGGTGTAAATATAGAGCATCCCCAAAAGATAAGCTTTTTTCAGTGGAAGGACCACCACCACTATTATCATTACCAACAACCATAATGTAAACAATAAGAAAGGTAAATAACACAGAAAAATAACAGCTAAAGCAGATAAATAGATAAGAGACTGTAAAAATAAGAGCATGAAATTAAGAAACAAAAAGAACCAAGCCTGTAGACTGGGTAAACCAGAGCAGGTATTCATACCACTCAGAGGTGGCAGATCAAGATGTTAGTCTACCCGTTTGCACCCACAAAGACTTAAGTACTGTTGTTTGAAGGTGAGAGTAGACTTACAGAGCAATATGCAGCGGAAAGAACAAATCACAATTACCCTAGATTCACTTAGTCTAGGGCTAATTGTGAATAGGAGATAACCAGCGATTACGCCAATAGCAATAACCCCAAACCACCGTAATTTTTGATTGTTGCCGAAGAGATATCCCCAAGTTTCTACGAAGAAACCCTAGGATGGTGAATCAATTAAGATTATGAGCCTGACGCTCTGATACCATGTACGAAAGTATCAGCAATAATAGATTCGCAACAATACTTTATTCAAACCAAAGCCTCAATAGTCGGCTTAGATTAAACCAACAATAGTATCCAAAGTGTTACAAGGTTAGGTTAATGTCAATGAGACAATAACCAGACAAATACAAAGAAGAAACAAGATCAGTACAATGATCAGAAAAGAGAGAGTGTAAGATAATGACTGCACACACAGTTGTGTTGTAACCCTAGATTAGGGGATAGTCTAAATAAGAGAATAAGATACACAATGACCCCCTCAACGGTTATAAGGAGGCATCAGCAGAAATGAATAGACATCAGCAGGAATGAACTTCTAAACCCTTTAAACCATTTATGCTTTGTCCATGATTAACCCCTGTAATATGCCTACAATGAACATAACTTGAAAACCATTAGCAATTGATAGAATGACATGTTTGCCACAGATTATGACCACAATTTCTAACAGTGTTGTCACATGAAAACAAATCCAACAATTAGTTTTCATGTTTTTAGTAACATTATAAATTTAATAAATACCCTTAAACTTTATACCCACTATATTTTATATTTTACAAAAAATACAACAATATGTTGTTGTTTGTCGTAAGTATTATTATCATTGTGTATTAAACTATAAAAAGAAAACACGAGTTACTCTGACATGTATATAAATGCATAAGATTATACATATACGAATAACTCATGTTATTTCTTTTTATGAGATTTAGCTTTAAAAAAAAAAGTATTTTATTTTAAGCATCTGCATTCAATAACGACTAATGTCATTCATCTTTATAAGTTTCACCCGCACACAGTTATAAATTGGCTTAATTATTATCAACCTGAATATAGTTACAAAATTGAAGGCTCAACCTCACACATTACTGTGCGATGCAAATAAGTTGATGATTTTATACATATAACAGCAACACATAGTTTTTCAAGTTCAATATGTGCTCCTAAACACACATGATATCTATATCATGATATCAATAGTTAAAGGTACACTCTATCAACATAAATATCATGCCAGTTAACAAAGTCATATCTTTCGTTAAAAAATAATTTGTGCAAAATATTATTCGATATTTACACATAATGAGAAAATTATGTAAAAACTTAAGTACAAAACAATACAAATGGTTATAGTTTTCATAATCACCTACCAGTGTTCTTCTAATGTAGTCAAAACTCAGAAGTGTTAACCATTTTCTATTTTTATTTAAAAGCTTGTGATTTATTTGTTTATTATCCACGGTTGAACTTTGTTGCATGCACGAGTATTAAGTAGTAAAAAATTTAATATAATTTTATAGAAAAATCTTAAAAAGTACAAAATCATGGATATAAGAATTCTCACAGTATTTAAATTCAAAACAACATTATTAAAATATTATTACTCGTTATACTATTTGTCCGAACCTCGTGTGTGCACGAGTTCTAAAAGTACCGTACTTTTATGGAGTTTTTTTAAATGGACGAAAACTTACGCATAATTGACAAAAAAATAATCAATTTTAACTTTTTCAGTTGGCTAATAGAAGGCCTCGATTTTGAGATTGAGCTTTCATGTTTGTTGATGCGAAACATCCATCTTTTAGTTTTTTCCTTCCCTTGTTATATAAGACATGTGTTAGAAGCAAATTTGAGATGAACGCTATGTTTTATTAGTTCTAGCCAATATCTCGCACTTTTTATACTTGCCAAGTTATTGCACTAATGTTTTAATAATGTGACAAGTGAATGAGCTAATTTGGATTATGTTTTATGTCTCAGGTCAAATAAGTAAAAAGGCTAAAACAAAAGGGAACATCTCAAATGGGTAAAAAATTACCCAAAGGTATTCTATACCTTCTAATAAACTGCATACTGGCAGTGAACTTCCTGAACAATATATTTATGTCATTTGAGAATCAGTCTCAATGCACTTGGTCAGCGTTGCAAGTGGAGCTTTAAGAACCTCACCAACTAGGCCACCAAAAGCAATAATATACTGCTTATAATGATAATCAGTTAAAAATGAAATAAACAATAGGCACAAGAACCACTAGGCACGACTCGATCATAACATAATAAATAGGTCTATTGAACCATTCGTACATATGTAAACAGGAATCAAGATTAGTTGTCTAATTTTTTAATTTTTTTTCCCAACTAGTAAGAAGCTAGAACAAGTTACAAAGGATTGGATAGAGAGTTACAAGGGTTCATATCTATTCTATCCACTTAATAGGAACCTTTTTGTAAACGTTAGATTAAACATTTAGCAACTTGTTATGCATAGTGTGAATGCCTAGTGTATCGTAATAATAATAATAATAATAATAATAATCGCGGTGGGTCGAATTTTGCTACTCCAGCCCCGCCAGATTATATTATGAGGAACACACTTTAAGGTCGCATCAAGGAGTGCAATAAGGTGATCCACTTGGACCTCTCCTTTTTGCCTTGGTGCTACATCCTTTGGTGTGCAAGATTAGAGACTCATTTTGTCTCTCTCTTCAAGCTTGGTACTTAGATGATGGTACGATCATTGGAGATACTTTGACCATTGGGAAGGTTTTGGAGCTTATTATGATGGATGGACATCGCTACGGTTTGCACCTTAATGTCGACGAAACTGAGATCTTCTGGCCAAAGGAAGATCCTAGAAGCAGGCTTATAAGTGTTTTCCCGCCTAATATTACCCGGCCTTCGTGTGGGGTTAAATTGTTGGGTGGACCTGCTAGTGTAGACCTTGAGTTTAGTAGCGAGCTTGTTATGAAACGGGTTGCTAAAACCATTGTGCTTATGGATGCTGTTGCTAAGCTTAATGACCCTCAGTGCGAATTGTTGCTCCTTCGAGCTTGTGCCGGTATTTCCAAGTTATATTTTTCTATGCGCACATGCTCCCCTCGGGTCTTTGAGCTTGCTCAAATTTCATTTGATGCGGCACTTCCCTCTTCTCTAGAGCGTATTGTCACTGCTTGTGGACCTGGTTTTGGAGACTGGCCACACTACCTTTTGATTTTGGGGGGCTCGGTGTATACTCTGCAGGTGATGTCTTGAACTATGCTTTCCTTACATTTAGACTCCAATCTGCCATTTTACAGACTAAGCTCCTCCGAAACTCTGGAATTATAACTTCTGGATCTTCCTTTGATGATGCCCTACATACTTTTAATACGAAAATGGAGACCGACCTTTTGGACAACCCATATGAGATCGATGCCCCCAAACTCATGAAGAAATTGGCACATATATATTTCACACGTGTTACCAAAATGGTTGAATCCACCTTTTGCTTATCTACTCGACATATGGCTTTATGGAGATCGCAAAAAGAGGACTACACTTCTAACTGGCTTAGGGTGGTTCCGATATCCGGGTTGTGAAAGACCATGAATGCTAGAACTTACCGATGTGTGTTATGCTACCGATTAGGTGTCCCCCTTTTTCTGCTCAGATGCCATGCTCAGTTTATTCCAAGGTATTTGCTGGCGACATGTATGGGGACCACGCGGTATCATGTGTTGGTATCATTGGTATTAAACATCGGCACAATGTGCTGCGTGATACCCTTGCTGACACATGCTCTCGGTCTGGGATCTCGGCTCGTAAAGAGGTTGACATTGAGCTCTGCGGTGATAGGGACAAATCCTTACGTCTTGCTGATATATTGCTCTATTCTTGGGACGGTGGGCAAGATACATGTGTCGATTTGACAGGGTCGTCTCCCTTGATACAAACTAATATGGTTGACTTCGCACCGGGTCGTGCAGTGGTCGAAGCAACGCAACATAAGTGTGTCAAATACGATGCTAAATGTGCGGACAATGGATATAGGTTTCTCCTCTTCTCATTTTCTTCCTTTGGAGAGCTTGAGAAGGATGCGGTAACCCTGCTAAAGCGCATCTGAAGTTTCTCGTTGACTCAGGAGATTGGCGCACGTGCTGCTGAGCATATTTTTAGTATGATTAGTTTTGCTATAGCTAAAGGAGTGGGGGCCAGTTAGTTTCTCGGCTCCCCACAAATTTTTTGTAATTCCTATGATTTTTTTATGAAGTGATGTTTTATAATAATAATAATAATAATAATAATAATAATAATAATAATAATAATAATAATAATAAATCCATCCAAGCTTAGCAAACTGACTTCTAGCTAGAGGGACACAAGCTGTACGTACTGACGTACATGTGAGCATTCTAGTATATATAATCACTTATTCTCATATTCTCTTACATATATACTAAATGATGACGTATAGTCTACATCCGGGTCACGAACCCGGCTAAAGTCCAACACTACCTTAGCCCGGTACGAGTCGGGCTACACCGATTAGAGGTTTGGGCTCACGAAGGCCCAAGCCCAAAGCTATTCACGGAATAGATATCCGATATCTTCTAAATAAGAGGATTATCATTCCCAACCGACTTAGGCGGGATACGCCGAAGGTTGAGGAACACGGAACCAACGAGAATTCCGTGCGTATATAAAGGGAATCATATCCCTCGTTTAAGGTACGATCTCAAACCCTAATTCTCCTTAAACCCTAAACCGATTACTTACTCTCACGCCGGAGGATAATCGTGGGAGACAATCCCACGGTAAGCCTAACGGTGTCTTTTGTCTCTTAGTGCGCAGGTCTCAAGCAGCAATTTTCAATTGGTACGAGAGTCGGAGCTCCAAACCAGGAACGTCCAACTTTTGTATCAACAAGTGGCACCATCCGTGGGACCTGAAGCAGGTAAAACGCTTCGTCTGGGAAAACATTGTATGTCGCTTCGGTTTACCTGGCGAAATCATCTCGGATAACGGGAAACAATTCTGCGAAAATCCCTTCAAAGATTGGTGCGAGAAGTTGAACATCACACAGCACTTCGCATCAGTTAAACACCCACAAACCAATGGTTTAGTAGAGCGCGCAAATCGCAGCCTGGGCGAAGGAATTAAGGCGCGCCTGGACAGACACAAAGGAAGATGGGTGGAAGAACTCTCGCATGTTTTGTGGGCGCACCGCACCTCAATAAAAACTAGCACGGGAGACACTCCCTTTTCACTAGTCTATGGGACAGAAGCCGTCATACCGGCTGAAATTGGAATGCCAACTATTTGCACTACTGAGGTTAACATGGCAACTAATGACGACGAACGCCGTCTTGATTTGGACCTGCTGGAAGAAAGGCGTGAACGCGCATCTATAAGGGAGGAAAAGTCAAAATCAAGGATGAAAGGATACTATGACGCCAAAGTACGCAGTGTTTTCTTCAGACCAGGTGATTTCGTCTACCGCGCTAATGATGCGAGCCACGCAGAAGACATGGGCAAGCTCGGACCAAAATGGGAAGGACCCTACGAGGTTACTGAAGCATCAGGAACGGGCTCGTACAAGTTACGAGGCTTGGATGGTCGTGAACTGCCACGCACATGGAACATCTACAACCTCAAAAGGTGCTACCTATAGGAAGGGCTACGGCCCAGCGCACAGACGCTCCCGCACTTACAGTGCCTAATAAACATCTGTGTAGTCCCTCTTTCTTTTTATAATTGTCTTATTTACTTCTCATCAAAACTTGCAAGTATCAATAAAACGCCGCGGTTTCTAGCTAACTCCGCGACATATTTTAATTTGTTATTTCCATATACTGTATGTCTTAACAATTTTTTATTTTTTGCCCACGATGGCGTGCATGCACCATAATAAACCCACGATGGTTAAAGGATAAGTTAACCTACTAAACAACTTGTTGAGTAAGAGGGTTGCAAACCCATCAACACCGGATCACGCATCCTTGTTAAACACCTTGTTCTCAAGACGTTGGAATAAGTTCTGTGCGCATCCCACGACGGGTGCGCAACATTGCACATGTGCACGTTTAACAAATTTGGAACCAAAATACTTGCTTCCTTAATTTTATATTTACAGTACGCTGAATATTATTATCATACACGACTATGATAATACTTGAAATTTTTTTTGGATCTTCATACATGATTATGGCTTTCCTGCATTATTCACACGTGCATCTACATGTAACAATAAATACGTCTTTCACGTAAAGACAAACAGACAAATACCGCATCACAAATTGTAACAATATCCACGTAACCTCACTAAGAGATGATTTTATAACCACGAGTTATTACAACAAGATTGTTATTTCGCAACACTTAAACCTACCAACTATTACAACGCTCAATAGATGAGCCACCCACGTGGCTCGAAGTATCCTTGGCCTCGCCAAGCCTCTTCAACAGATCTGAATCCTGCCGAGACACAGTAGCAACACTTACTGGCACCCCATCTGATCTTGGCTGATGCGCCGCACCAACCCCGCACAAGATTGCTTTTCCCTTAATACCTTTCTTTTGGGCAAGTCTGGTCGCATGCGCTTCTAGTACCTCCTTCAAAGGCACTTCTTTCTCTAAGGCAAATGGATTCAACATATCCTTTGGACGCATAAAAACAGGTACCTGCAGCTATGAGTCATGGGGTTTCAAGGTGTAATCCGGCTGGGCTTCTGCACCCTCGGCACGATGACGAGCAAGAGTCAACCCTGCCATGATGACGTCTATAGGATAATCCTGATCACGCTCAAGATCGGCAATCATGGGGATTTCTAACTCTTTCATCCTTTTCATTGCAGCAACCAGGTGCTCATACGCTTTAGCATCATAATTTGGTACCTCATTAACAGGTACCTTCAGCAGTTCCGATTCATGCAGAGCCTCTACAGCTTCTGCCTTGCCGCGCTCCAGAGCGCACTGAACTACTTCCCCGAAGGCATTACGCACTTCTGGTGACTCCAGAGTATTAAGTGCGGCAAGACGAAGACCATGACCTACGAGCCACCTGCGCTCAGCTATAGTTGACATCAGCTGAGGATACAACTCCTCGTCGTACTCAATGCTAAGTTTGCGCAGTTTTGCCTCTTACACCTCCAGTGCTTCTTTCACAGTGGCACAAAATCCTTCAAGTTGGGATGTCATTGCATCTTTGCCCTTCTCTAGGTATTTAAGTACCCAGTGGCATGCGGACTTGTACCCGGCAACATCCGCACGCTCTTGATTTATTTGGCACATCAGCGCCAATTTTTCTTCAGTTTGCTTCTGAGCGTACGCGCTCAGATCCTTTGCCACCGCTTGGGCGCTATCCAGCTGCGCCCGGGTGTTTGCCAGTTGCGCCTCTAGCAACGCTATTGTTTGGTCCTTTTGTGCATCTTGATTCTCCCCACCAGAAACTCGGTCTTTCAGCTTCACGATTAGCGAAGCCTGATGTGCGGAGACCTGCACCAATTCTTCGACCAATTGCTCCATGGGTGCATCTACATCAGCAAGGTCTTCATTGTTCTGACTCTGTGGCTCAGAATGCGCTGAACGTGCAGGACTAGCCTTGGGGGGTGATTCTATAACCTGCTCCACCCTGCGTACGTTCACCAGAGAAATGTTAGATTCATAACTGGCACATCAACCAACAAATGAAACAATACATATACGGCATTACTTACTGCGGTCCCGAGATATTAGCAGAAGGGTGCAAAGACGCTTCATCAATGGATGATAATTCCACAGTAGGGATCACGGGGCGCTTTTTCCTTGAAGTGCCTGCACCATCATCTTCTCGTGTCCTTTTGCGGTTGAGCCCAGATTCTTGTTCTTCTTCCTCCATAGGGTGAGGCACAGCTACGGGCGGTGGCTGCGCCACAAGGGAAGGTACTCTGGGATTAGCAAGGCTTTGCAATGGCGTCGCCTCCACTGCGACTGAGGAGCTAGTTCCTGTTTCCCCTACATTCAGCTCCATGGTACGCCCTGCGGTCGCAGCTAGAATCGGCTCCTCATCATCCTTCAAAGGCCGTACTCCTGTCTTTACCCCTACGGGCTTTGCTAGCTGTACTACGGTAAATAGATCCATCTCTGCGCAAAACAAGACAACATATACACACAGGTTATATAATGCGCGAAATATAAGGAAGAATGCTCTTACATTATTTACACACAGAGGTACGGAGGAATAAGCACTCACCCTGGCCATTGGCGTCTAAGAAGATAGGGATCTCATCTTCGGGACCAAAATAATTGCGGCTGATTCCCATGTGTACCAAAAATCCCTCAGGATAGGCACTAATGGGGATGCGGTTAGCATTTATCAGTTCCGCATCCTCGGCGACATAAAACCCAGGCAACGGGCACTCATCCCTCTCTAATGTACCCTGGGTATAAAAATCATAATTCCAGGGAAAGCATGTATCATCTACCCAGAAGAAATACTCCCTCCAATTCCTAAGTGAATCTAATTTATCCGTATAACACTGCAGTCTACCAGCGCGCTTCGCAAAGGACACCCACCCATGTGCCCACGTAGTGTGATAAAAGGCGCGAAATAGGTGGATGGTGGGGTTAATCGCCAACAAACGGCAATTTACCTCAAAATTGGTAATTTTGGCCGCACCAATACAGTGCAACTGCGATATGTGTAGATTATAATAGTTTAACACGTCGCACAAAAAGCGTGACAGGGGCACACGTTGATTCGTGAATTCGAATAATCGTGTGTATACACCCACTTTCCCTTCGGGGAAATCCGCAATCGTGGCTCGCGCACCCGGAACAACCGGATGCACATCCAGGGGTATAAAGTACTCTGAGGTGAATTCCATCAGATCGCTCACAGTGTGGTCGGAGGTGAAGTCAGACAATTGTTTAACCATAGTATTATTGTTTTTCTGATGAAGCGCACGCGCGGTTACCTTTGTGGTTGGCTAATTTCTGGCTTGCAACTACTAGAATGTTTTAACAATGGTGGATGGAGTTTTACTGTGAAAAACCCGGTGAAAATGAAACGATGAGTTATATAGTTTTTCTCATCCACACGATAAGCGACACGTGGACTCCACTAACCCTAACTGTGTGGTTGAGATTGCTTGATGGGACACAGGTGCAGTAACTTTCCCCCGATTTACGAGGTGCCCATTTTTTAATATCACGGCTGGATACAATGTACCCAGCGCATACTTCTTTGGCTTCTTTGTTACGATTGATATATTTCTTATGGACTATGATTATTAGTCTAGCATCCGCAGTTACGCACTGCGCATACTAGACTGGGGGGACATGATGACGTATAGTCTACATCCGGGTCACGAACCCGGCTAAAGTCCAACACTACCTTAGCCCGGTACGAGTCGGGCTACACCGATTAGAGGTTTGGGCTCACGAAGGACGAAGCCCAAAGCTATTCACGGAATAGATATCCGATATCTTCTAAATAAGAGGATTATCATTCCCAACCGACTTAGGCGGGATACGCCGAAGGTTGAGGAACACGGAACCAACAAGGATTCCGTGCGTATATAAAGGGAATCATATCCCTCATTTAAGGTACGATCTCAAACCCTAATTCTCCTTAAACCCTAAACCGATTACTTACTCTCATGCCGGAGGATAATCGTGGGAGACAATCCCACGGTAAGCCTAACGGTGTCTTTTGTCTCTTAGTGCGCAGGTCTCAAGCAGCAATTTTCAATTGGTACGAGAGCCGGAGCTCCAAACCAGGAACGTCCAACTTTTGTATCAACACTAAAGATTAAAAAAAAAAACACACACACACACACATACACACACATATACACACACATCGTTTCGTTCATCTCATTGTTGATCAATATTTCACAAGCAAATTATTCATGGCTGGTCCCATTACTTCAGCTCTTGTGAGTGATGTGATAATAAGATTAGCTTCCGCAGCTATCCAAGAGTATGGCTTGCTTACGGGTTTTGAAAATGATCTTTCAGCTCTTAACAAAACTTTCAAACAAATCCAAGGTGTTCTTTATGATGCTGAGATGAAGCAAACGACGCAAAAGGGAGTGGAGGAATGGCTCAGATCTCTCAAATCCGCCTCTTTGGAGGTTGAAAACGTGCTCGACGAGGCCAAAACTGAAGCTATGATACAATGCCTGCGCCGGGAAATGGGCAAGAGATACAGAATAAGAGCCTTCTTTTCCTATCATAGAAATTCGAATATAGTCAAATTTAAGATTGCTCACAAACTTAAGAACATGCGGAAAAAACTGGAAGAGATTAATGCTAATAAATCTATGTTTCAGTTGACTCCCAATAATGTAAGTGAAGATGCCGTGGGATTTGGTGGTAAGATTTCAGACACGGAGACAAGCTCACTTGTGTCCAAGATCTATGGAAGGGATGAAGAGAAGATGATGTTGATTGATAAGATTTGTAACCAAGATATAGGCATCAGACATGGCGATGATGATGTTCGGGTCTATGCTATATGGGGCATGGGTGGCATCGGAAAAACCACACTAGCTCAATATGTTTACAACCATGAAACGGTGAAGTCACATTTCGAGTTAAAGTGTTGGGTGTATGTCTCAGCTGTGTTTGACGTCGAACGAATAATTAAAGCTATATGTGGCTCGGAAGATTCGAGGCTGGATGCTATGGTAGCATGCCTTCAAAACAAGTTACGGGGCAAGAAATTTTTTTTAGTAATGGATGATGTTTGGATCGAAAACAAGGAAATGAAAAAATGGGACAAGTTATGTAAAGCCCTTAGTTGCGGAGCAAAAGGCAGCACTGTCATGGTAACGACACGGAAGGAAGATACTGCCCAACTGATGGCTAAGAACCACGAGTTGCAGCATAATGTGGGATTTTTGTCAAAAGATGAGTCATGGTCGTTATTCCAGATGCTTGCATTCCCAGGAAGAGGAACGAGGGAAAACGTAAGGAAGCTAGAGCCTATCGGAAGGAAGATAGTTGAGAAATGCCAAGGCCTACCTCTAGCAGTGACGGCTGTTGGTACCTTGATGGCGATAAAATTTACGGTGAAGGAGTGGCAGCTTGTGAACAAGAAGTTCATGATGGAGATGCAAGACCATGGCATCTTACCTGCTTTGAGGTTAAGCTACGAAGATTTGCCTCCACATATGAAGATATGCTTCGCTTATTGTTGTGTATTTTCAAAAGGGCAGGAAATGAGTAAGGATTCATTAATAGAGTTGTGGATGGTAAATGAATTTATACCATCTCAAGGAGAGGTAAGCTTGTATGAGCTTGGTGAGGAAATTTTTAATTGTTTGGTCTCGAGGTCGTTTTTCCAAGATGTTGTGGAGGAGAACATACACAAAGGTGTGATATGCAAAATGCATGATTTAATGCATGATCTTGCGCAATATGTTATGCGACATGATTTTGCAGTTAAAGAGATGGGCAAGGAGTTGAAAACTCCGGACGAGGTGCTTCATCTCAGTTTATCATGTGGCGATTTTCAGTTTGCGGAACAGGAATTGAGAAGGTTAAGATCAGTGCGATCAATGTTGGTCTTAAATGATGATTATCATAGTAGCCTTCGACAAATCTCCAACCATGTGTATCTAAGGGTGTTGCACTTGAATAGAATAAAAAGCTCGACGTTGCCCGACTCAATTTGCAAGCTAATACATTTGAGATACTTAAAAATAGAACGCTCGGATATACAAGTTCTACCAGACACTATTATCTATCTCCAAAACTTGCAAACATTAATTTTAGAGTGGTGTTTGCAGTTCCGTGAGTTGCCTTGACATTTGAGGCACATGCGGAATCTTCAACGTCTAGATACCGGAAGTTACAGCCCCAATCTCCCGCAGATGCCTGTTGGAATAAAAGAACTAACCAACCTTCGAAGGCTTTCGCATTTTGTTGTAGGTAAAAGTGAAGGGGCCCAAATAGGTGAACTGGGAAATCTTAATCTTCTTGGGAGGGAACTGGAGTTATCCGGACTTCAGCATGTTGGAGGTTTAAGGGATGCCAAAAGTGCCAATTTGAAAGATAAAACAAATCTGAGGGCTTTGGCGTTAAGCTGGTCACCGAGTAGATACGGAACAAGTGATTCAGAGGTTCTTGAGGGATTGGAACCAAATTCGGGTCTACAGGATTTGACTATATTTTACTACAGAGGAATGGTTCTTTCTCCGAGTTGGCTGCTCAAGTTAGTCAATTTGACTAGTATTCAATTTTATTATCTCGAAAAGTGTGAACGTCTTCCACAACTCGGGAAATTACCCAGACTTAAGTTTATTACTTTGCAAAATATGGATTCTTTAAAGTGTTTCCATGACGACGACAATGCTGCGCCAAGGGACGATACAATCTTTCCTAGTTTACAAGAGTTGAGTATAAACAAGTGCACGTCGTTGGTTTCTTTGCCTAGCAAGTTCCCAAAACTGTCGTCTTTGTATATATCTTTTTGTGACAAACTACGTTCTCTGCCAGACGAGATAAAAAATTTCAAGGATCTTACTAAAGTTACCATTAAAGATTGTGAAATTCTAAGGATAAGGTGTGAAAAAGAGAAAGGAAAGGATTGGCATAAAATTTCTCACATTCCTCGTCTCGACGTTCAGTGAAACTCCATGGTAAGATTTCTCTTTTCTTTTGAGCAAAAGCATAAAAATGTTAACATATATTACTCTTAACTTTTTAGTTTATGTAAGGTATAGCCTACTTCTAATTATGGTAGTTTATCTTTACACAAGTCTATAGTAAAAACAAAGTATTTAATTTTCGATTTTTGAGTTGAAGATAAATATAGCCAAAGTAAAGGAAAGCGTACTCTTTTAAAGTATCAAATGTTGTTTATGATATCCACCATCATAAAGAAATCTCATAAGATATAACGAAATACAAAATTACAATTGTTATTCACTATTTATTTAATAACGCAAATACTTTGTTCACCAATTCTTTAATTATCAATCGAAGTTTGGTATAATATGTGAAGATGGTGTTGCTTTATGGTTTTAAGTCTTATTTATGTTAAGTGAATTTTATGGGCCTAAAGGCTTGTTGCTATGCTAAATCATTCACAATTCCTACGAAAGTGAATTAGGATCATATACAATTCGTTTTTTTCTTTCCATTCTTTTTCTGCCTGTGTATTAATGACTTTTCTTTTCTTTTTGTGGTTTGTCCAAAATTGCATCTAACATTCCTGTTAGTTTCAAGTTGCATTGGCAGTTCTTAACTTTGCAAAAAATACGCCTAAACCTTATGAGTAACAGACGTTAACTAATTCCGTTAATTAGCCTCATGTGAGGGATGTCATTTTAATTTCTTACCGGTCTTTCTTAGCCCCACTCACACACACATACCATTCATTAACTTCATTCTCGTTCTATCAGAAAATTCAAAAACCCACAATTCATATTTATCTTATTTCTTATTTTCCCAAAAAATCACATACACAAAGATAAACTCAAAAGAATAACTATTTTTCATAGGGAAAATGGTATAAAAATGCATCCAACTTGCCACTTTTTTCATTTTGTAGAAATCAAACTTTTTTTTCTCCTAAAGTAGTCAAATACTTCCTTAATATTCCTATTGTAACCCTAAATCATAATTTTTGTCCAATTAATTATGTTAATCACAATTAACCGGTTTTTAGTCTTATTACCTCAATTTTGGGTATCTTTTCGCTTTTTTGTCGACAAAGAGATGCGTCACCATATATATGTATACATGCTACATCTGCCAATAACTCACCACCACAACCACCTGGTTAAACCCAAATATGTGAATCACAAATCAAATGAAGTACATGATTATCGAAACCCAAACTACTTTAAAGCAAACAACGTGAAGTTGGATGTTGAGTTGGGATAGACAAAACGTGGAAGTGCTTAACTTTAATGGTTTATTGGTGGTTCTTATTTTATTTGCTAAGATATAATAACGGGTTACTTTTTGGAGCATAAATGTAGAGAGTGTTGTATATGCCTACTAAAGGAGACCTAAAGTTATACCTACTCCATTTATTTCATGACAAGTGTAATAAAGAATTATACCCTCATGAGGGATTTAACGGAACAAGTTAAGAAAAGTATAAACGAGGGATAATCGGTGTTTTGCGTTTCCAAGTTAAGGATCATCCGTGAACATAAAAGTTTCGGTGTAGGCAAATGCAATTTCAGGGTAGGCAAAAGGATCATCCGTGCAACATAAAAGTTTCAGGGATAATCGGTGTTATTCGTTTCCAAGTTAGGATCATCCGTGCAACATAAATGTAATTTACTCGTATTTAAATTTTGTATATATGCATGATATTTAGTTTCTATATGTTGAATGTTCTAGTATATAAGTCCTCTCTGTTATTATAATTTTTTTATTGTATCATCGAATTACAGGAAAGTATGGTAATCGTGTGCAAAAATAAGATCGTCTTATCACCATATGTGTACTATGAATATACCATGGGAAAGTCAGTTGTAAGGTTTTCTAGCATCTTGCTAGTGTTAAATATAAATATTCCGTTAAAACAAAAAGTTATAGTATATTGGGCTTATAGAATATGGAAAGTGGGTGGGGATTAGTGAGCGTGTCCGCAAATTAAATATTTATGATCAACTGGTCAAGAGTTGGCACGTTCAAAGTCAGATCTTTGGACTGATCACATCTCATATATCATTGATTCTATGAATGGTATTTCGATAGCTATGGTTAATTTCAATGCAGTTAGATCCATATCGAAAGACCAGGCTCCCTATTCGATACAAATGAAGCCATGGTTTTCAACGATTTCATTGGAAACCTGGATCTAACGACTTTAACATGGGTGGATGAAGGTTTACTTATGTTAATTGAAGTGGATTAAGGATGAGCAAGCTAGACGTGTGTCATGTTATATGTAATTTGTTTAATCACTAGACCAACAATCATGTTACAATGTTGGACCGTACGTGTTATCTCAGACCATTTTCCATCCTTTTGTCCAATGCTTGTGTCGATTTCAGGCCTAAGCCTTTTAGGGGAACGAAAATATATACTAGCTGTATTCATGTTTTGTAAAATAAAATAGAAGGAAGAATAATGTTATGGGTATTGCCCCAAATGGTTTTTGAATTGTAGATCCATTTCAGCTAAAACTGTATCGTGTATGACCTTTTTTTGGCTAGGAACGTTCTTTGAGCCTCGTGTGCAAAGGCCATTTTTTGTATTCCACAGCCAGCAATTTCGTAAATTGGATCTAGTAGACTTGAACATTTTGGATGATGAATTCATTATGGATGACATTGAAGCAGTGTGGGACTGTGTAGGTTCAAAAGGAAGGGCCTGAACGGTGGTGTGAACTTTAACTTTGTTAAGAAATACTAGAATCTTTCGAAAACACCTTTTTTTTTTTCCCTTTTTCTTTTTTTTCTTTTTTTTGCTTGCATATATAAAGCATTTTGAGTTGAATAGCATATGCAGGTTTGCAGTTGGGTGCAACCCGTCATTCATTTCTCTTATTCCGAAAAGGAAAGATCCTGTAGGCTTGTAAGATATCGCCCAATTAGTCGGCCGTGCTTATAAAGTTCTTGCGACACTCCAGCTCGCATCTATGCTTTCAAAGATGACACATATGTTTATAATTAGCTCCAACAAAAAGGAAGAGATATTCTTGATGCCTGATCTCCCAAAGTACATATTAAAGGTCTTGGCTCGGGATTACTATTTGACAGATTACGTGCGTTATTATCATTATATGAGTAATGATTAATCATTGATTCTTGGTTAACCTTTCATGGTTTGTTTATTAACTTGTCTAGTATTTGGAAAAATAGATTATAGAGTTAATTGCATAAATCGTCCCTAAACTTTAGCCAATATATGCGTTTCATCCTAACCATTTCGAAAGTGCAAAAATTATCCCTGTAGGAAACCATTTAGCAAATTTTCGTTCCTGATTGGGACGAAATGTGCAATTTGGCACTTTTAAAACATGCAATTTTCGTCCCAATCAAGGACGAAAATTTGCTCAAAGGTTTCCCATAGGGACGATTTCTGCACTTTCAAAATAGGGAGTGATACTCACACATAATAAATTGATGCACACACCACAGTTATGCATACACCATGTTGTAACATATTTATTAGTGATGTGATATTGTGATGTGTGCATCAATTTATCTGGTGTAAGTATCAATTCCCTTTTAAAATAGTTGGGACGAAACATGCAATTTGGCCAAAGTTCAAGGACGATTTATGCCATTTACTCTAGATTATATATGTGCTTTAACTTCACACCACTAGTTAAAAACCTATAAAATTGCTAAAACTTGAAAATATTATACTTAAGTCTATAAAATCTGATTTTTTTTTTATCGAAAACAAAGTCTATGAATATATATCGGAAGAGAATACATCATCGGTTACAAATTTACATGAACATTCTGGGACTCTACTTTCAAAAATTATCTCGCCACTACATCCCAAGGCCCAATTAGCTATACTATGAGCCACCTTGTTCCCCTCTCTTTTAACAAAAGACCATGTACATAACCTAAAAGCTAATAAATTACATGTGATCTGCGCAAATATACTCGCAACTTGTAGAAGGGTAGTCCCTTTCTGAAGTGCATTGACTAAACACTTGGAGTCCGATTCAAAAATTACCTTGGAATAACCTCTGTTATTTGCATGGATTGTCGCCCACAAGATAGTTTTAGCTTCAGCCTCCAATGGGGAGCTTGCATAACATTCAGCCCGAGCACTTGATAGAAGCACATCCCCACAATCGTTGCGAGCTACAAAACCCAATCCAACTTTACCAGACTCTTTTAACCAAGATGCATCACAATTGATTTTGATGCAGTCACCCTGTGGTTTAACCCACCTAAATGAGGCTTCATGTGATGTAGAAAGTTCACGCTCATTAGCTTTGTGGAAATCAACAAGCAGCTGTCTTGCTAAAACTTCCACACTCGTGTCTCTTTCGCTTATTTGACCATGGAATTGTCTATTTCTTCTCGTCCACAGACCCTATAATATCATCAAAAAGTTCTCCCATCCCATAGAAAACTTATTCAAAATCAGGTGGCAAAAATCATCTAATGTAACAGCTCCAGGAGTGTCATAGAATCTACCAAAGCTGCAATGATCCCATACTTGTTTTGCTTGTGGGCACTTGAACAAGACATGTATGACATCTTCCCCTACATGGTCACAATGTGTACAAGAATTTGATGCTAAGTTCAGCCCTCGTGCTTGCAAGTTATCAATGGTAGGAACATAATTTTTCCAAGCACGCCATAAAAATAATTTGACTTTGATAGGCACCTTAGCTTTCCATATGGCTTGCAACAAGGTCTTAGTATCTTCAGGTATATTTTCCGTTATGCCTTCGGATATTTCAAGTGCTATGTAATAGGCTGACTTGCATGAAAATTGACCACTAGAGCCCCTATGTCAATAAAGAGTATCAGGCGTCGATCGGTTTACAAAGCAAGCTGTGATTTTGTTAGAAATGCTTCTTGGGAACAATGACATTAGTAACTCACTGTTCCAGTCATCACCTTCATTATTTAGTAAATCACGAACATAAGTTACTTCACAGTTATTCGGTTTTGGGCCCAAACACCTATGATCTTCAAACCAATAGTCCCCCCACACATTGACCTGATGACCATCTCCTATATTCCATTTACAACCCTTTCGAACTATTTCTTGGACATATATAAAGCTACGCCAAATGTAGCTCGGACAGTAGCCAACGTTAGCATCAAAGAAACTAGATCTTGGAAAATAACGAGCCTTCAACACTTTCGCAGCCAATGTTGTTGGAATTGTGGTCATTCTCCATACTTGTTTGGCAAGAAGAGACTTGTTAAACATTCCAAGATGACGGAAACCAAGACCTCTTCGAAACTTCGACACACACTTCTTATCCCACGAACACCAGCGAATTGGGTTTTCTTTAATCCCATCACCCTACCAAAAGCAATTAAGAGCTTTATGAATATCATCAATCAAGGTATCAGGTAGAAGAAATATATTCATAACATACATAGGCATGGCTTGGGCTACAACTTTAATAAGGACTTCTTTCCTCCAATTGAAAAGGTCTTCTCTTTCCATCCACCAAGTTTCTTCTTAATCTTGTCAAGGATAGCTTGAAACACCACTTTTTTTGACATGTGGCTTTAGATTAGCCTATTTTAACGGTTTTGGGCTTGATTGTAAATTGAATAATTTTTTATAAACTGAGGATATAATGTAAAATGAGTTGAGATCCATATATAACTCATATTTGTCATAGAATCAATGAACCAATCATACCCATTCATTTTTTATTTAAATTAATAAAAAATCATTTTCTATCTTTTTTTTAAAACAACAAAAAATACACAATCGTGACGAAAATTAAATTATCTTTCTATAGATATGCATTTTATATACTTTCGACGAAGTTTTTTTTTCGCCCAGAGAAATCACATGTGATTCGTAAAAATCAAATCACATATGATTTTAACAAATCATATGTGATTTTTACAAATCACATGTGATTTTTCTGGGCGAATTTTTTATAAAAAAAAAGTTCGTCGAAAGTATATAATAATGCATATCTGTAGAAAGATAATTTAATTCTCGTCGAGATGGTATGATTTTTTTAACGTAACGATTAACGGTTTGTGAGATATTTAATTTTAAAAAAATGAGAAAAGTTTATTTTTTATATTTTAATAAAAAAATGAGTGGTTAGTATTGTTTATTGGTTATATAACAAATATAAGTTATATATTGAACTTTTGCCAATATAAAATAGAAAAAATTAAGAAAAAGTAAAACAAATGAGCCTCAACGCCATGCATATTCTTTATTTTCTTTATAAAATTTAATATTCAATTTTAAAATTGGTTTAGATTTTGACTTTTGTTTGTAAATTAAAGAACTCAATTTTGGCAAGTTGCAAAATTAAACTCTGCCATTGATACAATTTCTAAAAAAAG
The DNA here is from genome assembly GCA_019973895.1 of Chrysanthemum seticuspe. Classification (NCBI taxonomy): domain Eukaryota; kingdom Viridiplantae; phylum Streptophyta; class Magnoliopsida; order Asterales; family Asteraceae; genus Chrysanthemum; species Chrysanthemum seticuspe. The sequence goes on along the minus strand of BPTQ01000004.1, from coordinate 31,751,898 downwards.
TAAAAATAAAAATAAATAATAAATAATAATAATAATAATAATAATAATAATAATAATAATAATAATAATAATAATAATAATAATAATAATAATAATATATCATTTTTCAGTGTTGCTCAGAGGTAATGTAATTCTCTTATTGTATTAAACTCTAAAAAAAACTCATTTCGTGTAGATTCTAACAGATAGCAATCACACAACACCCTTTGGATTAAAATAATAGGGTTCATGTGCGTTTCCCTGTTTACTCCCTCACGGGAAACTATAGAACCAATAAAATATACACAAATTCATTAGGTTGGATCGGGTGCCGTGTAATCGGCCGGTGCATGTGTTCGTTGGATCATCTCCCGACCGCAAGGCAGATGAGAGAGGTTTGCGAGAAGATGGGGAATAGGATCGGCCGGGTCTCAAATACGCATTTTAGGGTATGGGTCGGGCCAAACCGCGCATGGCCTAAGTGTTGGGGGCTAAAGATCCCGCTCTTTGTTATCTTTATATAATGTGTTGTTAACACAAACCATAATTTCAATATAATCCGTGTAACTTAGGGCTTGTTTACTAAACTAAGTGCTTTGAAAATATTAGTATATGAACAACTTAATTGAAAGAGAGATTTTAGTGCCATTAAGATGAAACAAGGAATTGGGTTCACTCATTAAGTTATAAATAAACTTAATTAGCCTCTTCAAGAGGAAGATGTAGTTATAATAATGGGTCTCTTCATTAAGAGAGAATAAGTATTTTGGGCTCACAATTCTCTCCACTAAGAGAAAAGTTAACGCCCTCTTAGAGCTCTAGGTGTCGTGACATAGGTTAACCTTTTGATCACTGTCACATCACCTCCACATCACTATAACAACTAACCACAATTAACCCCCCCCCCCCCCCCCCAAACACTCACAACAAACCTCAACTTACTCATTTTGGCTCATCACTTACAACTTTATTTTTTTTTTAAATTTTCAAATAAACTAAATTTATTTATTAAAATAAAAATACAGTACAATATATTTTAATAAAAAAGTTATAAATTAAACAAAAAAAGTAATGTAAAACGTTAAAAAAAAAAAAAAAAAAAAAAAAAAAAAAAAAAAAAAAACCTTCTTCTTTCCTAACATCACACACTACAACAAAATATATTTCATCTTCCCTAACATCACACACACTACAACAAAATATGTTAAAAAAAAGAAGAAAAAAAAAACACTCCAACCTCTCGTCGTGCAGACGAAGAGGTGAACGACGGCGAGCCACGACACGCTAGGGCGGTGTCACGGCGAGTCGACGGCGAAGTGGAACGGCGAATCCACACCTTGTGCTCTTAGTCTTATATATTAATACACCTTAAATTTTCTAATCTATATATTAATTATAATTTTTTCCACTTGCTTGTGTGTTAAAAATAAAGTCATTGCCTCATTCCATGGTTTTAGTAAATTGTTAATTAGCAAGTAGGATTTAACAAAATAATGATTCTCTTTTCACGATTCATGTAAAAAGCCTTAAATGATTGTTAGTAATGTATTCATAAAGTCAATGTAACATTGGGGACAAAAAACTTAAATTATACTAATAATAGCAAATATTTTAAGTATGGAAATATGGAATCAAATTAAGTTGTCAGTGTTTGAACATGTCGTAGCATTCTAGTTTTCCAGTTGTAATTTTTAAGTTCTTGTCTTTTGTAGCATACGAAGTGATGTTGACTGTGTTCCACATCGTGCATATAGTAAAATGCCATAAAGCTAAAATTTGGTTGGTTTTATTCTTATTTACCCAAAGTTTTGTGTACACTTGTGGTTTTTATAGTCTTACCCTAAAATATCGGAAACAGTCACAATCGTATATGTATATCCAAGCACTTGTAATTTGAAAATTAGTAACGAAACTATAGAACTAAATAAAACTTTGCTGATAAATAAAATGGATCATTAAACAATAGAATGCAATAATGCATCCAACTGATTTCTCTTCAACTCTAATTATGTTCATAGAATTATTTTTACGATGAGTTTTCCAAATATGAAGATTCTTCAGAAATCAAGACTTTATTGAAGAATAATTTGGAAATGCACATGCTTTGATTGGAAATGAAGTAGTGATTCATATTTTTAAGACTGTAAATTTTTATAATGACCCAGGTTGTTTAATTCATTTTATTGCCTTCAACAATTAACAGGATGAATAAGTATTCATGAACGTAAGATATTTTTGACTCCTACAAAAGATAAAAGTTCGATAAGTTCTTATTTTATTTCCAAATAAGTAACATAATGAGACATTCAACACATTTGAAGTAACAAAACATCATATATTTCATTTAAAGAACTATTGAGAAATATCAGTTTAATAATGGGAGATCATGTTAAGTTGGTTGAGACTTATTTTCTAAAGGACTGACGGTGTACATGTGAACAACGAGGAGGCTTGTTTTATAAGTTTGGTTTGCAGTAAATATAAAAACGCTAGTTTGTGAATTAAAAAAATAATAATAATAAAAAAGAAAATAAAAATGAAAGCTAGTTTGTGATTATTATTATTATTATTATTATTATTATTATTATCATTATTATTATTATTATAAAACACATAATCACGCATTATTTCACGCAACGAAAAGTCAGACACAAACAAGTATAACACCTTAAGGTGCGTTTGGTTTATGAGAATGAGAATGAAGGAATGGATTCCATGCTTTTGGTTTGTGGTTTTTATTTTGAGATGTGGGTATGAAACCCATAAAACAAGACATAAGTTAAACCCACCAAGAGTGGTGGGTATACAAAACCCATACCCATTGTGATTCTTTTGAAAAACCAAACGCCTCCTTAGACTTATAAAGGTGCAGAATAATACCCTAAACTTGACAATATAGAATTTCTACTACCCTATACTAATTAACTTAATAATTAATTTTTGAGTAAATTGCATTTTTGGTCCCTAAGGTATGACCAAATTGTAGGTTTCGTCTCTAACGTTTTGAAAGTGCAGCGGTAGTCCCCATTTTGAATGTTTTGTTGCATGTTTGGTCCCTAAATTGCAGATTTGGTCTCTAAAAGTTTGAAGTTTCCGTTGCATGTTTGGTCCTTAAGTTGCATATTAGGGACCAAACATGCAACAAAACCTTTAAAATGAGGACTATCGCTGCACTTTCGAAATGTTATAGACGAAACCTGTAATTTGACCATATTTTAAGTACCAAAAATTCAATTTACTCTTATTTTTTATATTTCTAAAAAACAATATAGTAAAGTCTTTTATAATAAATAATTTATAGTAAAACTTTGGCTAGGTAAATATATATTTTTTAAATTTTAAATAACTTTCATTTTTAAAAAAGTAGCATAGTATTTTAATTGATTATTAGAATATAAATATATGTAGCATCTATTTCTAAAATATTTCTAACACACTCCTCTTATTATATTTTCATAATATATTATTAACCGTTTATTTCAAATAAATTTAAAACAACTTATAACAAACTATATAGGAGATTTGCAAATTCCAATTTAACATATGCATATGTAAAAATAAATATTTAAATTGTTATGGTCTCAAAATTATTTGAAACAAACACTTACGTATATAATTCGGATATTTATATTTCAAAAGTGGTGCTAAACTCACTTTTCATTATTTCAAATATATATTTATTCTCTAACTAAATATAATATTATATTAATTAAAAGAAAAATAAAAGATAATTAAGCTTTTAAAAAAAATATGATTAGTGTTGGGAATTAAGGTAATCTACTGATTCTGCCGAAGCATCTGCCGAAGAGATTCTGCCGAAGAAGAATGGTTTCTGCCGAAGTTATACTTCAGCAGAAGTATTAAAGCAGATATTGTGTTGCTGCTGAAAGTGGGAACCACGTAGGAGAGATAAAGCTCAGTATAGAGTAAAAGTCAGCGCCGTATTAAAGATAGGTTGGCGCCGTTTATGTAGAGCTTACTCAGAATAAACAATATGATTAGTTGCATGCTTGTCTAGATGCATGCTTAGTCTATGTTAGTGTTAGGAGCGTAAATTGTCAACGCTCATTAGGGTTTCTTGCCTATATAAGAAACCATGATAGATTGTAATAGATAAGTTTTTTAAGTTTTTCTCAAGTCTCTCAAGTCTTGTAAACTATCCGAAACATAGAGTTTCTATAATCAAAGATCCATAGAGGATCAAAAGTGTTCTTAGTTATTATAACTTGTATTTATTTTCCGCTACAATACCAAGTTGTAGAGATCTTCTATTAGTTTGTTTGTGATTACATAAGCAACACTAACGATCTCCGAGTGCTTAAGATCTATCAAGGTCTTTGTGTTTCAACAAGTGGTATCAGAGCCTCGGGAAGTCTCTACGATACTAAGAACCATTCTCACCCCCATACAATCAAACATTCATTCACCATGCCTGGATCCGATAATGAAACTGAAGTCACTAACACAAACAACACCTTATGAAGCTCCAAAGGCTAAAGCAAATAATGAACCAGATCTACCTGTGAATGTTCATCTGTACAGGTCCATGATTGGTTCATTGATGTATTTGACAGCTTCAAGACCTGATATTATATTTGCTGTGAGTGTTTGTTCTCGACATCAAGTCATTCCACTTGCTTCCCATCTCAATGCTGTCAAGAAGATCTTTAAGTACCTCAAAGGTCAACCTCTTTTAGGCCTTTGGTACCCAAAAGAATCTCCTTTCAAGTTGGAAGCATATAGTGACAGTGATTATGCTGGTGCAAATCTGGATAGAAGATCCACAACTGGAGGCTGCCAATTTCTAGGCAAAAGGTTGATTTCTTGGCAATGCAAGAAACAAACCATTGTGGCCACCTCAACTACTGAAGCAGAGTACGTTGCTGCTGCAAATTGCTGTGGACAAGTCCTTTGGATTCAGAACCAATTGCTGGACTATGGGTACAACTTTATGAACACTACAATTCATATAGATAATCAAAGTACCATCTGCATAGTCAAAAATCCAGTTTTTCACAGTCGAACGAAACACATTGAAATCAGGCACCACTTTATAAGAGATGCTTATGAAAAACATTTGATAAAAGTGGCTAAAATCCATACTGATGATAATGTGGCAGACTTGTTAACAAAAGCGTTTGATGGACCAAGGTTTCAACACCTCGTGGTCAATATTGGAATGTTAAACCCTTGACTGCATAGTTTAAGGGGAGGCATAGGCCTCAGGGGAGGCATATGCCTCAGGGGAGGATTTGTACAAACTTTGCATAATTTTTGTATATTAGTTTATATTCTAACACTAACTTCTAATATTTCTCTAGTTTGTTTGTTTTTGTAGTTGTGTATGTTTTTATGTCTGTTTTGCAGTTGTCTGTACTGCATTTTGTCTGTTCCTTATCTGGATTGCAGTTTATACATCCCATGATCAAGATCAAATTCATCAAGAGTGCCTCATTAGAACATGGTCAGATAGCTGAAAGAGTGTTGCTTGTTTCTTCTGATAACAAATACTGAAGCATACAATTTGATTCTACTGAAGATAATACTGAAGAAAAGAAATTGAAGTCAAATTGTTCATTCATTCATTCAAGAAACAGTTTACAGCTTACAGCTTACATAAAGTCAACCTTCTATTTTGCATCCTCAAGATACGAGCTATACGCTTAAGCTAAGCCTAATCTAGTGTATATCCTTCATTCCGAAATCTAAGTGAATGTTGGATATGCATTTGATGCTGGCTTTGCTTTTGTAGGTCTTGCGTAACCACCCATTCCGCTTAACTGGCTGGTTGGATATGCATGACCAACTCGATGAAGATGCTAAGGACCAAAATGGGAGGATGGATTGATGCAACCGATTGATGATGACGATGACCCCACAGGATGACGTAGAGAACTAACGTGTCCTGTGTGCTTCATCTATTCATTTCAACCAAAATGCAATCGATCCACCCTCCTTAAGCCCTTCTACTATACGATGTGTGTTCATGCACCAAAAGATGGCGCAGTGAGACCAAGAACCACCTCTCTATCTTTGGGGAGTGGCGGATTCCTGGCACGTGGTCTTTGTGGAGACCAAGGTGCTGGAGGTTGGGAGTAAGATGTTCCCTCCTTATAGGAGTCATCAGAATCATCAGCAGATTCACTTGGATTCACTACACTGTCATCTTCTGAAGAAGGGAGAAAGGGCGATTTATTTGGTCGTGGATAGGGTTGAGGAAAGTAATACATCCATGGGTTTGATTCACCACTTGATGATGATGAAGAGGATGATGTAGATGAGGAAGTGAGATCTATGATCTCAGGTTTGGTGGTCATGGTGCAATTTTGTTGATTGGGGTTATTTTGCTTCTAGGGTTTGTGGTAATTATTTGGGGATCTTGACGAAGAGAAGAGTTACATTGGGATCATTTTATAGACGGGTTCGAGGATCAATGAGTTTAATGCAAGTGGGTGGCACAGTAATTCCATAAACTTACCGAAGATATTCTTATCTTTGATGCATTCTGCTGAAGCTATAACTTCAGCAGATTGATCTTGTGTTTCTGCTGAAGTGTTATTTTGGGTTGGGTCAAATATGCAATACACGTCAGCAAAGGTCAACCAAACGGTCCATTTTTCTTTGACTATAATTTGGGCAAAAACACTTCATCCACCATCACTCGCTTCAGAACAAACAAATTCCCTCTCATTCCGCTTTCACAAACACTCATCTCTTTAAGAATCATAACCCTAAACACTCATATCACTCATGGCTCTTGAATTTAAACATGATCACAACAAAGTTGTATTTCTGGGTAATGGGAAAGGATATGAATTGTACGAACCAATGGTGGAATTTCTGAAAAGGTCCAAAATTTATTATGCTCTAACTCATTCTCCAAATGAGATATATGAATCTCTGATCACTCAATTTTGGGAAACTGCTGAGAAGAGGAGCGAGACAGAGATTAGGGCTGTTATTGATGAAACAGAGTACATTGTAACAGAGGACCTAATCAGGAGGAAGCTTCACCTGGAAGATGCTGATGGAGTATTTTACTCTAATCAAGAAGATGTGCTTAATGGGCTAAGGGCTATTGGGTATCGAGGAACAAGAACAGATATGTGGCTAAAGAAGGAACTCTGTCCAAAATGGAGGTTCCTGGTTCACACACTGCTCCAATGCATGAGCAACAAGACCGGAGGTTGGGACCAGTTCTCTACACGACTGGGCTATGGTATTGTGTGTCTATCCCAAGGGGTAACGTTCAACTTTTCTAAGTATATTTTTGAAAACTTGGTTGAAAATATTCAAAAGACAAAAGGAAAATTTTTAATGTACCCCAGGTTTTTACAAATAATTCTGGACACCTCTACCCAGGCCCAATCTTTCTATCCCATAGGTTCTTTAACTGCTAAATTGTTTGCTACAATGAGAACCAACTTTCAGGGGGAACATCATCCCTTGCTAGCAGCCATGTTGCCCCAAGATAATGAGGCTGCTGATGAGGAGAATGTGGCTCATAATCCTCCTTCCTCACCTGTTGCTACTGATGGTAATCCATTGGTTAACATTGATGAGGGCCCATCTTCAACTGTTGAAGCAACTCATGTTGCTCCTGACCAGCCACCATGCCCCAGCCCTCCACCCTCACTTGCTGCTCATGATGAGTCAGATCTTAATAGACCACCCACACCAAGTCCTGTGAGGGATCCTCTAGATGTAGATCTTCCTCACATTAAGCATGACCAGGATACTTTTGAAAGGTCCAATGAGGCTCCCCTTACCACAGAGCAATCTGCTGGTGGAGCTGAGGACCCCATTACACTCTCATCTGTGTATGATCTTGTCAACAGGTATGCTGCTGAGGTCACAAGTCTGAAAAAGGAGCTAGCATAGACCAAGTCTTCTCTTGGGGGTAAGATTGAAGAATTGCAGAATCAAGTCAAGGTCTTGGAGCACAAACTAAAAGGGGCCTCCAAAAGGAAACTTGTGGTTTCCTCTGATGAAGAACAAGAAGGTCCTCATTTTGAGTCTCTGGACATGTTGGCTGCTGTTTCTCTCAATGATCCTTTATCATTAGCCGCCACTTCCTCAAAGAAGAAGGAGCCTGTCCTTTACAAAAGAAGGAAGAGATCTTATTTTCATAAGGTTTCTTCTGAAGCTTCAAAGGAACCTGGGGTTGATAAGGATGCATCTGCTGATGTACTTATGGAGGATGTATCTTCAGATCCTAATCAATCTGCATCAGATCAAGAGCCAACAAATCTTTCCCCATCAGCAGATCTGACTGACATTGCTACTGTGACCACTCCAGTTGATGATCAGCATCAACATGTTGACCTAGGTATTACTACAGAAGTTCCTGTCATTGATTTAACTGAAGAAGAGTATGCCAAGAAGCCTGATGATAAAGGGAAAAATGTCATCACTGAAGATGAGCTTGGTCCTGGCCTGGTAAGTGAGGAGGAAAGACTAGGTCAAGCAAGTAGATTGGCTGAGTTTGAGAAGTCAAAGGAAACTGTAGCATTGGCTAAACAACTTGAAACAGAGGAATTTTCATCTTTAACTCCTGAGAGAAGAAAAGAACTCGATGAACTGAGGGTTCAGATGCCTGCTGAACACTGGGATATTCTAACTCAGCAAGTCATTTCAAGACCTTCTCTAGCTCAAAGTATACTAGGTGGAGATTTCCTCAGTGACAATTATGTGGAGCGAATGATGGCTCAGGGAAGACAAAGGAGGCAAGAAGCAATTGCACAAAAGAGGGCCATCAAAGCTCAGAAGGCCAAAGACAAACCCCCTACTAAAGACGAAATAAGAAGGGTGGTGAAAAATCAATGCTCAATGTACAACTCTGGCCTAACAATGAAACAAGTCAAGGCCTTTCCGGATCATGTGCTGTATCGCAAATATAACCAAATCATGAAGGAAAGATCATCATCCTCAGCGCCTTCTCCCAACTTAAAGAGGATTTCAGAGAATGAAGCTGCTCCAGAAGCCAAAAGACTCAAGGCTGATGATGCTCCAACCAAGGAATCCTCTCCAGTCAGTCCTGCTGAAGCAACTTCTGAAGTTGCTTCCTCAACTGCCAAGGGTCAATCTGCTGAACCATCCTCCATTCCTCCTGAAGTACCTGAAGCATCAGCTCCCACTCCATCAGTGGCATCTGTTGACACTCTGGAAGATTCCAAAGTTAAGGAAGCTGATCTCTCAGAAACTAAAACAGAAAGGGCAATAAAGATACTCCACAGGATGAATGCAATTCGCGCTCCAACCAAGTCTCCATCTACCGTTTCAAGCCCCACTACAAATGCACAAGATGAAAATGCTCCCCCTCAGGAAATCTATCAGCCTGGGAGGAGGCAGAAGAGAATGGCCAAAAGATCTCCTTTGGATCTTGAAGCTGATGACTCAACTTTCATTGTAGAAGGGTCTGCTGCTGATTTTCCTGATGGAAACTCAGATGGGGTGATAGAGTGGAAATTAAAGAATGATGAGATGAATGTTCTTCTTCAAAGGAACTCCACTTTAATGGAATTCACCTTTCTAAAGGAAATTCTACACTTGATAGACAGGGCAGACTTAATTTCTCTGTTCACTCAAGTTACCACCCATTATTGCAACAAGGAACCTCAAGGTTCTGGGATGTTCCTACCAGGAGATCTTCAAGTCCTGTTAAACTCCCACATTCCAAATAGCAAAGCATCTTCCATTTGGGAAAACTCACATCGGTGGAAGCTTATATCCTGGAGATTCTATCCTCTCCCTCGGGTGCATGTCCTTGAGACTAAGGGTGGAATCACTGTGTGCATGTTGTCTGAAAGAAAGTATCCTCTGCCTAAAAGACTTATGGAAAAGATGTTGAGTCAGACATTGGAAATTCCTCCAGATCCTGTGGGAAATGAAAGACAATCTGCTTTAGCACTGGTGGGTTTGATCAAAACTCAACTCCAACAACTGCAATAGGCCTCTTCCTCATCCATATCAGGACACTTGGTACTCTCTGCTCTACCTTGTTTTGTTCATTTTAGTTTGCATTATTTATGTTTTTGTCTAAATTTTTTTTAAGTAAAAGACTTTCATAAAAAGAAAACTCACAAAAACATCATTTTAAAATAGTGATAGCGTTTATTTAATAAAAATTAGGTTTTTAATTTTCCTTTTCAACCTTTTATTAAGCTTTTTCAGTTTTATAAAGAGTTCTTAGTTAAAAAAAAAAAAAAAAAAAAAACTAACTTTTGTGCAGGTTTGTTTGTTGTCCAATTCGGATGGTCTTTAACTCACCGGATGTACCTTGTGTATGTCAAAGAGTTGGCTAGTCCAAAGGGTACAGCTTTGGTAAAGACACATCAAATCTGTTGATAGCTGTAATGGTTTGCTCAAAATCATAGGGTCTGCAACCACCCATGCTTCATTGCTGAGGGTTGTATGGTCATCAATTCACCATGGTCTATTCCTCTTTGGAATCCAAGAATTGGCTAGCCCACATGTATATGGCATGTGGTAAAGGCACCTGAATCCATATTTGGTTCTCAATTCACCAATTCTAAGAATTGACTAGTCCTGAGCAAACGGCTACAGGTAAAGACAAGTCAAATCCGTTTATATAGTTTCTGATTTGCTAATAAATCAGATGGTTATCAGTGTACCATAGTTTTCGAACTTAAACACTTGGCTACTCCAGTAGTAATGGCTATTGGTAAAGAGACTTCAAATCCATTAATTTCAATGATTCACCTCTCACAGGAGTTAACACACCTGGAAGTGATGAGAATAGTATTGAACTGATATGTTTTGATGTACATAATGTCATATGTTGCTGCAAAGATCTGGTGTTTTCACAGTTCAAGTCATCATACAGATGTTCTATTTCTGAATCTTTGTTGCTGATCCTCAAGATACTGGCCAACTCATAACTCCACAGCATTATGGTACAATCATCAAAGAAACTGGTACAATCCTCAACAGCATTATCGATCTATCAAGGAAACTGGAACTTAACCTAGTCAAATTCCAGTTTAGGGGAGGATTGTTGGGAATTAAGGTAATCTACTGATTCTGCCGAAGCATCTGCCGAAGAGATTCTGCCGAAGAAGAATGGTTTCTGCCGAAGTTATACTTCAGCAGAAGTATTAAAGCAGATATTGTGTTGCTGCTGAAAGTGGGAACCACGTAGGAGAGATAAAGCTCAGTATAGAGTAAAAGTCAGCGCCGTATTAAAGATAGGTTGGCGCCGTTTATGTAGAGCTTACTCAGAATAAACAATATGATTAGTTGCATGCTTGTCTAGATGCATGCTTAGTCTATGTTAGTGTTAGGAGCGTAAATTGTCAACGCTCATTAGGGTTTCTTGCCTATATAAGAAACCATGATAGATTGTAATAGATAAGTTTTTTAAGTTTTTCTCAAGTCTCTCAAGTCTTGTAAACTATCCGAAACATAGAGTTTCTATAATCAAAGATCCATAGAGGATCAAAAGTGTTCTTAGTTATTATAACTTGTATTTATTTTCCGCTACAATACCAAGTTGTAGAGATCTTCTATTAGTTTGTTTGTGATTACATAAGCAACACTAACGATCTCCGAGTGCTTAAGATCTATCAACGTCTTTGTGTTTCAACAATTAGTCATCTTAAATTTAACTACAAATCTTAGTAATCTAGTTTTTTAGAATAAATTATTAAGCTAATTTAGTATAAGGCATTTGTGATGCTACTCTGTACCTTTAAAAGTTTAAGGTATTAAATCAATTAGTTGCAAAGTTCGAGATACTAACATGTGTTTTATACTAAATTCATTGTATTTTTTTTCCACTTGCTTGTGGGAAGAAGTAAAGAAAGAGAAAAAAGCTTATTGTTTAAAAATTCGTTGCCTCTTTTCATTATTTTAGTAAATTGTTAATAAGTATGGATCTGGTGAGAAAAATAATTTAAATGAGAATAGTGAAAAATAATTGTAGCTTCATATTTTAAATTAAAAAAAAGAAATAATAATGAGATACATCTACTTTTATTGATGCATCTAATATTTGTGGTTGTTATTTCTTCTCATTCTTTTCATCATAATTATATTTCTCAGGTGATGTTACCTCGATTGTTAATTAGCAAATACAGTAGGATTTAACAAAATAATGATTCTCTTCCCACGATTCATATAAAAAGGCCATAAATGATTGTTAGTAATGTATTCATAAAGTCGATGCTACATTGGTGACAAACACTATAAATTATATTATACTAATAATAACAAATATTTTAAGGATGGAAATATGGAATCAAATTAGGAAGTTGTCAATGTTTGAACATGTCGTAGCATTCTAATATTCCACTTGTAACTTTTAAGTTCTTGTCTTTTGTAGCATACGAAGCGGCGTTTAATGTGTTCCACATCGTGCATAGTAACGTGCGTAAACATTTTACTTTTATTTTGGTGCTTACCAAGTAATAAATCCTCATCATCCATCTAGTTTGATCTAATGGTGAGGATAAACCTAAAATTTAATATAAAACATAAGTCTATATTTTTTTTCTCCTTTTTCTCTGTCTTTTTGTCTTTCTTATTTATTTACATTTTTTTTTTTTTAATTCACGTTTTTATTTCAAATTAATTTTTTTTTCACGTTTTATTATTATTATTTTTTTTTTAATTTTAAACTCACGTTTTTTTATTCAAGTTTTTTTTTTCCGTTTTCATACGTTTTCATCTGTATTCATACGTTTTCGTTCGTTTTTATACATTTTCGTCCGTGTTCATATGTTTTCGTCATTTTCTTTACGTTTTCGTGTGTTTTCATCCGCTTTCGTACATTTACATCCGTTTTCTGACGTTTTCGTACGTTTTCATACGTTTTCATACGTTTTTGTACGTTTATATACGTTTTCGTCTGTTTTTAGACGTTTTTGTCCGTTTTCGTCTGTTTTTACGTTTTCGTCCATTTTTAGACATTTTCGTTGTTTTCGTTCGTTTTTATACGTTTTCATCTGTTTTCATACGTTTTCTTACGTTTTCACCCGTTTACGTCCGTTTTCATACGTTTTCGTCTGTTTTCTTACGTTTTCGTTTGTTTTCATACGTTTTTGTCCATTTTCTTATGTTTTCGTTCGTTTTCATACATTTTCTTCCGTTTCCTTTCGTTTTCGTCCATTTTTCATACGTTTTCATACGTGTTTTTACGCTTTCATACGTTTTCGTTTGTTTTAATCCGTTTTCTTACGTTTTCGGCCATTTTCATACGTTTTTGTCTTTTTTTAGGTTTTCATGTATTTTCGTCCGTTTTCAGACGTTGTCATCCGTTTTCAACCATTTTTAGACGTTTTCGTCTGTTTTCATACGTTTTCATCCGTTTTTATACGTTTTCGTCCGTTTTTATACGTTTTTGTCCATTTTCATACGATTTTATACGTTTTTGTCCGTTTTCATACGTTTTCATTTTGATATTTGTAAGTGACGCTTATTTATCTCTTGTGATATAACACTGTAAGGAAGATAAAAAGTATTACATTCTTCATCATGTATGTGTTATCAGTTGTGATACTCAACTAAGAATATGATGGTTGTGTTTTTGAAAAAAATTAGGAAGTTTTTTGTGTTTTATCATATTATGAAATATTAAAAAAGTTGTTCAATTGAAAACAAGAGATGTTATGATACTTTTGTTAGACTTGTGGTAGATTTTTCTATTTAATAGATACATTGTGCATGTTTCGATAGGTTTTATAGCGGGATTTAAAAATATCTATGGTTGAATCAGCAAACTAAATAAGCTATGATTGAAGATAGCACACATATTTATAAACAAACTGAGAAAGCTCAAACACTTCTGATATCACAAGTGATATCACCTCACTTGTGATATCACACGTGATATCATGTATGATAACACCGTTGATATCACCTATGATATCATGTGTGATATTACCGGTGATAGCATGTGTGATATCATAGTTTATACCACTTGTGATATCATGTGATGTCACCTGTGATATCTTGTGATATCACCTGTGATATCATGTGATATCACCTATGATATCATGTGATATCACAAGTGAGGTGATATCACCTTTTATATCATGTGTGATATCACAGTTGTTTGAGCTTACTCAGTTTGTTTATAAAGATATGTGCTTTCTTCAACCATAACTTCTTTAGTTTGCTGATTCAACCATAGATATTTTTAAATTCTGCTATAAAACATATCGAAACATGCACAATGTATCCATTAAATAGAAAAATCCACCACAAGTCTAACAAAAGTTTCATAACATATTTTGTTTTCAGTTAAACACCTTCTAATATTGCATATTATCATAAAACACAAAAATCTTCCTAAATATTTTCAAAAACACAAATAAGAAAAATGAACAGAATCATCACAGTAATATAATAAGTTATGTTTATTATCTTTTCTTTCATATATACTTGGTAAAATACTAAATTCTTATCACATTTGGTATGAATTTTATATTTCACATTCTTAGTTGAGTATCACAACTGATAACACATATATGATGAAAAGTGTAATTCTCTTCATCTTTCTTACAGTGTTATATCACAAGAGATAAATAAATGTCACTTAAAAATATCAAAATGAATAAAAAGGAAACAAACTATGAAAATAGAGACTTGACATATTCTCAAAATCAAACAAGTGTTGCATTAAATTAACATTTTTTTTCAACAAAATAAGAATTCACCTAAAGAGACTTTAACCCTTTTATTTCTACTAAGAGTATAACATCACAAGTGATAGATAACATTGGTTGCATTAAAAAAATATGCGCTTGTCAATTGCGATGAAAGGCACAAAAACTATCTTGTAACTGAAAATTATAAAAATATTAGAAAACACATAGGTGATAATATAAAAATATACAGAGCAGTGAAATATCTTAGGTGATATTAAAGGTTAAAAAACATACTTGTTTGTTTATGAAATATCACAAGTGATATTAGACATTAATCTTTTTATAATAAAATATCACAATTGATATTAGACATGTAATATATTAAAGTTTAATAATAAGCATGAAAACATATGAAAATAGACGAAAACGTATAAAAACTGCAAAAAACGAACGAAAACGTATGAAAACGGACAAAAACGTATAAAAACGAATGAAAAGAGTATATAAACGTATGAAAGCGGGAAAAAAGCGTCTGAAAACAGACGAAAACGTATAAAAACATATAAACCTATGAAAACCGATGAAAACGTAATTAAGCGGACAAAAACGTAAGAAAACAGACGAAAACATATTAAAACGGATGAAAACGTAAGAAAACAGACGAAAAGGTATGAAAACGGAAAAAAACGTAAGAAAACGGACGAAAATGGACGAAAACGTAAGAAACGAATGAAAACATAGGAAAACGGACGAAAATGTAAGAAAACAGGCGAAAACGGACGAAAACGTATGAAAACGGACAAAAACGTAAGAAAAAGGACGAAAATGTATGAAAACGGACGAAAACGAAAGAAAACAGACAAAAACGTAAGAAAATGTAAGAAAACGGACGAAAACGTAAGAAAACGAACGAAAACGTAAGAAAACAGACAAAAACATATGAAAATGGACGAAAATGTAAGAAAACAGACAAACACGTATAAAAACGGACGCGAACGTAAGAAAACGGACGCAAAACGTATGAAAACGTAAGAAAACGGACAAAAAAGTATGTAAACGGACGAAAACGCATGAGAACGGACGAAAACGTAAGAAAACAGACGAAAACGGATGAAAACGTAAGAAAACAGACGAAAGCGTAAGAAAACAGACGAAAACGTAAGAAAACGTATGAAAACGGACGAAAACGTATGAAAACAGACGAAAACGTATAAAAAGCGGAAAAACGGACAAAAACTTATGAAAACTGACGAAAACGAAAAAAAAGAAAAAAACGTTAAATTAAAAAAGTGATTAAAAAAAATACAAATAATGAGAAAATAAATAAGAAGTGCCTCCGTATAATTAAAAAGTATACAAGAATTTTTAAGTATGCAAAATAAAGTGTCTCCGTATAACTAAACCATTTTAGTAAGATAAAATGGATTTTAAGTCATATCGTTAAACAATAGAATGCATCCAACAGATTTGTCTTCAACTCTTATGTAGAATTATTTTTGCAATGAATTTTTAATATCTACTACTTATAAAACAAATTTGTCTATTGTTGAAACTTAAATCTATTAAAAATAAGTAAAGTTGTTCCACAAAATCCCTCTTATTTTCCTTAAACTTGAAAACCTTAAATTTGAGTAATGATTAAACCAAATAATACATTTGATTAAAATTTTTAAAAACATTTATCATTAAATTAATATTTTAAATATTATTTAATCCTCAAACTTTTATCATTTTTCATTTACAACCTATAAACTATGATCTCGCAATGAATACAAATTAAACCAGTAAGTGTTGCATCAAAAGTCACACCAGAAGTACAAATTCACAAGTATAATTATATGTTGTTGTACACTGTTGCTTTGCATGGATATTTGTCTTGTAAGAAGAATCTAAAGGAATCAAGACTTTATTCTTTGGAAATGCACATGCTTTGATCGGAAATGAAATAGCGATTCAGAACCAGATTATAGCATGTGCAAGGTGCTAGCTTAACAGGCCTTCCTATTTTTAAGACAGTAATTTTTTTTAAAGACCCGGGTTTATTAATTCATTTTTTACCTTAAATAGGATGAATAAGTATCAATAAACGTAAGATACTTTTGATTCCAACAAAAGATAAAAGTTTGATAAGTTCTTAGATTTTACACTTTTATTTTTAAATAAGAATAATGAGACATTCAACACATTTGAAGTAACACCAAAGACCTCTTGGGCCAGCGGTATATGAGTGACCCATCAACTTAGAAGTTGTGGGTTCAAATCTCGTTGGAGACATATGAGATAAAATTTGTGTGATAGGTTGTGTAAGTCGTAAAAAATTGCCGTTCTAAAAAAAAAAAAAAAAAAAAAGCCATTTGAAGTAACACAATATCAGACATTTCATTTAAGAACTATTGAGAAATATCATTTTGTCGAGGCTTATTTTCTAAGTATTATATCTTTGTTTGTAGGCAAGAAAATGTAGATAAGTTGAAAGCTAAGCAATTAAGCATGATCAGGAAAATCTAAGGGACTGCACATGTGACGAACAAGGAGGCTTGTTTTATAAGTTTAGTTTGCTGTAAATATGAAATAGCTAGTGTGTGATTATTATTATTATTAGAATCACATAATCAGGCATTATTTCACGCACCAAAAAGTCAAACACAAACACACACCCAACGGTTTGTTTCTCAGATTGTTTGGGGTTTCGTTCTTAGTCAATTCTCTGTTAATCTTGGTTAAAATTTGTTTTTTGAAAATAATTTCTTTGCATTCATGCATACAGTGTGGTTGTTCAAGTAAATTACGGTTTTCTGGATTTAGTTCTGGTTAAAAAAAATTCTTTGGAGTTAGTCACCTGAATTGGTTCTTACTAGAAAAATGGCTGATCCCATTACTTCGGCTCTTGTGGGTGATATGGTAGGGAGATTAACTTCTAAAGCTATCCAAGAGTATGGCTTGCTCAGGGAACTTAAGACCGATCTTTCATCTCTCGAGAACACTTTCAAACAGATCCAAGGTGTTCTTTATGATGCTGAGATGAAGAAAACGACGCAAAAGGATGTGGAAGAATGGCTCAAGACTCTCAAATCTGCCTCTTTGGAGGTGGAAAACGTGCTCGACGAGGCCAAAACTGAAGCTATGATACAAAGCCTAGACAGTATCAAGCATAAGGTAAGAACCTTCTTTACCACCCACCATAATCCGCTTATGGTCAAAACTAGGATTGCACATAAAGTTAAGAACATAAGAAAAAAATTGGAAGACATTGATGCTAATAAATCCAAGTTTAATCTGAGTCCCACTAACATAAGAGAAGATGACGCGGGAATCGGCGGTGAGATGTCAAACAGGGAAACTAGCTCACTTATGTCCAAGATCTACGGAAGGGATGAAGAGAAGAAGATGATAGTTGATAAGATTTGTAACCAAGATATAGGCACTCGGCATGACGATGATGATGTTCGGGTCTATGCTATATGGGGCATGGGTGGCATCGGAAAAACCACGCTAGCTCAATATGTTTACAACCATGAAACGGTGAGGAAACATTTCGAGTTAAAATTTTGGGTGTATGTTTCTAATGAGTTTGACGTCAGAAGTATAATAAAGTCAATATGTGGCTCAGAAGATTCGGAGTTAAATAAGATGCAAGCATGCCTTCAAGACAAGTTATGTGGTAGGAAATTTTTTATTGTTATGGATGACGTGTGGATCGAAACCAAGGACATGGAAAAGTGGGGAGAGTTACGTAATGCATTAAGTTGCGGAGCAAAAGGCAGCACCGTTATGGTAACGACACGGAAGAAAATTACTGTTCAGCTGACGGCTAAAATTCCTGAGTTGCAGCATAATGTGGGAGTATTATCAGAAAAGGATTCATGGTCGCTATTCAAGATGTTTGCGTTCCCAGGAGGAGAAGAGAGGGAAAACGTAAGCTCCGAGCCGGAGCTTGTAGAAAAGGAGAGAGTAGGAGAGGAGATAGTGAAGAAATGCAATGGCTTACCTCTAGCAGTGAAGACTTTGGGTAGCTTAATGTCAACAAAAGAAAGGGTGGATCAGTGGCAGCTTGTAAACAACAACTTCATGTGGGAGATGCAAGACAATGACATCTTACCTGCTTTGAGGATAAGCTACGATAATTTGCTTCCACATTGGAAACGATGTTTCGCTTATTGTTGTCTATTTTCAAAAGGGGAGGAAATGAGTAAGGATTTGATGATAGAGTTGTGGATGGCAAATGGATTTATTCCATCAAAAGGAAATGTGAGCTTGTACGTGCTTGGTGAGGAAATTTTTGATTCTTTGGTCGGGAGGTCATTTTTCCAAGATGTCGTCGAGAAGGGTATACACAAGGGTATACACAAGGGTATACACAAGGGTGAGACATGTAAAATGCATGATTTAATGCATGATCTTGCGGAATATGTAATGAGACATGATTGTGCGATTATAGAGCCCGGTAAGAAGTCGATAACCCCGGATGAGGTGCTTCATCTCAGTTTATCATGTGAACATCCTGAGTTTTCAGAACAGGATTTGGTAAAGCTAAGATCAGTACGATCAATGCTGGTCTTTTACAAATATTATGAAAGTAACATTAGACAAATCTCCAACCATGTCTATCTGAGGGTGCTGTACTTGAACAAAATTAAAAGCTCGACGTTGCCCGAATCAATCTGCAAGCTAATACTTTTGAGATACTTGAAAATAGAAGATTCGGATATAGAAGTTCTGCCAGACAGTATTATGTATCTCCAGAACCTGCAAGTTCTAATTATAGGACCGTCTTGGTCGTTCCGTGAGTTGCCTAAAGGTTTGAGGTACATGAGGAATCTTCAACGTCTAGATATCAGAGGTTACTTCACATATCTCCAGCATATGCCTGTTGGAATAAAAGAACTAACCAACCTTCGAAGGCTTTCAGATTTTGTTGTAGGAAAAGATGATGGTGCCCGAATAGGTGAACTGGGAAATCTAAATCTTCTTGGGTGGGGATTGAAGCTATCAAAACTTGAGAATGTTGGAGGTTTAAGGGATGCCAAAAGTGCCAATTTGAAAGACAAAACAAATCTAAAGTCTTTGAGATTAGAATGGTCTGATTATCCTGAACCAGAAATATTTGATTCAAAGGAGGTTCTTGAGGGATTGGAACCTAATTCGGGTCTGCAGGAGTTGACTATATGGAATTACGTGGGAAGGGTTAATTCTCCGAGTTGGATGGTCAAATTAGTCAATTTGACTAGTATTTTTTTGCATAATCATAAAAACTGTGAACAACTTCCGCCACTTGGGAAATTACGCAACCTCAAGAGAATTAAATTGCGAGAAATGCGGTCTTTAAAGTGTTTCCATGATGATGATTATGTTACATCAAGGGACGGAAACAATCTCTTTCCTAATTTACAGAAGTTAAATATACAGGTTTGTGAGTCTTTGGTTTCTCTGCCTAGTAACTTCCCAAAACTACGGTCCTTGAAAATATTGGATTGTGACAAATTACGTTCTCTACCACATGAGATACAAAGTTTCAAGGATCTCAATCAAATTGCCATTCATTATTGTAAAATTCTAAGCAAAAGGTGTGAAGAGGGGAAAGGAAAGGATTGGGCTAAAATTTCTCACATTCATGATCGCATCATTTTTCCTCCACCAGTCTCCTGTAATATTCTCCTTCTATTATTTCTTTTAATTATATATGGTTATTTATCTTTAAACAAATCTAATAGAAAAAAGTATTTAATTGTTGCTTTTCAAAGTGAAAGAAAATGTACTATTTTCAAATGTCAAATGTTCTTTTATGATAACAAAGATAAAGCCAAATCCATAATAAAAACTGTTAATCAGTATTTCTAAATAACGCATATAATTTGTTCACCAATTCTTCTATTATCAATTGTTTGATTCACTTGGTCTAATTTTTATATAACATTTCAAATGGAGTTTGGAGGAAGCTAATGTTCATTACATTTTGGTTTGTGTTTATATGTGAAGATGGTGTCGAGAATGAGGACACGGTCGATGATAGCGTGAACTACAGGGATGAGGACAATGACGAGAATGAGGACAAGGACGATAATAGTGTGAACTACAGGGACGAGGGTAGTGACGAGAATGAGGACAAGGACGATGATAGTGTGAACTACAGGGATGAGGATTAGAATCAAAGTTTGATATGATATGTGAAGATGGTGTTGCTTTATGGTTTTAAGTTGTTTTTGTTAGGTGAATTTTGTGGGTATATTCACTGTAAACCCTCACGAGACAACACTCGTCCTCTAGAGATCATCTAGGGGTTTAAAGGCTTGTTGCTATGCTAAATGCAACCGCGATTCCTGCGAAAGTGAGTTAAGATCATCTACAATTTGTTTTTCCTTTTCAGCTTGTGTGCCAATGACATTTCTTTTCCATTTTTTTCATTTCTGTATGTATGAATGATATGTATATGTAAAGTGCGCTGCTGTATAACTCCTCTCTATTGTTATAAAGTTTAATCTTGTGCAAAAATGAGATTTGTCATATTAGGAAAGTTAGTTATAAGGTTTTCTTAATTAGAGTTATAGTATATTGACCTTTTTGATAGAATATGGAAAATGAGTTGGGATTAGTTAGCATGTCTGGTGGCGCGTTTAAAGTCAGATCTTTGGAAGACATCTCAAATCTTGTTGATTCTATGGATGGTATTTGCATAGCTATGGGTGATTTCAATGCAGTTAAGTCCATATCCGAAAGAGCGGGCTCCCAATTCGATACAAATGAAGTTATGTCTTTCAATAATTTCGTTGCAAATGTGGGATTTCACGACTTCAACAGGGGTGGGGAAGTAATAATTAGTTAAATCAAAGTGGATCAAAGATGAAAGATGAGCAAGCTAATCCGGTTCCTTGTTACAAGTTTTGTTGTTCACTGAACCAACTCTTCTATTACAGTATAGTAGTGTGTTTCTTGGTCAATTGCCAGACCGTGTTATCTCGGACCATTTTCCCATCCTTTTGTCCAATGCTTGTGTCGATTTCGGACCTAAGCCTTTTAGGGTGTTCGACTCATGGCTCAGTAAGGAATTCTGCACTTTGGTTAGTAGATCATGGAATTCTTGGAAAGGTAGTGGCGTGTGGTGAATATTATTGTGTTGATTGGAGCATATTAGAGCTAGTAAGATTCGTAAAAAATGTTTTGTAAAATGGGCACTTGAGGGGGACGAAAAGAATAAAATTATAGTTATTGTCTCAAATGGTTATTGGCTTAAAGATCTATCTGAGCTCAAATGTATCATGCATGACCCTTTTTTTTATAGGTTCATTGAGCCTCGTGTAAAAGGCCTGTTTTTCCAATGCTAGTTATTTCGTAATTTGAACCTAGCAGACTCGAACGTTTTGGGTAATGAATTCATTATGGATGAAATTTAAAAAGTGGCGTGGTAATGTGCAGGTTTAAAAGCCCAAGGAGCTGGTGCTGGTGCTCTGAACTTTACATTTGTTAAGAAATTATGGGATCTTCTCAACGACGATTTTTTTTAGTTAGGCTTGCAAAAGGGTGTAACCCCTCGTTCATTTATCTTGTTCCGAAAAAGAAAGATACTATAGACGTACATGTAATTTTACATTTGGTGGGTCAATCTTCTTCTGGATATTATGTGCCCCTCCCTTTTGAGTACCTTTTGTAATTTTAGCAACTTATGGATGAGTTAAACATGTGTATTTTCAATGCATACAGAAACGAACTATCACTGAAAACATCATCCAACTAAACACGATGCACTTTGTCAGCTAACTCACTTAGAGAATTTGAACTAGATCAGATGTAACATTTTAACCCATCCATCCGAAACTAATGAATGGCAGACCAAATGGCAGTGAGATTTCTAAAAGTGGCTACATCAAAATTCAATCTATAACTTTAACCTCCTAAAGTATTTAGCAAGGGTGATCGCCCAAATACTAAGATGTAAGACATAGGCTACACTGTCATGTGGAACTACCTTCTGTTGGAAGAAGCCATGGGTGACGATAGGTTCTAGCCTTTTCCTGCCCAGACCTTCTTCTTGCACGGAAGAACCATAAGAAGCCATGAGTGTCCTACTACACTATAAAGGATGTTATCAGTATACTTTTCAATATAGCGCGCAAGACGCATAAGATTCATTTTTAAAGCTATTAATAACATCTAATATCCAACATTAATTTTGAGCTCATTGACACGTTTTGGCTCAAATGTGTGAAATAGTTGATTTTTTTATACATTACTTACTAGTACACGTTTGGGCTAAAATGGGTCAAAACGGCTAAAATGGGTCAAAACGGGTGAAATGGGTGTAACATAAACGACAAAGTTACTTATTATTACAAGTTTGGGCTAAAATGGATCAAAGCGTGTAAAATGTGTGCAATGACTCAAATAAACTACAAAGTTACTTATTAGTACATGTTTTGGTTAAAATGAGTCAAAACGGGTGATACATACATATGTACACCAACTTCGCATATAGTTACGATACAAGTCACCATGTAACGTATATTAGGTATGTGTAAACCCGATCGATTACGCATATAAATCATGCCTCTTACTCTATACCTAACTTGATTACAATCAAACATATGTAATAATGACAACATGGTACAACATCCATTACTTGTTCCCTTTGAGCGAAATGCGGCAAAAGGAAGGAAAATCCATGGACCGACCCCATGTCTTGCAAGTCATTAATGATAGTACAAGATAAATGTCCTGATCTATTTGTAAAGACAGTTTTCTTATGTCCATTTGTATGATGGAACAACCGCTCATTTGAGAAAGTTTTGACTATCAGCTATTACGTGTTTTGTAAGATAGGACCCGTTACTGTAAGTAGTACTTTTCATTTAACTTTTAGCGTCTTTATGCTAAAACAATGTTGGTCATCAAAAGATTTGACCACGTCAAAACTTGATGATTGAGCGCCATATGAGAGTCGTAAGTGGATATTGAGACAAAACCTTAATGTGGAAGTGATTGAGATGAGATAAATGAAAACAATCGTTAGATGGTACCATTGTTTGAATCAGCGAATGATATCAAGATGACAAGACATAGTCAAGAAATTTCCTTAGTTTGTTTACAATCAACACGGCTGATCATTCACATCCAGAATTCATGCAGTCACCAAGTCGGATTCATTTTAATATCGATCAATTAATCAAGTACACTAGTACAAAGCTTAATTGTTCATAATGATGAGCATTCTCGTACAACTTAGATGTGTCATCAAGTAGAAAACAAGTCATCAAATTCAGTATATACTTGAATAAATATAATAAGAACCTTAATTAGGTTCATTAACCTTGTTGGTTTTCTCACCTGGCTAGATTTTTTGCTAACTAGCTCGAATTAGTGACGAGATATATGTTGTTTTACCTTCCCAGCTGAGCCGAGATTCATGCCATGCCATTGATCCATAGTTAGTTATCCTGCTTGCTCGTACAAGTAACTTTAGGGGGAGTTTATCTTAGCTTATTTGGTGGGCTTATAAGCTTAAAGGTTGACAAGCAGGTAAGCTTGGGGTATGAGCTTATCTACTCGAGCTTCTGAACTTAATTAAGTTGTAAAGTCATGTTGATAAGCTTATAAGCCATTAAAAATGAGCTCATCAAATTATGAATGAGCTCGTAAGCCCAACAAATAAACCAAGTCAAACAACCCCTTAGCATTGTCCGTTCGCCATTGTCCGTTTTTGCAGCTGCGCTATCTTCAAACGTTTGAGCCATAACTATTTGGATGGATGTTCGCGGATAGCACTTCGCTTAGCCTTTGAGGTACACTTGACTATATATGTAGCAAAATTTGCTTTTGTTTTACCTGTGAAGTGTCAAGTTAATCTAACAATAATTACCTCCATCAATTAGTTCCTATGTCATAGTCATATAGGCACTTTATAAAGGGATATTACATATAACCAAACAACCTTCAAAAATTACATATTTTTCCAAAACACAAATTTTCAATACATGATGAAAGCATGTAAATATTAAAGTTTCCTTGAGGGTATATTTTAAAACCCAAACAAACATAACAAAATTGAATTCATAAATCAATAAACATAAACACAAAGAACTATATTACACAAACACAAATCCATAGTCCATAAATTATTTTAAAAAAAAAACTAGAAAATGATACAAACAAATAAACCAACATCTTTATCCCAAAGTTACAGGTTGCACCTAAACAAACGGAACGCCATGGTTAAATTATCAACCCTAACCCGAAAATCAGTATCAGCATAACTGTTCCAAACATAGTTAGTGGTCCATGTTAACCTTCAACGCCATTTTGGACATCATTTCTGCTACCATCCATCGTCACACCAGATGAAGCCAAAGAATTGTTATCTACAACCACCCCACCGAGTTGACTCGGCATCCCACTTGGTACGGGCCCCACAATCCCATTGTAACCATTTGCTGGCATACCCATTAGCCCATGTCCACCGTTTAAGTAAGCTGGATAAACTGGCATCGGCATTGGGCCCCACGGTAATTGGTGCGTAGCTTGGAAGAACGTCGTACCTGGGACTATATGGGACCTGTTGATGACTGCTGTTAAAGTTAATATCCCTCATTCCGCTAGTGGTCCCACCTATACTAATCTCTTTAGGAACCGCCCGTTTAACTTCCACAAGTTTACCACACAATTCATGGAAATTCTTTTGCATAACATCTTCGACCGAATCCTCGGTTTCGAAAGTGATGAATCCAAACCCGCGTGGTCGGTGGGTCACATTGTCGTGCATAACCACGACATCAGTTATGCGACCGAATTTTTCAAAGTAGAATTTGAAGTCGTCTTCAGTTAGGTTAGCAGATAATCCACCTACAAATATCTTTTTAGTTCTTATGTTCATATCGTTGCTTTTAGTACCGTTAGTTCTGAAATAACTATTCTGCCCTCGATTCTGTTCATGAAGATATTGGTTCTGTTGGCTTCTTGGTACTGCCTTTTTAACTTCAACCTATAAAAAAAAGGTCACATATGCAGTTCAAAACATGAGCAGAAAATAAGATTGTATGTTCACCATCTCATTTTACAAATAGAGAAGCTCATAAATAAAGTCAACAAATTCCAAAATCATAGGTGAGTGGCGATTTGGTCCCATATATGTATGAATGGGTCAATTTTGGTTGTTTTTTTTTCTCTAACGGGTCAAACAGTAAAGAAAGAGAAGACATTAGCTTGACATGGAACGGGCCGAAGTTGCTACCATGTATTTCATTTGTATAAAACCTTCAAATAAAGTTTTGAAACTATTGGGCAAAAAGTAGTCCAGCGGTCAACCCGATCCGTGTTGGCCCATTCTAAAAGTTACCCGTTTGACTTGTTGCCCCATAAAACACTCCCCATTTCTTTACTCAATCTGAAACAAAAACAAAAACGCGATTTTCGATTTTGACCATGCAACATAAGAAGATTCTTAACAGCTGAAACGTTGGCCTTTTAAACAAACAAACCTGTGTTTTTTGTTGTTAAATATCATCAAAGGTGAAAAATTGCAAGGAAAACATTACACATTGTTCCAAATCGTTCATTTTAGCAATATGTTGTCTTTTATGGTTTCCTAAAACAATAATTAGATTACAACAAAAGCAGGTTAAAGTCAACAAAAACAGTCATTCAAAAAAGATGTAATAATTTAACCTATGTTACACTTCCAAACACAAAATTGACACACATTTTGGCGACATATACTTTAATTATTGAAATTTCATACGAGATTCAACACATACAAATAATATGTCAAAATTAACATAGTAGTTCTTAAAAATGAAAAAATAACTCGAAGTGTAGTTTTATGTTATCGAAAAGATTCTCGGGAAACTTTCCACCAACAACTTGTGAAAATTATTGACTTTTTGATTATCTAGGTTTAAAATTTTCATATGAAGTAAAAAAGTGTTATGAGAAAAGTTGTTAGTTGAGATAAATGTTGAATTACCAAATGAAATCCAGCTTAACTAACTCGATAATTTGTATCCTTAAAATCATTTTCAAAAACACACATCCAAAAAACGTGAAATCTAACTTCACTAACAGCTTATATCACACTCGAAAGTCAAACAAAGTACCAAGAACAAAACTTTGAATAATCTAAAAAGCAGTTAAACCAAATAATAATAATCTAAAAGAAGAACAAACCATTATGCCAAGAACTGTATGAGTGTCAGCGAGAACTTTATTAAGCGCTGATGCATCAGAAAATGAAACGAATGCGAACCCCCGAGGATTACCACTCATTCGATCTTTCGCAATAACCGAACCCACAACATTCCCATAGCTTCTAAAATGATCTTTCAACATTTCCTCTGTAGTACTCTCCCATGATATCCCAGCAACAAATATCTTAGCTTCTAAAATGTTTCAATGAAAACATTAGTAGTTTTAGCACAAGTGTTTGATCAAATGCCTCAATGAAAAATTCAATAGTTTTCTGGATTGAGTTGGTTTTTTGGTTTATATGCATGATTTCAAAAAGGGCTAGCGGCGCAGCTTGTTGCCCGTTTGCTGTCCACCTCTTTGTAAATGTCATAAATCTCTATATGTGCAGATGTAAGGAACAAAGCTGGTTGAATATCGAAAGTACCCATGTATGACATAATAGAGCAATCTTGTAAACCAAATGCTGCAACGTTCTGTTTCTGTGCTGATATTTCAGAACATCACTAAAAGATATTACTGCATTTATTATTATTGTGACATATGCCGGAGTAGATTTATGTTTGTTACTATTATCTAGGTTTCATTCGTTGGAGACGATGCACTAAGAGCAGTTTCCCCCATTATGTTGGACTACTGGTTGCGGTCATATTTATTATACAAATTTCTTTGTAGAAAATTCGGCAATAAGTTTCTAGGGAAAACATGGCATATCCTATATTTCTAACAGTACTATAAACTTATTGTTTTATGCAAACCCATATTGTCCCAGGAATCATTGATGCCAATCCATAATCAAGAATCACAATAACAATACGAACAAGATACAAAGGGATGAACCCAAAAGAAATTGTTTTTTAATATCTGAATCTGGGTTAGATGCAATCTGTTATGATCGCACATATATATTATATATACATGCATAAATGTCGTATCCTTTCTATTGAACGGACGTGACCTTCTAAACAACGGTTTCTAGGTTTATAAACTACACGTTAGAACCTTCTAACTTAACATAATGACATACTAGACTCTAAAGTACATACTTAAGTCAATTTACACTTTTGACCCGTTAACTATCAAACTTGGGTTGAACAATTAAGGCCAACAACCCATCTTGACCCGTCAACTTATTTTGCCTCCTATAGCTCTATCTATCTTTCTTATGGGTTACTTTAGTTTGCTGTATCTATAGGAAGCATCATATTTCTGTGAAAGGAGTATATGATCAAACATACAGGTCAAATACCGGCTATTTTAGTTTGAAATCACTTTTAATCTAATATCATATCCATAGTGTTGTCAGTACGACTCATGATCTATTTTTGACTGTTTAATTATAATTGATTCAGTTGATTGTCATTGTCTTGACATTTTATGCTGATAATATATATAGGACACGTAATTGGGATAGATGGGTCAGATTTTAATTCATATTCTATCTTTGTTATAGCCTGAAGAAGAAAGATTGTGGGATCCTTAAAACGAGAGGAATTGGAGCGCCATCTTAGGGAATAAGATGCATCAAGGACAACAAAGGTTTGGTTCAAACAAATTGACGGTGGGTGATTATTATGTCTATGTTTTATCAAATGGTGAGTTGCTACTTATTTAGCTAGTCGTAGTTGGGCATATACAAACACTTGTAGAAATGAGCGATGTTAATAAACTCACTTATAGTGTTATCGTCTGCAACATATTTATTATGTTTTGCTTCTTCAGGCATTTCCTTACATCCTCTTCTAGCCACAAGCACTACTTAATTACAGCGTCTTCAAGCCGAAAGCACTAGAACCCTGTGCACGGGTGAGTACACCATATAATTTCAGTTCTTTTTAATTGTCTCATATCTTTGTCCCTCTTTAGAGTGTCCCAACTTCTAAAGTTTTCCAGCTACAACAATTAATCACCAATGATATTTTCAGAAAGTAGTTGTGGCGCCGCAGCATCTAGAGATATGCGGAAAGCTCTTAGCATCTACAGGTTCGCATATATTCAATTCTTCTATTTATTGAGTTAACATATTCTATTGTCGTCATCTTTTTAGGTTTGTTTCTAATATTTTGTGTTGCAGACTTGTGGTTAACATCGATGGAAAATGTTTTGATGCAGGTGTTGTGACCCGGTGATAGATTCTTGCAAAGATTGTGGTGGATAGTCATTTCAAGTCTATACCCAAAAGAGCCAAGTCGGATGACAAGTTGATGAACAATTCTGAGGAAGATATTCAAAACTTTACCCTGCCAATGGATTCAGAGGTACTTCGACTCAACTGCTGCTATTTATTTCTATTGTTGGAGTTTGTTAAAGTGTCACCATTCCTTAAGAGGTGACATATTGGATGGGTTGGTACCGGGTCACAACCACTAGTTTTGAATAGGCTGGGCTGGATTGCGCTGTAAAGCTGTTTTGTCCAATATAAGTTACAAGATTGTTAACTGTGCATGTTTTAGATTATGAGATTGTATAACTTAAGAAAGTAACTGTTTATAATTTAATCCAACAGCTCACCCAAGTCCTAAGTCGGAACACAGCCGGTGAAGAAAAAGAACTAGTGAGCTGGAGACAAGTTGTGGATAGGCAGATTGCAGATTTCATTTTGTCTTGATATTTCGCTTTTACTATAGCGCATGTCAGTGATCTTTTAGTTCGATAAAAATGCAAATGCTCTCATCTTTGTTTATTTGCTTTGATTGAGAGGATTGGATAAAGCATAAAGGGTCAATTATAGGTACATTACTACATTGTGAATATAATAGTGCGTCATGTGTGTTGTTCATCTCGGATTAAACATTGATTTCTGTTGTTACAAAATATGTGTCTTCTATAAAATAATAAAAGATAAAAAATAACACATGATGATGGGTATAAATTAATATGAGGGGTACATAACACCACCCTATCGTATTGAATAAACATATACTAAAGCAATCATTCAACGGTGCCGTTTGGCGTCACTATTAAAAAAGGACAAGGATCCTCTCAAGTTGTAAGCACAACTTGACTCAAGTTGTTGCATTATGAGCCATCGGATTTTATCCAATGACTCAAATCAAAAGAAGTGGATCAAATCCAATGGCTCATATTTCTCCAACTTAAGTCAAGTAACTTGAGAGGATCACTACCCATTACAAAAATGGTAAAATGCTAGCCCAAAAAACATTGGCCCAAGACCGGCTAGCCCAAAAAAATTACAAATACTCCCCACACTATTGAAGATTTTGCGAAACCACCCTGAACTTTTTACCACTTGCAACTTCTTTATATAACAAATTTTATTTATCAAATATATAGCGATTTCTTTGATAAACAATATACTGCCAGAAAGGCCTCTCGGTAACGAACAAACCGAGCCGAACAAACTTCATTTACCGAATATCTAATAAATATCTTGCGATTTCTTTAATAAAAAATATACCCTTGAAAAGGCATTCGGATTACAAACTAAACGAGCCTGATGTCGATATATTTTTGACATACTTAGATGTTGAAGTTTGCTATATATTTAAAAAAAAAAAAAAAAAAAAAAAAAGTTCTATCGACTTCTTTAATACAAATTATATCATTGAAAATTCATCTGGATTACGAGCAAGACGAACCCAATATTGATATACTTTTAGCTAATAGGAAAAAAAAAGCCAAACGGCAAATTTTTTGTTGTGTATTGCACTATCTAATACCAAGGCTAAAGTTTATCGCCACTACAACCTCCAAGACGCCCCGCAGCAACGCGCGAGTGTATTCTCTCTCGTTGACAAACATAACAAGTACTCCCTCCGTCCCATTTTTATTGTCCACTTTGACTTTGACCGGTATTTCTTATTCAACTTTGACAATTAATATATTTATTGGTGTTATATAATACTTGATGAAAATTATACCAATGAAAATACATTTAAAACCCAATACATTCATATATTTTTCATCAAGTATTATATAACACAAAAAAAAATTATGGTCAAAGTTGAAGAAGAAAGACTAAAAAAGTCAATAGGGGACACTAAAAATGGGACGAGGGAGTATGATTTATTTATTTTTAAAACCGCAAATTATTCATACTTAAAACTCCTGCCATTTTGCATAACCTTCACGTATCTCTCAACTAAGACTCAAGCATGAGCTAGTCATTTACAATGTACATAAGGTAATCCAAAGATCCTCTAGGAGAAAGTAACGTTTCTTTTATTATTACAAACATTGAAATAGAGACTTTGAGGATATATGACTACAATATGCATTTTTGATCTTTGATAAGTAAGGCCTTCATATTGGTTAGTGAGATTTCTTTTAGTTAGAAGAAAGTAACGTTTCATACTCAACTCATTCTCGTTGAGCATGATGCCCTTTACTTCACAAACGCTCATGCCAACGTTGCCAACTTCTTTCAAGAAAAAGGTAGTATTTTGTTTTCAAGCTTATTTGTTATATATACTTAGAAGTTACTAATTTATGGTTGCTTGTATTAGGTTTGGTAGATGGTTGTCAGCAGGGGCGGATGTAAGTGTTGGCCACCTGTGGCACGTGCCGCACTTGGATTGGAAGGATGAAGTGTAGTTTTTTTTACTTTGGGTTTTCATTTGATTTAAAAAATGGGTAGAAACAAGGTAATAGTTATAGAGGATTGCTACATTCACATACATTTTACAAAAATAAATCCACACAAAAGATGTGTCAACATGTGATTGGTGTGATGAAAGAGAAGAGAGATAAAGTGTATCAAAATACACCAATCACATGTTGCCACCTCGTTTTGTGGATTTGTTTTTGTAAAATGTATGTGGATATAGCAATACTCGTAGTTATATGTGAGGAAGAAGATGACAAACTTTAGGTTATATACTTTTTTACCCTTAATGTTTGTAGTATTTTACACTTTTAACTAAACTACCTATTGTTATTTTCTAAACAAAAAGTCATAGAATTGACATTTTCAACATCTTTTTGAAAACTTATTCCCAAATGATCTCACATCATATATTTCAAATAATTTACTAGTAATACTTTTGTATTGTCTAAAATGTTTTAAAGGTATTCCAGTGTGATAAATCATGAGAAGTTTGGAAATGTTGTTTTAGTATTTTCTTTTACTATACATCTTTTAATTTCTAACAATATTTTTTCATTTATGTATTACATGTTTCATATTTGGTATTTACGATCCATACTTATTAGATATAGAATGGTGACACCGAAATATATATGAGTAAATGACGCTATGTCATTTTGGCACATGGCCTTCAAAATCCACAGGACGACCCTGGATAAGCCTATATTTTAGTAAGCCCATTTATTAAAAAGCAAAAGGATAATAAATAGAAATCGTAAGCTATTTTTATAGAGAAAACAATTAGATGACCTAGATAATTAGATTGACAAGACATATTTGATTTTAAATATTAGCTCCACACAGGTTGCAAGTATTTGCAACATTCAACCTTTTTTTATTACAGTTTAGATTTTATTTTTATTGTTTATGCTATAGCCCTTTAAGATTTTCCATCTTGCCACTGATTGGAATTTGGAAAGCGACATATTTGACTCTACTAACAAGCAACGAAACATAAATCTATCCACGAAGCAAAGCGAGCCAAAATTGTGCCACACACGCTCATAAATCCTGAATCCGCTACTGGTTATCAGTTAGTTATATTTATTATTGGCGATTATTTGTATTTGATTGTTATTTCTTATGCGTGCCTAATGCTTGATTTCTTTTGGTTGACATTTGGTTTATTTTGGGCTTGCTTTGTTTTTGGACTACTCAACCTAACTTGATATAACCAGAAATGGCAACAACATCAAACCGACAACCCGATTCATCATAAGGTTGTATTGTAGTTCTCATTGTGAAGCAAAGACCCAATTCAATCCAACCATGTATGTTTATGTAATGGATTTGGGAGAAGAACATCTTTTTCTAATGATTATTAATAAAGAGTATTAGGGCCTCCAATGTAAGGTACAATGAAAGCATTTCTACTCAGAAAGCTTTTGAAAAGCTTTTTCCACAGGAGTGATGACTTTTTTTTTCCCTAAAAGACTTGACGATTCTCTAGCCTTTGAAGAATGACTTTTTACATAAAACTTTCATTTTAACCCTTCTCCATCCTATTAATTTGTAAAAGAAGGGTAATAAACTGTTAATATAAAAGATAAAAAGATTTTTGAAAACTTTTTAACATTGGAGCAAACTTAGTTATAATATACAAATATAAGATCGTGGAAATATGATTTGGCAAAAAAAGATTAAATTACACTATTCGTTCTTGTGGTTTGCGTTGACCAAATAGCTTCATCTCTTGACCCAAAAAATGTACCATCCGTCCTTAAAATGTGAAACGCTATCTAGCCTTAGTCCCTCTCTCATACAACCGTTATATTTTTCTTGTTAAATCACTCGTGTAACATGCACTTGAGGGTAAACTAGTCAATTTAACAGGAATATAACTATAATGGTATGGGTCCAACCATTGTTCTTCCTCATCTCTTAATCATTGACAAAATTCTTCTTCAAGTGGTTCCACCACCGCTACCCATCAAACCACAATTATTCAAAAGAAATTTATCAAAAGCTTCTTTAATTGCGGATTTGTTAGTTAAACGAGTAGACACGCCGCACGCGCTCAAGATTTTAAGCATAATAATTTTAACTAAAATAGTATCTACATGTGCATGGTCCAACAGAAAACACATTTCCCCTATAAACATTGTGTTGGTTTAATGGACAAAATATTAATAGATGTGTGTTAGGATCGAACTCGAGACCACGTGATTGGACACTTTGCGTATGAGAATTAAAGTTAATAATTAAATATAAAATGTTATATTTATTTATTATTTACACGAAATATATAACGAAACGTTAAGTTAATTAAGTGTAATGGACTAACGATCGTTAAATGTTAAATGGAAGGACTAAATGTGAAAATAGAGATTGGGAAAGTTCTAGAAACCCCTTGGGATAGCTAAACCGATCGGCCAAGGGTTCCTCAAGCCCAATCCAAGTCTAACTTGGTCACCAAGTTATATTGGGTATAAATACAAGGCCTAGGGTCTTAGTTTTTCATCTCTGGTACTCATAACCTAAAAAACAAAAGGTGTTTGTGTGTTTTTATGTTAAACCGATCGTACACCCCTAACAAAGGTGTCGATACTTTTGTTTTTCCAAAACAAATATTTTCGTGTAATTAAAACAAATATTTTCCTTACAACTTGTATAAGGGTATTTGGCTTATTTACTTATCATCTCATAATCTAAAGGGTTTTAAGAAAGTATATCAATAATGGAACCACATTTAGCATAATCCCGTTTAAAAATTTTAATCAATAGTAACTTTATTTTTTCCAAATGTATACAAGATGTAGACGCTGTGCACGAATGGTACTATACCAACGGCTCTTATCCAATCACCAATTCAATCATAAGTCTTGGTCTTTGTAGTTTAAATTTTGCGAAATTATTCATACATAAAACACCTACTAAACCATTTTGCATAACTTTCACACATGTCTGAACTAAGACTTAAGCATGAGCTAGCCGATCATTTACAACTGAGGCAAATGTATATAAGCAGAGCCGTCTCATGAATCGGCAAAACTTTTGAGGGCCCTGTACGAAATTATATAATGAGGCCTTTCGTTAAGCAATATTATATTAAAGTGTCACCGTTTATAAGATATAATGCAATTAGTTATCTAAACGTTCAAACATATTACTCATTTAACATATTTTCCCATTTAAATACTTTTTTCTTCGTGAAAAATATGTCTACACATACATATAAACGGGAAAAATTTTGAGGCACTAAAAATTCTGAGACCCTAGCGGTCACACACCTTGCACACCCTCAAAAAC
The DNA here is from genome assembly GCA_019973895.1 of Chrysanthemum seticuspe. Classification (NCBI taxonomy): domain Eukaryota; kingdom Viridiplantae; phylum Streptophyta; class Magnoliopsida; order Asterales; family Asteraceae; genus Chrysanthemum; species Chrysanthemum seticuspe. Next base: position 31,717,290 of record BPTQ01000004.1, on the reverse strand, counting down.
GGACGTATACATAACGTAATCCAAAGATCCTGTGGGAGAAAGTATCGTTTTCTTTTATTATTACAAACGTTGAATTAGAGGGACTTTGAGGATATGACTACACTATGCAATTTTGATCTTTGATAAGGCCTTCATATTGATTAATAAGATTTCTTTTAATTAGAAAATAGTAACGTTTCATATTTATCAAAAGCTCCTTTACAAAAAGTAATTTGTGGACGCTGTGCATGAATGGTACTATACCAACTGCTCTTATCCAATCACCAAGCCCGCTTTATCAAGTCTTTCTCCCACAAACACTTGAGTCTTGGTCTTTGAAGTTCATTTTGAATCAGGATCTGTGATCTTAATTTTCTTTTCTTTGTGTGTGTGAGTTTACCCTTAAGAATTTGTGTGCAATTGAGTAAACACTCTGTGAGTTATACCTTTGGGTCTAAATAAAAGCATTATTCATGGCTCATCCAGTTACTTCCGCCCTTGTGAAAGATTTGGTTGGGAGATTAACTTCTGCAGCTATCCAAGAGTATGGGTTGCTTAGGGGACTTAAAAATGATCTTTCAGCTCTCGAGAATACTTTTAAACAGATCCAAGGTGTCCTTTATGATGCTGAGATGAAGAAAACGACGCAAAAGGATGTGGAAGATGTTAGAATTTAATACTCATAACAATTATATATAAATCAAATAACATCATCAAAGCATGCAGCGAAAGTAAATAGGAATAATATATGTAAGTAATTAACCGAACAAGAAAACATGTACCTTTTAGCAATTCAAGAATCAAACGATGATTGAACAAGAACAAAAACCCAAAACCCTAATTATTAGGGTTTATATATTCGACCTACACAAAAGTCGACCACCAAGATTTACAAGCTCAAGCGTGCTTGTCCTTCGTTCTTGTACACACGTACTAGTAGCGATTTGATGTGGAAAAGCTAGTTCCTTGAATCACAAATAAAACCAAACACTTGTATCTTTGAGTTAAGCAAAATCGAAAACCCTTGGGGTTTGGGTGTTTCGACCGGCCACACAAAGAGGGAGAGAGGAGAGGAGAAATTAGGTTATTAGTGATCCAAGATTAAGTTGTGAATAAATACAATGAATTGTATTTATAGGTAACTTAACTTGGTGACCAAGTTTGAGTGGGTTAGGGTTTGGAAACCCAAACCGATCGGCCAAAGTATCCCAAGGGGATTCTAGAACTTTCCCGACTTGTAATTTCATCTCTAGTCCTTTTAGTTAATATTTAACGACCGTTAACCGAACCTCGTTAATTATTTAACTATCGTTATGTTTTATTTCGTGACTAATAATTAATAATAACATATTAATTATTAACATCAATTCTCAAACGTAATGTGTGCAATCCCGAAGTCTCGAGTTCGAATCCGGACATACATATATTTAAATATCCATAAAACCTTTCAGCTCCCACTTGGATTGGTTAGTCTAGCTTTCACACGCCAACGCCCCCAGATCGAATCGAGTATGGTCTCCTGGAAAAAACCATTTAATGATTTATCATTTTTACTTATCCTTTTGTTACTAATACTACATTAACTATGAATATGGATCAAGTCATTTCATAAGTTAACATTCTGTTTCTCGTTGTATATGATTGAACAAGATTACCAAATCATCTGAACGTATTCCAGATAGATCTTGGGTATGGCCATACAAACATCTTGTCAACCCTACGAGGGGCCCAAATATAGTATTATGCTTTGAAACAAATTCAAAGGAACAAATTCTCTTGACTACAAACATAACTCATGAATTTTGCAACACTTCCGAAAATAGCCCTTATAACTACCAGTTACGGATAGCGTTAGACTATCTTACACAAATGCACTACATTCATATCAGTTATCTGGTATCTCAAGTCTGAGGATAAACACTTCATGATATACTTAATGACAAAGATCCATAAAGTATCATCATGTAAAGTTGAGATGAGTCCTATATTCAATTCATTGAATATCATGTGAATCTGGTATGTCCCACGCATCAATATACTTTAAAAGTATATTCTACCAAAACTCAGATTTGTCTTAATTTAATGACATTCCCACATCATTGATCGACAATGGACTATTTAGAATAACATAAGTTATTCACGGATTAAACATGCAAATATAGGATATAATATTAAGAAAATGAAAAATAAACATAAACAACTATTTTATTTCATTAAAGTAATATTTGTTCATAACATCCTTTATCCAAATACTAATCACAGATCTGCATGAAACTACTAGCTAAACGAAGTCCTATCCCATCAGCATGGTCAGTAAGTTTTTCTTTTGGCAAAGGCTTCGTAAAGGGATCAGCTAGATTATCATCTGTATGAACTTTGAGTAGATTGATTTCACCTATGTCGACTTGTTCTCGAACATAGTGATATCGACGAGGAAAATGTCTGGCGCCCTTCATGACTCCAGGCTCATTGGCAAATGTTATTGCAGCAGAGTTGTCACAATACACATTTAAAGGTAATTCGATTGAGGGCATTACTCCGAGTCCCGAAATGAATTTCCTAATCCAAACAGCTTCCATCGCAGCTTCTGAAGCAGCTATGTACTCAGCTTCTGTAATAGACATCGCAACCGTTGTTTGCTTCTTGCTCTTCCAGTCAACTGCTCCTCCATTAATGACAAAGACATAACCCGTATGAGACTTCGTATCATCTTTATCAGTTTGGAATGACGCATCGCAAAAACCTGTAACATCAAGTTCTGCATCTGGCTTTCCTTCATACACTAGAAACATTTCTTTAGTAGCCCTTAGATACTTAAGAATGTTCTTCACAGCTTGCAAGTGTTTCTCACCTGGGTTCTATTGATACCGACTGGTGATGTTCTGTGCAAACGCCACATCAGGCCTTGTACATCTCACAGCATACATGATAGATCCTACACCCGAAGCATAAGGAACTTTCTTCATGTAAGCCACCTCTTCAGGTGTTGACGCGCATAGTTTATTACTTAAGCCATGTTCAACTTGCATCGGCAAATATCCCTTCTTGGAATTTTGCATATTGAATCTCTTCAACATTTTATTAATGTAAGCACTTTGGCTTAGTCCAATTAATCGCCTTGATCTATCTCGGTAGATCTTGATCCCCAGAATAAATGCTGCTTCCCCTAAGTCCTTCATAGAAAAGCACTCTCCAAGATAAGACTTTACATCTTGCATACTTGGAATGTCTTTTCCCATGATCAATATGTCATCGACATATAAGACAAGGAAAATAACATTACTCCCACTAGCTTTGTGATACACACATGGCTCATCAAGATTTTGAGTGAAACCAAATTTCTTGATTTCTTCATCAAACTTCTTGTTCCATTGCCTTGATGCTTGCTTCAATCCATAAATGGATCTTTGAAGTTTGCATACACGCTTCGGAAACTTTGGATTCACAAACCCTTCAGGCTGCGCCATATAGATGTCCTCATCTAGGCGACCGTTTAAGAAGGCAGTTTTGACATCCATTTGCCATATCTCATAGTCATAGTACGCAGCTATGGCTATAAGAATCCTAATAGCTCTAATGTCTGCTACAAGAGAAAATGTCTCCTCGTAGTCTACCCCATAGGTTTGAGTATAACCTTGAGCTACAAGACGAGCTTTATAGGTGTGTGCATTGCCATCCATGTCAGTCTTTATCTTAAAGAGCCACTTACTTCCAACTACCTTAGCATTTGGAGGTAAGTCAACCTCTATCCAGACTTCGTTATCTTTCATGGATTGCATTTCCCCATTCATTGCAACTCGCCATTTTTCCTTTTCAGGACTCATCATGACAGCTTTATAGTTAGCAGGTTCACCAAGATCCCCTAATAGATTTTCCTCAGCTTCTACGTTGAGACATAGACGCTCAGGTGCACGCGTAGCCCTTGCGGATCTACGAATGGGAACCACTTCAATCTCAGGTGGAACGCCCAGACTTTCAGGTTCTACTTGAGGTTGGCTAGTGTTTTCAGAAGGTGTTGTATCTTCTTGATCATCTTCCAGATCATAAACTCTCCCACTGAATTCATGAGATATGAGATCATTTTCAAGAAAGTCTCCATACCTAGCAACAATTACTTTGTTTTCAGGTGGAAAGTAGAAGTAGTAACCCATAGTTTCCTTTGGGTATCCTACGAAGACACACTTAACAGATCTTTGTTGCAGCTTATCAGCAGAGTCACGTTTAACAAACGCCTCACAACCCCAGACCTTTAGGTAAGACAAGTTGGGAGGTTTCCCATACCACGCTTCATAAGGAGTCTTATCAACCTTATTAGTTGGAACCATATTCAATATGCGAACAGCAGTTTCTAAAGCATAATCCCAAAAGGATAAGGGAAGAGTTGTAAGATTAAACATTGATCGCACCATGTCAAGCAATGTACGATTCCTTCTCTCAGATACACCATTTTGTTGTGGAGTATATGGAGATGTGAGTTGCTGTACGATACCACACTCAGCTAGATAATCTTTAAACTCTTGGCTTACATATTCACCACCTCTATCGGATCGAAGAGCTTTAATCTTCTTTCCTAGTTGCAGTTCTACTTCACTCTTAAAAACCTTAAATATTTCAAAGACTTCATGTTTATGTTTAAGTAAATAAACATAACCATAACGACTGAAATCATCAGTAAAGGTTAAGAAGTAGCTAGCACCCTTTCTTGACACATGTCTTAGTGGTCCACATACGTCAGTATGTATCACACCAAGAAGATCAGAAGCCCTTTCTAAACTATTTGTAAAAGGTTTCTTGGTCATCTTCCCAGATATGAAAGATTCGCATTTATCAAATGATTCATCATTGATGTCTTGCAAAAGCCCATCGTGTTGCAGCTGTTGCATGCGTTTCTTGCCTATATGAGCAAGTCTACAATGCCAAAGAAATGAAGAATCCAAATCACCTTTGATTCTTTTATTATTGATGCTAAAGACATAATTATTTTTATCAATCACATTATCATGCAAATCAATTTCAAACACACCATTTACTGGAATAACATTAAAGTAAAAAACATCATTTAAAGAAACAAAAATTCCATAATCAGTAAATGTATGAACGAAACCAATATCTTTTAACAAGGAAACATAAACAACACCCCTAAAAATGGAAGGTGTGTAATGACAATCGTTTAATGACAGTACTAAACCCGAAGGTAAAACTAAATCAAACGTGCCTATAGCTTCAACGACTGCATGTGCTCCATTACCCACGTGCAGGTATTGTTGTCCATAGGCAAGCTTCCTTGCTCCTCTAAGTCCCTGCATTGTATTACATATGTGAATACCACATCCAGTATCATATACCCAGGAATTTATTTTATGAGGAAAAGCAAATAATTCTATCATCAAAAGAGTACCTGAAGTACTGGCCACAGTGCCAGTATTTTTATACCTCTTATTGCGCAACTCATCAAGGTATAGTGGACAATTCCTCTTCCAGTGTCCAACCTCGGTGCAGTGATGACAAGCCATATCCTTCTTCGGATTCTCACGCTTTTTGGGAGGGTACTTCTTGGGTTCTTGTTGATAAGTCATAACTTGTTTTCCCTTATCAACTTTACCCTTACCTTTCCCTTTCTTGTTCACTAGCGGCTTATTAGGCTTAGAAATTCTACCCATCTGGATGGTCAAAACCGCAGGTGTAGAGGCCTTCTTGGGCAAACCTTTCTCGTAATCAATGAGCATTGCATGTACCTCACTGACTGTCTTCCCCGTGCAATGCATATTATAATTGCGCACGAAACCATCAAATTCCTTGTTAAGGGATCTGTTGATCAGGCCAATTTGTATGTCATTAGGGTAGACATATTTAAGACGCCCCAACTGGTCCATGTAACTCATCATTTCCAGGCAGTGGGTGCTTACAGGTTTCCCTTCTCCTTGCTTGCAACTATGAAGAGCATCTATCAAATCATACAGCTCTACAGTCACAGGCTTTTCAAACAACCTTTGCAATTCTTCCAGCATGAGATTAGGGAAGTAATTCTCAAATTGCTTTTGAAAGCTTGAGTTCATACTCCAGAGCATAATGCAGGCGACCTCATTATACTTGTCATACTCAGATTGCCATGCAGCTCGTGCATCAGCAGTAGCATCAGCTGCAGGTTCAGGAGGACAAGGCGTAGTCAAATAATTGAGTCTTTTGGCAACCCTCAAGACAATTCTGAGTTGCCGATACCAATCATTGAAATTCGCGCTACCAGTCAATTTCTCTCGATCAAACATAGATTTGAACGACGAGGCTAGTGCAGTAGATTCAGCTTGAGCCATTTCTACAGAAATAAAAGTTCAAAAGTTAGTACTTTCGATAAGTAAACATTCAAGAAAATAAAATACCCTTTGGTCAATATTCATATTAACCATAGTATTTTCCTTGAATTTTGGATCCTCATTATCATAGTTCCACCACATCAGTTGATCTACTAGTGGTGAAAGTATAGAATAGGTAATCGTTGAAAAACGATAATTGACAAACAAGTTTTCAATTCCAAAAGTTATGGGATTTACAATTTTGCCAAAACAATTAATGCAAAATGTAAGCATGTTTCATCCCATCTTATGCCTTAAGTCATAGGTCTCACTAACTAACTTAATTAAGTTGTCTAACTTAGAAACTGCAAATCATAAAGCTGAGGTCTCACACAACAAAATAATCCACCTTGTCATTATAATCTAGATCAAGATCTCACATAACTAAATTACAACTTCAAGTATTTCATATCATTAGATGGCATAAACTTAAATTTAAAGGGTACAATTTTTGACGTGTAATCAAAACTTATGTATAAAGAAGCATGCATACAACTTTATGACATAAAATTTTCAAAAAAACTTACATTAAGATTTTAATTGCTAAGATTGAATTCTACAAAGTTTTAATCGATGCGTTGAGAAACTTACAACTTTGCACTAAGATGCTTCGTACATAGAATGGTTATACTAGGTAGCTCCAATCGAACTCACAGGGGGCAGAGGACCAGGTAAGCGCTGAAGCATAACCTTAGACATCCATTCAGTGCGACTTTGCGCACTTCTTAAACAACCCCTTTATAGTTTGTTCTAGTGGGTGAGCCGTTCTAACCATTTAGTACAGTCGCATCAATCGATTAAAAGTTCAAGAATAATTCTTAGATAACAAATCAATTTCGCCATTATTTAGTCCATTTAATTTTCTATTCCAAAAAACCCTTTTTGCTTACTAACATGTGAAACAATTTATAAACAAAAAAAGCACTTTAATAAAAATTAAACACACTCAAATAATATAAACATATAACTAAACAATTTTAACATATGTAAAAACAATTAGCCACATGCATAATTATTTCAATAAACTCTAATAAACAATTCTAGGCGTAAATAAATGCATATATTAACAAGGCTTTCACCTACAAGGTAGATGAGCCACATACATCGACAAGTCGATTGCGTAAGCCAAAGTTAATAATATACCAATTAGCACATAACGAATTTTTATTAGTTATAATTGAGGTCTTCCCCAATTCAATAATTATTAAATAAATAGAACATGTGTGTATCACTTAACAATTAATCAATAAACAATAAACAATACTCCATGGCAAAGCATGCATGTTCAACCATGGATTCCGCATAACAATTATCACCCAAGATACGCATATTACATGTCACATAACAATTATTCATTAATTAACCACATAAAATTAGCATGCAATCCTAGGGTTTCTACAAGTTTTACAAAATTAAAACCTAATTAAATAAATAAAGGGTAATCGACCCATACATTAAAAAACTATGGTTTCGAATTCAAAACCCTAGAAACCATAAAAAGCATGCATATAATCATAAAGATCCAATTTTTATGTGTTTCGGTAATTAATTACATCATATTAACGGCTCGTGATGCCACTGTTAGAATTTAATACTCATAACAATTATATATAAATCAAATAACATCATCAAAGCATGCAGCGGAAGTAAATAGGAATAATATATGTAAGTAATTAACCGAACAAGAAAACACGTACCTTTTAGCAATTCAAAAATCAAACGATGATTGAACAAGAACAAAAACCCAAAACCCTAATTATTAGGGTTTATATATTCGACCTACACAAAAGTCGACCACCAAGATTTACAAGCTCAAGCGTGCTTGTCCTTCGTTCTTGTACACACGTACTAATAGCGATTTGATGTGGAAAAGCTAGTTCCTTGAATCACAAATAAAACCAAACACTTGTATCTTTGAGTTAAGCAAAATCGAAAACCCTTGGTGTTTGGGTGTTTCGACCGGCCACACAAAGAGGGAGAGAGGAGAGGAGAAATTAGGTTATTGGTGATCCAAGATTAAGTTGTGAATGAATACAATGAATTGTATTTATAGGTAACTTAACTTGGTGACCAAGTTTGAGTGGGTTAGGGTTTGGAAACCCAAACCGATCGGCCAAAGTATCCCAAGGGGATTCTAGAACTTTCCCGACTTGTAATTTCATCTCTAGTCCTTTTAGTTAATATTTAACGACCGTTAACCGAACCTCGTTAATTATTTAACTATCGCTATGTTTTATTTCATGACTAATAATTAATAATAACATATTAATTATTAACATCAATTCTCATACGTAATGTGTGCAATCCCGAAGTCTCGAGTTCGAATCCGGACATACATATATTTAAATATCCATAAAACCTTTCAGAAGAATGCCTCTTTGGAGGTGGAAAACGTGCTCGACGAGGCCAACACTGAAGCTATGATACGAAGGCTGCACCGGGAAATGGGCAAGAAATACAGAATAAGAGCCTTCTTTTCCTCCCGCTATAATCCGCTTATGGTCAAAACTAGGATTGCTCATAAAGCTAAGAACATACGGAAAAAATTGGAAGACATTAATGCTAATAAATTCAAATTTAATCTGACTCCCAACACCACAAGTAAAGATGACGTGGGAATCAGTGGTGAGATTTCAGACAGGGAAACTAGCTGACTTGTAAACTTTTCCAAGATCTACGGAAGGGATGAAGAGAAGAAGATAATAGTTGATAAGATTTGTAACGATGATGATGATGATGGTGTTCGGGTCTATGCTATATGGGCCATGGGTGGCATGGGAAAAACTACACTTGCTCAATTGGTTTTCAACCATGATACGGTGAAGAAACATTTCGATTTAAAGTGTTGGGTGTATGTCTCTGCTGTGTTTGACAAGAAACGAATAATTAAACAAATAATTAAATTGATATGTGGCCTAGAAGATAAAAAGTTGGATGAGATGTCACTGGATGAATTGCTGAGACAACTTCAGAGCATGTTAAATAAAAAGAAGTATTTCATTATAATGTATGATGTATGGCTTAATCACGACTCTCACGAGGACATGGAAAAATGGGAACAGTTATGTACAGCATTAAGTTGTGGAGCAAAAGGTAGCACTGTTATGGTAATGACACGGAAGGAATATTTGGCCAAACGGATGGCTATTCCTGAGTTGCAGCATAATGTGGCAGTTTTATCAGAAGAGGAGTCATGGTCGCTATTCAAGATGCTTGCGCTCTCAGGTAGAGGAGAGGCGGAAAACGTAAGCTCTGAGCTGGAGCTCATAGGAAAGGAGATAGTGGAGAAATGCAATGGCTTACCTCTTTCAGTGAAGTCTTTGGGTAGCTTAATGTTGACAAAAAAACGGTGGATCAGTGGCGGACTGTAAACGAAAACTTCAAGTCGAAGATACAAGGCGATGTCTTACCTGCTTTAAGATTAAGCTACGATGATTTGCCTCCATATATGAAGATATGTTTCGCTTATTGTCTATTTTCAAAAGGGGAGGAAATGAGTAAGGATTCATTAATTGAGTTGTGGATGGCAAATGGATTTATTCCATCTGAAGAAGGAGATGCGAGCTTGTATGAGCTTGGTGAGGAAATTTTTGATTGTTTGGTCGGGAGGTCGTTTTTCCAAGATGTCGTCGAGAAAAGTATACAAGAGGGTACAGACAAGTGTAAAGGCAAGGGATGTAAAATGCATGATCTTGCGGAATATGTAATGAGATGATTCTGCGGTTATAGCGCCCGGTAAGAAGTCGATAACCCCGGATGAGGTGCTTCATCTCAGTTTAACATGTGAAGATTTTGAGTTTTCAAAACAGGATTTGAAAAAGCTAAGATCAGTACGATCAATGTTGGTCTTTGATGATGATTATCAAAGTAGTATTAGACAAATATCCAGCCTTGTTTATCTAAGGGTGCTGTACTTGAACAAAATTAAAAGCTCGACGTTGCCCGAATCAATTTGCAAGCTAATACATTTGAGATACTTGAAAATAGAATATTCGGATATACAAGTTCTGCCAGACAGGATTATGTATCTCCAGAACCTGCAAGTTCTAATTATAAGAAGATGGTCTCGGCTGTTCCATGAGTTGCCTAAAGGTTTGAGGTACATGAGGAATCTTCAACGTCTAGATATTGGTTACTCTCCTTATCTCCAGCATATGCCTGTTGGAATAAAAGAACTAACCAACCTTCGAAGGCTTTCACAATTTGTTGTGGGAAAAGATGATGGGGCCCGAATAGGTGAACTGGGAAATCTAAATCGTCTTGGGCGGGATTTGGAGTTATATGGACTTGAGAATGTTGGAAGGGGGGATGCAAAAAGTGCCAATTTAAAAGACAAAACAAATCTAAAGTCTTTGAGATTAGAATGGGATTATTATCATGAACGAGAAATATCTGATTCAGAGGGGGTTCTTGAGGGATTGGAACCAAATTCGGGTCTGCAGGAGTTGACTATACGGAATTACGTGGGAAGGGTTAATTCTCTGAGTTGGATGGTCAAATTAGTCAATTTGACTAGTATTAAATTGCATAATCATAAAAACTGTGAACAACTTCCGCCACTTGGGAAATTACGCAGCCTCAAGAGAATTAAATTGTATGGAATGCTGTCTTTAAAGTGTTTCCATGATGATGACTATGTTACATCAAGGGACGGAAACATTCTCTTTCCTAATTTACAGATGTTAAATATACAGTTTTGTGAGTCTTTGGTTTCTCTGCCTAGTAACTTCCCAAAACTCACGTTTTTAATAATATATTCTTGTGACAATTTACGTTCTCTACCAGATGAGATTCAAAGTTTCAAGGATCTCAATCAAATTGCCATTTATCATTGTAAAATTCTAAGCAAAAGGTGTGAAGAGGGGAAAGGAAAGGATTGGGCTAAAATTTCTCACATTCCACATCTCAACATTGAACCTCCACTACTCAGTAATATTCTCCTTTTATTATTTCTTTTAATTATACATGGTTGTTTATCTTTAAACAAATCTAATAGAAAAAAGTATTTAATTGTTGCTTTTCAAAGTGAAAGAAAATGTACTATTTTCAAATGTCAAATGTTCTTTTATGATAACAAAGATAAAGCCAAATCCATAATAAAAACTGTTAATCAGTATTTTTAAATAACGCATATAATTTGTTCACCATTTCTTCTATTATCAATTGTTTGATTCACTTGGTCTAATTTTTATCTAACATTTAAAATGGAGTTTGGAGGAAGCTAATGTTCATTACATTTTGGTTTGTGTTTATATGTGAAGATGGTGACGAGAATGAGGACACGGACGATGATAGCGTGAACCACATGGATGAGGACAGTGACGAGAATGAGGACAAGGACGATAATAGTGTGAACTACAGGGACGAGGATAGTGACAAGAATGAGGACAAGGACGATGATAGCGTGAACTACAGGGATGAGGATTAGAATCGAAGTTTGATATGATATGTGAAGATGGTGTTGCTTTATGGTTTTAAGTTGTTTTTGTTAGGTGAATTTTGTGGGTATATTCACTGTAAACCCTCACGAGACAACACTCGTCCTCTAGAGATCATCTAGGGGTTTAAAGGCTTGTTGCTATGCTAAATGCAACCACGATTCCTGCGAAAGTGAGTTAGGATCATCTACAATTTTTTCCCCCCCTTTTTTCAGCTTGTGTGCCAATGACGTTTCTTTTCCGTTTTTTTCAATTTGTGTATGTATATAATATGTAGTTCCTGTATGTAAAGTGTGCTGCTGTATAACTCCTCTCTATTGTTATAAAGTTTTATCTTGTGCAAAAATGAGACTTGTCATATTAGGAAAATGGGCAAATTGTCTAAAATGGCATCGAAGTTGCCACCATTTCCTTTTCTGGGCATCAAACTTTTTTTTTTTTTTTTTTTTTTTTCCTATTGTAGCCCTAAACTTGCCTAATTTTCCTTTTGTAACACAAAATCACTCTAAACCCATAATTAACCTCCCTAATCAAACTAAATGCGGTTTAAGCTAATTTTGTGTCTTTTGGGCGTGTTTTGAACAAAAGTTGTATCCTTAGGGGGGATTTGTTGAAATCTTCCCCTTGATACACGTCCCTCTCAAAACAGAAAAAGATGAACCATCATCCTCCTGCTTCCTCTCCCCCCCCCCCCCCCCCCCCCCCCCCCTCCTGTTCCTTCTTTCCAACAAGTAAATTCTCCAAGAAATCAAACGAAGCTCGACAAGTAAATTCTCCAAGTAAATAACCATCATCCTCCTGCTTCCTCTCCCCCCTCCAGCTACAAAGGAGGATAAGTTGCTTTCTCCTTTTCTCTTCTCCCTAAGATGCGTCACGAGAAAGAATGGGGACAGAAGCTCGACTTGGCTACTCACGAAATCGAGACAAGAAAGAGGAGTCCAAGTTCCCTCTTCATTCTTCTATAAATAGAGGCTTAATTGTCCAGTTTTCCTCACTTACTCACACACAAATCACAAAACTAGGGTTTTTGTAACAAAGGGGTTTTAAAAATGAATTGGGTATTAGTAAATTCGTGATGTGATAAGTTCAATTTGAGAGTTAATTTGTTTCTGGTAACCGGTTGGAATAAAAAGAGTATTGAGAGGTTTGGTTGTTTATATGGTTCAATTTCTTTCTCACTCCGGCCACTGTTCCGGTCACTCCCCCGTCTTGTCACGCCATCAGCCGCTGCCCCTTCCTTTGGTCAAGAAACGGTTTGTAGATCGTGCCTTCATGGTTCGTGATTATGATCATGGCTTCATGTTTGTTCATTTTATTCATCTCCTGCGTCTCTTTCTCCTCTCGTTTTTGTGGTAAGCTGAGAACCCCAGGTCACCCTCGTTTGATTTCTTGTTATAACCAAATGGTTATTTACTTGTTTCGTTTTCGTGGAATAAGAAACAGACTGTAAACGTTTTTTTTATAAATATTGTTTCGTGTGATGTTAAAACGAATAATCTGGAATCATTCGTGTGACAGAAATCGGTTTGTCAAAGTGTAAAACGGGGTTCTTAGTTTTGCGATATGATTTCATTCTTGCTGCTATTGTTGATGGTTTGGAATCGAACCAACTTTAGAAACCGTATGGGGTCGTTCTTGCGTTGTTTCATTATTTGGGTTTCGAATTTGAGTAGCTAACCCGTATGGGTTACGGGACGAGCTTTTGTTCAAAACATTATTTGGGGGAATTTGGGGGTAGTTATTAAGCTTTGTAAAAATTTCAACAAATCCCCCCTAAGGATACAACTTTTGTTCAAAACACGCCCAAAAGACACAAAATCAGCTTAAAACGCATTTAGTTTGATTAGGGAGGTTAATTATGGGTTTAGTGTGATTTTGTGTTACAAAAGGAAAATTAGGCAAGTTTAGGGCTACAATAGGAAAAAAAAAGTTTGATGCACAGAAAAAGAAAATGTGGCAACTTCGATGCCTTTTTAGACAATTTGCCCTAGGAAAATTAGTTATAAGGTTTTCTTAATTAGAGTTATAGTATATTGACTTTTTTGATAGAATATGGAAAATGAGTTGGAATTAGTTAGCGTGTCTGCATTTTAAATATATATGGTTAACAGTTGGCGCGTTTAAAGTCAGATCTTTGGAAGACATCTCAAATCTTGTTGATTCTATGGATGGTATTTGTATAGCTATGGGTGATTTCAATGCAGTTAAGTCCATATCCGAAAGAGCGGGCTCCCAATTCGATACAAATGAAGTTATGTCTTTCAATAATTTCGTTGCAAATGTGGGATTTCACGACTTCAACAGTGGTGGGGAAGTAATAATTAGTTAAATCAAAGTGGATCAAAGATGAAAGATGAGCAAGCTAATCCGGTTCCTTGTTACGAGTTTTGTTGTTCACTGTACCAACACTTCTGTTACAGTATAGTAGTGTGTTTCTTGGTCAATTGTCAGACCGTGTTATCTCGGACCATTTTCCCATCCTTTTGTCCAATGCTTGTGTCGATTTCGGACCTAAGCCTTTTAGGGTGTTCGACTCATGGCTCAGTAAGGAATTCTGCACTTTGGTTAGTAGATCATGGAATTCATGGAAAGGTAGTGGCGTGTGGTGAATATTATTGTGTTGATTGGAGCATATTAGAGCTAGTAAGATTCGTAAAAAATGTTTTGTAAGATGGGCACTTGAGGGGGACGAAAATAATAAAATTATAGTTATTGTCTCAAATGGTTATTGGCTTAAAGATCTATCTGAGCTCAAATGTATCATGCATGACCCTTTTTTTGATAGGTTCATTGAGCCTCGTGTAAAAGGCCTGTTTTTCCAATGCTAGTTGTTTCGTAATTTGAACATAGCAGACTCGAACGTTTTGGGTAATGAATTCATTATGGATGAAATTTAAAAAGTGGCGTGGGACTGTGCAGGTTCAAAAGCCCAAGGACCTGGTGCTGGTGCTCTGAACTTTACATTTGTTAAGAAATTATGGGATCTTCTCAACGACGATTTTTTTTAGTTGGGCTTGCAAAAGGGTGTAACCCCTCGTTCATTTATCTTGTTCCGAAAAAGAAGGATACTATAGACGTACATGTAATTTTACATTTGGTGGGTCAATCTTCTTCCGGATATTATGTGCCCCTCCCATTTGAGTACCTTTTGTAATTTTAGCAACTTATGGATGAGTTAAACATGTGTATTTTCAATGCATACAGAAACGAACTATCACTGAAAACATCATCCAATTAAACACGATGCACTTTGTCAGCTAACTCAATTAGAGAATTTGAACTAGATCAGATGTAACATTTTAACCCATCCATCCGAAACTAATGAATGGCAGGCCAAATGGCAGTGAGATTTCTAAAAGTGGCTACATCAAAATTCAATTTATAACTTTAACCTCCTAAAGTATTTAGCAAGGGTGATCGCCCAAATACTAAGATGTAAGACATAGGCTACACTGTCTTGTGGAACTACCTTCTGTTGTAAGAAGCCATGGGTGACGATAGGTTCTAGCCTTTTCCTGCCCAGACCTTCTTCTTGCACGGAAGAACCATCAACTAATGAGTGTCCTACTACACTATAAAGGATGTTATCAGTATACTTTTCAATATAGCGCGCAAGACGCATAAGATTCATTTTTAAAGCTATTAATAACATCTAATATAATATCCAACACTAATTTTGAGCTCATTGCCACGTTTTGGCTCAAATGTGTGAAATAGTTGATTTTTTTTATACATTACTTACTAGTATACGTTTGGGCTAAAATGGGTCAAAACGGCTAAAATGGGTCAAAACGGGTGAAATGGGTGTAACATAAACGACAAAGTTACTTATTATTACAAGTTTGGGCTAAAATGGGTCAAAACGTGTAAAATGTGTGCAATGACTCAAATAAACTACAAAGTTACTTATTAGTACATGTTTTGGTTAAAATGGGTCAAAACGGGTGATACATACATATGTACACCAACTTCGTATACAGTTATGATACAAGTCACCATGTAACGTATATTAGGTATGTGTAAACCCGATCGATTACACATATAAATCATGCCTCTTACTCTATACCTAACTTGATTACAATCAAACATATGTAATAATGACAACATGGTACAACATCCATTACTTGTTCCCTTTGAGCGAAATGCGGCAAAAGGAAGGAAAATCCATGGACCGACCCCATGTCTTGCAAGTCATTAATGATAGTACAAGATAAATGTCTTGATCTATTTTTAAAGACAGTTTTCTTATGTCCATTTGTATGATGGAACAACGGCTCATTTGAGAAAGTTTTGACTATCAGCTATTACGTGTTTTGTAAGATAGGACCCGTTACTGTAAGTAGTACTTTTCAGTTAACTTTTGGCGTCTTTATGCTAAAACAATGTTGGTCATCAAAAGATTTGACCATGTCAAAACTTGATCATTGAGCGCCATATGAGAGTCGTAAGTGGATATTGAGACAAAACCTTAATGTGGAAGTGATTGAGATGAGATAAATGAAAACAATCGTTAGATGGTACCATTGTTTGAATCAGCGAATGATATCAAGATGACAAGACATAGTCAAGAACATTTCCTTAGTTTGTTTACAATCAACACAGCTGATCATTCACATCGAGAATTCATGCAGTCACCAAGTCGGATTCATTTTAATATCGATCAATTAATCAAGTACACTAGTTACTAGTACAAAGCTTAATTGTTCATAATGATGAGCATTCTCGTACAACTTAGATGTGTCATCAAGTTGAAAACAAGTCATCAAATTCAGTATATACTTGAATAAATATAACAAGAACCTTAATTAGGTTCATTAACCTTGTTGGTTTTCTCACCTGGCTAGATTTTTTGCTAACTAGCTCGAATTAGTGCCGAGATATATGCTGTTTTACCTTCCCAGCTGAGCCGAGATTCATGCCATGCCATTGATCCATAGTCGGTTATCCTGCTTGCTCGTACAAGTAACTTTAGGGGGAGTTTATCTTAGCTTATTTGATGGGCTTATAAGCTTAAAGTTTGACAAGCAGGTAAGCTTGGCGTATGAGCTTATCTACTCGAGCTTCTGAACTTAATTAAGATGTAAAGTCATGTTGATAAGCTTATAAGCCATTAAAAATGAGCTCATCAAATTATGAATGAGCTCATAAGCCCAACAAATAAACCAAGTCAAACAACCCCTTAGCATTGTCCGTTCGCCATTGTCCGTTTTTGCAGCTGCGCTATCTTCAAACGTTTGAGCCATAACTATTTGGATGGATGTTCGCGGATAGCACTTCGCTTAGCCTTTGAGGTACACTTGACTATATATGTAGCAAAATTTTCTTTTGTTTTACCTGTGAAGTGTCAAGTTAATTTGACAACAATAATTACCTCCATCAATTAGTTCCTATGTCATAGTCATATAGGCACTTTATAAAGGGATATTACATATAACCAAACAACCTTCAAAAATTACATATTTTTCCAAAACATAAATTTTCAATACATGATGAAAGCATGTAAATATTAAAGTTTCCTTGAGGGTATATTTTAAAACCCAAACAAACATAACAAAATTGAATTCATAAATTAAATAAACATAAACACAAAGAGATATATTACACAAACACAAATCCATAGTCCATAAATTATTTTAAAAAAAAACTAGAAAATGATACAAACAAATAAACCAACATCTTTATCCCAAAGTTAGAGGTTGCACCTAAACAAACGGAACGCCATGGTTAAATTATCAACCCTAACCCGAAAATCAGTATCACCATCAGCATAACTGCATAGTCACACCAGATGAAGCCAAAGAATTGTTATCTACAACCACCCCACCAAGTTGACTCGGCATCCCACTTGGTACGGGCCCCACAATCCCATTGTAACCATTTGCTGGCATACCCATTAGCCCATGTCCACCGTTTAAACTGGATAAACTGGCATCGGCATTGGGCCCCACTGCATCGTAGGTGAAACCTGGCCCAACCCATAACCATTAACTGGATAACCACCCGTAAACATGCCATAAGGATAACCAGTGTATCTTGGAATTGGTGCGTAGCTTGGAAGAACGTCGTACCTGGGACTATATGGGACCTGTTGATGACTGCTGTTAAAGTTATTATCCCTCATTCCGCTAGTGGCCCCACCTATACTAATCTCTTTAGGAACCACCCGTTTAACTTCCACAAGTTTACCACAGAATTCATGGAAATTCTTTTGCATAACATCTTCAACCGAATCCTCGGTCTCGAAAGTGATGAATCTAAACCCGCGTGGTCGGTGGTCACATTGTCGTGCATAACCACGACATCAGTTATGCGACCGAATTTTTCAAAGTAGAATTTGAAGTCGTCTTCAGTTAGGCTAGCAGATAATCCACCTACGAATATCTTTTTAGTTCTTATGTTCATATCGTTGCTTTTAGTACCGTTAGTTCTGAAATAACTATTCTGCCCTCGATTCTGTTAATGAAGATATTGGTTCTGTTGGCTTCTTGGTACTGCCTTTTTAACTTCAACCTGTAAAAAAAAGGTCACATATGCAGTTCAAAACATGAGCAGAAAATAAGATTGTATGTTCGCCATCACATTTTACAAATAGACAAGTTCATATATAAAGTCGACAAATTCAAACATCATAGGTGAGTGGCAATTTGGTCCCATATACTCATAAATGGGTCAATTTTGATTGCGTTTTTTCTCTAACGGGTGAAACAGTAAAGTAAGAGAAAACATTAGCTTGACATGGAACGTGGCGAAGTTGCTACCATGTATTTCATTTGTTTAAAATCTTCAAATAAAGTTTTGAAACTTTCGGGAAAATTTTAGTCCAGCGGTCAACCCGATCCTTGTTGGCCCATTCTAAAAGTTACCCGTTTGACTTGTTGCCCCATACAAACCTCCCCATTTCTTACTCAATTTGAGGAAAAAAAAATTAAAAATTAAAAAATACACGTGGCCTAGAATACTGTCTCCTAACATAAGTACGAGAAACAGTAACATCGATTTTCAATTTTGACCATGCAACATAAGAAGATTCTTAGCAGCTGAAATGTTGACCTTTTAAACAAACAACCTGTCCTTTTCGTTGCTAAATATCATCAAACGTGAAAAAATTGCCAAGAAAACATTACACATTGTAAGCGAGAGGTTTTGAAAAAAAAGGTAAGAATAAAAGATTTACCCAAGTTGTTCAAAATCGCTCATTTTAGCAACATGTTGTTTTTTATGGTTTCCTAAAAAAATAATTAGATTACAGCAAAAGTTGGTTAAAGTCAACAAATATCGCAACCCGTAATTTCCAGGTCAATACTCGTAGCTAAAATATTTATTTTTACCAAATAATGCAAGTTATTCAGTTACTGATATTTACTGATAAACAAAACCCGACAACGAGAGGTTATCTCGATAATTGAGTCCACACGCGTACCGACATGGCAGTATATATGATTTAAGTCGAATAATTATTAATGCGAATAATTATTTTTATACTATCTAACGTTTAATAAAACGGTTCCAAAAACATAACCCGGGCATTTGTTCGAGATAAAATACAGTATTTATATTATGTTACAGCAGAACACGGGGTACACATAATACGCTAATCTTTTATATAATAAAAGAATTACATCATTTCGGAGTCTTTTTGTAAAACTCTTCTCATTGAAAAAAAAATTGGGCCAATAGGAGAGCTCGATTTCGTCACGTAAGCAAAATCATGTGATGTGATTGGTTAATAAAAGTCAAAATTAAATTGATTTTGGTCAAACTTTAAAAATTTTGGTGGAGAAATTTGGTTGATAAGAAAAACACATAAAAATATATGTGTCAAATTTGTGAAAACAAAAACTTAAAAAAAGAGGGGGTAATTAATAAAACTTTAGTGGTTGATTTTTAAAACAATATATAGAGTTAAGTGTAATATTATAAACCTCCATGTTTTTTAATAACTTTGGATTATAACCAAATACCTCCTTATACTTTATACTTTTAAACTTTTTATCTTAAAAAAATACAATGTATATATTGTTTTAAAATAACAACATATAAATTTACATAAGATTATAAGTATCAATTTTTTTACGTTCAATAAGGACTCATTTATTTCATTTTTAAAATAACCTACGTGGACACGAATTTACATTTTAAATACGGCTAAATTACTGAAAACGTGAATATAACTATCAAATTGTAAGCACGATTTACTTTAATATAAAAATAAATATACGCGATTGTTCTTATAACAATGATTCATATAATTCTTCTTTATTTATATAAGACTATCTAGAAAAATATTTTTTAAAACATCAACATAATATCAACGCTCATTATAGAATAAGTATACTTTAACTTTATCAACGCTCATTATGTGCTATTAAACTTGCATCATGTGTACAACATAATATCAGTAGTGAAATTTAAATAACAACATTAACATCTTTATCAGCTAAATAAAATTAAATCTTGAGTTACCTAACAGAAATTTTTATAAATATTTTACCAAATTCTAATGGAAATTAATGCATAATGAAAAATTCGTGCATAAGTATTAGTTGTACTTATATCACAATTTTTATGGGCAAATTCTTATATGTGTATATACTTAACTAAAATGTTAAAATAAATTTGATTTATGTGTAAACTTCGTGCGTGCACGAAACTTATAACTATATATATTAGATGTAATTACCTTTAAACATAAAAGCTCCTAACCTACCCTATCCTTTAATATTAGCCGCCCCCTTCTTCTCTTTCCACAGATAATGTTTCTTCTACTCCTGGTAAATCAAAACCACGCCTCCCTCCTCTCCAAAAACCTCCCACATCCATTTTTATGATAAACAACTTTCAACCTCATCCATCACTATCATCTTTGGTCAATCAAGAGACAAGAAAGTCGATCTATCCCTTTCATCTCAGTCCAACGAGGGTCACGAGACCACTATGAAGAGGAGGATGGATAGCTACCTTTCCCCAAGATGGAAGGCTTCAGAATCGACACAGGGAAAGAAGAAGTCAAAGCATTCGTTTTTGTTTCTCTTATACCCACCTCCGATCCACAGTTACCACTACATCTTCCTTAACACATATCGAAAATCAAAAGGGTATTTGGAGTATTGGTGGTTCCTGTTGGATTCGGCTTGGTGGGATTCGTTTTGATTTGTTTTCTTCACCGATCTATCCTTCTTCTTTTTGTAAGGTTTCATTTGATACTTTTCTTTTTTTTTTTGGCTTTTATGTTATTATTGTTAAGAGTTGGAGATGTGGTTATAAGAAAATTGAATGTGATATGATATGAATTTATTCCGATCGATCCATGTCTTTTTTTTAAAACTCGGGTAATGAATATTAATGAGATATTGGCTATGGAAGTGTAGATTAATTTCTTTGTTTTTGAGTTTGAATCGGTATCATGTTTTTAACCCTATCGTTATAAGAGTTAATGGTGATAAGCATTTGGATAGTAGTAGTGATGAACCTGCTATTGGATGTTTTGCTTTAGCTCTTGTTTCTTTTTTACCCATGTTCAAAAACCCCCACAGAACACAAGATCTATAACTTTTAGTTACACCCTTCGCAACACCCCACACCGAGAGGTCTCGAGTTCGAGCCTCGGTATAGCCAAGTTTAGTCTTCATTGTTGGTGTTTCCTTTTGATAGCCTTAGCATACCGGGCAACGCTTGCGTCCTTCTTTTCCTTTGGTTGCTATGACACTAGCAGAAAAATATAATTTTTTTTGTAAACCTTAAACCTGGTTATTAGAAAGATAGAAGAAATTTTAATAATACAAGTAGATAGTGTGTCTTAGAGTGTTATTGGATCAGTTGGTATACTAAGTTAGTAAAACTGCTTGAAACATGATTTGGTCTCACGTCGACTACTTGCCGTTTTTGCAACAGTCCGCACTACAAGGTCTTGAGTTCGAACCACAACATGGCCGAACTCTCTTCCCATGTTTTGTTTTTGTTTTGGTCAATTGAAATCACTAGGCAACCCATAATAACTTTCTTACTGGTCACAAACAGAAAAATGCATAAAACATCTTTAGCAAAACTATTTTCACAATTGCTAAGAGTGGTATTTCGTTGGACTTGGGTGGGTATGACGAGCCCAACGGGTCATCATTAAGGATGGGTTGGGTTAATTACAACTCGGGCCACAAGCCCATTTCATATAAAGTGTGAGCTTAAGTTAGAGTATACCAAAAACAGATTACATGTTCTCTTTCTCAAACTAAAAACTAGCAAAGGTGTAACAAATAAAATAACATATGGAGTGTGAGTCAAGTAAAATGAGGTAGTATAATATATTCACAAATCGTCATTTCAATCAAGTTGCGGCTACTTGTTTCCTCGGTCCATCTCGCGTTTCATACTCAACTCGCTCATTACTCCCGACATAAAACATATCATATATTAAAAAGTACTAATCATATTCATTAACACGCTATAAACTATAAATATAATCGAAGCTCTATTTTCTTAAAAATCATTAGTCTATACTTTATATAAATAATAAACCAAGTGGGAACTCATTTTGTATATCAACGTATTGATATTAATAACACTTAGTCATTACATATAAATTAAACGTATATACGGGTCATACCCAATTTTCTAAAAACTATTATAACTTATAAACATAATTTATTTTATTTAAACTTTTATAATAAAACTATTACATTTATAATTTTCTTATTAACTAATATTAGTTATATATAAATATATATACTTTAATCGACATTTCTATAATTTAAATACATTTACTACTTATATGTAGTATTTTCCGTACATCGTCTTCCGGTTACCGACGAACCAAAGACTTATCGTTTGTGATACTTTCTATTATATGTACATATATACTTAAGCACTTCCGAAAGCCAATTATTAGCCAATACTTACCAAAACTATTTCAACTTAAATTATGCCACACAAGCGAAAATAATAAAAATACTCTAAACTCAATTAAATTACTAGCTAAGACTTGCCATGTCATTATAGGTCGCGTGTCGGTACTTCACCCTACTACTAGTTGACTTTACTCGATTGCAGACTACTTCACTAAGGTGAGTTTCATAGCCCCTATTTTACTTGTTTTCAAATACTTTTGGGGGAGAATGCATGCTTATTTTTACGATTGAACGCAAGTACAAAATTACTGTTGCATACTGGTCTAAGTCCCGATAACCCAATTACTATTACTATGCCCATTATCATGAACCGTTAGTTACTCTTTTGTGAGTAAGCGCAAATGCTATGAATAGATCTATTGGGGTTGACACCCCCGTCCATAGTAGGATAAGCTCTACTGACCATTAGTACGAGTCGGACGGACGCATATTTATTTGAGTAAGTCACAAGTGTGTGGGTTATGCACTTGTATTTGGTCATTTATTTAGTTAACGTTTCGGTGTCATGAGCTTAGACCGTATAATACTTTATTTCGTGCCATTGGGTTACATTGGTCACACCTTGCAAATCTTGTGGTTCAATAAAATACTTTAAACCTATGATCTCACCAACATTTTTATTGACAAATTTTAGCATGTATTCTCAGGTAACTAAGATGGAAGTATATGTAGCACCACCCACGGTGATCACTTGCATGGCAACTCCTTTTAAGACTTTATTATGTTCGAGTACATTTAGTGGAACTACTAAAATAAATGCTTTAGTTTATGAAGTGTAACTTGACTATGTTGAACCATTTTATTTAAAAAACCTGAATGTACTGTTTTCAAAACGTCTCATATAGAGTACGTTCTTTATTATCTTGTGTTGTGTGCTACATATGTAACACTCCTTAATACCATTCCGCTGCTTAAATTTGAGGGTGTTACAGATTGGCATCAGAGCCAAGGTTATAGGGAACTAGGTTGCATTTTAGGCCTAGACTATAACCACTATACCATGACACAATTATTAGGCACTTTCACTTACTTAGCTTATATAAGTTATTGACCTTTATTTTATACCGGGTTATTACAAAGATACGTCTTCATCCTTATACCTTATCATCATTACCTCTGATACCGAGATCGGGAATGCTTTATCCTCTGCTACTGTCCTACCATCATCTTCACCCGCTTATCACCAGACTATCTCGTCATTAGCACCTCTAGTATCATCTTTCCCAACGCCTCTATTCATATCTTATCTTGGTTGATTCTGTCCTGATCCATTCTACCTATACACGTTGTGGGGTATTGTTACAAAATCTTATGGGCTCATTTCTGTTTGTATTTTAGAACATGCCTCCACGAAGAGCCGCATCCAACCGTCGAGCTGCAGCTGCTCGCCCAACCGTACCAGTTCGCCGAGCTACACCTGTTCAACGGGCCCCATCAGCTCGCCGAGCTGCACCTGCCCGACAAGCTACCCCAGCACAACCAGCAACACCTGTTGAAAATGCTGCCCCTGCTCAGAGGACTCTTCTTGAACAGCTCGTGGCTCAGCAGGTGGCTGACGCACTTGCTGCCGCTGATGTAACCAGGTCAAGCTCCAATGACGATACTAACAGGCCTAGGAGCACAGTTCGCGGTTGTACATACAAGGAATTCAAAAACTGTGGGCCTGAAAGTTTCAGCGGAAAAGAAGGAGCAGTTGGACTCATGCACTGGATTGAGAAGTTGGAAACAATCTTTTGTATTTGTGAATGTGAAGAAGGCAGTAAGGTCAAGTATGCATCTTACACGCTAAAGGAAGGAGCTTTAACTTGGTGGAATGCTTATCTCCGATCAGCGGGGACGAATGTAGCTTATGCAATGCCTTGGGTTGAGTTCAAAAGGTTGCTGATCAATGAATACTGCCCTCGCAACGAAGTGCAGTAGATGGAAACAGAATTGTGGAATCTAGAAGTGAAAGGTGTTGAGATTGCTGCTTACACCCAAAGATTCCAGGAGTTAGCATTGCTATGTCCGGAGATGGTCACCCCAGAATCTCGAATGATCGAGCGCTATGTAGGGGGATTGCCTCTGAACATCAAGGGAAATGTAACTGCTTCCAAGCCAACTAACATTCATGAGACTATTCAAATGTCCTATGGTCTCATGGATCAAGTGGTATTGGATATGAAGAAAAAGGTTGTGGATAACAAGAGGAAATGGGACGGTAACCAAGGAAACAATAACTTCACTCAGAACAAACGCGAAGAAGTGGCAAAAGTTTACACTGCTGGTCCCAGTGACAAGGGCAAGTATGCTGGAGATCTTCCTCTCTGCGACAAGTATAACAGACACCATTATGGAGCTTGTCTACCCACTTGCAAGAACTGCAACAAACTTGGCCATCTTGCCAAGGATTGTAGAGCCCCTACTCAAGGAATTAACCAGAGAGCCCATAACCAACAAAACAACCAAGCAAATCGGAACAACCAGGACTACACCCCTACTTGTTTCGGTTGTGGAGAGAAAGGACATTACAAGAACAGATGTCCTAAGGCTGGGAATCAGAATCAGGGAAATCAAGGTCGCGGTAACCAGATTCGAGGTAATCAGAATCGGGGAAACCAGAATCAGGGTAACCAAGGTGGAGGAAACAACAATGGAGGAAATAACCAGGATGGGAACGGAGCACGAGCCAGAGTGTATGCCCTGAATGCTGAGGAAGCTATGCAGGATCACAACGTTGTCACGGGTACGTTCCTCATCGATAACCATTATGCTTCAGTTTTGTTTGATTCGGGTGCCGATACGAGTTTTGCTTCGCATGCCTTTAGTGATCTTCTTAATATCACACATATTACCCTCGATACCAAATACAGTGTTGAGTTAGCCAACGGAAAAACCGAAATCACTAATACCATATTACGAGGTTGTACTCTTAACCTACAAAACCATCCTTTCAACATCGACCTAATGCCTATCGAACTCGGAAGCTTCGACGTCATAATTGGAATGGATTGGTTGTCAAAGCATCGAGCGGAGATTATATGTCATCAGAAACTCGTCAGAATTCCGTATGGAAACGAAACCTTAATGATCCAAGGAAACAGAGTTACGTCAAAATTGGATCTAATCTCGTGTATCAAAACCCAGAAGTACATAGATAAGGGATGTCCTGTATTCTTAATCCAAGTAACGGAGAAGAAGTCAGAAGAGAAGCTACTCGAAGATGTACCTGTCGTGAGAGAATTCCCGGAAGTCTTTCCCGAAGACTTGCCAGGACTACCACCACCTCGTCAAGTAGAATTCCAAATCGAATTGGTGCCTGGAGCTGCACCAGTTGCACGAGCTCCTTATAGATTAGCACCGGCGGAGATGAAAGAATTATCCGACCAACTGAAGGAACTCCTAGACAAAGGATCTTTTAGACCAAGTTCCTCACCTTGGGGAGCTCCGGTCTTGTTTGTCAAGAAGAAATATGGGTCCTTCAGAATGTGTATCGATTATCGCGAGTTGAACAAACTTACAGTGAAGAATCGATACCCACTACCCAGAATCGATGACTTGTTTGATCAGTTGCAAGGATCGAGTGTGTACTCGAAGATTGACTTGAGATCGGGTTATCATCAACTAAGAGTTAGGGAAGAAGATATCCCCAAGACAGCTTTTAGAACCCGTTACGGTCACTATGAGTTCCAAGTGATGCCTTTTGGTCTAACCAATGCACCGGCTGTGTTTATGGATCTCATGAACCGCGTGTGTAAGCCATACTTGGACAAATTCGTTATTGTGTTCATAGATGATATTCTCATCTACTCCCGCAACAAAGAAGAACACGAGAAGCACTTAAGAACTATCCTGGAGTTACTTAAGAAGGAGGAATTGTATGCAAAATTCTCCAAATGTGATTTCTAGATTCAGACTGTGCAATTTCTTGGGCACGTGATTGATAGTCAAGGCATTCACGTTGACCCTGCAAAAATTGAGGCCATCAAGGATTGGGCCACTCCTACTTCAGCCACCGAGATTCGGCAATTCTTAGGTCTTGCCGGATATTATCGCAGATTTATTGAAGGTTTCTCAAAGATTGCTAAATCTTTAACTGAGTTAACCCAGAAGAACAAGAAGTTCGTATGGGGAGAAGATCAAGAAACCGCATTTCAACTCTTAAAACAGAAAATCTGCAATGCTCCAATTTTGGCATTACCAGATGGGAGCAATGACTTTGTAGTCTACTGTGATGCATCATACAAGGGTTTAGGTGTTGTGCTGATGCAACGAGAGAAAGTCATCGCTTACGCTTCTCGACAACTGAAGGTTCAGGAGAAGAATTACACAACCCATGATCTAGAATTAGGAGCAGTAGTATTTGCTCTTAAGATTTGGAGACACTATCTATACGGTACGAAATGTACAGTGTACACGGATCACAAGAGTCTTCAACACATTTTTTATCAGAAAGAGTTGAACATGAGGCAACGACGATGGATTGAGTTACTCAGTGATTACGATTGTGAGATTCGCTATCACCCAGGCAAAGCAAACGTAGTAGCAGATGCCCTCAGCAGAAAAGAGCGAATTAAACCGCTAAGAGTCAGATCATTGGGAATGACTATTCGTTCACCCCTCCCGTCTAAAATCGTTGAAGCTCAGGTGGAAGCACTTAAAGAGGAGAACCGGTCGAGCGAAACCTCTACGGTATGCCTGAAAGTGAAAACGGTTTTGTAAAGAGATCAGATGGGATATTATGCTTCAAGGACAGAAGTTGGATTCCACTTTGCGGAGGATTGCGATACTTGATCATGCACGAGTCGCACAAGTCGAAGTACTCCATTCATCCAGGTTCGGACAAGATGTACCAAGATCTCAAGAAACTTTATTGGTGGACGAATATGAAGGCCGATATTGCCACCTATGTCAGCAAGTGCTTACCCTGTGCGAAGGTTAAAGCTGAGAACCAGAAGCCATCCGGACTATTGGTACAACCCGAGCTACCTCAATGGAAATGGGAAAGAATCACCATGGACTTTATCACTAAGCTACCCAAGACATCAAAAGGTCACGACATGATTTGGGTAATCGTTGACCGACTCACTAAATCTGCTCACTTCTTGCCAATCAAAGAAACCGACAAGATGGATAAGTTGACCGAAATCTACCTCAAGGAAATAGTTACGAGACACGGAGTGCCAGTCTCGATTATTTCTGACCGAGACGGTCGATTTACTTCTAGATTTTGGCAATCGCTTCAGGACGCCTTGGGAACACGCCTAGACATGAGTACCGCATATCACCCTCAAACCGATGGTCAAAGTGAGAGAACCATACAGACTTGGAAGACATGTTGCGAGCATGTGTCATTGACTTTGGTAAGGCATGGGATAGACACATACCTTTGGTAGAATTCTCATATAACAATAGTTATCACTCAAGCATTAAGGCCGCACCGTTCGAGGCACTTTACAGATGAAAGTGTCGATCACCCGTTTGTTGGGCGGAAGTTGGAGAAGCTCAACTTACTGGACCAGAAATCATCCAGGAGACAACCGATAAAATCGTCCAAATCAAGCAACGTTTACAAGCCGCAAGAGATCGTCAAAAGAGTTACGCAGATGTAAGGCGTAAACCTATGGAATTCCAAGTTGGAGATAAAGTATTGCTGAAAGTATCGCCATGGAAAGGTGTTATTCGTTTTGGAAAACAAGGAAAACTAAACCCGAGGTACATTGGACCATTCAAGATTCTTGCTAGAGTTGGTCCTGTAGCCTACAAGCTTGAGCTGCCGCCAGAGCTCAGTAGTGTACACAGTACGTTCCACGTCTCAAACTTAAAGAAGTGTCTATCGGACGAAACTCAAGTCATTCCGCTAGACGAGATACAAATCGACGACAAGTTAAACTTCATCGAGGAACCAATCGAAATCATGGATCGCGAAGTTAAGCAATTGAGACGAAGCCGCGTCCCTATAGTTAAAGTTAAATGGAACTCTCAGAGAGGACCAGAGTTTACTTGGGAACGTGAAGACCAATTTCGTTCCAAATACCCACATCTTTTCACAGATACCACTACTACATCTAACTCTGATTGAATTCTGAGGACGGAATTCTTTTAAGGATGGCAGACTATCGCAACCCGTAATTTCCAGGTCAATACTCGTAGCTAAAATATTTATTTTTACCAAATAATGCAAGTTATGCATTTATTGATATTTACTGATAAACAAAACCCGACAACGAGAGGTTATCTCGATAATTGAGTCCACACGCGTACCGACATGGCAGTATATATGATTTAAGTCGAATAATTATTAATGCGAATAATTATTTTTATACTATCTAACGTTTAATAAAATGGTTCCAAAAACATAACCCGAGCATTTGTTCGAGATAAAATACAGTATTTATATTATGTTACAGCAGAACACGGGGTACACATAATACACTAATAATAATAATACTAATAAACATAAAAGCTCCTAACCTACCCTATCCTCTAATATTAGCCGCCCCCCTTCTTCTCTTTCCACAGATAATGTTTCTTCTACTCCTGGTAAATCAAAACCACGCCTCCCTCCTCTCCAAAAACCTCCCACATCCATTTTGATGATAAACAACTTTCAACCTCATCCATCACTATCATCTTTGGTCAATCAAGAGACAAGAAAGTCGATCTATCCCTTTCATCTCAGTCCAACGAGGGTCACGAGACCACTATGAAGAGGAGGATGGATAGCTACCTTTCCCCAAGATGGAAGGCTTCGGAATCGACACAGGGAAAGAAGAAGTCAAAGCATTCGTTTTTGTTTCTCTTATACCCACCTCCGATCCACAGTTACCACTACATCTTCCTTAACACATATCGAAAATCAAAAGGGTATTTGGAGTATTGGTGGTTCCTGTTGGATTCGGCTTGGTGGGATTCGTTTTGATTTGTTTTCTTCACCGATCTATCCTTCTTCTTTTTGTAAGGTTTCATTTGATACTTTTCTTTTTTTTGGCTTTTATGTTATTATTGTTAAGAGTTGGAGATATGGTTATAAGAAAATTGAATGTGATATGATATGAATTTATTCCGATCAATCCATGTCTTTTTTTTAAAACTCGGGTAATGAATATTAATGAGATATGGCTATGGAAGTGTAGATCAATTTCTTTGTTTTTGAGTTTGAATCGGTATCATGCTTTTAACCCTATCGTTATAAGAGTTAATGGTGATAAGAATTTGGATAGTAGTAGTGATGAACCTGCTATTGGATGTTTTGCTTTAGCTCTTGTTTCTTTTTTACCCATGTTCGAAAACCCCCACAGAACACAAGATCTATAACTTTTAGTTACACCCTTCGCAACACCCCACACCGAGAGGTCTCGAATTCGAGCCTCGGTATAGCCAAGTTTATTCTTCATTGTTGGTGTTTCCTTTTGTTAGCCTTAGCATACCGGGCAACGCTTGCGTCCTTCTTTTCCTTTGGCTGCTATGACACTAGCAGAAAAATATAATTTTTTTTTTGTAAACCTTAAACCTGGTTATTAGAAAGATAGAAGAAATTTTAATAATACAAGCAGATAGTGTGTCTTAGAGTGTTATTGGATCAGTTGGTATACTAAGTTAGTAAAACTGCTTGAAACATGATTTGGTCTCACGTCGACTACTTGCCGTTTTTGCAATAGTCCGCACTACAAGGTCTTGAGTTCGAACCACAACATGGCCGAACTCCCTTCCCATGTTTTGTTTTTGTTTTGGTCAATTGAAATCACTAGGCAACCCATAATAACTTTCTTACCGGTCACAAACAGAAAAATGCATAAAACATCTTTAGCAAAACTATTTTCACAATTGCTAAGAGTGGTATTTCGTTGGACTTGGGTGGGTATGACGAGCCCAACGGGTCATCATTAAGGATGGGTTGGGGTAATTACAACTCGGGCCACAAGCCCATTTCATATAAAGTGTGAGCTTAAGTTAGAGTATACCAAAAACAGATTACATGTTCTCTTTCTCAAACTAAAAACTAGCAAAGGTGTAACAAATAAAATAACATACGGAGTGTGAGTCAAGTAAAATGAGGTAGTATAATATATTCACAAATCGTCATTTCAATCAAGTTGCGGCTACTTGTTTCCTTGATCCATCTCACGTTTCATACTCAACTCGCTCATTACTCCCGACATAAAACATATCATATATTAAAAACTACTAATCATACTCATTAACACGCTATAAACTATAAATATAATCGAAGCTCTATTTTCTTAAAAATCATTAGTCTATACTTTATATAAATAATAAACCAAGTGGGAACTCATTTTGTATATCAACGTATTGATATTAATAACACTTAGTCATTACATATAAATTAAACGTATATACGGGTCATACCCAATTTTCTAAAAACTATTATAACTTATAAACATAATTTATTTCATTTAAACTTTTATAATAAAACTATTACTTTTATAATTTTCTTATTAACTAATATTAGTTATATATAAATATATATACTTTAATCGACATTTCTATAATTTAAATACATTTACTACTTATATGTAGTATTTTCCGTACATCGTCTTCCGGTTACCGACGAACCAAAGACTTATCGTTTGTGATACTTTCTATTATATGTACATATATACTTAAGCACTTCCGAAAGCCAATTATTAGCCAATACTTACCAAAACTATTTCAACTTAAATTATGCCACACAAGCGAAAATAATAAAAATACTCTAAACTCAATTAAATTACTAGCTAAGACTTGCCATGTCATTATAGGTCGCGTGTCGGTACTTCACCCTACTACTTGTTGACTTTACTCAATTGCAGACTACTTCACTAAGGTGAGTTTCATAGCCCCTATTTTACTTGTTTTCAAATACTTTTGGGGGAGAATGCATGCTTATTTTTATGATTGAACGCAAGTACAAAATTACTGTTGCATACTGGTCTAAGTCCCGATAACCCAATTACTATTACTATGCCCATTATCATGAACCGTTAGTTACTCTTTTGTGAGTAAGCGCAAATGCTATGAATAGATCTATTGGGGTTGACAACCCCGTCCATAGTAGGATAAGCTCTACCGACCATTAGTACGAGTCGGACGAACGCATATTTATTTGAGTAAGTCACAAGTGTGTGGGTTATGCACTTGTATTCGGGCATTTATTTAGTTAACGTTTCGGTGTCATGAGCTTAGACCGTATAATACTTTATTTTGTGCCATTGGGTTACATTGGTCACACCTTGCAAATCTTGTGGTTCAATAAAATACTTTAAACCTATGATCTCACCAACATATTTGTTAACAAATTTTAGCATGTATTCTCAGGTAACTAAGATGGAAGTATATGTAGCACCACCCACGGTGATCACTTGCATGGCAACTCCTTTCAAGACTTTATTATGTTCGAGTACATTCACTGGAACTACTAAAATAAATGCTTTAGTTTATGAAGTGTAACTTGACTATGTTGAACCATTTTATTTCAAAAACCTGAATGTACTGTTTTCAAAACGTCTCATATAGAGTACGTTCTTTATTATCTTGTGATGTGTGCTACATATGTAACGCTCCTCAATACCATTCCGCTGCGTAAATTTGAGGATGTTACAACGAAAACAGTCACTCAAAAAAGATGTCATAATTCAACCTATGTTACACTTTCAAACACAAGATTGACACACATTTTGGCGACATATACTTTAATTATAACAATTTCATAACAGGTTCAACACATACAAATAATAGTCACATAAAAAGCAGTTAGACCAAATAATAATAATTTAAATGATGATAAATTGTAAAGAAAAACAAGCCATTCTGCCAAGAATTGTATGAGTGTCAGCAAGAACTTTATTAAGCGCTGATGCATCCGAAAACGAAACGAATGCGAACCCCCGAGGATTACCAGTCATTCGATCTTTCGCAATAACCGAACCCACAACATTTCCATAGCTTCTAAAATGGTTTTTCAACATATCTTCTGTTGTCTCCCATGACATCCCACCAACAAATATCTTAGCGTCTAAAATGCATCAATGAAAACATATCCTCTGGATTGAATTGGTTTTTGGTTTATATGCATGAATTCGTATTGTATCATATTTGTGAAAACGTAGAGGGGGTGAATACGTTACTGTTTAAAATCGTTAGATCTTTTGTATCAAATCACTTATGAAGCTTGTTATTATATGAAAGTATCAATTATTGTTTATGACTAATATAAAGCATAGTAAACCAAGTTGTCACACAAGCATCATCATCAAACCACATCATAAGCAATTATAAAAGTTAAGAGATAAAGAAAGGAAAGTGCAAACCGAACACGAGGATTTATAGTGGTTCGGTCACGGATCTCCTCTCCTCCCTATTCCACTCCCCGAGTACTCAACTCGAGAGTTACTTCACTAAATCAACAAGCTCCCTTCTCGGCGGAGAAAACCTTACAATCGTCGCTTACACTTTTTCCGGTACAAAGCTAAATATCGGGTTCTAGTTCGAGGTAGAACCAACCTAACGTCGCCTATACAATATTTCCGACACTAAGCTAGATGTCGAGTTCTTTTCAAGGGTACAACCACTCCCACTATGTTTTATGGCCCAACATAACAAACCTTGTGTTTTATGGTACAAACACATAAACCATCTAATCTAGTTTGGTGAAAGTGTTGTGATGATGCAATAATGTTTACAATGATGATCCATGACATAAATGTCTAATGGATATGAATGACTAATCTAAATGATCTTCTTAAATAAGAAGTCTTCAATCAATGAGGATATCAAGAGATCTTGAATCTTCATATGTTGATATGCTTTGGTGAATGAGGATGGCTAGATCTCCAAGCTTTCCTTGGTTGATCAAAATGTAAAGTACGCTTACAACAAAGATAAATGTTAGAAGCATTATGATCATGTGATGATGAGGGTGATTAATGTATATTACTACATGGTTATCTATAGATCTAAAAGATGAAAGAAATATAGAAAGAATGTGTGTTGGAAGGGATGATTGAAATGAGAAGACAATAGGCTCTATTTATAGCCAAAAATGTAATCTAAAAAATAATACTTTATTAGATTTGATATCTTAGAATATCTTTCAAGATCTTGCAAATCTAACAAAATATTGACCAAATCTTCTAAAGATATGATGATGCATGAAGTGATGTAAAATTGTATTTTCATTTAGATTAAAATGTTAATGAAAATAAACTTGTAAAATGTATTATGTAACTAGTTTATAAAAAGTCTAGTTGCCTTTTATAAAATAAAATATCTAGTTATGTG
This sequence comes from Chrysanthemum seticuspe, assembly GCA_019973895.1. Taxonomy (NCBI): domain Eukaryota; kingdom Viridiplantae; phylum Streptophyta; class Magnoliopsida; order Asterales; family Asteraceae; genus Chrysanthemum; species Chrysanthemum seticuspe. The sequence continues at coordinate 31,683,363 of BPTQ01000004.1, read as the reverse complement.
CTTGTCAAAATAATATATATTTTGTCATGTGTAAGTAAACTTTAGTACTTGTATGAATATTATAGTTAGTTTACTTGTACAAATAAAAGTATATATTTGTTAGACATTTTACAAAAGATGTATTTGTATAAAATACTTGTGAATGCAAAATGTAAAATGAGGTTCGAAATAGAATGGTTAACCTTTTAAAATACTTAGTGACTCTAAACGTATTTTAAACATTCTAAATGATTTGTTAATGGGTTTGATCATAATGCCGCATAACAAACATGTACGAACCTGTGTTGTAACATATGAGGACTTGAGACATCGAGAGGTGTTGAATGTATGTTGAGACAAAGTGTCATTACAAGTAACTTGTACATTTTACGTTATGAATTACAAGTTACATGTTTGTCATCAATAAAAAAAAAAGAGACTGTATAGATTAAATATCGTAATATTTGCACTAACAATCTCCCCCTTTTTGATGATGACAAAGATATGTAAACGTAATAGAAAGTAAAATGTAAAAAGTTACTTTTATCCTTACTACCTTTACATTACCTTCTCCGTTTACACTCTTCTCCCCCTTTTGTCGAAACAAAAAGGGCGTGTCCTTGGAGTTTAACTTTATTTCTCCCCAAAAAGGCGAGCTTGCATCATCCTTAGTGAAGTTAAATCGTCCACTTCAATCCATCCCTTGTTTGGTAGCGGATCCATGGATCAAATAAAGAGGCTTAACCTACATCAAGGTTAGTTTTATGCGACAAAAATTATGAGAAATATATGAAAAAGAAAAATGCATAGCAATGTTAGCCTGTTTTCTCCACTTTTTATCGAAGCACAAATGCTTGTTGAAAAGAAAGAATGATGCTAAATGCGTGCATGCTCCCCCTTGACGGTTGCTCCCCCATTGTTTGAGGCGTCAGGGTATGATTAAAAATCTACAAAACAAATATTAATGCAAGACTATATTTGTCATTGGACGAGTAAGTGATATACAACAAAGTGTGTATAAGATGCATTCAGTAAATTCTTGACGCAAGCTCCCCTTGCTCTAGGGCGTCAAGATGAACCTTCAAAATAAATATTAGTATAATAGAAGCTTTGTATTTAGACAAATATGTCATATACAACCAAGTTTATAGACGATGCTATATGAGTGCTTAAAGGATATTCCTCCTTGCTCGAGGGTGTCAAGAAGCACCTAAAATAAGAAAAGTAATTGATGCAAACTTCATCCTTAGATGAGTAAGTTGTATACAATCTATGATGATGAACCTACAATGAAGAACATTAGTGCAATATATTTCATCTTCTTGACAAAGAAAAATAAGATGTATATATGTGATATATATAAGGGTGAAGGCTGAGAATACGTAACAAACTTTCTCAAATATACCGATGTACGTAACATACTTATTTTATTACTTTTGTACGTAATATACTTACAAATTTGGCTCATTGTACGTAATGTGACCGGTAACTAACAAGTTACCAGGTCAAAAGTTTGTAAAATGACATAAATGGTCCCTGTGGCTTGCATTGACTTTCACAGGTCATCCATTGACTTTATTTTCGTCCGTTTTTCTTACGTTTTGTCCGTTTTTATTCCGTTTTTGTCCGTTTTTCTTACGTTTTGTCCGTTTTTATCGGTTTTCATCAGTTTTTCTTACATTTTTCTTAATTTTTTGTCCGTTTTTCTTACGTTTTGCCAGTTTTCATCCGTTTTTATCCGTTGTTCAGACGTTTTGTCCGTTTTCCTTATGTTTTTATCAGTTTTTGCTAGTTTTCATCCGTTTTTGTCCGTTGTTCTTACGTTTTGTCCGTTTTCCTTATGTTTTTATCAGTTTTTGTCTGTTTTTCTTACGTTTTGTCCGTTTTCTTACGTTTTGTCTGTTTTCTTTCATTTTTGCCAGTTTTCATCCGTTTTTGCCCGTTTTTCTTAAGTTTTGTCTGTTTTCTTTCGTTTTTGCCAGTTTTCATCCGTTTTTATCCGTTGTTCTAACGTTTTGTCCGTTTTCCTTATGTTTTTATCAGTTTTTGCCTGTTTTCGTCCGTTTTTGTCCGTTGTTCTTACGTTTTTTCCATTTTCCTTATGTTTTTATCAGTTTTTGTTTGTTTTTTTACCTTTTGTCCGTTTTTGTTACGTTTTTGTACTATTTAAACAATATTTTGAAAAAAAATACTTCCGAAAAAAATAAAAAAATTTCAAATTTCAAAAAAAAATTTGAATAAAAAATTTCAAAAAAATTGAATAAAAAAATTTATTTTTCAAATATATTTTTTAAAAAATTTGAAAATTTCCAATTTTTTTAAGATTTAAAAAAAATATGTTTTTAAAAAAAACATTTTTTGAAGATTTTTTATAAAAATTTGAAAAATATTTTTCAAGATTTTTAAAAAAATTTAAAAATTTCCAATTTTTTAAAAATTTTTTTGGAATTTTTTTATTCAAATTTGGGAAAAAATTCCAATATTTTTTTGGAAATTTTTTTTCCATTTTTTTTTTGGAAAAAATTTTCAATATGTTTAAAGAGTACAAAAACGTAAGAAAAACGGACAAAACGTAAGAAAAACGTATAAAAATTGATAAAAACATAAGGAAAACGGACAAAACGTAAGGAAAACGGACAAAAACTGATAAAAACATAAGGAAAACGGACAAAACGTAAGAACAACGGACAAAAACTGACAAAAACATAAGGAAAACGGACAAAACGTAAGAACAACGGACAAAAACGGATGAAAACCGATAAAAACGGACAAAACGTAAGAAAAACGGACAAAAACGGAACAAAAACGGACAAAACGTAAGAAAACGGACGAAAATAAAGTCAATGGATGACCTGTGAAAGTCAACGCAAGCCACAGGGACCATTTATGTCATTTTTTAAACTTTTGACCTGGTAACTTGTTAGTTACCGGTCACATTACGTACAATGAGCCAAATTTGTAAGTATATTACGTGCAAAAGTAATAAAATAAGTATGTTACGTACATCGGTATATTTGAGAAAGTTTGTTACGTATTCTCAGCCTTCACCCTATATATAAATGATATAATCAAAGATCTCATGAAGTGTAGTCTCCTAATTACAATCATAAGAAAGTGAGAATATAATATGATAAAAGTCTACAAAATAGTTCCTAGAAAGAAGATATGAAGTGAAGTTGGAATATAAAGAGTTAAAGCTAGTGGTACTAGTGTTGGTGTCAGTTTACTAGTAGGATTCATGTGATGATAAATCGGTAGATGACTCATGATTTATAATGATAAGATTTCGCTAATCCATGGTGGTGATGATTAGTGAAAGATGTGATGGGTGGTGGTGGTGATTAGGTAGGAAGCTATTAAGGAGTTAGAAACTCGTATGTATAGCAAATATAAAAATATGGACTCATGCAATCCTTTCGTAATGTCAAGTGACCAAGACGAAGAGGAAAGAAAATATGAATAGACATGAAGATAAATTCGTTCATTGATTGATACAAAAAAATGATCTATTCTAGGTGACAATGGGAGAGATAGTATTAACATGGTTTTGACCGACATGGATGATTATGACATTGAAAAAAGAAGTGAAGACAATATGTAAAACAACTAATAATAATGAGTACCTATATGAGGATGAGAATGACATCTTATGAGTGAGAGTTGGATAGACCAACGTGTTGAAAAGGTGTTGGGAATGGCGGTTTTGATTACTATATCGTTTGCACTGACAATGACATGTATGAAATGTGTCAAGCAAGAAAAAGGATAAGACCCTATGATGGTGTTCTAGATAGTGAAGTTGTAAGGTGCTAGTTTAAGGAAAATCCTAGATTTGTTGATAGTGGAGATGAAGAAGTTTGTAAAACACATGATGCGTTTTTCACTTGATGAGGTATTGGTGCAAACTAGTGATATAAGGTTAAAAAGGTTGAACTAGTTGTGGTTTCATGAACCGGTTTTAGCTAAGTGGTGTTTACCTATGTGTTGGTATTGTAGAGTCTAAGAGACATAAAATTTGACAAAAGACAATTATGTGAATGGATTTCTCTCCCCCTTAATTGATGGACATCCAACATAATGTGTAATGTATCAAATAAGGAATGACAACAAAGTGTTTAGGAGCTTATTCGGGTTAACGAAAGAGATGAGCTTAGTGATGTTTTTCTGGATGATGGTTAGCATACAATGAACTTCATCCTTAAAGTCACGTACCTCTTCTCGATTAATACGAGATGATCGTATGATGAGGTATGCGGTTTCCTAATAGGAAGTGAAGAGGATTAGAGTACTGTCATAATTAAATAATGATGGAGGTGATTTTTGGAAAGCGGAAGCAAAAATTAGATTTGGAAAGAGGTCGGTTGAAAGACAAAAATTGCAAAGCCAACCCTCTAAAACTTACTTTTATATGCTTTTGAACTATATGCAAGTGTAGGGGTCCCATAAAGCATAGTGCTAATCTACGTAGCAATAAAGGAGATTATGCAAAATGAGCATATAAAAGTTAGAACCAAGTGAGATAACAAATAATTTGTTATCAACCTACAAAACAAATTTGTTAGTGACAAAAGATGTTAACATGATAGAAATCAAATGATAACATATTATATAAGCAAAAACAACACATTGCACTTAGTAGACAAGAAATCACCACACAAGATAGCATCAAAACAATCATATTATGCAAGAATACGACTTTATTCAAGACATTTCATTATGAGATTGTTTTGTCGTTTAGACTTAGAAACTTAAGCATACTTGGATATACAATAATCTATGTGATTAATTTGTAAGATAAAAAGGCTTCTAAAAGTTTGTCATACCAAAAGCACCTTGACAGATTATATGTGCACACGTAGCAAACAAATAGTGTGACAAGAAGCAAAAGAAGCAAGATGAAAGACTCATGCAAGCCATGTTTAAGACATAACAATTTGGAGCATGTATCATTTGGATCGTACTACACATAGATATAATGAATGCCAACTAATAACTTTCAAACACAAATATATCATATCAAAATTATCACGTATCAAAATGGCATATTATGAGTTCATAAGTAACATGTTAATCATGCTAATAATTCAAAAGTAAGTATCATGCAAATAAAGTTTAGGTTTAAACGTTTAGTAGCATGAAACAAGAATACAAGCATTATAAAGATAAAACCGTACTAAGGTTTACACATTTGACTAGTTATCAAACACCAAGATAATGTCAAATCAACTTATCGTGTCAAACAAGAACATGTAATCAACACATGTAAGTGCAATGCAAGTGGTTTTAAAATAAAAGTCATATATACTACTTGTTTGATTAGTATTCCTAAGGCGAGGCAAACTATCAATGTTTTAACACTTACTTCAGGCAAGTATAGGAAAACAGATTTTTCAAGTTGGAGAATGAATATGAGACTATTACTAGCGGTGCTCAATTAAGGCTAAACACGACCATTTTTACGGGTGATTCCACATACCCAATTTCTCTCCAGGAAGCAATTCAACCGTTAGGTCAAATTGAGTTTCTAGTGCAATAGGTTCTCCAGTAGTCATTCTCATGTTAGAAAGATGGGAACTCCTACTTTTGCCTATTAAAGTACATAAAAGATGATAGTTTACCAATACTTGGCTTAATGTGACACAACTAATATGCAATATAACTAAGGTGATGAAGATGTCATGTTATACACATGAATTTTAACAATGGTGTATTGATAAACAATATGTTTTAATCTTGTGTTTAGAATCTAAGGTTGCTCAAATTACATAGCTAATTGTATGATCTAATGGATGACATCTTTTACGTTGACGTGTATACTTTAAAAGTGATTTGGTTGTCTAAGACTAGGGAATGAAATATGTTAAATTAAGAATGTTCTCAAGAAAGCTCTTTGGAACTTTATTTGACAAGAATCTAAATAAGGTTACTAACTTCAATAGATCATGTGTATGTTCTAGAGATGTGTAGTTTTAACCTTGGATGTGCACAAGGTTTGAGCAAGGTTAGGTTATGATGTACGCTTGAAAGAAAATGGATACAAACAGTATCTTTCAACAAATGAGATTATCGCATGGGATAAAGTTATCATGCTTATGAAAATAAGTATGACAAGATGAATTGGATACACTAGTTCATAGAACTTGTTCGTTTCAAGATCATTTAGCCAATGAGGTGTAATGAAATCTCTTGTAACACAACCATTTATGTCGCAAGGAGAGAATAATGCATAGGATATACAATATCCTTTTAACAATATGAATACTTAACGCATGATTTCTTAGGCATAATGTTTTTCAAAACATCATGTTTTCCTAAATAAAGATATGAAGCCAAAGTGCTTGAATCGGATAGTCTCATCTAAATAAACTTGGTCTTAAGATTATATTCACTAGATGATGACAAGAGGAATTCACTCGAGTTTCTTATGTATACTCCTCAAGAGTCATTGTAGCTTGGGGTGTATGATGTTGGCTTTGAGATTGCATTTTAACATATATTGTTAAAATGTTGATTTAAGGTTTAACGAAATTTATGTAGAAGTTTAACGACAAAGTACTAATAATACTTTGATAATTTGTGAAGGTAGTACTACGTATACCTAGTGAAAATTGACAACAATTACCAAGAGCACCATGCTCATTTGATAGTTGAGGTTCTAGCCATAATGAATTATCTAAGTCCTTATATGTGGGAAAGGATTGTTGAGTTTGTTCAAACGTGCATTTGATTCAGTACAAGTGTTGGACACAAGGGCTTTTTGAGCAATACACTCAAAGAATTCAAATAATGGTAAGGATGGTGGATTGGTTGATCTAGGTGGTAGGTCTTCTAGTGTGTCTAAATAAAGATGTGGTGATGTAGGGGTTTATTGTGCTATGGGAGTACTTAGGTTTATTTGTCCATAGATGTTGAACACAAAAAGTACGGATACTAATTCTTATGGTTCATTGGTTGCTACAACTAATGGGTGAAGTGCTTGAAGTTTTGGTAATGTCTATGAAGCTTATCGACTGAGGTATAGGTTCACCTTGAAAGGGCACGTCTGATTTAAAGGATGCTCTCGGAAGTTCATGAGCAATACGCTTAATGGTGCCAAAAGATGGAAGAGGAATAGTAGGTGTCAAAGAGGGATAAGTGGCACAGTGGGTTGTTTGTTTTGGATAAATGTTTGATTCATTTTAGGATTAGTGTTTCAACATGCGTTGTTAAAATACTTGGGTGTTGATTTTTGCGGATATGACTTTTAATGACTACAATCGTAAGTCGCATATACTTGAATATTTTGGATGAAATACTTAAGTTGTCAATCCTAATTTGTTGAGATTATAAAGCTTAGATTGAACTCATGGATAACAAGACTTGATAATATGTCTTTAACATACGTGTGAGTTATGACTCGATGTAAATACTTATCGTCTTGAAGGATGACACATTATTTTCATGTTAACCAAGTGATGCAATACATGTAGATACAAAACAATATCTATAGTCATATGATAGACTTGTGTATGATATCTTTGCAAATAATGAGTCCAGATTTGTTAGTCTTGGTAAGTCATCTAAGTCATCCGCAAACGGGTGAGGAGATGTTGGTGGTGTTGCACAAAGTACAAGTTTTGGAGACTTTGGTTGTGAAGGTGTTTTGGATGGTTGTGAAGTAGTCATAATGATGGTGATTTTGGTGGTGGAGTTGGAGTACTTAAGTTTAGAAAGTTCACATCTTGAATGGGTGATGAGATGTTGAGAGGTAACGAGTCCGAGGATGAAGAGGTCAAGTTTAATGAATCAACAAGATCGAATGCTAATCCTTGTTGTTTATTTGAGGTTGAGGATTTAGTCATTTTGACTTTGATTTAAGAAATGCTAAGCTTAAGGAAAAGTAACAGTGTAGATGTGAAAATGACCATCCTGAATGTGTCAATTTATGGAGCTAAGGATTCACGGAGAGATGTGTTTTATTTGATGTTAATCCGTACAAAGATGGTAGTTTCTAATGAGATGAAAGTGTCTAAGATCATGTCAAACATCCTAAGTTAATCCATTGAGGATGTGTTGAGTGAGATATGAAAGATATGCATTAACAAGTATCCTAGAAACGAGATTTGGTAAATTAGATTGCGGGATTTAGTAAAATTCAACAACTTACCTGTAGGATCCACGGCACCATTTCTTTACACAGGCGGAACCCTTAAATTGGTGCCGCCTGGTCCGCCTGTACAGGTATGGCGGTACCAAAATGCATAACAGACGGTACCAACATTTTGGTGTCGTCTGATCCGTGGACACCAGAAAAGTTCACAGACCCATTTTTTAGGTGTCGGGGAGTTTTCCGAAACCTGAAATTTTGCTTAAAACATGTGACATTAATTACTTCTAGTTAGGAAAAGTCGATAACACATATACAAACATAGTGGAGCATAGACTTTGACCAAGGGCTAACGATTTTCACATAAAAGTGAAAATGGGTAAAATTTGATAACACACTTGTGCTATCCACCTGCATAAACCGGTTAGCATACAACATTGTTTTAAGTCATATTATCATCCTACAAAGTAAAAACAAATAAATTACATCATACAACATTGTTTTTGTCCTTGTACCAAACACTCTCTTAAAACCTCCATTTTTCAAAGTACTTGACTAATTTACTTAGTACTCATTGCTAAGCGAGTCATGACATTTCATAAGTTATGTGAGATGTTAGTATAACCTATGCAAAGGAAGTGATCTAAGTCTATAAGTGATGGTAAAACAATTTTCCAACTAAGTGCACAAAATCTAGCAAATGTCCTATTGTGCATAAACAAGAAATCGTCAAGCAAGCGAATAAATAACATGGCAAGATTGACACTTATATTATGCAAACAAACAAGTGTAAACAACAATTTGAAAATAAGCAAGCAACATATACGCAAACAACATAAACAAGTGGTCATTTAGCATAGCATAACAAGAAAAACACTTTTCGTCATTTATCGTTTAAATGTGATGATGTTACCAAGCTTGATTAGTTTTCTTTAAACATATTACATAATTATTTAGTTTCAAAATAAATTATATCAATGTTCTAAGAATACCATCTTAAATTGCTTGACTCAAAAATTTGAGTTTTTATGTTAAATCGAAACTTAATATCTTAGACATACTCGTAGTATTTGGTCTATTTCACTTATTTAAAATTGGACTCAGGTCATGAGAGTAGTTTTAAATGAAAGTAGACTCAATTCCCTTTAAAATGATAGGTGGCTCGACTCCTACGGACTTACGGTTAATAAGTTATGAATTTTTTAAGTTGGCAAAAAAAAACTGCGTACTGTGCAGACCAAGGAACCAAAAATTTACAAGGAAGGAGCCCTTTATTTGGTTCCGCCCAGTCCGTGGCCTTCACAGAATGTTGAAAAATGTACTTACTCATAGCGAAAAAATGTAGGACTTACTAGATTGGATAGAAAAAATATAACACACATATTTTGTTTATTATTTTTACTAATATGACTTATCTAAACATTTAACAACAAAATTTATAATTATAATTAGCAAAACATTTGTCATATTATATTTCGCTTCACTGGTAATTTGATACATGGATCGTGCTCCATTTTAAAAACCATTTGTTTTGAAAATTAGAGCTACGAGGATCTAGTACCAATTGTGAAAACGTAGGGGGGCGGGGGGTGAATACGTCACCGTTTAAAATCGTTAGATCTTTTGTATCAAATCACTTATGAAGCTTGTTATTATATGAAAGTATCAATTATTGTTTATGACTAATATAAAGCATAGTAAACCAAGTTGTCACACAAGCATCATCATCAAACCACATCATAAGCAATTATAAAAGTAAAGAGATAAAGAAAGGAAAGTGCAAACCGAACACGAGGATTTATAGTGGTTCGGTCACGGATCTCCTCTCCGCCCTATTCCACTCCCCGAGTACCCAACTCGAGAGTTACTTCACTAAATCAACAAGCTCCCTTCTCGGCGGAGAAAACCTTACAATCGTCGCTTACACTTTTTCCGGTACAAAGCTAAATATCGGGTTCTAGTTCGAGGTAGAACCAACCTAACGTCGCCTATACAATATTTCCGACACTAAGCTAGATGTCGAGTTCTTTTCAAGGGTACAACCACTCCCACTATGTTTTATGGCCCAACATAACAAACCTTGTGTTTTATGGTACAAACACATAAACCATCTAATCTAGTTTGGTGAAAGTGTTGTGATGATGCAATAATGTTTACAATGATGATCCATGACATAAATGTCTAATGGATATGAATGACTAATCTAAATGATCTTCTTAAATAAGAAGTCTTCAATCAATGAGGATATCAAGAGATCTTGAATCTTCATATGTTGATATGCTTTGGTGAATGAGGATGGCTAGATCTCCAAGCTTTCCTTGGTTGATCAAAATGTAAAGTACGCTTACAACAAAGATAAATGTTAGAAGCATTATGATCATGTGATGATGAGGGTGATTAATGTATATTACTACATGGTTATCTATAGATCTAAAAGATGAAAGAAATATAGAAAGAATGTGTGTTGGAAGGGATGATTGAAATGAGAAGACAATAGGCTCTATTTATAGCCAAAAATGTAATCTAAAAAATAATACTTTATTAGATTTGATATCTTAGAATATCTTTCAAGATCTTGCAAATCTAACAAAATATTGACCAAATCTTCTAAAGATATGATGATGCATGAAGTGATGTAAAATTGTATTTTCATTTAGATTAAAATGTTAATGAAAATAAACTTGTAAAATGTATTATGTAACTAGTTTATAAAAAGTCTAGTTTCCTTTTATAAAATAAAATATCTAGTTATGTGCTTGTCAAAATAATATATATTTTGTCATGTGTAAGTAAACTTTAGTACTTGTATGAATATTATAGTTAGTTTACTTGTACAAATAAAAGTATATATTTGTTAGACATTTTACAAAAGATGTATTTGTATAAAATACTTGTGAATGCAAAATGTAAAATGAGGTTCGAAATAGAATGGTTAACCTATTAAAATACTTAGTGACTCTAAACGTATTTTAAACATTCTAAATGATTTGTTAATGGGTTTTATCATAATGCCGCATAACAAACATGTACGAACCTGTGTTGTAACATATGAGGACTTGAGACATCGAGAGGTGTTGAATGTATGTTGAGACAAAGTGTCATTACAAGTAACTTGTACATTTTACGTTATGTATTACAAGTTACATGTTTGTCATCATTCAAAACAAACGAGACTGTATAGATTAAATATCATAATATTTGCACTAACAATATTACTCCATATGATTCTAGGCTAAAATGTGCAGATGTAAGGAACAAAGCTGGTTGAATATCGAAAGTACCCATGTATGACATAATAGAGCAATCTTGTAAACCAAATGCTGCAAAGTTCTGTTTCTATGCTGATATTTCAGAACATCACAAAAGGATATTCATATTACTGCATTCATTATTATTGTGACATAATGCCGGAGTTGAATTATGTTTGTTACTATTATCTAGGTTGGATTTGTTGGAGACGATGCACCAAGAGCAGTTTCCCCCATTATGTTGGACACCCTCGTCACACTGGCGTGATAGCTGGAATGGGGCGAAAAGATGCATAGTTGGGGATGAGGCTCAGTCTAAGCATGGTATTTTAACTCTTAAATATCCAATAGAGCACTGTATTGTGAATAATTGGGACGACATGGAAGAGATTTGGCATCACGCCTTCTATAGTGAACTCCTGTAGCTCCAGAGGAGCATCCAGTTCTCCTTACTAAGGCACCACAGAATCCGAAAGCTAATCATGAGAAAATGACTCAAGTTATGTTTGAAACATTTAATGCTCGTGCTATGTATGTTGCAATACAGGCCGTTCTCTCTCTATGCCAGTGGTCGTACTACTGGTAAGTTTGTGGTCATATTTATTATATAAATTTCTTTGTAGAAAGTTTAAACTATTCGGCAATAAGTTTCTAGGATGAACATGGTATATCCTATATTTCTAAACTTACTGTTTTATGCAAACCCATCTTGACCCGTCAACCTTTTTTGCCTCCTATAGCTGTATCTTTCTTATGGGTTACTTTTTAGTTTGTTGTATCACTAGGAAGCATAATATTTGTGTGAAAGACGTATATAATCAAACATAAAGGTCAAATACTGGCAATTTTAGTTTGAATCGTTTTTATTCTAATATCTGCGTATCCAAAGTGTTGTCGGTACGACTCATGATCTATTTTTGATTGTTTAATTGTACTTGGTTCAGTTAATTGTCATTGTCTTGACATTTTCTTGCTGATAATATACATAGGATGTTTCGATTTCGAAAATCTACTTGAGGTCCTTCTAACTGAAAGGTACTTGAATGATTTCCCTTTCCCAGTTTTCATTTATTTCGGTCTTCATGATATATATATATTTTTTTCCATCCTAATATTTTGTCATGTTTTGTGCGGAAATAGTTGAGGGGAAAATTACACACGTGTTAACCTATTGATATTTTGAATGAATGTGCAGGATAATTAATGAACAATAATCTCTAAACATAGCCTCCAACTACCATGTAAGATTAAGATTTTACTGACGCGAATCCGAAATGATAACAATAAAAACACAATGTGTGGTAAAAGAATTCTCATTCATGCTATTCTTTTTTCTTTTGACTAATTTATATTACTTTTAAGCGTATTCTCATATTCTTTATAGGGTTTGAATAAAAATGTTCAACAATGGGAAGAAGGAGCTCTTTTAATACACTTTTGACAATCATGGCGACTCGGTTGAGAAAAAAACGAAAGGTTAGTCTCTTATCAATCTCAGATATTTGATAACGTTGGTTTATAGATCTTAGTTTAAATTGTTTTTATTTTGTGTATCAGTTTGTGGCCGGTGGTGTGTTTTTTTGCTGAACGACGTTCTTATGGGGGAACTTGCTGAGGAGGGTTACTCAGGCGTCAAAGTCAGGGTCGCGCAAATGGGTACTGAGATCATCATTAGGGCTACCCGAACCCAAAACGTTCTAGGTAAGTTTCCTACTTTTTATAAACTGGAATTATATATAATCGCTTTGTCAAGTTTCATTTGCTAATTTATCGATAGGATAAACATGAACTTGGTAGGAGAATGAACATAACTTGGTCTCTATTTGTTGTGCAGGTCTCTTGCCAACATACTTAGATTGAAACAAATGATTGTATTTGACCATTTTGATTCTGTGTTTGTGGTATATGCAATGTAACAGTAACGTATTTGACAGAATATACAGCAACAAAGTAAATATTATTTGATAGTGAATTGTTATGTTGTGTTTACAACAAATGACCTATTTATATCTTACCAAACGACACAAGTATCTAAATGACAGTTATTCTTAACCATTGTGTCGTTTGAGATATAACTACCAACAACTTTAACTGCCTAAACATAACTGTTTCTTGTAATGGGTCGTTTGGGTTGACTTATGACCCATATACATAGTTTTGACCCATACAGAATTAATACAAACATATTGTCTTTAAAAGTAATCTAAAGTAATAATACTAAGACTATATTATATTTGATCTTAACATAATTATAGGCAACATCTCCCTCTTAATTATTTTAAGATCAAATTTCTTGAGTATGACTTGCTTCCATCTTCCTTCAAACAATGATCTCATAATCACTGCTTTCTTGACTGCTTGTGCCATGGGCTGCATCTACTTCTTCATTGCCATACATTCTAACACCATAACTGTTCATCTCTTGCCTTTTTGTTCCATCTCTGACTGCCTCTTTCTTCCAGTCTTGTGGGTCCTTTTCATTTGCAGGTCTGCTGCACTCTCCCACTTCTTTTGTCTTCTCAACACTGGGTATCTTTGCAGTATCATGGTAAACACATATAAGGTCTATGAACTTTCTATAACAAGCCTTTATGGCTTCACCATCTTCAACTGTTAGTCCTTGTATGCTTGCAATGCCTTTCCATTTGTCACTCAAAGTGACTGCCACATAGCCTCCAAATCCATCTACTATCTTATGTAGACTTAGAAAGTCTATCTCCTTTCCTTCTATAACTGGTGGTATCATGTCTAATGCATCATAGTTAAGATGCACTAAGTAGAACCACTTCACCATCTCTAAAAACTTTCCACTGAAGACCCCCCAATTGTTGTACACAAGACTATCCTTCTTAAGTAAATTCATAAATGATAGAAATCTGTTGAATGAGTTTACCTTGAGTGCATATAGTGTACCATTCCAACTTATGTATTCATTGTCCACATAGTCTTGGGTGTCCTCCTTGTTCCAACTTAAATCTTCCAGGCCTCTCACCAATGAGCATTCATCCTTTGGGTCTAAAGACTCAAAGTGATCTTCTAAATATTTGTTGTGTTGTCTGATTGGGCTCCATTCATCTTCATAGTTGCCTGTTTCTTGTTGCTTTTCTGTCCCCACTATCTTCTCATCAAACATGCTCTTCAGTATGCACATGTTATTCTCTATCTTCACCACATATCCTTGTTCATCTAGGAGATCATAACTGAGTATGTTTAATGACACCTCAGGGGTGTATTGAACATCTTGAACAATAATATCTCCATCTTCTGTATTCACCACTGCATCACCCACCCCATAAGAGAAAACAAATTTTTTCTCTTTTTCTTCTTTGAAGATCATCTTGAACTTGTATTCAATTCGTTTGAATTGGGTTCTGCTTGGGCAGAGGTGATGTTTATAACCACTGCTAACAAACCATACATCATTCCATGTCTTGTCAGTTGATCCTTGGATCATGTAATCTGCTTCTATGTGAATCTTTTCTGGAAATTGTGCCTCTCCTTCAAGTACTTGCTTATCTGTCTCTTGTTGCACTTCAATAGCAGCAATCCTCTTTCTTTGTTCACATGCCCAATATGCATGTCCTCTCTCCCTACAGATATAGCATCTTGCTTTCTTCTCCTTTTTTGTCTTTGCAGTCTCCATCTTTTGGTTTTCTGCCATCTGAGAAGAATTAAAGGTTTCATTTTCAAGCACTTTTTTCACAAGCATCTCTTTTCCCTTAGGAGTGATGCTTTTCCTTCTTGCAGACCAGTTTACAAGTCTGGTTGGGGTTTCTCTTAATAAATATCTACCAGTGTAGAATCCTTGATCAATCTTTGATGTTGGCCTTTCCCATGATCTTGAATGGCCATGGCTCTGATGCCAATGTTGTGCAGGTCTCTTGCCAACATACTTAGATTGAAACAAATGATTGTATTTGACCATTTTGATTCTGTGTTTGTGGTATATGCAATGTAACAGTAACGTATTTGACAGAATATACAGCAACAAAGTAAATATTATTTGATAGTGAATTGTTATGTTGTGTTTACAACAAATGACCTATTTATATCTTACCAAACGACACAAGTATCTAAATGACAGTTATTCTTAACCATTGTGTCATTTGAGATATAACTACCAACAACTTTAACTGCCTAAACATAACTGTTTCTTGTAATGGGTCGTTTGGGTTGACTTATGACCCATATACATAGTTTTGACCCATACAGAATTAATACAAACATATTGTCTTTAAAAGTAATCTAAAGTAATAATACTAAGACTATATTATATTTGATCTTAACATAATTATAGGCAACACTATTTAGACCTCTAATGTGCTAGGAAAGGTTATGCAATATTTTAGTCATACACTCTGAAAAATGTATGTTGAAAATGTCGAGCCTCATACAATATTGTAAAATTATGTTGTCTGATAATTTCAGCACCACGTACTGTTTAGATGATCACATATTGAACCTTCTATCTGCAGGTGACAAGGGAAGGAGAATAAGGGAGAATAAACGAGTCACTGTGCCATTGCTCAAGCTGAGTCTTTGCGACTTTGCGTTACAAGCTTCTTGGAGGTCTTGATGTTCGCAGGTTTATAAACGTTTATGATTTCTGTCATAACTTATACCAGTTTGAGGTTTGATAAGACTATTGACTGATATTACATTAAACTTTTTACGGGGCTTGCAATGGTGTTTTTAGGTTTGCTATGTAGAATGGAGCAAAGGGTTTTGAGATTAATGGTTGGATTTGTTTATTTTGTATAGAAAGACAATTTTCAGCACTTATAAGCTGAAATTAGCTTCAAGGTATAGTGGTTGGATTTGTTTACTTTGTAAAAAAGACAATTGTTTTTTAGAAATTTTCGATTTAAGCTATCTATAATGTTTTTGGGTTAAAAATGATGGTCGAAAGCTAATACTACTAGTTTTCTATATATATAAAGTGGATATTTGTAACAGTTAGTGCTAAGGGAGTTATTAGGTGCTTGGCATTGAATTTTGAAAGTGACATATTCTGACATAGATTAGTCACAGTTAGATAATTAGTTGTTACAAAATGGGCTGCAGAAGATTGTGTTTGGCAAAATCCTGATCGAATTAAAAGTTACATGTAAAATGACCCATAAGTGACCAGATAATCAAAATCACTTTTATCTAATTTTAAACTGATGATTTGGTCCTTCATAATCAGGTCGAGTTTCACATTACCCAAACACTAGGTGACTTGAATCTGGTTGTTTACCACTTGAAAACACAATAATCAGATAATAAGTTTCAAATACATTGCTAAACACCCTGTTAACATGTGTACATTGAACTTTGAAGATCTATCGAGCCCTTATTTCATATTTTGGTTAAACTTGGAGAAGATTGCCCTGTCTTTGATGATATGTTCGAATTTTGCCAAATATATGGTGGTGCAACTATTGGTAAGTTTCAATTTTTAATAGTATGTTATGATTGTGAGGTTCAGATTTCAGACATATATGATACTAATCCTTGCTTGCAGATGCTGCACATAAAATAATCGGTTTTGTGACATTGCCATTAACTGGTCTGGTGGATTACACCATGCCAAAAAGTGTGAGGCATCTGGAACGAAACATTTTCTTAGATTTCATGAGTAGGTTAATATCATACTATCATACCACAATATTGTCCGCTTTGCCCGTAGGCTCACGGCTTTGCTTTTGTGTCCACCATGTGAAGAGTTCCCGGCAGGTCACCCAAGTCAGTACTACTCACATGAACACGCTTAACCGTATGAGCGGTTAACGTTAGACCACATAACGCGTTGTTGTCGTGTAAGGCGAAGCATTAATCCAAGTCACGGCCAATGTGGGATTTGCCTAGGTTGTTACAAGGATGTTTATGCATACTCTTTTTGTTCTGTTGCAAACATATTTTTCTGTGCTAACCAAGTGCCATTTTGACACTTATTCCTAAGCTAAATAGATAGTGTATATTAGTTATCAAGTAAACAACATGCTCATGTTGCATTTCAGGTATGAATTGATCTAAAAGTTGAAGCTTCATGTAAACAAGAATACGTGCAACGTCTAAAAGTGAAGCTTTTATTGGATTTGAGCCCCGCCGCATCGTGCGGGCTCTATAGTCCTCGTTTATGAAACAAATATTACTAGGCGTACAGTATCTTGTTATAACCACTCTGTAATGCATTAATTTAGAGCTATAAGAGAAGTAAAATAACACAAGTTTACTAGCTTGTTACATTTACACATGATCTTTTCCAAACCGATAATTAACCAGGTTCTTAGAATCATCTTAGAAGCACGAAAACCTGTCATGATAGGATACATAAGGAGGACCAACAAAAACAACGAACTTAATACATAGCAGTAGCAAGCAGTAATATTATCAGCCATAACTTTAAGGAGGAGCAAACACGAACATAAAACTATTCATATTTTCAACTTACCCCATTAGTGCATAACTCCCCTATTCTCTATAAAACAGCTTCAATGCAGATCTAAGGGAATCATCTGGTCCAATAGCTATGAATGCTGTAATAACTTACCTCCAGATAAAGCTCAGGGTAAAAAGTTTCATCATTACTCAGCAGTCCAAAGGATTGTCCAGCTCCACAACATAGTTAACATGATGAGTATCAAAGTGCAAATAGGTATGACCTCAGACTGAACAGCCAAGAGCATATAATGACTAAGGGGATGTTTGGGATTGCATAATTTTGCTTATGCTTAGAGAGTCTAGCTTATAAGCACCTACCATGTGCTTATCTGGCAATGCTTAATCATTTCATCAAATTGAAGCAAAGGGACCAATAAGCCATAAGTAATCCAAACACTTCAAAAGTTTATAGTTTTTGAAACGTAATAAGCCAATAAGACCTCTAAAATATGCAAACCCAACCTCTCTCTAAAAAACTTAAATGAGATGCACAATTTCTTTTGTTCCCACTTTCTAAATTGGCACAAAATGCCTCCAACCAAAACACTAAGGTATTATGCCTTTTACAAGTGAATGAGCTGAATTGGATTGTGTTTTAACTCTAAAACTACAAATGAGTTAAAAAAAAAAAAAAAAAAAAAAAAAAAAAAAAAAAAAAAAAAAAGGAACATGTCAAATGGGTCAAAAATTGCCCAAAGTATATTGTATTGTGTACAACCTAACGATGCGCATGCTAATAGGCACTGAATTTCCTGAACCATTTATGTCATTTGAGAAATAAAGATCGGTCTTAGTGCACTTAGGGATGGCAACGGGCGAGAAAAAACCCGCAACCCGCGGGTACCTGCACATAAATGGGCGGGTAAAATCGTTATTTTTCACCCACGGGTGGGTTGTGGGTGAAAATTTGTACCCATCGGTGGATGGCGGGTGGGTGACGGGAGGCATACCCATCGCGGGTAAACCCATGACACCCATTTAAAATATCTACCGGGTATACCCGTGGGTGTACCCATAAACCCTCAAACTAAAATTAAATATACTAAATAAAATATGTATGATGTAGTTCAGTAGTTGGTATACATTGAATAGCTACCAATTCTCAAAAAAACATTAAAAGTTTTTTTGAGTTTCAAGATGAAAAAGGGAATATCAAACATCAAACAATCAATGTTATATACATCATGTTAACATGTATAATCTCACTATCTCAGTCACAATCTCAAATTCTTTGCTTACTCCTCAAATACCTGCTTCTTGCTTGAACTTTCACTCACCTTTAACATCAATTATTTCCTTTATCAGGTATACATTAATTGGTTTTCCTATGCTAAATTGTATGTTTAATTAGATTGTAGTTGGCTATATTGGTTTTCCCCAATTATAATACAATAAGGGGGGTGGCAACACACACGGTTTGGAAAAGAGATTCAAAAAGCTACAAGAGTCTGCAAGAAAGGATGTCGAACAAGCTTTTGGGCGTCTGAAGGGAAAGTGGATGATTCTTAGTCGTCCTCTACAGGCTATGTCGGTCGAAAAGAATCGACTCCTCGTTTATGCGTGTATTATACTATGCAATATGATTTTAAAAGACGACGGGATGGCAATATCACCGGTTCATATAATGGATCAGCCGGTAGCGCCAGTTTACGATGACAGTGCACTACAGGAGTTACTAGACAAAGATATCCATAATCGTCTACGATTTGATCTTACAGAGCATTTGGCGGCTCTAGACTTAGCATACCTCGATGACTAGTTTAATTTTCTTTTTATTTCAACGGTGATGTAATTTTTTTTTTACGTATTATGCATTTTTTTATTATTAATGAAATATTATGTTTTTATTTAATTGTTTAATATAATTATGAATTAAAAAAAAATAATAATAAAAAATAAAAAATGAGTGAAGTATGGAATGACCATTGCCACTAAAAAACTATGGTGAGGTATGAGATTAGGTGAAATGAAATTATTGGTGGGTGATGAGGTATGGTGAGTGATGAGGTATGGTGAGTGACCATTGCCAACCCCCTAAGGTTTATTGGTTTTCCCCAATTAGAATACAGTGTTTATTAGCTATTAATTGTTGAAACCATTCCGTTTTGCTATCTCATGGAATATTGTTTATTGGGTACTAGTTGAGCCTACTGATTTACTTGGCTTTTATTAGATGTTCATGGAATATTGTCATGAGATACTTTTATTAGATGCTCGTCCTTACTGATATAGTTGGCTTTTATTAGATGTGCACAATAATAATTTCATCAAATATTTTTTACTTTTATTAGATGTTCATGAAATACTATTGGATAATTAATCTGGTTGGTTTCAACTTTCAGAAATCGACATGGTTGATATGGGTTCTCCAACTGGACAGTCTCAAAATGCCTCTAATGTTGATTCAAATCCCAAAACTAGTTCAGTACCAATAGGATCGAGCCAAGGATGGGCGGATGCAACTATTCCCTCTCCTAAAGAATCGTCCGTGAATTCTATCCGAACGAAGAAAAGAAAGAACATCGTTGATGTTGATCAAGGGCGGAAAAGACCACTTACTTCTGAAGTTTGGAATCATTTTGACTGGGATAATGTTAAGGGCGAGTGGAAAGCAATATGCAATTATTGTAAGAAAGCATTGAGTGGTGAACTCGGACATGGAACAAACCACCTTCGTAATCATTTTAATATATGTCCTCTGCGCACAACAAGGGATATAAAGCAAACAATGCTCAATGCAAAAGTTACTCTAGATGGAAAAACAGATCTTGCAAAACATCTGCTTGATCAAGGAGAGGCTAGGAAAGAGCTCGCAACCATGATCATATTACATGAGTACCCATTATCTATGGTTGAGCATGTCGGGTTTCGACGTTTCACTCAAACTATTCAGCCTCTCTTTAAACCAGTTAGTCGTAATTGTATAAAGAAGGTAATAATGGACTTGTATGACTTTGAGAAGACTAAGAGTATGAGCTTGCTAGAGGCTAGTAAAAGTAGGATTGCCGTCACCACTGATATGTGGACATCAGGAAACCAAAAGAAGGGATTCATTGTTGTAACAGCTCATTTCATTGATGAAGCATGGGTATTACAAAACCGAATCATCAGGTATCCGCCAAAACTTGTTAGTATGATGATGTGTTTTCTATCTTTTTTTTGCTAATTTATCAGTATGCTAATTTATGTTTGTTTTAATAATTGTAGGTTGGCATATGTACCTCATCCACATACTGCAGAGGACCTTACCAATGAGCTTATTGATACAATTGTCGAATGGAATATTGATAGGAAGTTATCCACAGTAACTGTAGACAATTGCTCAACTAATGATTCAATGCTTCAAAAAATTGAAGAGAAGCTTTCCGGAGAGCATCTTGTGATGGAAGGTAAACTCTTACACATGAGATGTTCTGCACATATTTTGAATTTAATTGTGAAAGATGGTTTAGATGTGATAGGGAAGGCCATTGAGAATATTAGGGATAGTGTTGCATATTGGAAAGCAACTGCTAAAAGGACTGAAGATTTTCAAAAAATGGCTCGTAAACTAAAGAACCCAACAACCAAAAACTTGATTCTTGACTGTAGAACTAGGTGGAACTCAACTTATATGATGTTGGATGTTGCTTTGTGTTATAAAGATGTGTTTCCAAGCATGAAACTAAAAGATAAAAAGTACTTGTGTTTGCCATCAGATGTGTTTCCAAGCATGAAACTAAAAGATAAAAAGTACTTGTGTTTGCCATCAGATGCGGATTTTTGTAAAGTCATGTTTAATGAATATGCAAATGCTAAGATCTCTACAACCAATGAGGAGAACTCTACAATTCATACAAGTACTGATAATGTATCCGATCATCTTTCTCAATTTGATGTCTACGTTCAGAAAACCGTTAGTGCAACTCCTCAAATATCAGAACTAACAAAATATTTGAGTGAACCGGTCAAGCCTAGAACACCAGATTTTGATGTGTTGGCATGGTGGAAAGTAAATGCACAAGATTTTCCAACTTTGGCTTTAATTGCTAGAGATGTTCTTGCGATCCCGGTATCCACAGTTGCTTCTGAATCTGCCTTCAGCACAAGTGGTCGGTTTGTTACCCCACATCGTAGCCGGTTGCATCCAAAGACACTTGAGGCGTTGATGTGTGCACAAGATTGGTTATGGTCTCAAATTAAAGGTGATTTATATTTCAATGCTTTACAATCATTTTTTTTTGCCAATATAAAGTTCCTATTGTTATTTATTATGTTGCAGGATCCTGCTCAACTGGACATGCTGCTTGTTGTACCTTTTTTGAAGAAATGGAAGAGGATGAAGAGGTATGAGTTAACATATTATGTATAATAATCTGAAGAGGTATGAGTCAACTGGACATGCTGCTTGTCGCACTCTTCATAAATAATTTGATATCATTCTTTCTTATATGTTTGTATATTTAATGTATAATAATCTTATCCTTGTTTGATAACAGGGCATTGTTGAGGAGGCTGTTGATTTGACACAGTGACAGTTTTTGAAGAAGTAGGATGCTAAGAACGCCAAGAATTTTTTGTTTTGCTAAAGATGTTACTATTTTTCTTTCTCTCTTTAATGAACAAATATGAATGTGATTTGGTGTACTTATGTTTGATTACTACTTTCAGACATGTGCTTTAAGTATTTTGTGAACTTGGTATTTGGCAAATTGATTGGTGTCTCATTACGTAGTTTCATCGTTAGTTTTCATATCATGGTTTTATAATTTTGTCGCATAACACTAACCCGTGGGTTTACCCATGGGCAATAAATACCCGTAGGCATGGGTATGGGTAGAAAATTGTACCCATTGGCGGGTGACGGGTGAGAAAAAAACTACGTGGGCGGGTGACGGGTTAGAGATACCCGTGCCCATTACCCACGGGTGCCATCCCTAAGTGCACTCAGCGAGTGTTGCAAGTGAAGCTATCTCATATCAGAACCTCACCACCAAAGGCAATAACATTGCTCAAAAATAATAATCAGATAAAAAGGAACAAGAACCATAGTCATTTATCATAGTTATCGAATATAAGTTACATTTCTATCTGCGGCAGCTAGACAGGGGACAAAATCGATCTGTGTGTTGACGGGAAGTCCATGTTCAAGTTCCATTAGAAGTGCAATCCCATGTCTGCTGGCACGTCTTCTATCTGTTATGTTTTCTTATAACAAGTTATCTTATTATTCTTATGTATATCCTTGCTATCGTTTGCACAATCCTAGTTTAAATCAAGCCTACGAAACTGACTTCTAATATCAAATAAAATCCTGAACTTTGTGTCCCAAACTAACAACACAAAGTTCACTTGATCATGTTTGGATTCTGAATTTAGTATCGATGCAATCATGATAATAGTCATTAAACAAGATGTATAGGTTTAACTTCATGAACAAATCAGCAATGCTCAAATTGATTAGTAACAAAATATACGGACTGAACTTGTATAAAACAAAGTTGTGGAAGAAAAGTTGGATGACCCAAAACAAAGGGAACTCGATCACAGTTGCCATGAAAGTGTCATGAAGCTAATATCGTACTAAATACCTCCATTGTTGTTATTGACTATCTATTAGGATGAGTCAAAATGAGGTAGTTACTATGAAAATGTCATGAAGTTGATATCACAACTCCATAACCGATAGTCAATGGACAACCATGTATTCAATTTTGGGTTCAATGGACCTGTTTTTAGATGGACAATTCAAGCACACAAATTGATTTTTAGAATTTGAAATGCACCTCAATTTGATTGTAACATCGAGAAACTCTATTCTCCTAGCTGACAAAATTGAAAATTTTTAATTATCTTTCGTTGAAAATATCCTTACAATAAGATTCTACGAAGGGCCGGACGAGAGGGGTTCCCCGGGGTGCACGGGAACCATATGAATTTATCTCGAGTTGTATAAAAATGTGTCAAAAACACATATTTTTTTAAAAAGCACCTGGTCCCAAATCAGTAAATAAAAGTTTACCTTCCACAAGATTTTATATGACTTTATTTTGTTTGCATTATATCAGATATTTCATTGAAGAACTATATTGAGAAATATCATGTTATCATCGGAACATGTTAAGTTATTGAGAAATGTCATTGTACTGATACGATGATCAGGAAATTTAGAGGGATTGAAGCTCTACATGTGAATAACCAGCTAAAGCCTTGTATTATGAGTTTGGTTATGCAGTAAACATCCACAAATTCTTTCATATACCAAAAATCAATAAAAACACGCACACACACATCGTTTTGTTCATCTCATTGATGATCAATATTTCACAAGAAAATTATTCATGGCTGGTCCTATTACTTCAGCTCTTGCGTGAGTGATATATGTGGTAATGAGATTAGCTTCTGCAGCTATCCAAGTTAATGCACTTTGTCAGCTAACTCCATTAGAGAATTTGACTTGAACGAATGTAACAATTTAATCCATCCATCCTAATCAAGTTAAAGTTTTGCACTCGTAACAGATCTCATATGTTTTTGATGATAACAAGTATTAATTTTACTTTTAGGCCTCCAAACTTTTAAGGCCCCCAACCTATAAAACCTCATATATACAAAGAGTCAGTTACATTATTATGGGGATCTTCTTTAAACCATCTGTAATGGATGGTCATCTGCACTTGGTCACACTTGGTCATCTCCGTTACGCCCCAAATGAAGGACGCATCCTCAAGGGATTTTAGGCAAGACTCAGTCGACTGCACGATCGAGTCCTCTCCTATTTGTTGTGTGTGAATGTGTGTTTATTAAATTGTTTTTGTAAGGTATATTTGTGTTTAAGTGGGGTATGTTTTTTGTGGTTCCCGCGGTCGCCTTATTACACTAACTTGGCCATGAAAAATGTTGTAATGATTTGGCACTGATGTGGCAGTGATAACCATGGTCACCATTAGTACGGGCAGTCTTAAGTAATAATGTATTAACACCTTTGATTTATTAAGGGTATGTTTGGCATAGAGCTTTTAGAAGCATTTAGGAGCGGTGATCAGTGAGTGTTGAGCGTTGTAATTTTTAATGCTCGTTTGGCAAGAAGCAAGTAGCTTTATCTATTTTTTTGGGATTGCTGCTTTTCCAACGCTCCACAAAGTAGCATTTAGGAGCGTTGAGCATTTAGGAGCTGTTTTACACATTATAATTATAACTACAGCTACGTTACCAAACGCTTTTATAGAAAAATACAACTACTCCTCACTGCAACAGCTTACTACTACTGCGATTTTTGCCAAATACACCCTAAGTCACCTAAACGAAGACTTTGAGTCTCATCTATTTATTTGTTTATATTCTAGGCCTACGAAGAGGTTAAGCGTTAAGAATAAGAACCAAGTCCAATATTTTTCATAATAGAAATGTCTATGAAACTCATTTAATGCTCCAATTCTAATAACTTCTAAATCAGTTTTTTTTAATATAATCAAATGACAAACAAAATGTTTATGAATCCTTCGTTTTATCTTTCAATGAGATATGTACTATGTTAACTACCGCTGAATGGCTTGGTGGTAAGTCACTATAAACCTCTTCTACAGGTATACGGTAGGGGACTAAGATCCTCTCAACTTAATTTATTGTGAGCCATTGGATTTGATTGAGTGGTTCAAATCAAAAGAAGTTGTTTTGATTTGATCCATTGGATCAAATCCAATTGCTCATAATTACACAACTTGACTCAAGTAGTATAATACAACTTGAGAGGATCTTTCTCCGTAGGGGTATAGATCTCGTGAGGTACATATATGGGAATGACCAAAGAAATTGTCACAAACAGTCATATGGATAGCTCATTTAAATTTTTCATATTTGGGTCAGAAACTCGCTTTTCCATAGTAAGTGAATTGATATTATGTTTGTTTTTAGCTAAAATGCTATAGATAAAGAAACAAACATGAACAAACACAATCAAAAAAGAATTTTATGTATATCTTATGCTAGTTTGTTTATGTATATCTTATTACTAAAATCAAATATCAAACATGAAGACAAACATTTATTTGGTTAAGCATTTATATTAGGACGTTTGTTACAATAAACTTAAAGAAATGACCAAACACATATTGTGCTTGTTCGATTTTTACCGCCTACTTCTAGTGCATCAAAGCAGGCAAGTTTGGTCTTCTCTCTTTCTCATATTATATTTTCAATCTTGATTGAGTCTCAATTTATTAAAGTCATTTGGTTTTGTGGTTGAACCTTCTATTAATCCATTCATGAAAAGATTAAAATTACACACAAAAGACAAGTAATCGAAAAGGCCTAATCTAAAGCTTCGCTTTAGGCCTCCAAACGGCTAGAGCCGCCCCTGATTGTACTTGAAACACCTTTCGGCTTTAATAGGAACTTTCGAATAACTTAACATATCTCAACTTAGAAGCTTCCTCAAAAGTGTTGTTTAATACACCTTGCCTACAAAGAAAAACAACAAAAATAATATATTGCAACCATTTATTTTATTATTTAGCAACTTGTTATGCTTAATAGAAGATATCAAAGCCTAACAAACTGACTTCTAGTATCAAAAAAAATCACGAACCAAGCAACAACACAAAATTCACTCGACCATGTTTGATATTTGATTTTAGTAATGATATAATCATATTAATAGTCATTAAAAAAGACCAAAGAGCTTATGCTCAAATGGTATCTCATTTCTGTGTTAGAAACTTTTCAACCAAGTAGTTATGGGTTTTAATCTTACATAGAACATATGAAATCTATTTGTTGTGTGTATATATTCTGAGATAATTTAATTGCCATTAAAAACATATAGCCATCCAACAATATGTAGATGTCACACTCGATGACCAAACCAGTTTTTTAGGTGATTAATACGGAGTAGCAAAGTATAGGGACCGAACTTGTTGAAAATCAAATTTTTGGATACATCTTTTTATATAACTAGAAGGGTACCCGCGCAATGCAGCGGCGGGTACCCGGTTTTTGTTTGGGAAGATGTTGATCTCGTGAGATGGGAGTGAGATATTGAGTATTTTGCTTGTGGTTGTGTTGTTGATTGTAGGTTGTTTGTGGGTATTTATATCCCATAAGTTATAGTATAGATTAAAAGCATGAATTAAAAATGTATTAATGATTATGCGTTTTTTTCTAAATTATATTGCAGTTTTCTTTTTTTTTTATTAAACATGTTTAATGTAAGATATCTGTTACGAATTGGGCTCTTTAAGATATTCAAATGAAATTCAGACAATTCAAATCTCATCGACTAATGACTCTTTAATTTCCTATTAAGGAAATGTTTTTGGTCTTAATTTTTTAAGACTTCTTATATTAGAAAGTCTCAAATGTTTTATGTATTAGTATAGATAACAGAAAACAAAAATAATAAAATAGAATAAAATAATAATAAATTTGGCAATTGTTCATTTTAATGACCAACAGAGAATCTTATTCTTATTATCGAGCATTTCTATGTGTCGATTTTATAAAAGAAAAAATTAAAAAAAAAAGAGTAATTAACAAAACTTTAGTAGTTGAGTTTTAAAGAAATTATATGGAGATAAGTTTAAACTTATCAGTTTCCATATGTTTTAATAATTTTAAAAAATAAACAAATATTCTCTTATAGTTATAAATATTATTATCAGTATAGTTTAAATTTAGACTAAAATACACGGTTGGTCCCTAAATTTGTCAATCCGCTTCGCGTTGGGACAAACCTGGGCATTATCATCGCCGGAGGTCCAAAACATGGGCTTCATATGCCAAACTCGTCCCTTGACCAATAACGTTGTTGTCAACGTTTCGTTATACTCCAGAAAACCCCGTTATCATGTTACTGTTGAGGGTAGAAAAGTCATTTTACTTGATGTACTATAGCAGATGTCTTGTCCAATTTTCCGCCATTATGTAGAATATAACAAAGATGTGTACTCATTGCTCATCCCCAAACTTGTTTTGGAAGCCTACCCAGAAAACCCTAATGCAATGTCAGTCCTCAAATCAAATAATCTAAGTAAGAAAATAACAAACAACCACCTTGGATTTACTCTATGGCGAGTAGGGGTGGAAATGAGCCGAGCTGCTCGTGAAAAGCTCGGGATCGGATCGGTAAAAAGCTCGAACGAGCCGAGCTTAAACGAGCTCGAGCCCAAACTCGAGCCTAAATTGTAGCTCGTTTATTAATCGAGCTCGAGCCCGAGCTTTACATACAAAGTTCGTTTGGGCTCGCGAGCCTAAACGAGCCTAAGTAACACTATAATATTTTAATTATTAAACATATATACGAGCCGAGGTCGAGCTTATTAACGAGCCCAATAAAGATATATTACGAGCCAAGCTTTAACTTTTCAAGGCCAAATCTTATAAACGAGCCGAGCTCGAGCCGAGCCCGAGCCTATATAACTTAGCACGAGCCGAGCTCGAGCTTAAAATTTAAGGCTCGAAACAAGCCGAGCTCGAGCTCGAGCCTTTTAAAACTTAAACGAGCCGAGCTCGAGCTCTGGCAGGCTCGAGCTCGGCTCTGCTCGTTTTCACCCCTAATGGCGAGTAAGAGAATATCCTTTATATGATGATCATGAAATTGAGGAAAAAGCTGCAATCAGGAGATATTGTAAGTCTTTTTTGGTTAGAGCCTATTACAATCATATGTTAGTACGACTGTTTAAGTTATTCCCCTTTTAGGTAACTTTAGCTTAACATTGTTTTTGTACATTTTTTATACAACGGGTGAACCAGGATCCTTTAGCATGATGTTCCATTATGAAGGTACATTCAAATACTTTCCAGGTAGGATATATCAAGGAGGCAAGAAATGCCTTGTTGATCTTGTGGAAATAAAAGAGGTATCCGTTGATGAAATGGATGCTCTCATGACCCAAATCGGTTATGAGACTGGACAAACCAATTATTTCTACTTTCTTAAGCCTGGTTGTACATTGGACGACGGTTTGTTTTCTTTGCGTGAAGCTGCTAATGTTGAGTTGTTGAAAGATGTTGTCATAGAGCATAAGCTGATAGATGTCTATGTGAAAATAGGGAAGACAAGATTAGAACTTTCTGAAATGTCCCCACAATCAATTAAGACTGTGTTTTGGGAGATGGATGAAGATAGGAGAAATGTTGCTAATGCGGCTATTCAATCTTGTTCTAGATGATTGGTGTTAGATGATCTAGATAATGAACCTGCCCTAGATCCTTTTATCCAACTTACACAAGTGCCTATGGACGTCAATGATATTGGTGAATCTAGCAATTTTCCAAACATTGAGCCTGTATTTTCCACCTTAGACTGCTCATTTGCTAGCCAACCTGTTCATAACAGTGAGCGTGCTTTAGTACTTATTGATGAGGACAATGCTATTAAGGAGCCTGATAATCTTGAGTTTAATCTGTTTGGAGTGACTCAGGGGAAGCACTTAGACAAAGTTGGAAGAGCACTAGTTGATGTCAATAACAGGTTTGAGGAGCCTGATAATTTTAAGGTTAGTCTGTTTCAATTGACTCAGGAGAAGCACTTAGACAAAGCAGGAAGAGCACTAGTTGATGTTAATAACAGGTTTGAGGAGCCTGATGTGGATGTAACTCTGTTTCAATTGACTCATGATAACATGGAAGAGGATCCTGTTGTTAATGTTACTCTGTTACAAGTGAGTGACACTAGTGACTTAGGCAATGCAGTTGATGATTCAATTCAAGAAAATGAAGAGAACACTTGTCAGGAGAATGATGCACAACTTGCTATAGTCCAAGTAGGTCAGAGTAATGAGTTAGGTGAAGCAGGAACAACCAGTAATATAAGTGATGACATGCAGTTGGAAAATGATTTACCTGTGATGGTTGATGATGTCTTTTGCAGTGACTATGTTTCTTTCCAACAGGCAGACTTTGCAAATGGAGTCTATACCACATTCTTCTATTCTGGTCAGGAGTTTGCTACTGCAGGGGAAGTCAAAAACCTAGTAAGAGAGCATTCAATAGAAACTATGAGGGAGTTGTTTTTTTCTGAAGAATGACAAAACAAGAATAAAGGTCAGGTGTAGGGGTTGTGTTCCACTTTCAGGCCCAAGTGAAGGTCCTGGACTTGATATAGGCCCATCTAGAAGTCCATTAAATAGAAGGGGTATAAATGCATTGTTTTCTGGCAAAAAGGACCCTTCAGAAATACTCTGCCCATGGCTATTGTTTGTTAGCAGGAATGGTGATACAGGTATCTGGTCAGTCAGAACATATAATGAGCAACACACTTGTTTGCAATCAATGGAAGTCAGAGCTTTTGACCTTCGTCATATCTCACAGAAAATTACAGCACAAATTGAAACCAATCCACAGCTTCCTGTCAAGCCTGTGCATAATCAACTTACCAACCAATACGAGCTTCAAGTGTCCCTGCAGAAGGTTTTAAGGGCCAAAAACCTAGCAATAACAGCCATCAAGGGTTAATTCAAGCTACAATTTACCATGCTGAGAGATTATGTTCAAGAGTTGCAGAAGACAAACCCTAATACAACAGTGGTGATGAATGTGGAACGACCTCCAGATGAGGCTCTTCCAACCAGAGAATTCAATAGAGTGTGTGTTTGTTTAGGTGCACTGAAGGAAGGATTTAAAGTGTGTGGGATATCGTTGTTGGGGCTGGGTGCTTTTCCAATTCATGGTCCTTTGAATGGTCAACTGATGACAGCTGAGGGAATTGATAGCAACAATGGTGTATACCCTTTAGCTTATGCTTTTTTTGAATCAGAAAACACATGATCATGGACTTGGTTTCTTCATTTTTTATCCGATGATATAGCACTTGAGCCAATCTCAAGCATCACTTTTATTACTAACATGGAAAAGGTACTCCCTTAATCTGTTCATGAATTTAAGTCTCTCTGTTTTGAAACAGACAGTAAACATATCTGATTTTGTGCAGGATATAAGTAAAGCTTTAGGAGAAGTTTTTCAAATGCAGAACACAGATTCTGTATTAGAAGCATTCATGAGAAAATGAAACTGCAGTGGAAAGGTAGGGCCTACAAAGAGCATTTGTGGAAATGTGCAACAGCCTCAACTGTTGTACAGTTTCAGAAATCTATGGCCGATTTCAAGAAACTTAATCAACCAGCCCATGATTGGTTAAGTAAGATACCACCGATCCATTGGTCAAGGTCACATTTTTCATGTAAGTGATCTATCTGTTTCAGTTAATTTGTTTTTTTTAATGCAGTATAAACAATTATAATTAATACATGTTTATTACTGTTTATCTTTAGGGAGAGCTACTTCTGATGTGTTACTTAATAACATGTGTCAAGTGTTTCATGACAAAATAATTGAGGGTTTAAGCAAACCAATTATTACAGCCTTAGAATACATCAGAGAATACTGTATGAAGAGGATAATGCATGTTCTTATGGTGATTGAGAAGAGTGATGGGCCACTAACACCAACTGCACAACACATGCTAGAGGGTATTAAGAAAGAGGCTGTTAAGTATAATGTTTTATGGAATGGGGGAACTAAGTTTCAGGTTAGTGGACCATGGGGTGACCAATGTGTAGTTAATGTTGTACACAAGTCTTGTACTTGCAGAAGATGGGAGATAACAGGTTTACCATGTAAACATGTTGTTGCTACCAATCGGAATATGGCTTTAAATGGGCAACAAGTATGAGCTGTAGAAACATGGGCTCATCCTTGTTACTATCTTCTCACTTGGGAGGCAACCTACAAACATGATAAGGTTTTAAAAGGTACCATTTTGAGGGGTCGTTTTAGTCCTTATTTGATCACTTTTGTATCCGTTATTGCTTAATATCGTTCCTTTTCACTTTTTAGGTCTCTTGAAGGCAAAATGCTGGAATGGCACTTATTTGGACGAAAAGGCGCGAATATATGAAGAAAATGGCCAAAGTCAAAATCGAGACACTCACAGTTGCTGAAAATAGAAGGCGACGACGTCAGGAGCTAATTGCGATGCCGTCCCAAGATTTTTGTGACGGTTCAGAACCCAAAACTCGTATTTTCAAGTGACGACGTCTAGTTATAAAAGAGTAGGCCGTCGCTACTCAGACGGCCTAGATGCAATCTAGACGACGTCAGAAGCTGAAGGGGACGGCGTCACGGACATAAGGTGACGCCGTCGCAAGGTTAACGTGGCCAAGACGAAACCCTAATGACGGCGACATGACGGCGTCACTAAACATAAGGTGACACCGTCGCATATGTAATCTTATATATAGAATCCGAATTTTTCAGTTTTAGGGAGAGTCTTTTGGAGTGAAAACCTAAAAAACCGAACCTAAGGTGTCTTGTACAGTATTTTAGGGTTTTAAACCCTATCTTACATCAAGATAAGTATTTATTTCATTAATTCAATTATGTCTTTAATTATTTGTGTGTATGCTTGCATGTTCTCCATGTCCGGCTAATTTATTTGTGTGTTTGCTTAGGAAGTATGAAACTTAATTATTGAATATTGATTGGTTGTTTCTTATCTTAGTTGATATATGATCTAGTAATGCGATAGGTCATTCGTTGTGTACTTAATGCTTGATTCATCTTTGTGAACCTTAGAATATAATTACCTGAGTAGTTGTAGGCTAAACCATCCAAAGAGTGCCTTAGAGTAAGAGTTTATCATCCCTAGTGGGTTTGTAGACGAGACCCTTTGGTAAGTTCAAAGAGTTAGGGAGAAACGCATACCCTACAACTTTAGACACACAACGCAACTAAGAATAAGACGTGACAACTCAACCATCAATAGGAGATAATTAAGGAGTAATACAAACTAAGTAAACACATCTTTAAACTATCATACGAGCACACATTAATTAGACATAGACTCCCACAACCTTAGTTTAGATAATTAGATAATAGTAGAGTAATCGGTAGAAATACCAACCCCCCCCCCTCCCAAATCCAATACCCGAGATTCGTACCTTTCCATTTCATAAACTATAAAAAATACAAAAAATAATCTTCCTCAACCTTAACCTTAGCGTAGTAACTCCTTACTAGCATTCCTATTCCCCTAGAGAATGATATCAATACCCGTGGCTTACCCTAATTACTACACTACAACGATTAGGTTCACTGCCTAGGGTGTTATAAAACTTGCTCGAAGAAAAGGAAGTTTCCTTGACCCCGAACGACGCTTGTAGCGTTATCAAAACACCATGTCCAGCCTATAACTTGCGGTGAGCATTGGGAAAAATCAACTGTGCCAACAACAATTATTCCACCGAAATCCGAAACAAACCCGCCTAGCGCAAGAGGAAGAAAAAGAGTTAGGATAGCTCCTGAAAGTGAAGAGATTGTGAAGGATGGTAAGCCGTCAAGGGCTTGGAAGAGTGTTAAGTGTAGTATTTGTGGCATTGCTGGACACAACCGGAAAACATGCCTAGGGTATGGTAGAGCTGAAAGTAGTCGAACTGCCAATAAGGGAAATGTCAAACAGGTGCCTACTAAAGCTGCAGCAAAAAAGACATATCCTAAAGGTAACAAAGTAGCAGCAGATAAAGAAGCTGAAGGTACAGGTGTTGTTGAAAGTCAAGTTAGTGCAGTTCAAGGAAGTGGTGTTCAATCTGAAAATCAAGATCCAGCAACTGAAGATCCCATCATACATGATGCATCCCTGTCACAATCCCAGCAACATCAAGATGAAGCAATTGCCGATCCCAGCATGCATGAGCAAGCCTAGTGTTAATCCCAGCAACATGATCAATCCCAGTATGATTCTCAGCTGCAGTCAAGTGATGTTCAAGCAGTTTCTGCTTCAACCCAGCCTGCTACACGAAGAATGACTAGGAAGCAGGGTGCACTGGAAAGAATGATGGCCTCACCATAGGTCAATTCTGTTATGCTACTTATCTAGACAATGTTTCATCTAGTTTATTTCCTATGGACAAGTTATGTACTCTAAAAACATATGTGTGTGTGTGTCTAACTGTAGTTCTCATGCTTTGAAAAGTATGCAATTTTATGCATTTGGAATTATATCCATTTGCATTAAATATGGAACCATGTCATTATTGTGTATTTTTATAGATTGACTAAGCTTGATGTGTGAATAATTTGCATAAAAAATAACCAAAGCTAAACAGAACCTCATAAGAATGTTGACATTTAAAAGTAAACCCTAAAAAAATTGCTAATCATCTGCATACCCATAAGGCATTGAAAATCAAAAACAAACCAAACTGAATACTTCATAACAACGTTACTACAATTCAAGATACTGAACATTAACCATCTCGCCTCATTACATAAAAGCTAAAAAAGTTATCCCAATGCATAAACAATCAAGAACAATATCTAACTTAGCACCAGGTAAATCTTCCACTTCCACACATCACCTTCAGCAACTACTAAGCAAGCTCATTTATCCCCCTCAAAAGGCCTGGTATGATCATTCTTGAACGAGCACAGGTTTTAGGATCATACCATTTTATCCACCGACAAGAAGACCCCTATTCATGATTATGGCAAGTCATTAAACAACCACCATTGTTACAATGTACTTTGCTGCTTGCGAAAACAAACTAACACAATAAATATTAAGACGCACTTACTTCAACAGGACAACCAAAGAATCGACGCCCTGGGTTGGCATAGGTCCACGAAGTGCGAATAATAGCTTGCTTACCACACCAGCAACGTACCATCTTGAAACGATTATCGTTTTGTAGAAGACTGTTTTTGTATGATAGTTTAGGGATGGATGATAAATGTTGACCAAACCGTGTTACACAGACATATACTAGCTACAAACACTGTACAACGGTTTCTATTTAGTACGCTACAGTGAAAGACGGTTTTACCCTCACCAACATAACGTTGACAACGGCATTATTGGTCAAGGGACGAGTTTGGCATATAAAGCACATGTTTTGGACCTCCGGCGATGATAATGCCTAGGTTTGTCCCAACGGGAAGCGGATTGACAAGTTTAGGGACCAACCGTGTATTTTAGTCTTAAATTTATGTATATGCACGAGATTATAAATGTCAAAATAAAAGCATTAGTTATTGTGATATATAATTAAATACACAAGTTTATACGTATATGAACAATTCAGATTATTCATGTTTATGAGTTTAAATAAAGATATATCCGCACAGGTAAATTATCTTTTTATTATCTACGTTCAATAACGACTCATGCTATTTCTTTTTATAAGTTTAACCCGTGTGTACACGAGTCTATGAAACTTAACTACAACTACATTTATGTTAACGGCAATATAAATATTAAAATGTAAGCAAGGGTTACTGTGATATGAAAATAAAATATACGGGATTGTATTTATAACAACGGCTCATGTTATTCCTTTTTAATTTTTTAATAAGGATATTTGGAAAATCATATTTTGTAAACTTTATATTTTAACTTTATCACCGGCCATTACGTGCTATTAAACTCGTTGAATGTGTACAACATAATATGAATAGTTTAATATTTGAAATAATAACATCAACCTCCACACTATGCCAGTTAAACAAATTTATATCTTTCATCCAAATATATTCATACAAAATATTAATCGATATTGATATCTAATATTTTTTTAAGTAAAACCCGTACTTATTTTTTTTTTAAAACGGCAGTTATAACTATCTCATATTTTTTACACCAAAAATATATCTCACATGTCTTAAGCATGACTTGAATCAATAACCATTTGGTTAAGTAGCTTCTCACACAACATGAACACTATTAGAACACGAACCCTTCAGTAGTTGTTAAAACTAAAACTTCAGAAAATAATTTGATTTTTATGTAAACCTTATGTGTACATAAAACTTGTAACTAGTGAAACAAGAATGAGAAGTTGGATGACCCAAAACAACACAAGTCAAGATCGAGTAACCCGCGTAATATAATATATCTTGAATAAAACCAGATCGAAAAGGGAATGCAAAGTTGTCTCTTGTCTCTTTGGGAAGAGACAAAAAAAGGTAGGCTCTTTGAAAGTGTCATGAAGTTGATATTGTAGCAAATTCCTCAATGGACAACCATGTATTCAATTTTGGGTTCAATGGACCTGTTTTTAGATGGAAAATTCGAGCACACAAATTGATTTTTAGAATTTCAAATGCACCTCAATGTGATTGTAAGTTGTAACATCGAGAAACTCTCTTTAATTTAAATATACTCCTAGCTGACAAAATTGAAATTTTTTAATTATCTTTCGTTGAAAATATCCTTACAATTAATAAGATTCTACGAAGGGGCGGACCGAGAGGGTTCCCCGAGGTGCACGGGGACTCTATGTATATATCTCGAGTTGTATAAAAATGTGTCAAAAACACATATTTTTTGAAAAAGCACCTGGTCCCAAATCAGTAAATAAAAGTTTACCTTCCACAAGATTTTATATGACTTTATTTTGTTCGCATTATATCGGATATTTCATTGAAGAACTATATTGAGAAATATCATTTTAACATCAGAACATGTTAAGTTATTGAGAAATATCATTGTACTTACAGGATGATCAGGAAATTTAGAGGGATTGAAGCTGTACATGTGAATAACCAGCTAAAGCCTTGTATTATGAGTTTGATTGACATGCAGTTAACCAACACAGGCATACACACATCGTTTTGTTCATCTCATTGTTGATCAATATTTCACAAGAAAATTATTCATGGCTAGGTCCATTATTTGAGCTCTTGTGAGCGATGTGGTAATAAGATTAGCTTATGCAGCTCACTACAAGGAAAAGTAGAACTGGCTACGAAATTTAGCGAGGACAAGCATGTCCTCGCCAATTACCATACAAAACAACAAAAAAGGCACCCAAAATAGTTGACCGTTGCTAGATGCATTTTTGCATTTACTATTCATTCTCTTTGGCGAGGACATGTCTTCGTCAAAGACTTTCCTCACTCTTTGACCATGCCATGCAGTCTAAATGCATTTTCACTAGGCGGGAAATTTTCCCGGTCAAAATAATAGGGGACATGTCCTCGCCAATTACTTAATCACGAACCCTGCCTTTGATTAGTATTATAATCACTTGATACTTAATTTAAGCTTAAGTCATTAGATTTAACATTTTGGGCTCTAAAATTTTCCTCTAAACTTTCCTGTCAAGTTTCAACTTTATCCCGCCAAAATTTTGCTTATATATATAACCTAACCTATCATCCTCAATTCGGCAAAACACAAATAACCCAATCGTCAATTCTCACAAACCACACATAAGAATGGATGGTTACACGCCGGAAGAGGAGTGTTCAATGGTTTTATCGTTGATGTATCTCTTTAATGAAGTTCTTAATACATATGGCTACGAAATTTATGACGAATATGGTTCTTATAAGAACATTAGCCCATGGATGAGAGACCGGATTCTGTAATGGTTGAGGAAAAAAGTCATACTACAGAGAGATGTTGGACGCTCAAGCTGATTATGTTGGAGGAGAAAACACGTTGGACGCTCAAGCTGATGATGAAGTTGGAGGAGAAAGCATGTTGGAAACCAAGCTTGATGATCTGGGAAATAGGATAACAAATATTGAAGCTATGTTTGAACATTTAATCAAGCAAAAGAGAGTAAGGAAGGGAAAAGATGGTGCTAGAGGTTCTAGCAAAGTGGGAAGTAGCAGAAAAAAATGAATGGGCGATGTTTGTTATGGTCTATGTCGTGTGTTTCGTTTGCTTGTCGAGTTGATTCGTTTGAGTTGTTTTGTTTGCTTGTCAAGTTGTTTCGTTTGCTTGTCGAGTTGTTTCGTTTGATCTGGTTCGTTTGCCTGTCAAGTTGTTTCGTTTGAGTTTGTATGAAATTTATGTGGTTGAGAACTCTTGCATGTTTTAAATAAAAGGTTTGCCTTCGCGTTTGTTAATTGTGATATTGTTCATTCACTTCCATTCTTTATGCATATGTAATTTAGTGTTGGAAAATTGTATATTTGAAATACCCTGTTGTTTAAAGGGGTATTTGGACACCATAATCTTGTTAACTCAGAACATGGTCAACTTTACAAATCCAAAAGGTGCTTTAATGTATAAAAATCTTGGGTGTGGTTCGACCCTCCAAGAGACGGGTGTATGTCATGTTCGATAACAAAAGATAGGTAGATCACCATCGCTAACGAAGGTGCACGACAGCTGTTAAAGAATCCTCGTGAAATACTTAAGTTTTCACCACAACAACAACATTTTATTAAATAACAACAACAACAACAACAACAACAACAACAACAACAACAACAACAACAACAACAACAACAACACTACTACATATGAAGATTGTCCATGTCACATAACAGCTCACGGAGTATTGCAGCCGACTGACATGCGTGGTCGTTGTCGTCGGGATTCCTTGCTATTTCAAGTTTTGCCTCCAGCATCCTTACTCTTGTCTCTAGCACCTGTATTTTTGATTCCAGCATGTTTATCCTAAGATCTTTGGCATCACAGTTTGAGCACTTTGTTGGTGCAGATCCATAACCTTGAGATGTTGAAGCAGAAGAGATTACTCGTAACCGGTCATCAAATTCACTCTTCCATATAAAATATCCACATCCATGATCTTTTTCTCTTGGCTGTTACATAATAAGGAAATTATATGATTGTTTGTATATTTACATAAATAAGAAATGTATGATTGTTCACTTTCGAAAGAAGACATGCATAATATTGCCATCCAAAGGTATCTTCTTTATGTGATGTTCTTAGTTTTATGTTTCCTGTTCCACAAGAATACATAAAAGGATTATATCGCTGCATCTCAGGTTTTGAAATTAGTGTGAAGATAAGAGGTTGTGAGGTTTTGAGGATAAGAGTGTATATAATGTGTTTGTGAGGATATAGCAGATCTGCTAGCTTTTGGTGGGAAGTTTTGGGGCCAATATTTTGGTGGGAAATTTTGGCACCAATATTTTGGTGGGACATTCCCGACTCATTCGTTTAACATGTTATGTATAACCATATCATATTGAATCATTCGTTTAACTTGTTATGTATAACCATATCACCTCGACTCATTTGTTGAGTTGTATTTGCTAATCCGTGCAGAGATATGGAAGTTACATTATTTCAATATTAGCAATGTATAACCATATCATATCGACTCATTCGTTTAACATGTTATGTATAAAAATATTATCTCGACTCATTCGTTTAACAAATGAGTCTTCATATCTTTCCTTCATAGGCTTAAATAGAAATCGGTTAAATTGCTGATGTTGAAATAATGTAAATTCCATATCAGTATATAATTTTCCTGTTATCAATAAGTTAACTAATTTAGCCATGATCATTGTTTGTGAAGTTTGTTGTACTTTAGTGTTTGAACTTTTATCG
The DNA here is from genome assembly GCA_019973895.1 of Chrysanthemum seticuspe. Taxonomy (NCBI): domain Eukaryota; kingdom Viridiplantae; phylum Streptophyta; class Magnoliopsida; order Asterales; family Asteraceae; genus Chrysanthemum; species Chrysanthemum seticuspe. Next base: position 31,644,335 of record BPTQ01000004.1, on the reverse strand, counting down.
ATTTGTAATGTAATTCGTATTCTTTAATGTTGGAGTAATACGTATGTTTTACTTATTCTTATGTATCTTTCAGGTATTTGTTTTAAGGAATATGAAAATAGCATACTGTTATTCTGTTTTAGTGTCGATTCACTTATTGTTATTCAGTTAGTATGATGTAGTGTACGAGTTAACCAGCTTATGAGTTAACTAGGTTACGAGATAACCAGGTTACGAGTTAACCAGGTTTTGAGTTAACCAGGTTTAAAGTTAACCAGGTTTTGAGTTAACCAGGTCAGTTACGAGTTAACCAGGTTTGGATCAGGCACAACTAAGCTATTCATCAACACAAATTCAACGCTAGCTCATCGGTCTTGGTCAAGTGGTTTTTTTGTCGTTTAGTATTGTTCGCTGACGATTGAAAAGATATTAGTGGATTTCAAGTTTAACGAAAAAAATTTAGTTTAATGAAAGTTTTTAGCTTAGTGAATATTTTTATTCAAATTATTTAAAAACCAAAAATAAAAAATTATATACATTAGGGAGGACATGTCCTCGCTGATAATTTTTATTAATCCCACCAAAAATTTCATCCCTCCCGCAAATTGTAGCTAAAAGACAAAATAAGCGGGTTTAGAGAGTATCTTGGGTACTTTGTTAATGGATGACAAGTCCAAAGACACCAATAAGGCAATACAAGACTTAGAAGTTATGGGCATTCGACAGGAGTTATGGCTCGTACAAAAAGGACACGGGAAGTGCTCGAAGCCTCAAGCTAAATATTCATTCACACCTGATCACATAAAAAAGTTTTGTCAATTCATTAAAGGAGTTAGACTACCCGATGGGTTCGGCTCTAACTTCAAGCATAAAGTGAACGATAATGACAACAATATAACGGGCATGAAGTCTCATGACTATCATATAATGATGCAACGATTACTTCCTTATGGAGTTCAGCAATATTTGGACACAAAAATCGCACCACCTATAATAGAGCTTTGTTTATTCTTTAAGCAAATTTGCGCTCAAACTTTGATGGAGGATGACATGGAGAAAGCTACACACCAGTTGATCAATATTTTGTGCAGTCTTGAGCAAATATATCCTCCTGCTTTTTTTGACATTATGATTCACTTGGTTATGCATTTACCCGAAGAGGCTATCCAGGGCGGGCCCGTTAACTTCCGGTGGATGTATCCATTTGAAAGATACATGAAGAAGCTTAAAAACTATGTCAGAAATAAAGCTAAGCTGGAAGGTTCCATAACAGAGGGTTATGTTGTGGAAGAAGCATTAAATTTTTGTTCTCGTTATTTTCGAGGTGTTGAGACGAGATTTAATCGTCCAGACCAAAAAGAGGACGTTCCTCCCCCAACATTTCAATTTCAGGTATTTCGATCAGTATGCAAAAAGATTGGTAAAGAGACATTTATTCGGCTACTTGAAGATGACATGAAGAAAGTAGTCTGGTATGTACTTCACAACAGTCTTGAAATCGACAAGTACAAGGCCGTTCAAGAGGCACTGGTTTTTATTTTCAAGTTTCTTTTCATAAGTTATCTTTTCGACGACTTACTCTAATATTATGAACATTTCTAGGGAATTTCCAAACGCTGTCATGCAAGAAGAATTTCCTCGCTGGTTTGAGCCGAAGGTAAACTTATCGTATATATTGCTGTATGAAAAATAACGACTATTACTGATCTCTACCTATTCTTATCTTTTTCATAGATCCGTAAACTTTACATGAACAAAGACCCAAGCTGCACTACCGAGTTAATTTCTTTGGCTTGTGGACCATCATCAACTCCAAAATCTGTCAACTCTTGCATAGTCAACAGTGTGAAATTTGTTGTACATAGCCGTGATATATGTCGTTCAACTCAAAACAGTGGAATTTCTTGTCCTGGCAAAAATGGAGAAATGTATTATGGATAGATTGAAGAAATTCTGGAGTTTTTGTATACTTTATTCAAGGTTGTGCTGTTCCGAGTTAAATGGTTTGACACTAGGGTCGAAGGACGCCGCGTCAACGTTGTGACCATACAAACAAAATAACAAATAATCATGACAGCTACTACTTCATTTAAAAATGAACCATTCATTCTCACGACACAAGTAAAACTGGTCTTCTATCTTGACGACCCGGCCAAAAGAACAATCAATCATTGGAGGGTCGTCCAAGATGCGAATCATAAATGGGGTCGGGATATGGTCGTGATAGAGGACAATCAAGATGTTATACTTTATGACAACTCATCTCAGGTCACACTGTCTGCTAATTTGAATTATTTGAATTATGAAAACTTGGATATAGCTGGTCAATCGACAGAAGTTGATGCACCACCACCATCTTCGGTCATTCATGTCGACGACGACGATGATTTTATTGATGATGAAGAGCCCGCACCTTATGATTTAGCAGAATCTGATAATGAAGACCCCGAAAATGATGATGATAATGATGAATCAGAGACACCACCGTGACTCATAGCGAGTCACGGTTTAACCCTAACTTGGTTCGAACAAAACTACCACAAGAGTAATAGATCTGATGCAACAAGTACCACCGAAAGAAACAAGGACAATAGCTGCGTTAACTCACCCATTCACTTTATTGATTCACAGAGCTGACTCACTGATTTGACTCAGTCAACGAGCAAAACAAACACCCTCAAAACTGATTTTTTTTAACCACACGAAAAACATATGTTTATAGTAGTTTTTAATCCACGAAAACTTACACATAAATTATATCTTTACGGTTTTTAAATAAAAGAAGAAGAAATAGTTTCAAGTGTCAAACATACCCACAAATTAAGAGAAAGAAAGAGGGTGATGAGATGAGGATTGACGACGAAAACGCGACCAAACCGGAACCAAAAATAACCAAACGTAACTCTAATCTTCTTGATGATGGTGATGACGGTGGCGAAGCAGTGGTGGTTGAACGACAGTGAAGTGACGGTTGTGGAGGTGGGGAACATGTTTACCAGGGTGATATAAGGGTGGGATTGATGGAGTTTTTACTGTGGTAGTGGTGGTGTAAGGTGGTGAGTGCTAGCGGCTTGCGGTATGCCGGCGACGATGATAAGAGAGAGGAAAGAGAGTGTGTGTTTTATTATTAGGTTTAGGGTTAGGTTAAATGAAAAAATGAGAGGACTTATATTAGGTTTCGGTCCATTTTTGACAATTTTAAAAGTTAAGGGGGGCGCGGGTAAAACTAACACAGGGACCATACTTGAAATTTTGCTAATCTTTTAATACATTAACTCTCGGGCTCGTTTAGGCTAGTAAAAATTTCCATGAGAATTTCTAACGTGCGCCATAGATTTTAAAAACATTTTTTCATTAGAAATGACTATTTACATGACGATTTTGCATAAAACGTCAATACCCGATTAATAAACATAAATTAGGTCTAGACTCGTGCCGATACGCGTTGTGTGCTATTTAACTCAAAATTACGCATAAAGGAGAATATGTAAACTTAAAAATAGATTATTTTCAGTAAGGACCATTGGAAAAATGCGGGTTGTTATAACAAACTCTATAGATACCACATCATTCATGATAAGCTCACGAATCATGCTATGCCTGACACCTAAGTGTCCAGACTTCACATTGTACATCTGGCTATAAGCCTTTACGAATGTACCTGCACTATCAAAACGAATAGAAATAGGTGTTATTGGTTTAGGCCATAATGGAATCTCAAGATGCAAGTTTTTCAACCATTCAGCCTCTTTACCAGCAGTTGCTAAAGCCACAAATTCATATTCCATTGTTGAACTCATGATGCAAGTTTGTTTCTTGGATGCCCAAGAAATTGCACCTCCACCAAGTAGGAATACCCAGCCACTGGTAGACGAATTGTCTTCAGTGTTACTGATCCAACTTGAATCAGTGTATCCTGATAACATAAAAGGAAAAATAGTATATGAGAGACTATAATCCATAGTTCTCTTCAGATAATTCAGTACCCTCTGAACTGCTTGCCAATGATGAGCACTAGGATTACTAGTGTACATGCTTAGTTTAACTACTGCAAAAGCAATATCAGGTCTTTTAGAAGTCATGGCATACATCAGGCAGCCAATCACCCTAGAATACTCAAGTTAAGATACAGTCTTACCGGTATTAGGCATCGGCTTCTCACTTGTATCCATACGAGTACTCAGTGGAGTACACTCAAAGTAATTAATTTCTTTAACACCTTCTCAATATAATAAGACTGAGAGACATAAATTCTTTTACTTTCATGTTTAATCCTTATACCAAGGATAACATAAGCCTTCCACATGTCCTTCATGGAGAACCTTGATGACAAAAGTACCTTTGTCAGGTCTACCTGATTTTGGTCAGTGCCAAAGATTAGCATGTCATCAACATATAGACAAATGACGACTCCTTTACCAGATTCATGAAATTTGCTATATACACATTTGTGAGATTGGTTAAGAACATAACCACTAGAGAAAACTACTTCATAAAACTTTTGATGCCATTGCTTAGGTACTTGTTTCATTCCATACAAAGACTTAATCAGTTTACACACCTTGTTTTCATTCCCTGTCATGATGAAGCCATGAGGTTGGTTCATGTAGACCTCCTCATCCAATTCACCATTCAAGAAAGCTGTCTTCACATCCATCTGATGAATAATCAGATTGTGAATTGATGCCAAAGCAATCAATAATCTTATGGTACTGATACGAGCCACATGGGCATAAGTATCAAAATAGTTTATCCCTGACTTTTGTTTAAAGCCCTGAATGACTAGTCTAGCCTTAAACTTTTCAATAGTTCCATCTACCTTCATTTTCCTTTTGAAAATCCATTTGAAACCTAGAGGCTTGCAACCAGGTGGTAGATTAACCAACACCCAAGTGTTGTTGCCCATGATGGAGTCAATTTCATCATTAATTGCCACTTTCTAGAAAGCAACATCTTGGGACTTCATTGCCTCCTCAAATGTCTTGGGATCATCCTCAACAATGAAGCAATAGGAGTATTCGTCAGAGACCTAATCACTTGTTCCTTCAATTAATTATAATTGAAAATCAGGTCCAAATGACTTTGGAGTCTTGGCCCTTTTGCTATTTCTGAGCTTAGGTTGTTGTACCACAACCTCATCAGGGAACTCTGAAATACCAATGTCATCAGGTCCATTTGGAATCTTCTGACTTGGTCTAGGGACTGATGACAATCTGTTCTCATCAAAGATTGCATCCCTTGATTCAATTATTGAGTTAATTGAAACACTTTCATTAGGTTCAATAACATAGAACTTGAAAGCCTTGGAATTCTTAGCATATCCAATAAAGATGCATTCAATGCCTTTTTCACCCAAAGTTTTCTGCTTTGGATTAGGGAGTCTTACAACACCCCTACAACCCGAAACCCTGAGAAAGTTCAGGTTGGGTTTCCTTTTAGTCAAGAGTTCATAAGGGGTTACCTTGTTCCTTTTTTTAGGAACCATATTTAATAAATATCAAGTTGTTAACATAGCTTCACCCCAGAATCCGTGACTCAGCCCTGAGTAGGACAACATGGAATTAACCATTTCTTTTAGTACCCTATTTTTCCTTTCAGAGATACCATTTGTTGCGGAGTATACGGAGCAGTCGTTTCATGGATTATACCAGCAGACTGATAATACAGAGTATCCATGTACTCACCTCCCCTATTAGTCCTGAATCTCTTGGTCAGGGACTCTTTTTGCAATTCAACTTCAATTTTAAACACTTTAAATTTATCTAATGCTTCATCCTTAGTATGTAACAAATAAACATAACAAAACCTAGAAGCATCATCAACAAATTTCACAAAGTATTTCTTATTCCCCAAAGAGGGAGTAGCATGAAAATCACATAGGTCACTATGTATAAGCTCCGAAACTTCAGTTTCACGTTTTACAGTTTGAAATGGTTTCTTAGTTATTTTGGTCATCATGAAAGTTTTACACTTTTTAGTGTCCATATCAAAGGCTGGGATTAACCCATCCTTAGACACATCTCACATTCTCTTAAAGTGTACATGGCTAAGTCTAACATGCCATAGGTTTGAATCATTTAGTTTAGAGGTTGACCTAAAGGCTGAATTAGCAATATCATTAACAATATTAAGCTTGGACATTTGATTACACAAATAGCCAAAACCAATAAACACACCATGTTTAGACAAAACAAACTTATTAGATTGAATAACTTGTTTATAACCACAATTATTCAAAATACTACTAGAAACCAAATTCTTTCTAATATTTGGAACATGTAAAACATTAAACAAAGAAACAATCTTTCCATAACTAAATCTTAAATCCACACATCCTCTTCCATGTACCAGGGCTGTTGACTCATTTCCCATATGAAGAATAGAACCATCATTCAGTGACTCATAGGTCTTGAACCAGCTTCTATCTTTACACACATGGATTGTTGTACCAGGGTCAACCTACCACCCAACATCATCATCCTGCAAAAAATATGCCTCAGATATATATGTAACATAATAAATCTAAAAAGACTTATTAAACACTATCTGACCTTTTAGAGGGTTGGTTGAACCAGTCCCTGATCCACTTGTACCTAATCCATTGGCTTTATTGCCAATTTTAACACCCTTACAATCCTTCCTGGAGTGTCCAGTTTGGCCACACTTCTAACAAGTTGCTTTCGGCTTCTTGTTAAGATCAACTTTGGTATTATCCTGATTCTTACGTTTACCCTTGTTGTCAATGTATTTGGCAAAGTTGTTATGCTCCACCATATTGACAACTGATGGACCAGTAACATTGCTACTCTTTGGCTCGTCACTGTTTTGCGCTCTGGGTGATTCCTCAATGCGCAAATAACTGTCCAACTCAACAAGAGTTAATTCCTCCTTTTTATGTTTCAGCATATGCTTAAAATCTTTCCAAGAATGAGGGAGTTTATCAATGACACAAGAGACTGGAATAGCTTCATCCATATTCATTTTGTGTTGTCTGAATCTACCAAGTATAGTAAGAAGTTCATTGTATTGTTCTATGACAGGTCTAGAATCGACCATTTTGTAATTGTTAAAATTACTTACAAGGAACTTCTTACTTGATGCATCCTCATCCATATATTTAGCTTCCAAGGAATCCCATAGCTCTTTACCAGATTCCACATTTTGATAAATATCAAACAAAGGATCAAACATACCATTTAGGATTAAACCTCTGCAAATGTAATCATCATTCTCCCATTTGCTCTTTTTCCTCATCTGTTCCACAGTCGCATCATCCCTATCATCTGAAATAGGTGTGCTCAGGACATACACCACACTCATGCTTGACAACAAGAAGCGCATATTCTTTTGCCATTTTCTAAAATTGACACCTTCAAACTTTTCCAATTTTAAAAAGTTAGCAGCCATTTGCTTCATAGCAGCAGCCATTGATTATCAGTAAGTTTCTATTGATTGTTAAATGGTTCAGTTTTGTTCCCAGTTTAGTGTAGATAATCAATGGGTACTGGATATCACTTTAAATCGTGTTATCACTTTCCAATAGAAACTATTCAACCCTTTGCCTGGGTTACACGAATATATCTATGGGATAAGACCAAGTGTTGTTCTTATTTTAGGCACAAATCAAGAACCTGTTTGCTTTCAATTGTTTAGTTTTGTGTATCTTTTCCATGCATAATATGATTCCTATTTATAGGAAAATATACTCAAAGCTAGTCAAAAAGGGATTAAGAGTATTAATCGGCCAATTAATCTCCTCATAATGTTCCTCCATTATAGCAATAGTGGTTACAAGACCAAGTCATTATGGTCTAAATTCTGAGTTTGAAACTGATCATTGATGGGTCAAAGTAGTTACAAACTAACTCCAGCAAAGTCATGGGTCTCTCATCAGAAACACTTATTAGCATGCTGATAAGTTTTGATGAGTACGACTTGCAACACTTGTTGATGAGCATTCATTCTTTGATGAGAATTTCTCTCTGATGAAATAACTCCCTGAAGGATGGAACCTTCTGATGAGTTACTCCCTGATGAGTACATCAAAGATCAACTCTCTGATAAACTTATCAGCAACATAAAACCACTATCAGAGTCAGGGTGGTTCATGGACTTAATGGGTGTACACTCTGTACTTCCAACCCATTTACAAGTGTGACCATATCCCTCAATTGAACTAAATTTCCAGCACTAACTTTCGAACTTTTTTCAGCAGAAATGGCTCAACCTGATAACCACACGCTAAGTTCTGCTTTCGAATCTTTGTTTGATCGAGAAAGATTGACTGGCGATAATTACAATGAATGGTATAGGCAACCCATGATTTTCCTACGAGTGGCTAAAAGACTAGATTATGTGAATCAGCCTATTCCTCCTTCTCCTCCTACTGACTCAACTACTGAAGTGCTAATAGCTTGGACTATTGAGTATGATAGAAACAATGAAGTTGTGTGTCTTATGCTTGGGAGTATGATCCCTTCATTGCAAAAGCAATTTGAAAATTATTCTCCCATGGATATGCCTAATGAACTCAAACGTATGTTTGAAAAGCCAGCAGCTGTAGAACTGTATGATCTTATTGATTCTCTACACAGTTGCAAACAGGGGGACGGTAAATCTGTGAGTACTCATGTTCTTGAAATGAAAAGTTACTTGGACTAACTTGAGCATCTCAACTATCATTATCCTCAGGATGTATCTGTTGGCCTGATCAACAAATCCCTTAACAAAGAGTTTGGTGGTTTTTTGCACAATTTTAACATGCATTACACGGGGAAGACAGTTAGTGAGTTACATGCAATGCTAAGTGACTATGAGAAGGGATTACTGAGAAAGGAACCTACACCTCAGGTACTAGCAATACAAGGTTGTAGGATTCAAAAGCCAAAACCGCAAGCGAACAAGGGGAAGGGAAAAGGTAAGCAGCATGTTATGGCTTATCAAACCAATCCTAAAAAGAACCCACCCAAGAAGAAAGATCATCCTTGAAAGGAGATGGCTTGCCATCACTGCACCGAGGTAGGACACTAGAAGAGGAATTGTCCACTTTACCTCTCAGAGTTGCGAGAAAAGAAGAACAAGAATGCCAGACATTTTGCCAGCACTTCAGGTATCTTCGAAATAGAATTATTTATTTTTCCTCATAAAATAACTTCCTCGGTGTACGACACTGGATGTGGTATTCATATTTGCATTACACTACAGGGACTTGGAGGAGCAAGAAAGCTGGTCCATGGGGAGCAATACATGTTCGTAGGAAATGGAGTACGAGCAGTTGTTGAAGCCATTAGAATGTTTGATTTAGTTTTGCCTTCGGGCTTAGTACTAGTTTGAACAATTGTCATTACGCACCTTCTATAATTAGAGGTGTTGTTTCAGTTTCCTTGTTAAAAGATATTGGTTTTGTTCACACGTTTACTGTTATGGAATTTCATTTTCTTTAAATAATGTTTTTTACTTTAATGCAATTCCTGTAAATGGTGTGTTTGAAATTGATATGCGTGGTATTATGAATGATACTAATAATTCTGTTTTTAGCATCAATAATAAGATAATCAAGTCTAACATGAATTCTACTTATCTTTGGCATTGTCGACTTGCTCACATAGGCAAGAAACGCATGGAAAAGCTGCAACACGATGGGCTTTTGAAACAGATCAATGATGAATCATTTGATAAGTGCGATATCTGGGAAGATGACAAGGAAACCTTTTTCGCATCAAACGGAAAGGGCTTCAGATCTACTTGGATTGATACATACAAATGTATGTGGACCACTTAGACATATGTTAAAGAAAGGTGCTAGCTACTTCTTAACATTCACAGATGATTTTAGCCATTATGGTTATGTTTATTTACTTAAACAAAAACATGAAGTGTTTGATACATTTAAGGTTTTCAAGAATAAAGTAGAATTACAACTAGGAAAGAAGATTAAAGCTCTTTGATCCGATAAAGGTGGTTAATAAGGTTTTAAAATGTACCTTTTTGAGGGGTCGTTTAAGCCCTTATTTGATCACTTTTGTATCCGTTATTACTTAATATCGTTCCTTTTCACTTTTTAGGTCTCTTGAAGGCAAATTGCTGTTATGGCACTTATTTGGACGAAAAGGCGCGGATATACGAAGAAAATGGCCAAAGTCAAGAATCGAGACACTCAAGCTGCTAAAATACAAGGTGACGGCGTCACTGCTTAACTGCGATGCCGTCGGAGCATTTTCTGACGACACAGAAGCCAAATTTCTTATTTTCAAGTGACGGTGTCAGGCTTTAAAAGAGTAGGCCGTCGCAACTCAGACGGCCTAGATTTGATCCAGACGGTGTCAGAAGCTGAAGAGGACGACATCACAAGCACAAGGTGACGCCGTCGCAAGACTAACGTGGCCAAGACGAAACCCTAATGACGGCGGCCCGACGTCGTCACAAATCATAAGGTGACGCCGTCGCATATGTAATATTATATATAGAATCCGAATTTTTCAGTTTTAGTGTGTAGTCTTTTGGAGTAAAAACCTAAACCAAACCAAGGCTGTCTTGTACAGTATTTTAGGGTTCCAAACCCTAACTTACATCAAGATAAGTGTTTTACTTCATTAATTCAATTATGTCTTCAATTATTTGTGTGTATGCTTGCATGTTCTCCATGTCCGGCTAATTTACTTATGTGTTTGCTTAGGGAATATGAAACTTAATTATTAAATATTGATTGGTTGTCTCTTATCTTAATTGACTAATGATCTAGTAATGCGATAGGTCATTCGTTGTGTAATTAATGCTTGATTAATCTTTGTGAACCTTAGGCTATAGCACTTAGAGCGGTTGTAGGCTAAACCATCCAAAGAGGGCCTTAGAGTTAGAGTTTATAATCCCTAGTGGGTTTTGTAGACGAGACCTTTTGGTAAGTTCAAAGAGTTAGGGATAAACGCATACCCTATGACTTTAGACACACAACGCGATTAAGAATAAGGACGTGACAATTCAACCATCAATAGGAGATAATTAAGGAGTAATAAAACCTAAGTAAACACATCTTTAAACTATCATACGAGCACACAATAATTAGACATAGACTACATACAACTTAGATTAGATAAGTAGAGTAATCGGTAGAAATACCAACCCCCAAATCCAAACCCCGAGATTCGTACCTTTCCATTTCCTAAAAAACATAAAAAGATAAAATATAATCTTCCTCAACCCCAACCTTAGTGTAGTAACTTCTCACTAGCATTCCTATTCCCCTAGAGAACGATATCAATACCCGTGGCTTACCCTAATACTACACTACAATGATTAGGTTCACTGCCTAGGGTGTTATAAAACTTGCTCGAAGAAAAGGAAGTTCCTTTGACCCCGAACGACGCGTGTAGCGTTATCAGTGGTGAATACATTAGCCAAGAGTTTAAAGTTACCTTAAAGAGTGTGGTATTGTCCAGCAGCTCACATCTCCATATACACCACAGCAAAATGGTGTATCTAAGAGAAGAAATCGTACATTGCTAGATATAGTACAATCAATGTTTAATCTTACAACTCTTTCCTTATCCTTTTAGGATTATGCTTTGGAAACTGATGTTCGCATTTTAAATGTGGTTCCAACTAAGAAGGTAGATAAGACTCCACATGAGTTATAGTATGAAAAAGCTCCCAACTTTTTTTACTTAAAGGTCTGGGATTGTGAGGCATTTGTTAAATGTGACTCATCTGATAAACTCCAACAAAGATCTGTTAAGTGTATCTTCATAGGATACCAAAAGGAAACGATGGGTTACTATTTTTAGTTCCTACCTGAAAACAAAGTCATTGTGGCTAGGTGCGGAGATTTCCTTGAAATAAATCTCATATCCGAAGAATTCAGTGAGAGAGTTTATGATCTAGAAGATGATCAAGAAGATACATCACCTTTTGAAAACACTAGCCAACTTCAAGTGGAGCCTGAAAGTCTTGCACCAACACCTGAAGTTACTCCTAGTCGTAGGTCTGAAAGGACTATACGTGCTCCTGAACGTCTATGTATTAATGTAGAAGTTGAGGAATATAGTTTAGGGGATCTTAGAGAACCCGCTAACTATAATGCTTCCATAGCTAATCCTGAAAAGGAAAAATGGAAAGCTGCAATGAATGAGGAGATGCAATCCACGAAAGATAATGAAGTCTGGATTGTAGTAGACCTTCTTCCTAACACTGGAGTCGTTGGAAGTAAGTGGCCCTTCAAAACAAAAAACTGACATGGATGGTAAGGTACACACCTATGAGGCTCGTCTGGTAGCTAAAGGCTTTACTCAAACCTATGGGATTGACTACGGGGAGACCTTTTCTCCTTTAGCAGACATTGGAGCTATTAGGATTCTCACAGCTATAGCAGCATACTATGACTATGAAATTTGGCAGATGGATGTCAAAATCCCATTCTTGAATGGTCGCCTAGATGAGGATATCTATATGATGCAACCTGAAGGGTTTGTGAATCCACAAATTCCAAAGCGTGTTTGCAAACTTCAAATATCCATATATGGATTGAAGCAAGCATCAAGGCAATAGAATAAGAGACTTGATGATGAAATAAAAAAGTTTGCTTTCACTCAGAATCTCGATGAGCCATGTGTATACCATAAAGCTAGTGAGAGTAATGTTACTTTCCTTATCCTGTATGTCGATGACATATTGATCATGGGAAATTATATTTCAAGTTTAAAAGAGGTTAAGTCCTATCTTGGAAGATGTTTTTCTATGAATGATTTAGGAGAAGCAGCATACATCCTTGGAATCAAGATCTACAGAGATAGATCTAGCGGTTAATTGGATTAAGTCAAAGTGCTTACATTGATCAAATCTTGAAGAGATTCAGGATGGAGAATTCCAAAAAGGGATATCTTCCAATGCAAGTAGATCATGGCTTAAGTAGCAAACTATGTGCTTCGACACCTGCTAAGGTGGCACGCATGAGTAGAGTTCCTTATGCTTCGGCTGTAGGATCTATCATGTATGCAGTAAGATGTACAATGCCACATGTAGCGTTTGCACTAAATATCACCAATTGATATTAACAAAACCCAGGTTATCTTCACTGGCATGCTGTTAAAAACATTCTTAAGCACTTAAGAGCTACTCGAGATATGTTTCTTGTGTATGGTGGAAATCCAGAGGTAGAGCTTGATGTTATAGGATTCTGTGATGCGTCCTGAAAAACTGATAAAAATGATACGAAGTCTCAGATGGGATATGTCTTTGTAGTCAATGAAGGAGCAGTAGACTAGAAGAGCAATAGAGTACAATTGCGATGTCTGCAATAGAAGCTGAGTACATAGCTACTTCAGAAGCTGCAATGGAAGCTATTTGGATTAGGAAATTCATTTCAGGGCTTGGATTTATGCCTTCAATTAATTTACCTATAAATATGTATTGCGACAATACTGCCGCAATTACATTCGCCAATGAACCTGGGGTCATGAAGGGCGCAAGACATTTTCGTCGATGATATCACTATGTTCGAGAACAAGTCGAAATAGGTGAAATCAATCTACTCAAAGTTCACACAGATGACAACCTAGCTGATCCCTTAACGAAGGCTTTACCTAAGGAAAAGCTCACTCAACATGCTAATAACATTGTACTTCGTTTAGCTAGTAGTTTCTTGTAAATATGTGGTTATGTATTTGGATAAAGGATGTATTGAACAATTATTATTTTAATGAAATAAAGTATTAAGTTATGTTTATTTTTCATTTATAAAATATTGTATCCTATATTTGCATGTTTAAATCCGTGAAAAACTTATGTTATCTAAATAGTCCATTGTGAATCAATGATATGGGAATATCATTGAATTAAGATAAATCTAAGTTTTGGTTAGAATATACTTATGTATATTGATGGGTGTTCATGCCAAGTTCACATGATATTCAATGAATTAAATATAGGACTGATCTCAACTACATGATTGTACTTTTTGGATCTTTGTCATCAAGTAAATCATGAATAGTTATCCTCAGACTTGAGATACTTGGAAAATATCATGGGTGTAGCTCATTTTTGTAAAATAGTCTAACACTATACGTAACAGTTAGTAATAAGGGCTATTTTCAAAAGTGATGTCAAATTCACGGGTTCTTCTTGTATTCAAGAAAGAATTTGTTCCTTTAAATTTTTTTGAAGTTAATACTACTGGGCCCATCGTAGGGTTGACAAGATGTTTGTATGGCTATACCCAAGATCCATCTGGAATACGTTCAGATGTTTTGGTAATCTTGTTCAATCATATATAACGAAAAACATAATAATTAAATAATGGAATGACTTAGACTCATATCCATATTTAATGCGGTATTAACAACAAAAGGATAAGTATAATGATGAATCATTAAATGGTTTTCCAGGAAACCACACTCAGGGTCGTTCTGGGGCATTGGCATGTTTGCTAGATGATAACCAATAGATATCTCCAAGTGGGAGCTGTTAGTTTGTAGATATATTTAATATATGTATGACCAGATTCGAACACGAGACTATGGGATTACACGCATTGTGTATGAGATTCAATGTTTAATAATTAAATATAAATGTTATGTTTTAATTATTATTTCACAATAAGTGTCTAACAAGCGTTAAGTACTTAACGGGAGTGACTAACGGTCGTTAAAATATCAAAGGGATACGAAGAAGGAAACAAGCCAAGAGAAGGTTCTAGAAATCCCTCTTGGTCTTGAAACCGGTCGTTCAAGGGGAATCCGACATGGGAACCATTTGTAAACTTGTACTCTACCATAAGGGTATAAATACATCCTCATGTATTCATTCTTTGGTACACTTGATCTCCATAGTAGACTAAAGTTCTTCTCTTCAATCCCTCTTACTCCTTGGTCGACTAACGAAGCCCCACGAAAGGATTTGTAATTGACCTTGAGCGTAACTAAAGTGTTTGGTTTAACTATTGTGATCAAGAACCTAGCATTCGCATTGAATCGCTAACAATACGCGTGTACAAGATCTTAGATTAATCCTAATTGGATTATTTGGTTTTCCCCAAATCGACTAAGGCGTAAGTCGGTTTCATAAACCCTAAATTTTTCGAGTTTAAGTTTATTGATCGTTGTTTGCTTGGATTGCCAAAAGGTACGCTTACATTTATGTTTTGGTTAATTAATTATGCATATTATGTTTATGTCTTCCGTTGCGTGCTCTTGATGATTACATTTTATTTAATACTTGCCATGATTATTAAATTCCAACGGTGTTTGTATTCGTTCGTTTCACGTATTGATGATAATATAAACGAACACGAGCAAACTTATCTTCTTAACAACCAATCATGAACACAAACACATTAGGACGTTTGTTAGATTAAACTTAAAGAAATGAGCAAACACACATCATGCTTGTTCGATTTTTACAGCCCTACTTCTATAGTATGAGAGCACGCTCTTTTTCTCATATTATTTTGGATCTTGATTGACTCTCAATGTATTATAGTTTTTTGGTTGATCCTTCTATTAATCTAATCATTTGAAAGATTAAAATTACACTCAAAAGATAAGTAATTATCGAAAAGGCCTAATCTAAAGCTTCGCTTTTGGCCTCCAAACGGCTAGAGCCACCCCTGGTTGTACCTGAAATACCTTTCCGCTTTAATAGGAACTTTCGAATAACTTAACATCTCTCACCTTAGATGCTTCCTAAAAAGTGTTGTTTAGTACACCTTGCCTAGAAAGAAAAACAACAAAATAGTATGTCTGCAACCATCTATTTAAGTACTTAGCAACTTGTTATGCTTAGTGTGTCTATTAAAATAATAATAATAAATAAATAAATAAATAAATAAATAAATAAATTGTGAATTTTATATTGCAACCATATCTGTAATTATTTAGGAACTTGTTATTCTTAGTGTGGATACCTAGTGCTTAATCGTAAAAAAAACAAGATATCAAAGCCTAACAAACTGACTTCTAGTATCAAATAAAATCATGAACCAAGCCAACAACACAAAGTTCACTTGACCGTGTTTGGTCTTTGATTTTAGTAATGATATAATCATATTTGTTGATACATAATCTGGCGCGGGCTGGATTCGACGACTCTCCCTGGGCCGTTCGTCGTCTTCTCGAGCCCTAAGTAGACCTGTTCAACAAAGAGAACCCGTTGGGAGTGAACCCGAGGCCGTAGCCCCGGGGTCCACCTCCGACGGTCAAGTTAGTATCGATGCGATGTAACCTACAAGAGTTAGGGTTAGTGTAACCTGTCATGTTATGTTATGTTCTCAAGAAAGAGATCCAGCCATATATTTATAGGGCATGGGTTAGGGTTTAGGCGTAGAGTGGGTCGCTGTCTGCCGGGCTTGACCCATTCCTGGCCTAGTACGGACTATACGTCCACAAGCCCCCCAAGTCTAGTATGAGATAGTACATGGCTATGTTATGCTAGACTTAAGTTCTGTTCATGGCCGCGTAGGCCCAATCAATCATGACGGCACGGCCCATGTGTGCGCAACTCAAGTGTGCACATGGGACGGACCATACTGCGCAGCCCAAATGCGACAGTGCGCACTTGACCCATGGCGCTGTCCTGTTTAGCCCATTAGACTATATCCGAATCCGCGACCTTGTAGGCACGTCCGTGGTGACCATGTTCCATCCTGAGTAACACTCGTTCTTACATGACGGGGAGGAATGCGCATATGCTAGGTTTCCCGCCACAGTGTGACAGTAAAGACCCTGTAAGAAGAACACGTAGTTCTATAGTTGGGGTAACAGTGACATTGCGATTGTGAGAGTGGGTCCCGTATGCTGCATCCTGGGTAAGGGCGTACCTTTTGTACCAGTAGCGACGCAGCATGGTGCGACAGAAGACGTGCTTCTGTAGTAGAAGTGGGCGTTGTGCGCGACAAAGAAGTGCGACAGAAGATGTGCTTATGTAGCAGAAGTGCGTGCATTACATCCGTCTTTACAACCGACAGAGGACGTCTCCCCTGCGGCAAGATGGTGCGAATATTTAAATCCGTCTTTGTACCGGGCTTGCAATACCTCTTACATACTATTTGCTTCCAAATATGCCTGCGTGACACGTACGGAAACAGTGGTATTATATACCCTGGTAGCCCCCCAAGTTTGATGGTGCTACTTGTGTAGGAGCATTAAACTTATTTATTCAACAAAAAACACTGAATGCAAATATTAAAAGTATATGCCACGAATCGAAACATATAAAACCTAATGAAGTGAAGCAATATATAGCACATAGCATGTGAACTTAACACATAAGAGAAGTGGCAGTGCGAATTACCCCTATCGCGAGGTTTTACAAACTACATAAATAATTAATTTTTTTTTTTTTTTTTTTTTTTTTTAATAAAAAAAAACCCGGATGGACGTACCTTGACCGCGACTAATAGACGCAGATGGATATATCGTGACCGCATAGACTCGAACGTTTGTGGATGATCGCAGATGAACATAACATGACCACGGCCTTTGTCCAGTGCGCTCATGGCGATTGACTAGCATCATGGTGTTTGCTCGTAGCTAATCTGCGAAGATGTCCGAACGCACGGCCTAACGCGGGTAGATTTATCGTGACTGCGTTGTTCGATCGTACAAACAAGCGCGAACAGGCATACCAACCGTAAAAATAGTATCTGCGCGAATTAATTCGCGGCTAAAAGATAAAATAGGTCCGATCGTGCGAACTTTTCCTTTTATCTGTCTTAGTAAAAGAATAGACTATTATACACATTCTTGTATCTCATGTAAAGAAATATTATGATTCTTATACTTGTTATTCTCCAAATTGGGTACCGTGTAACAACTTGGATGGCCTTAATTAATTAATAAACAATATGTCCTGGTTTAAGCTTGGACAATACTATATACGATTTATCATGTTTTAACATTTAGCCAAATCACATGGGTGAAACACGATTTGATAAGCCGAAGTCTACTGACCTGAATGAGTGTATTCATAAATGATTCGATAAGCTGTCTGCTAACCTTAATGAGTGTATTCATACCGTAAGTCAGCTGGTGACAATATATGGTGGGCATACGAGACAAAATATTTTATTCGGGTCCCACGGATGGCGCCAACTTGTTGATACATAATCTGGCGCGGGCTGGATTCGACGACTCTCCCTGGGCCGTTCGTCGTCTTCTCGAGCCCTAAGTAGACCTGTTCAACAAAGAGAACCCGTTAGGAGTGAACCCGAGGCCGTAGCCCCGGGGTCCACCTCCGACGGTCAAGTTAGTATCGATGCGATGTAACCTACAAGAGTTAGGGTTAGTGTAACCTGTCATGTTATGTTATGTTCTCAAGAAGGAGATCCAGCCATATATTTATAGGGCATGGATTAAGGTTTAGGCGTAGAGTGGGCCGCTGTCTGTCGGGCCTGACCCATTCCTGGCCCAGTCCGGACTATACGTCCACAATATTAATAGGTCATTAAACAAGACCAAAGAGCTTATGTTTGAATGGTATTGAATTGCTATATGGAAAAAAATTCAACTAAATGATTATAGATTTCAATATTACTTAGAACATATGAGATATATTTGTTGCGTGTATATATAGAGAAATGCTAGATCCATAAAAAGGAATTCATAAAATCATCCACAACATGAGATGTCACTCTCTATGATTGGTGTATTTTTCTATACTTTATTTCTCTTCTCTCTCATTAACCCAATCAAGGAGTAATGCTTTAATTTGTGAATGATTTTGTGGATTTCTTTTTGCGAGTCTAGCATTTCCCGTATATATATTATGAGATGTGACACTCGATAACCAAATCAGTTTTAAAGATGATTAATAACAAAGTATAGGGACCGAACTTGTAGAAAATCAAATATTTGGAAATAGCTTTTATATAATAACATAAAAATATAAAAATATTTTGTGACACCATCCTTTTATTGACCAAGAAGGATCTTATTTTTAAAATCGAGTATTCTTATTAGTCAATAAAATCAAAATTAGTTTTCATTTTGTCAAACTCATCTAACTTTCGTCCAACATAAAAAATATGTATAAAACTATATATTTCAATTTTGTAAAAGAACAAAATTAAAATAAAAAAGAGTAATAAATTAAACTTTAGTAGTTGAGTACTAAAGAATTTATATGGAGATAACGTTAAACTTATCCGTTTTCATACTTTTTAATAATTTTTTAATAAAATAACAAATACCTTTTAGACTTTATATTTTAAAAAATACATGTGATTTTGTTTATTAATATTATTATCAATATAGACTAAATTTATTTTTACGCTTCGATTATAACTATCAAATTAAAAGCATGAGTTATTATGATACCTAAATAAATACACGAGTTTATACGTTTACGAACAACTCATGTTATTCTTGTTTATGAGTTTAAGTAAGGATATATCCAAAAAATTTAATTAGTTTTCTACTATTTTTGTTCAATAACGACTCATGTTATTTCTTTTTATAAGTAACCCGGATGTACACGAGTATGAAACTTAAATATTGTTACAATTATTGTTAAAGAAAATATAGATATCAAAATGTAAGCATGAGTTATTGTGATATAACAATAAATATATGAGATTTTACTTATAAAAACTGCTCATGTTATTCTTATCTAAACTTTAAATAATGATACCTGAAAAATCATTTTTTGTAAACTTTACATTTTATTTTTATCAAAGGCCATTAGGTGCTATTAAACACACCGATTGTGTACAACATGATATCAATAGTTAAATTTTAAAACCAACATCAACCTCAACACAACGCCAGTTAAACAGAATCAAATCAATCATCCAACAAATATCTATACAATATATTACTCGATATTAATACATAAAGAAATGTTTATGTAAAAATCGGTATATGATGTTAATTTTGCTTATATCACAATTACAAAACATTTTTAACACGGCCAATTTTTTTTATGCGTGTTTGTTAAACTAAAACTTTAAAATAGATTTGATTTATATGTAAACCTCATATGTACATGATACTTGTAACTAGTGAACGAAGAATGAGAAGTTTTTTTTTAACGAAAGAATGAGAAGTTTGATGACCTAAAACAACACAAGTCAAGAGTAACCCGCGTAATATGATATATCTTGAATAAAGCCAGATCGAAAAGGGAATGCAAAGTTGCCTCTTGTCACTTTGGGATGAGACAAAATAAGGTAGGATCTTTGAAAGTGTCATGAAGTTGATATTGTACCAAATACCTCCATTAATGTTATTGACTATAATAGAATATTTATAATTCAAATACAACTAGGTGGTACAAAAGAAAGAGTAAATGGTCAAAACCATTTATGTGGTATGATCAAATTGGAGAGGTAGTACTTACAATTTTAAAAGTGCAATTGCAGTCTTTATTCAAGAGTCATTACGTAAGCACTTCAAGGTTCATGTATTCTGAGGGTGAGGGATAATAATTACATATCAAAGTATCTTATAAGGAATGTGGTTGCATTTTCGAAGTTGTACGGGCTGGATCTGAAGTTTAACTAAAGTACAAGGACTGTTTATGCAATTTACTTAAAAATAAACAGGCATTCAATTTTGGGTTCAATGATTTGATTTTCAGGATTTGAAATACACCACTAAAATGATTGTGACATAGAGAAACTCTGTTTAATTTAAATTTGAGAGAAAGATTAAGATTGGGTACATATTACCAGATTTTTACGAACATGGAGGGCTTTGATGTAAGTCACACTAAATGAGTTTTACCATATGTCGTAATAATTGTTAGTTTACCATATGTCCTAATAATTGTGTTTGTCACGATTTGATCTACTTGTTTTATTATCCTTTAAATAAAAATATTATAAACCACAACAATAACAGCAGATCTTGTTTTTTAAAAACAAATATAAAGTTTATGCGATATTTATTATATAAAATTGAAGATCAAAATTGTTTATAAAGTTTTGGTAACAAATGTAAATTCTATTAATTAATCAGAATATAACATTATTTCAAATTTAACACACATAATTTAACTAATTACCCCTCTATTTTTATAAATTTCTTTATTGTCAATTTACACAAATATTTTATAGCTTTTTTATTCTACATCAAATTACATATTCGAATTAATTAATATTTTAAAATTAACCACTAATTTGCAATTGAACCAATGGGACTGCATCATTTTACCTACGTGACAAGATTGGCCAAACTATTAAATTTTCATTTTAAAGATGTGCTAAAGATATATGTGTCAAACTTGTAAATAAAAAAGGAGGCGGTCATTAAATTATAACGTTAGTTGTTAAATTTTAAATAATGGTATATTTATCAGTAATGGGTTTTCATATTTCATGATTATGTATTAAAATTTTCGGACCATATTTATCAACAATAACATATGACTCAAACAAGCGGAAGCGTATTAACAACATATATAATCATATATAAATTAGGATCTTTAATGTATCATGCCAATCGAACGTTTTATGGTCATTACATAAACATGGTAATATGAATTACAAATAATCAATATTAACATAAACATAAAACAAGAAGACATACAATTCTTCTTATGCAAGATGGAACCATCGAACCTCCGAGCCCTAACTTATATGTTCGATCCACATAATAAACCAAAACCCCACACCATTCGGCTATATAAAAACCAAATGAAGATCTAGGATTACACCCCGACTCTTTTAGCAAAGCCTCTTGTTTGCTAGCATTCTCCATAAAAGAAACAATAAATAAGTGATTAAAGGACCAAGATTAAAACACATAAAAGTATCTTTGTCTTGGTGTGTGTATTCGGCCGAGACCCTAGGAAAAGGAGGGGAGAACCTGTGTGAAATCTAGGGTTGAAATGAGGTGTTTAAGCATCGTTTATATAGCCCTCACATAATAAGTTTCTATACTTCACTAGTTAACACTTGTCAGTGTATGGACTAAGTTTGCAATTGAAAACCTTTTTAATTTTAGTCCTCCGTTAACTAACTCACTTAGTTAGTTAATTCTCTAATGCACATAATGCCGTAAACATTTTGTTGTGATATATATAATACATATAAATAAAGTAAGGCTTTAATTTGTGTCGGCGTGTGACCTAATCATCTATCATCAATACTATCAATAGTTGTAGTTATGTGTTGTCACGTGAACACAAATCCAACAATTAGTTTCCACGTTTTTAGTACCATTATAAATTTAATAAATACCCATAAACTTTATACCTACTATATTTTATATTTTACAAAAAAAATACAACAATACGTTGTTGTTAGTCGTAAGTATTATTATCATTCTGTATTAAACTATAAAAAGAAAACACGAGTTACTCTGACATGTAAATAAATACACAAGATTATACATATACGAATAACTCATGTTATTTCTTTTTATGAGATTTAGTAAGGAAATCTTAAAAAAAAGTATTTTATTCTAAGTATTCGCATTCAATAACGACTAATGTCATTCATCTTTATAAGTTTCACCCGCACACACGTTATAAATTGGCTTAATTATTATCAACATGAATATGGTTACAAAATTGAAGGCTCGACCTCACACATTACTGTGAGTGCAAATAAGTTGACGATGTTCTACATATAACAGCAACACATATTTTTTCAAGGTCAATATGTGCTCCTAAACACACATAATATCTATATCATGATATCAATAGTTAAAGGTACACTTTATCAACATAAATACCATGCCAGTTAACAAAGTCATATCTTTCGTGGAACAAAAATTTGTGCTAAATATTATTCGATATTAACATATAATGAGAAAATTATGTAAAAACTTAAGTACCAATTAAAACAGTACAAATGGTTATAATTTTCATAATCACCTATGAGTGTTCTTCTAATGTAGTCAAAACTCAAAAGTGTTAACCATTTGTCTATTTTTATTTAAAAGCTTGTGATTTATTTGTTTATTATCCACGGTTGAACTTTGTTTTGTGCACGAGTATTAAATAGTAAAAAATTTAATATAATTTTATAGAAAAATTTTAAACAGTACAAAACCATGGATATAAGAATTCTCACAGTATTTAAATTCAAAACAACATTATTAAAATATTATTACTCGTTATACTATCTGTCCAAACCTTGTGAGTGCACGAGTTCTAAAAGTACCGTACTTTTATGTAGTTTTTTTAAATGGACGAAAAATTACGCAAAATTGACAAAAAAAAATAACCAATTTTAACCTTTTCAGTTGGCTAATAGGAGGCCTCGGTTTTGAAATTGAGCTTTCATGTTTGTTGATGCGAAACATCCATCTTTTAGTTTTTTTTCCTTCCCTTGTTATATAAGAGATGTGTTAGAAGCAAATTTGAGATGAACACTATGTTTTATTAGTTCTAGCCAATATCTCGCACTTCTTATACTTGCCAAGTTATTGCGCTAATGTTTTAATAATGTGACAAGTGAATGAGCTGAATTGGATTATGTTTTATGTCTAACAAGTCAAATAAGTAAAAAGGCTAAAACAAAAGGGAACATCTCAAATGGGTAAAAAATTACCCAAAGTGTATTGTATTCTATACCTTCTAATAAACTGCATACTGGCAGTGAACTTCCTGAACAATATATTTATGTCATTTGAGAATCAGTCTCAATGCACTTGGTCAGCGTTGAAAGTGGAGCTTTAAGAACCTCACCAACTAGGCCACCAAAAGCAATAATAATACTGCTTGTAATGATAATCAGTTAAAAATGAAATAAACATAATTAAATAGGTCTATTGAACCATTCGTACATATGTAAACAGGAATCAAGATTAGTTGTCTAATTTTTATTTTTATTTTTTTCCCAAGTAGCAAGAAGCTAGAACAAGTTACAAAGGATTGGATAGAGAGTTAGATTAAACATTTAGCAACTTGTTATGCATAGTGTGAATGCCTAGTGTATCGTAATAATAATAATAATAATAAATCCATCCAAGCTTACCAAACTGACTTCTAGCTAGAGGGACACAAGCTGTACATGTGAGCCTTCTAGTATGAGTTTGATATCCAGTATATATAATCACTTATTCTCATATTCTTTTACATATATACTAAAGATTCAAAACACACACACTCACACACATACACACACACTCACACACATTTCTTTTACATATATACTAAAGATTCAAAACACACACACACACAGAGACATATACACACACATCGTTTTGTTCATCTCATTGTTGATCAATATTAATTTCACAAGCAAATTATTCATGGCTGGTCCCATTACTTCAGCTCTTGTGAGTGATGTGGTAATAAGATTAGCTTCCGCAGCTATCCAAGAGTACGGCTTGCTTACGGGTTTTGAAAATGATCTTTCAGCTCTTAACAAAACTTTCAAACAAATCGAAGGTGTTCTTTATGATGCTGAGATGAAGCAAACGACGCAAAAGGGAGTGGAGGAATGGCTCAGGTCTCTCAAATCTGCCTCTTTGGAGGTTGAAAACGTGCTCGACGAGGCCAAAACTGAAGCTATGATACAAAGCCTGCACCGGGAAATGGGCAAGAGATACAGAATAAGAGCCTTCTTTTCCTATCATAGAAATCCGAAAATAGTCAAATTAAAGATTACTCACAAACTTAAGAACATGCGGAAAAAACTGGAAGAGATTAATGCTAATAGATCCATGCTTCAGTTGACTTCCAGTAACGTATGTGAAGATGCCGTGGGATTTGGTGGTATGATTTCAGACACAGAGACTAGCTCACTTGTGTCCAAGATCTACGGAAGGGATGAAGAGAAGATGATGTTGATTGATAAGATTTGTAACCAAGATATAGGCATCAGACATGGAGGAGATGATGTTCGGGTCTATGCAATATTGGGCATGGGTGGCATCGGAAAAACCACACTAGCTCAATATGTTTACAACCATGAAACGGTGAAGACACATTTCGAGTTAAAGTGTTGGGTGTATGTCTCTGTTGTGTTTGACGTCAAACGAATAATTAAAGCTATATGTGGCTCGGAAGATATGGGGTTGGATGCTATGCTAGCATGCCTTCAAAACAAGTTACGAGGCAAGAAATTTTTTTTAGTAATGGATGATGTTTGGATCGAAAACAAGCAAATGAAAAAATGGGACATGTTATGTAAAGCCCTTAGTTGCGGAGCAAAAGGCAGCACTGTCATGGTAACGACACGAAAGGAAGATACTGCCCTACTGATGGCTAAGAACCCGGAGTTGCAGCATAATGTGGGAGTTTTATCAAAAGAGGAGTCATGGTCGTTATTCCAGAAGCTTGCATTCCCAGGAAGAGGAGAGGGGAAAAATGTAAGGGAGCTAGAGCCTATTGGAAGGAAGATAGTTGAGAAATGCCAAGGCCTACCCCTAGCACTGACAACTGTTGGTACCTTGATGGCGTTAAAATTTACGGTGAAGGAGTGGCAGCTTGTGAATAAGAAGTTCATGACGGAGATGCAAGAGCATGGCATCTTACCTGCTTTGAGGTTAAGCTACGATGATTTGCTTCCACATTTGAAACGATGTTTCGCTTATTGTTGTGTATTTCCAAAAGGGGAGGAAATGAGTAAGGATTTATTGATCGAGTTGTGGATGGCAAATGAATTTATTCCATCACAAGAAGATGTTGGTGAGGAAATTTTTAGTTGTTTGGTCCGGAGGTCGTTTTTCCAAGATGTGGTGGAGGAGAGCATACACAAAGGTGTGATTTGCAAAATGCATGATTTAATGCATGATCTTGCGCAACATGTTATGAGACATGATTGTGCAGTTAAAGAGATGGGCAAGGAGTTGATAACTCCGGACGAGGTGCTTCATCTCAGTTTATCATGTGGCAGTTTTCAGTTTGCGGAACAGGAGTTGAAAAGATTAAGATCAGTGCGATCAATGTTGGTCTTAAATGATAATTATCATAGTAGCCTTCAACAAATCTCCAACCATGAGTATCTAAGGGTGTTGTACTTGAATAGAATTGAAAGCTTGACGTTGCCTGAATCAATTTGCAAGCTAATACATTTGAGATACTTAAAAATAGAACGCTCGGATATACAAGTTCTACCAGACACTATTGTCTATCTCCAAAACTTGCAAACATTAATTCTAGAGTGGTGTTTGCAGTTCCGTGAGTTGCCTAGACATTTGAGGCACATGAAGAATCTTCAACGCCTAGATATTGAATCCTTTGTACTCCAGCATATGCCTGTTGGAATAAAAGAACTAACCAACCTTCGAAGGCTTTCACATTTTGTTGTAGGTAAAAGTGAAGGGGCCAGAATTGGTGAACTCGGAAATCTAAATCTTCTTGGGAGGGAGTTGATGTTATCAAGACTTTACAATGTTGGAGGTTTAAGCGATGCCAGAAGTGCCAAGCTGAAAGACAAAACTAATCTAAAGTCTTTGAAATTAAGCTGGTCACGGCACGAGACAAGTAATTCAGAGGTTCTTGAGGGATTGGAACCAAATTCGGGTCTGCAGGAGTTGTATCTATTTTACTACCCAGGAACGGTTATTTCTCCGAGTTGGCTGGTCAAGTTAGTCAATTTGACTAGTATTCAATTTTATTATCTCGAAAAGTGTGAACATCTTCCATCACTCGGGAAATTACCCAGCCTTAAGTTTATTACTTTGCAAAATATGAATTCATTGAAGTGTTTCCATGACGACGACAATGCTGCGCCAAGGGACGATACAATCTTTCCTAGTTTACAAGAGTTGAGTATAAACAAGTGCACGTCTTTGGTTTCTTTGCCTAGCAAGTTCCCAAAACTGTCGTCTTTGTATATATCTTTCTGTGACAAACTACATTCTCTACCAGACGAGATAAAAAAATTCAAGGATCTTACTAAAGTTTTGAGAACATTTGATCCTTTCTAACATAGCAGGGAACCGCGTCGTAACAG
>BPTQ01000004.1:31597331-31611853 GCA_019973895.1 Chrysanthemum seticuspe | reverse complement strand
TCATCTGATTTTAAACATTTTGCATCTGAAACATATAAAATGCAATTTTGGAATATTTTCAGTATTTTGATGCATTTCTGAGCATTTTTAAACGTTTTGCAGTTCAGATTTGACCAAAAATGATGAGTATTTACACACTCATCAATCCCCCACACTAAACTATTGCTAGTCCCTAGCAATCTTTTGAGAAAAACTTAATGGATTTGAATCTCTTTACCAAAAGCCATTACTTCTGGAGTAGCCAAATGTTTCAGTTCAAGTAAGAACCATGGTACACCGATAACCATGTGATTTTGAGCAAACCACCAGCTTTCAACGGATTTGATTTGTCTTTACCAGAAGCCGTTTGCTCTGGACTAGCCAACTCTTAGATAAATTATCAATATTATCTTTGGTGAGCTGATTACCAATTATGGTTTTTCCACTGCCTTTACCACAAGCCATAAACTTGCGGGCTAGCCAACTCTTCACTATTTAAAGATATGGTGAGCTGAACACCATACAATTTTGGGCAAATTGCAAGCCGTCAACGGATTTGAGATATCTTTACCAAGAGCCGTTTGCTCCTGGATAAGCCAATCCTTTTGTTTATTAGACAAGGCGGACTGATAACCAATTGAGTAAGTGAAAAACACTTACTCCAAAAAAATTTTGGCCAAAAACAGGGGAATTGGGCGGTATATTTACATGATAAAATTCGTGAGAATTCCCCCCCACACTTAGAAACGAATATTGCCCTCAATATTCAAAGTACCGGCTGTTATGCCGAAACTGAGAACGTAAAAGGGAAATACTACGGCCATTATTTGAAAGTTTTGGAGAAAACTTATATACAACATGTGGGGCAACCCCCCCACACTAGGGTGGTAGAAAGATAGAAAGAAGTCAGAAATATGGGTGAAAACCCATATGGCATGCTACTGTTTTTGATTACCGAGTCGCTAGCTTGACTCGATCCCCGCATTCATTGGTTCATGGGGAAAGTTTGTAGATTCGGGACAACCACAGGAGGTATGTCCTCTCCAAAATAATGCTTCAACCGATGACCATTCACTTTGAAATTTGGACCATCGGGTTGAGATAACTCAATGGTTCCATATGGAAATACTTTAGTGATGGTAAATGGTCCAGACCAGCGGGATTTTAGTTTTCCCGAGAAAATCTTCAATCTTGAATTGAAAAGAAGGACTCGATCACCGACGTTGAAAACGCGGTTCTTGATTTTTGAGTCATGAATCTTCTTTGTCTTTTGTTTGTAGATCAAAGAGTTCTCGTATGCTTGATCACGGAGTTCATTTAATTCATTCATTTGAACTTTCCGATGATCACCAGCTGTCTGAATATCAAAGTTGGCATATTTCAAGGCCCAGTATGCCTTGTGCTCAAGCTCAACCGGCAGATGACATGCCTTCCCGTACACTAGCTTGTATGGAGTACACCCGATGGGTGTTTTATAAGCTGTACGGAAGGCCCAGAGTGCGTCATCAAGCTTATCCGACCAAGATGCATGGTTTTCGCCTACTGTCCTTTCCAAGATTCTTTTAATCCCCCGGTTGGAAACTTCCACTTGCCCACTTGTTTAGGGGTGGTACGCAGTAGATAGACGGTGAGTTACACCATACTTCTGCATGACTCTTTCAAACTGGTCATTGCAAAAATGCGTACCACGATCACTGATTATGGCTCGTGGAGTTCCAAACCTAGCAAAAAGAGATTTTAAGAATTTCACAACAACTCGGGCATCGTTGGTAGGTAAAGCTTTAGCTTCAACCCATTTTGACAAGTAGTCAACGGCCACGAGTATGTATTTATTTCCGCGAGAAGAAGGAAATGGCCCCATAAAGTCAATTCCCCATATGTCAAAAATCTCACACACTTGAATGGCGTTTTGCGGCATTTCATTTCTTTGTGAGATATTCCCGTGACGTTGACAAGCGTCACAGGTTTTGACAAATTCATGGGCATCCTTGTAAATTGTGGGCCAATAGAATCCGGAATCAAACACCTTCTTGGCGGTGTAGTTGGGGCTATGATGTCCCCCAGTAGGTCCAGAATGGCAAGCCTTGAGAATGTCATTTGCTTCCTGACCATATACACATCGCCTGATGACTTGATCCGCGCAAATTTTAAACAAGTAGGGGTCGTCCCAGAAGTAATGTTTCACATCTTTAAAGAATTTGTTTTTCTGTTGGGACGACATCCCTTTCACCACAAAGTTACCCGCATGGTAATTTGCAAAGTCAGCAAACCATGGGGTAGAAGAGTCTCCACGAAAAGAAACCACATTGATTGTTTCGAGAGGAAATGTTTCATTTATTTCCTTTTTCTCGAACACATCTTGGTGAGGGTTTTCTAGACGGGATAGGTGATCAGCAGCCAGGTTCTCAGCTCCTTTTTTATCACGTATAATGATATCAAATTCTTGTAGGAGGAGAACCTAACGGAGCAATCTCGGCTTTGCATCTTGTTTTGCAAAGAGATATTTGAGAGCCGAGTGATCCGTATACACCACGCATTTGGTCAAGATAAGGTATGGCCGAAATTTCTCAAACGCATACACCACAGCTAATAATTCTTTTTCTGTAGTGGTGTAATGGGTTTGAGCTTCAGTCATAGTTTTACTCGCGTAGTGGATTGGCTGAAAATGCTTAGTTTTGCGTTGCCCCAAGACTGCACCGATAGCAAAATCACTTGCATCGCACATGAGCTCAAAGGGTAAATCCCAGTCGGGGGCAACTAGAATGGGTGCTTCTGTAAGCTTTTTCTTTAGTGTTTCAAAAGCTTCGATGCACTCAGGAGAGAAGATAAAAGGAGCATCTTTTTCAAGAAGATGGGTCATAGGCCGAGCGATTTTAGAAAAATCTTGAATGAATCTACGATAAAACCCGGCATGACCTAGAAAACTCCTAATACCTTTGACGGTAGTAGGATGAGGCAGTTTAGCAATAACATCAACTTTTGCTCTATCTACCTCAATCCCGTTTTTTGAAATCTTATGGCCAAGGACTATGCCTTCTTTGACCATAAAGTGGCTCTTCTCCCAATTTAGACAGAGATTGGTGTCTTCATACCTTTGAAGCATTCTTTCTAAATGGGAGAGACATGTATGAAACGAGTCCCCAATGACCGAGAAGTCATCCATAAACACCTCCATTGTTTCCCCGATCATGTCATGGAAAATGGCCATCATACATCGTTGGAACGTGCCAGGAGCATTGCATAAGCCAAAAGGCATACGTCTGTAGGCAAATGTTCCGTATGGGCAGGTGAATGTGGTTTTTTCTTGATCCAACGGATCAATGGGGATCTGAAAGTAACCCGAGAAACCATCAAGGAAACAATAGTATTCGTTCCCTGCTAATCTCTCAAGCATCTGGTCCATGAAGGATAGAGGAAAATGGTCTTTACGGGTGGCTTCGTTTAACTTGCGATAGTCAATACACACACGCCATCCCGTAACCAATCGAGTCGGAATTAACTCGTTTTCTTCATTCGTGACAACAGTAATGCCACCCTTTTTAGGAACGCAATGAATTGGGCTAACCCAAGGACTATCAGAGATCGGGTAAATTAAACCGGCATCAAGAAGTTTGAGAACCTCTTGTTTGATAACCTCATGAATCTTAGGATTCACCCTTCTCTGATGTTGGACTGCTGGTTTGAAGTCATCCTCCATTAAGATTTTGTGAGTACAAAACTCAGGGTTGATACCCTTAATGTCGGAGATTTTCCAAGCAATTGCTTGCTTGTGTGACTTCAAGACCTTTATGAGAGCAGTTTTCTCCTCCTCAGTTAAGTCTTTAGCAATTATGACGGGTAATTTATCATCACCCTCCAAGAATGCATACTCGAGATGAGGAGGTAGGTCCTTAAGTTCAACCTCGGGAAATTCTTCAGTAGATGTTTGTACTGATTTGATTTCCTCAATCGTGATCTCTTTCGGAGGGAGTGAAGGTAATGGATCTTCATTTAACAATTGTTCAAGATAAAGAATATCTCCCTCCGAATCATAAACACCATCAATTCCAGGCGGAATTGATTCATCAGTAGCAAGAAACTCATCGATCTCTTCCAGAAAGAAGTCACCTCCCTCAAACGGAGTGAGAGAGGGGGAAGAGTCGGCAATGATAGGTTTAGAAGATGTGGTGGAATCCCCACTCACAGAATTATGAAGATAACCAAGAAACTCTTGAGAGTACTCCTCTGAAGCAATATCAATTAAATCGACTCGATTAACTGATTCAGTATCATAATTTGAGGAGTACCTTGAAGTTTGATCAAGGTTAAAAGTGACAGCTTCATTACCCACACGTAACGTGATTTCTTGCTCAAATACATCAATAAGAGCACGACCCGTTCTCAGGAATCCTCGTCCAACAATGAGAGGAACCCGATGATCGGCATCGAAATCAACAACCACGAAGTCAGCTGGAAAATGGAACTTTCCTACTTTCACAAATACATCCTCGGCGATGCCAAGGGGACGCGATATAGAACGATCTGCAAGCTCAAGAGTCATGCAGGTAGGAATAAGTTCCGGAAGATAAAGTTTCTTCCACACTGAATACGGCATCAGATTGATGCTTGCACCAAGATCGGCAAGGGCAAAGCATTCAATCATCCCAGGAAAAACACAAGGAAGAAGAAATTTTCCGGGATCTCCTAGCTTCTCGGGAAGCTTCTTTAATAGAACTGCTGAGCAGTTCTCGTTCAAAGGAGTTTTGGTCATTTCAAACAGCTTTTCCTTGTTGCTCAACATGTGTTTGAGAGTAGATGCAAACTTGGGCATCAACATGATGGCATCCGCAAAGCTTATGTCAAAATGTAGCTCTTGGAAAATTTGAAAAAATTTCTCCATTTGATGACTGGCTTTCTCGCGGAGCTTTTGCTCATTTAAACGTGAGGGGTAAGGAATAGAAGTTTTGGATTTGGGGTCACCAACTGGAGGTTCAAAAACAACTCCAGGATTGGTCTTGGGTTTCGGGACCACCTGAGGATGGACATTGCTGGTACTTCCGTTATTATTAGGAAGTTCCTTGTCCTTTGTCGCCTCAGGTTCGCTTTCCACTACCTTCGGGAGAGAAGAAGAAGAGGTAGTAGGAATAGCGGGTCCATCATAAGAAGCACCACTTCTGGTTGTGATCGCCTTTGCATCTTCCCTCGGGTTAGCGATCGTGTTGCTCGAAAGTTTTCCTGAGCCCGAGGGTCGATCATTTAAAGACTTCTTAATGTCAGAAATCTGGCTTACCAACAACCGATTCATTTCCTCTTGGGATTTCATGAATTGCTTCAACAACTCATCAGATGATGGTTCAGTTGGAACAATGGCTTGATTTTGCACAGGAAAATTCTGGCCTCTATTGTTAGGATTAGGGCCTTGAAAATTTCCTTGATTATTGGCATGAAAATACCCTGGGTTGAAATTTCCCTGACCTGGGTTTCTATTGAAATTTCCTTGGTGTTGGAAATTTTGATTTTGATTTTGAAAACCGTTGTTTGGACTAAAATTACCTTGGTTTTGAAAACCTTGGTTTGGTCTATTCTGATTTTGATTACGGTTTTGATTGAAACCGGGAGGTCCAGGGTAGTGGTTAGGACGGTGGTTCGGGTCTATAGGAGCACGATATTGGTTGCCTCCCTGATTAGAAATCCCGTCCACAGCATTAGCTTCAAAAGGGTTACCATCAGTGGCCATACAGTTGTAATAAGCATGGGGGCCACCACAAGTAACACAGACTTCCACTTTCTTAACTTCAGCAGGAGGTGAAGTTTGTGGAAATGAGACTTTCTTTTGGTTGGAGAGAACCAAAGCTTGAATAGCTTCCGTGAGTTTGTCAATCTTGGCATCGGTGCTAGATTGACTCACGGGCGACGAAGAAGAAGGACCAACACTGACTTGGGAAACAACCGGCTTGCTTCGTGCAATGCGGACTTTAGACTTGTTTTCAATGATCGCTAAAGCTTCTTTGACAGTTTTTCTCAAGAAATTTCCTCCAGCGGAGGAATGGAGAGAATCTTGATCAGATTGACTCACTCCATTGTAGAAAGTATCGAGTTGCATCAACTCGGAGAAACCGTGGTGAGGACATTTGCGAAGCAATTCCTTGAAACGATCCCACGATTCACTGAAGGATTCATCAAACTTTTGAGTAAACTTGATGATTTCATTTTTAAGACTCGTGGTTTTGGAAGGTGGATAAAATTCATTCACAAATTTCTTCACCAGGTCTTCCCATGTCTCAATTGACTGAGGGGGTTGTTTTTCAAGCCAAATCCGGGCTTGCCCCTCAAGAGAAAATGGGAACAGAAGAAGCTTAACAGCATCAGTAGGGACATTTTTGTATTTGATGGTAGATGCAATCTTGTTAAACCATCGAATATGAGCATGAGGATCATCCCGCTCAAAACCATAGAACTGACTTGAGGTTACAAGATTCAGTAACCCGGTTTTGAGTTCAAAATTTTCAGCCACAATGGCTGGGATCACAATAGCATCTCCATACCCTTCGATGGGTGCCTGGAGAAGCTCACACATAGGGCGTTCTTCCGCCATGATAACGGAAGTAGTGTGAGCAGTCCGGATCTCAGATCCGACTGATGGAGCAGAAAGTCTACGGACACGCCTTCTTGGAATCTTGACAAGCTCACGAAATGGGCTTACAGATCTAGAAGAGCGAATGCGCATACACTAGAGTTAACTCTAAGAGACCTCAGAGTTAAGGAGAGAAATGAGAATTATGAAAATATTTTATGAAAATGGGGTGAGAAGAATCTTTTAAGGTTTTCTGGTTCTGACAAGTAGATATAACAACAAATCCAATTAAAACAAGATCGAGGCAAAACAACAGTGAACTTAAACCAATAATCACAAGATGAATGGCTTCTTTGAAAAAGGTACACCAATCACAAGGACACAAAGGCAAGTTTTAAATCTTTGGTTCGGGAACTTATTATGGTCGTACCCCCAGTTAGGTAGTACACTGCCTTGGTTTGCGGTGGTAATCTTTTATGTTGTTATTATTAAACAAAGAAAACGACAAATCTTTTTGTATTTTTATCTTGATATATATATAGAAACAAAAGAAAAATATTTTTGTGTTTTATACGTCTTTGGATGTTTTTGGGTTTTTGGATTTTTTATAAGAAAATATGGATAGATATATAGATAGATGGATGGTATGAACAAAGAGTGAGTATTCAAACTACTAATCTGCTAAACGGAAGATAATCAGCACAGCTCCCCGGCAGCGGCGCCAAAAATTTGATTCGTGCTAAACCGTCAAGTTTTTCTCACACAAGCTGGCCACTTGTGAATGGCCAACCGTAAGAAACTTAAAACAGTTCAGACACAAGTGCAATGAAGATCAGGAGAGTATAGTGTTTCCCCGGGTCGTTATGTCCCAACGAGCTATGCGAAGAATCACCAAACGAATAGTGATCGAGAGATTTGAACGGAAAAGAGGGATTTGAATTATTATAACTACAGAAATAGCCTATAAATACAAAGGCTTAAATGCAAATTAAAGAGAATTAAAAAGATAAAAAAATATTAAATAAACGCTATCACTATTTGCAAAATGATGTTTTTGATTTTTTCTTTTATAAAACTGAAATTAAAAACTACGTGACGTACAAAGTAAAATGTGAAACTGGAGCAGTATTAATCCTAAAAATATGAAAATGATATTTTTACAAACCTAATGATAAAAGAAAATTTATAGAAAAAGAAAATGATTTTTTTTAACTATTTATCTAATTATTATTAATTAAAAACTATTTTTAACTATTTAATAATAGACTAAAATACAAGAAAATATGAAATAAAGCTTGAAAAATAAAATTATGACTTGGAAAAATCTAAAATAACAAAAGAGAATTTTCAAAACTAATTTTGTATTTTTCTGATTATTTTTGTATTTTCTATTAATTAAAATCTATTAAAGACTAATTAAATTGCTTAAAAATACAAATTTAACTAAGAAAAATCTGGAAAAATATTTTTTTGACTTTTTATATTTATCTTAACTTAAGAAAAATGAAAAATTATTTTTTTGAAACTTTTCTGAATTAATTGTATTAAAAGCTAATTAAAAAGACTTAAAAACTGTTTTAAATCAAGAAAAATACCAAACAGACCTGGAAAAATCTGAAAAATTCAAGATAAGTCTAAAATAATATTAAGAATCTAGGAAAAATATAAAAACAGGGGCTTATGTTGTAGAATATGAAACTGCTATGCAAAGTGCTTATGAATAAGCACTTATTTTAAGCAAATGGTACCAAATAAGCACCACACTGTCACAGAAGCTCTAATATGCTAAAAGAACTCAAAAGCAACTAAAAACAACAAGCCTTAACCTCTGGATTGCAAGTTACAAAGATTATGATGATTAGAGCTCAAGTGCCAAACACAGGTTTAGGGGCCTACTTGCAGCTTAAGCACAAGCTACTCTATAAGCTGAAAATGAAAACCAAAAGTGGGAACCTACACTAGACCTGGGAGGCTATGTCTAAACCAAAGACCAGACTTTGACAAGCTCTTATGAGCCCTGTGCAACCCCTACACAAAACCTGTGCACACTCAGTTAATACTGAGTTTGTGCCCTGGGGAAATGAGACCTAATTGACAAGCTCATTTGGAGCTTTTAAAAATTTGACAAAAATCTAAAAAAATGACAATAAGAAACTAGACCAAGTGAAGTTTAAAAACACCAAGTTTCACTTAATTTGGCTCAGAAATGAGTCAATGAAAAATCCTTTCAGTTTGACTCAAAATCACTTTTCCAAGTTTTGACTTTTGCAACAGAAATGAAATGTTGACTTATGTGAACTTTGATTCCAATTTTTGGACTGATATTGATGTAATATGATAAAACAAACTCAATGCAAGCAATGTCTATGAATCTTAAACACAAAACAAGTGTTTGATCTTCCAAAACTTCAACAGGTATGCATTTGAGACAGATTAGATGAGATTTTGACTTTTAGCCTTTGCAGGTGCAATATTGAGACAGATATGAGTTCAAATGATCTACACAAGCTTAAACCAGCAGGTTTCAATCACTGATCAAGCCTCAAATACAGTTTAAACAACAAATCCAAACACACCTTAAATACACTGATATGCAATTTTAATTAAGCTAACTACTGATCCAACTTGTATAACTGATTAAACTGAGCTAAATTAACCTAACTACCACTAAATAAACAAGTCTCAACTATTTCTAACCACAGACACCAAATATGCAATGAACATGAAAATGGACTTACATATGGTCCTAGCCACAGTGGCTTGCCAAAGAAAACAAGAACAACTAACCTATTCCAAACCCTAACCTAGCTCAATATCAACCCAAATCCAGCACTGCATCACCCAATTCCATTTCTATTGCCCAATGATGATTTAGTTGACTTTCATTGACCAAAATACAAAACTGCTTGAATTTGATATATAAGCTCACAAAAAGCTGTAAGAAGCTTATACAAGCTTGTTTGAGTTTAAAAGTAAGCAACTAGAAACTTGGTTATAAGAATTCAAAACTGACTTTTGCTACAGTGACCATGAAACATGAATTCTTAACATAAACTTAAATTGATACTTGAAAAGAGTTGAAATACACTGAAACAAGTTAGCTTAATACAATGAAACTTGAAAATACAACTAAGAATTCATTTAAGACTTAAGAATTTTAAAAACGAAATACATTTGAAAATTAAACTAAGTACTCCTCTCTATCTTCCTTCTTCTCTCTTCTTTTATACCCAAAAAGACTTCTTTAACCTCTCTGATCAGTTCCCACTTCAATTTAGGGCCATTGGATAGCTTAAAATGATCTTGGCCGTTTGATTGGATTTTGGCGCCAAAATGAGTTTATCAACTGGGAGGGTTGAGTGAGGGGATTGAAGAAGCATTTAATGCTCTTGGAAGGTAGTTGAGGTGGGGGGGAACAAGGAAGTGTGAAGGTGAGGAGGGGGGATGGGTGTCTGGTGTTTGCAGAACGTTTGGTGAAGGAGAAGACTTTGGCGCGTTTGTTTGTTTGACCAGGATTTGACTGGTGTTTAATATTAAAAGGGAGGTCAAAAATGCAAAGGGTCCAATTGGCTTATGGCAGGGTCCAAAAAGGGAATGACAAGGGTCAATGGTTTAAAGGGTATTAATAAGGACTTGTTTTGCCATTTTTTGAAAATACAAGGACCACTGCTGCCATTTTCACAAAGCTACTCCAAGGGACTAAAAGTGACAAGCTCCAATAGTATAAGGACCAAACTTGACATTTTCAAATTTCCAAGGGCTATTTTTGCCAATTTTTAAACTTAGAGGACTAAACTTGAAATTTCTCAAAACTTTTGATATTTTTCACCAAAGGACTAATTTTGACAATTTATGATTTTAAAAGGACCTTTGGTGATTTTACTTTTGAAATAAGTGCTCAGGGACTATTTCTGACAACTTTTGAAACTTGCGGGACTGAAACTGCCAATTATGCAAACTTAGCTCATTTTTCATCTGATTTTAAACATTTTGCATCTGAAACATATAAAATGCAATTTTGGAATATTTTCAGTATTTTGATGCATTTCTGAGCATTTTTAAACGTTTTGCAGTTCAGATTTGACCAAAAATGATGAGTATTTACACACTCATCAATCCCCCACACTAAACTATTGCTAGCCCCTAGCAATCTTTTGAGAAAAACTTAATGGATTTGAATCTCTTTACCAAAAGCCATTACTTCTGGAGTAGCCAAATGTTTCAGTTCAAGTAAGAACCATGGTACACCGATAACCATGTGATTTTGAGCAAACCACCAGCTTTCAACGGATTTGATTTGTCTTTACCAGAAGCCGTTTGCTCTGGACTAGCCAACTCTTAGATAAATTATCAATATTATCTTTGGTGAGCTGATTACCAATTATGGTTTTTCCACTGCCTTTATGACTCGATACAAGCATTTGACTCGAACAAACAAATATAAATATCTTTTAGTTAATTGTTATTCTCATGTTTACGTTTCTTTTGAAAACGTGTGTAATCCTCCCTACACTTATCCCTTATGTAAAATACCTTTATATGCAATCAAGACGAAGTTAAAAACAAAATAAAGCATTTTTACAAATTTAAACATGAGGATAAACAATTAATAAAAGATATATGACACTAACAAGCAAACAATTAAACATGGGTTGCCTCCCACAAAGCGCTTTTCTTTATTTAAGAGTCTTGTAGCTAGACTCATAGTCGTGCTCCTACGTACCGATATACGTAAGTCTATCCTCAACAATGTCGTAAGGATCAAACTTATCATTCAAGTTCCTAGTAGTACGTTCGGTTAAATATGCCTTTTCAAACATCTCACCATCGGGATCATAGATTTGTATCCTAATGTGCCACCCCTCTATTACCATCACTAGGCGGTCTATTCCAATCCCACTTGTGTTCAGATTTCTCAACTATCCACTTATTCATGACAAGGTTAACGGGCAAGCTTCCTAGGAACTCGGTCATCTTCCTAAATACTAAGGCGTCCTCGAACGGGTTCACTTCTATGTCCCTAGCCATTTCTTTTTCTTGGAAAGTTGCTGCACTAGCAAAGGCTTTATCTAGGTAAAAAGGTCTTTGGGGGCCTATGATGTTCTTATCAATCCAAGGTCCATATCTAGAAGGCTCTCTATCCAACCCTATCTCTTGTGGGATTTCCTCATCCTTGTAGTATGTATGCTTTTTAACATCGTAAACGGATCTAGCACTCCCCTCCCCTACCACAATTTTGGACATCTTACAATCGATGATGGCACTAGCGGTAGCTAAAAATCCTCTTCCAACTAGTAATGGGCATGTCGGGTCCTTATTCATGTCTAGCACATGAAAGTCGGCCAAAAGAGTCAACTCTCCTACATGTACTACCATGTCCTTTATTATTCCTACCGGACGTGCTATACTACCGTCCGCTAGACCTAAGATGGTTTCCGTTGGTTCAATTTTACCTAAGTTAAGGCTTCTATGGAGGGACAACGGAACAAGATTGATGCATGATCCTAAATCGGCTAGAGCATCGAGTGGTTTAGAAGTTCCAAGTCTACACGGAAGAGTAAATAGCCCGGGATCGTCTAGCTTCTTAGGTAAGTTGTTTCGCACAAAGGCGGACCCATGTTTTCCAAGCCTAAGTTCTAACTCATATTTTTCTTTTAAAGCATTATAGTAAGGTGCATGAGCTAAGACTTCAAGAATCGGTTTTTCTTGATGGAGTTCCTTGTACTCCTCCTCTAAACTAGGTTTGGATTCTTGGCTGACGGGTTTCTCAAGAGTAGGCTCTACAAAAGGTGCCGGGCCTTGGTACCTCTTGGATGGCTTGGAACCCTTTTTGATAGCATTTACCGAGTGAATCGTTGGGTGGGAGGGGCATGGATGTGCACTCTCCCATGGTGAACTAGAACATGAAGTCGATGCAATCGAATTCACTTTTGGGTTCTTTATGGTATCACTTGGGAGTGCTCCAACTTCCCGCTCATTGAAGGCTTTTAAGAGGGCATCAAGCTTGGTTGTCATCTCGCTTTGTTTTTGCTTAAAATCGGCTTCAAGCTTATTCAATCGAGTTTCTTGGGATGAAAAAAATCTAGATGCAATTGCCTCAAGATTAGTGGGGTTCCCGGTATTAAAAGAATTGACCCTATTAGGTGAACTAGATGAGCTTTGGGGTGTGCTTGAGTTTTGGTTCCACTTAAGGTTAGGGTGATTTCTCCACGAAGGGTTGTACGAGTTTCCTAAGTTGTTTTGTTCGGGTTTGAAAGTGTACCACTTCTCTCCCGCTCCGTCGGTACGTATGGAGGCGTAGTCCGCAAAAGCTTGTTCGGGGAGCCTTGTGCAATCACGAGTGTCATGGGGACCACTGCATAACTCACAAGGTAGAGTGATTTGATTCACTTGTCGTGAGGACTTAGGATTTTTGTAGGAACTCATGAGGAATCTAACTTGATCTTCAAGTTCGATCATCCTACGGTCGGGAGGAGGCAAGGAGATTGCCTTAACGGTTTTGGGCAGCTCACGGGGGTCATCCCAACTTTCGTTGTCATAGAGGGCGAGGTCCTCTATTATACCCCATGATTCTTCCGTGGTGAGATCACTAAGTTTTCCACCGGCCGCTTGGTCAATGGATCGCTTAGTGGGGAAGTTGACATGATCATAAAAGATTTGGACTTGGAGCCAAAGATCAATGGCGTGATGAGGGACTTTATGAAGTAAGTCCTTGAATCGGGTCCATGCTTCGTAGAGAGATTCACCTTGAGGTTGTTGGAACATCAAGATGTCATTCCTAAGCTTAGTGGTTCTCCCCGGTGGGAAAAATTGAGCAAGGAAGCGAGAGGTAAGATCATCCCAACTTGAGATGGAGCCGGCGGGAAGTCGCTCAAGCCAATTACTAGCTTGGTCCCGTAGAGAGAATTATAAGAGACGCAGGCGCGTGGTCTCCCGAGTAGTAGCATCAAGGTCAATAGAATCGACAATTTTGAGGAAATCCCTCAGATGCTAATTTGGATCTTCGGAACGAAGTCCATGGAATGCACATCCGTTTTGCACCAACCGGATGGTGTCGGATCGCAGGGCCGTAGTTTGGGCTTGGTCGGGAAGCTCAATGGTGTTCCTATAGCCTAGGTGGCTTGGTCTCGAGTATTCACCAAGAGTACGGGCTCTTGGCGGGTCATTAGGTGGTGGGTTGATGAATGGTAGTGGGTTATCACCTTCCATGATGAAAAGTGATGGGGTTATGAACAAAGGTCACGAAGAAGGGGGATAGACTAAGAGAAAGCTAAAAATGAGAAAAAAGTTTACTTGATAGGAATCAAGCAAAGAACCTAAACGAGGTGGACTACTAACTAGCTATTCTATTCCCCGGCAGCGGCGCCAAAAACTTGATAACGCTACACGCGTCGTTCGGGGTCAAGGAAACTTCCTTTTCTTCGAGCAAGTTTTATAACACCCTAGGCAGTGAACCTAATCGTTGTAGTGTAGTAATTAGGGTAAGCCACGGGTATTGATATCGTTCTTTAGGGGAATAGGAATGCTAGTAAGGAGTTACTACGCTAAGGTTAAGGTTGAGGAAG
Organism: Chrysanthemum seticuspe; assembly: GCA_019973895.1. Taxonomy (NCBI): domain Eukaryota; kingdom Viridiplantae; phylum Streptophyta; class Magnoliopsida; order Asterales; family Asteraceae; genus Chrysanthemum; species Chrysanthemum seticuspe. The sequence continues at coordinate 31,597,756 of BPTQ01000004.1, read as the reverse complement.
ATTATTTTTTATCTTTTTTATGTTTTATGAAATGGAAAGGTACGAATCTCGGGTATTGGATTTGGGGGGTTGGTATTTCTACCGATTACTCTACTATTATCTAATTATCTAAACTAAGGTTGTGGGAGTCTATGTCTAATTAATGTGTGCTCGTATGATAGTTTAAAGATGTGTTTACTTAGGTTGTACTACTTCTTAATTATCTCCTATTGATGGTTGAATTGTCACGTCCTTATTCTTAGTTGCGTTGTGTGTCTAAAGTTGTAGGGTATGCGTTTCTCCCTAACTCTTTGAACTTACCAAAGGGTCTCATCTACAAACCCACTAGGGATGATAAACTCTTACTCTAAGGCACTCTTTGGATGGTTTAGCCTACAACTACTCAGGTAATTATATTCTAAGGTTCACAAAGATGAATCAAGCAT
>BPTQ01000004.1:31561907-31590728 GCA_019973895.1 Chrysanthemum seticuspe | reverse complement strand
CACATCTTTAGACTCTGATATTAAGACAATATCATATATTAAAGACAAATAACTTTGATATTAAGAAAAATATCATATATTAAAGACAAATAACTTTGATATTAAGAAAAATATCATATATTAAAAATATATGTAATTTAAACACACTGTGATATTAAAATAAAAAAAATAACAATTGAATCTTCTATGACGTATATACATAATAAAATTGTCTTAATATCATTGTTTATTTGACTATGCATATTATACATTTATTAAGTAATTTCAAACTGACATAAATGTTTGGATACTATTTTTATAGTGGTTAAAGATATCTCCTCGAGACACAAAATATCACTCTGTCAGTTCTAATCTTTTAAAGTTGATTTTGACAATACACAAGACATTAATGAATATAATTTTAATTTAATTAGATAACAAGATGTTACTTAAATTTCATATTTTTTAATATACGATATTTCGTTAATATCAGAGTTAGTTGTCTTAATATATAACTTTGTTTTATTATCAGAGTTTCTAAAACAAAAAATTAATATTCACATTCCTATTTAAAAATAAAATCAATTTTTTTTTATAATTGCATCTTCTAAAGAGCTATGTATATTAATATTGTCTTAATATCAGACTTAGTTTTGGCTTTGACGTATATATTTATTAAGTAATTTTAATCTATATTCAATAACACACTGACATACATGTCAGATAGTGATGAAAAATTGTTCCTCGAGACTTAAAATATCAATCAATGTCAAAGTTTTTCATTTAATTTTAATATAGTTTTTCAATTATGTTGCTTTTTAAAATATATTTTTCTTTTTATTTAAATTTACTAAAATAATTTTAAATTTACTGTGATATTAAACTTATTCTAATATTATTAGAGTATGTACCGTGTTAAATAATTATTTAATATCACAGTAACTTAATATGACATTAATATCATAGTAATTTGTAAGCAGTAGTAATTTTTCTTTTTACAGCAGTATATTTTTTTTTTTAATTTCATATTTTTAATATATGATATTTGTGTTAATGTCAGAGTATCAAAAGTCCTACTTGTATTTTTCTTATAGTACATATAAAACTTATTATTTTTCCTCTATAAATATGACCATTTCCGATCTCTCAAAAAAACAGACCAAGCAATCAACTCATTATAAATTTCAATCTATATTCAAAAAGATTGATGATCATTTTGCTGTATAATTTTATTTTTTTGCTTCGTTAATATATGAAATCTATATATTTTACCGAATATTGAAAGTGAAACAACTTACAAGTAAACAATTTTTCTTACAAATCATCAAGTTGTCTCACTAAGTGTTACCCAAAACCCTAAATCCTAAACCCTTAAGTATTTCATCTTTAAGAATAATCAATGGTGTATGATAATCTGTATAAAGCTGCAAACAGTTTTTTTGTTGCTTTTTAAAACCTTATTCTATCAAAATCATATGTCATTGAACATTTTTGTTTTTCCAGTTTCATCAACAAAGCTTAGAAATGATGCGATATGATCATGCTTTGCAGTAGTCACAGTTGATGAAGCAGAAGAGGTTTGGGGTGAAAGAAGTGGGATCAAGGAATGAGTTTCATTATGAAAAACAACTGATGTGTAATGTAAAATGCAATTCTGCATATATATATTTCAACAAGTCATAGTAATTCTGATATTAATATCTTTTTTTTACATTTTATGCTATGAAAATCAATGATAACTTAAATTTATATTTTAATATGATTGTCACATTTAATTTCTATATTTATTTGCATTAAAACTTATTCTGATATTAAAACTGGGAGAACCATACAATTTTTATTAGCAGCAGAAAAATTTGTTGTAGCAGCAGAAAAATTTGTTGAAACAGCATTAATAATTAGTTACAACAAAGATATTATGATATTAAAAATGGGAGTACCATACAGTTTACTATAATCAGACATTCATGCTTTCTGAATAATAAAATCTATATTACAAAAATCAGAAATTTCTTAATATCTTTCTAAATCATCAAAAATAATATCAAAATTTCTTAATATTACATAAGAATAAGGTCAATTAAAATCTGACTAACAACAATATTTAATGTCACAAAATTTCTTAATATCACATAAGAATAACTGATATTAATTTCATTGCTTATCTTGCAAAGAGCTTCCTATATACCTGCATGTATTTCATCTTTCAAAAGTGGCAAACCAAATTCTTTAACAACCTTTACAATCATCAAAGCAGCACCATCAACTATCGCTCTTACTTTGTCTAGACAAGTTTCATGAATCTATACAAGAAATAGATAGTATATCAAATTTTTTTATAAATTTGCAATAGCATATACAAGCCGATAGTTAAGATTTTTTAATATCAGATTAACTATCAGCAGAAATTCTTAATATCTCTCTAAATCATCAGAAATAATATCAAAATTTCTTAATATCACATAAGAATAAGGACAATTAAAATTTGACTAACATCATTGACCATTTTTTTTCCTGTTGCCTCTTCTGCACACTTATCAAATATTTCTACATCTTTATATCTCTCTAAATGATCAGAAATAATATCAAAATTTCTTAATATCACATAAGACGAATAATATACTATGATTATATTAGTTGTTTCATACTGGAAAAGTCATACACAAAAGATAATATACCTCAATTTTTTGTGATGGTAGTGTAGCAAAACTTTACTATGATTATATTTGTTGTTTCATAAGGATAATTGCCGCATGTCAAATACTCAAATATCAGAGTTACTTGTTCTATTTTTATTTAATATCACAGTGTATTTAAATTTCATAATATATGTATTTTTATTAGTCAAACAGATAGTCAAATATGATATTTTTCTTAATATCAAAGTTAGTTGTCTTTAATATATGATATTGTCTTAATATCAGAGTCTTCTGTTTTAATCTTAATATCAGAGTCTTCTATTTTAATCTTTAAATTGTCTTAATATCATAGTTTGTTTGTCAGATACTATTTTTATAGTGGTTAAAGATATATCTTCGAGACACAAAATATCACTGTCTGTTTTAATCTTTAAAGTTGATTTTAATATAATGTCAGAAAATATACCTACCAATGTCAGTTTATATTTATTAGTTTTGAAATAAATTTCAACAACAACCTTATCCTTATTTTGCTATATAGATTTGATCATTCCCACTTCAATAATGTAATAAAAAAAAAGTGTTTAAAAAAAGGGAATATTACATATCTTTTTTAAGAAAAGTTTTTTTTTATTATTTTTTTTCTTTGAAATCTTAATCTATGGAAGCTCCTTTTTACAAAAAGGTTAGTGATTTCCTTTTAATAACTTTTAATTTATGTTTATTAATTCTTTAGACTGATTATATCTTTTTTTCCCCCAGAATGCTGGAATTATTATTTTTGTATATATTTTTCAATGAAACCTAAATATTTTACCGAATTTTATCAAATCTAAGCAGCTGGAATGTCAACAGATAAATATCACAATCTCTCCAGAAGATTTGATAATATTGCCATTGAAAGGAGCATCAGTCTCTCAATTCTCGAATATGTTTGGTTCTTCGGGAAAAAAATGAACTAGCGTTCGAGACGAGGACGTAACGTAGTCAAGATAGGTTATGAAGAATATATATTTGTTTTGTTGGTGTTTTTTATTTTGGTTTCAAATTTTGAATTGTGTTTTGATAACTGTTGCTGCTCACGCTTTTGTGATATAAATGATTGAGCGTTTGAGACGAGTGTGTAATGTACTCAAGATAATTCTTAAATGAAGAATTATGTATATATCTATTTCAACAAGTGATAGTAATTCTGATATTAATATCTTTTTTTACGCTATGATTGTCACATTTAAATTCTATACTAGAAACAGCAGTAGAAATTTTTCATTAGCAATAGAATCTACAACATAAAATATTTCTGTGCAGCATCATAAAAATTTGTTGAAGCAGCATATCAATTTATTGTAGCAGCAGTAATATTTTAGTTACACCAAACTTGTTCTAATATTAAAACTGGGAGTACCATACAGTTTTCAAGTATGAAATTTCTTAATTAGTTGCTAATGTTTTTTATTTTTTAAACAAATGTTGTGATAAAAACAATTGCTGTGTAATGTAAGATGCAATTATGCATATTTCTATTAAAACAAGTCAAAGTAATTCTGATATTAATATCTTTTTTTACGCTATGATTGTCACATTTAAATTCTATACTACAAACAGAAGTAGAAAATTTTCATTAGCAATAGAATCACCAAAATAAAATATTTTGTTCAGCAATAGAAAAATTTGTTTGCAGCAGCAGAAAAATTTGTTGCAGCAGCAGTAATATTTTAGTTACACCAAACTTGTTCTGATATTAAAATTGCGAGTACCATACACTTTACTATCATCAGACAGTCTTCCTTTCTGAATAATAAAATCTATATTACAAAAATCAGAAATTTCTTAATATATCTCTAAATCATCAGAAATAATATCAAAATTTCTTAATATCACGTAAGAATAAGGACAATTAAAATCTGACTAACATCATTGACCATTTTTTTTCCTGTTGCCTCTTCTGCACACTTATCAAATATTTCTACATCTTCAAATGTAAAAAAATTTGGATCTCTAATATCTTTAATTTCGTTGCTTATCTTGCAAAGAGCTTCCCATATAGCTGGATGTATTTCATCTTTCAAAGGTGGCAAGTTAAATTCTTTAACAGCATTTACAATCATCAAAGCTGCCGCATCAACTATCACTGTTACTTTGTCTAGACAAGTTTCATGAATCTATACAAGAAATAGATAGTATATCAAATTTTTTTGTAAAATTGTAATAGCATATGCAAAACTTTATTATGATTATATAAAGCAATAATACCTGATCCTTATCGTATTCTAGCAAATCAAAGTAAATGTGACTGTCACAAATAGAAAAATCTTCAAATACTTCCATTCTTTTCTCCAGCTTTTTGAGATGGTAGTGTAGCACACATATATTTGTTGTGTCATAAGGATTATTGCCGCATGTCAAATATTTTAATGTTTCAGTTAATAAAGAATTTGCAGCCTTAATTTCTTGTTTAACTTGGCTCAAGCATTTTCGCATTTTTTGCTTATAATCAGACAAAAAATCATCCACTGCTGAACTTTCTTCTTCATCAACTAATCTTTCTTCTCCTTCTGTTTTATATAACAAGCCGATACTTAAGATTTTTTAATATCAGATTAACTATCAGCTACTAGTACTAAGTTACTATTTTTTGCTACTAGTACTAATTTGAATTAATTATCAGATTAATTGAATTAACTACTTTATCAAATTTATTAAGTAAGTAATATGAAAGAAATTTCTTAATAATTCTTGATATCAGATTACCTATCATAATAACTTTTCAGAGACAATTTATAAACATGAAAGAAATTTTTTGATATCAGATTACCTATCATAATAATTTTTCAGAGACAATTTATAAACATGAAAGAAATTTCTTAATAATTGATTAACTACAATTATTATCATATCAGAATAAAAATGATAAGAAAATCGAAATTTAGTTGATATCAGAATAGGTATCATCAGACACAATTAATATCAGAATAAACATTATAACGAAAAAAATTAAAGATCTGAATATGATATAAGCAATCTTGAGTTTACATATCAGAATAAGCACATAAAGAAAAAAAAAAGAATTTTTATAAACTTATTATCAGAATGACAATGTTAAGAAAAAGGGAATTCGTTAATATCAGATTAGCTCTCATCAGACACATTTAATATCAGAATAAAAATGATAACGAAAACGTAAATTTATTAATATCATATAAGTAATCTTCAGTTTACAATTAATATCTGAATAAAAAATGTTAAGAAATTTTTAATCAGTATATTTATAACAGAACCTTATTAACTTCAGTTTCAGACACCGTTAATATCAGAATAAAAATGAAAACAAAAACGAAAATATCTTAATATCTGAATAAAGTTTTTAAGAATTTTTTATTGTGTTAATGTTAAATTAGCTATATTCATTTAATAAAAATGTTAATAAGAATGGAAATATCTTAATATCATATTAGTAAGCTTCAGTTAAAATTAATATCAGAATAAGTATCTTAAGAAAAAAATTAATTATGTTAATATCAGAATAGCTATCTTCAGTTTGAATTATATCAGAATAGCAATATTCTTAATATCAGATTATCTATCATCAGATATCCCTAATATCAGACTAACTATCATAAAAAAATTCTTAAATTCGAAATTAAGAAACTTACCTTCGTTTATTTCTGCAAATCTTAAACTTGATGAAATCATTTTTTTTTAGATTTTTTTTTTTGATTTTTTTTTTTAGTTTATGTTTTTGTATGTTTTGTTATTCTGATCTACACTGATATTATAATAATATAGACTAATTACGAAAATGCCACCGCATTTTTTTTAACGTAGATCAGATGGACGCTTGATCGTGCGGCTGACATTCATCCGTACCATACGCACTTTAAAGCTGGAACGCACCCGATCCCTTCCCTATATATATATATATATATATATATATATAGGGGAGGGTTAATGTAAGATCAAACTTAAAGTTGTAAAAATAAGATCAAGTCTAAAAAACCACTAAAACATTTAACTTTAAGTTTGATCTTATTTGATCTAGATTCTATATATATATATATATATATATATATATATATATATATATATTATTAGCACTTAGCACTTAGCATCCTTTGTTTTCAAAAAATCGTCCTATTTTTATAATACAAAGTTTTTAGTTTTTACGATAAGTTTTATTAAAAAAATTCCAAAAGGCGCATATGTTGATTCTCGAGGCACTCTTGCGATTTAATAATAATTTTTGAACATTGTATTTTAGTATGCATTTTTAAACTCTATTGATTTAACAATATCATTTTCGGACGACTTTTATGGGCTAGCCGAACCGGTGGTGACTCCGGTTCCCGGTTGAACCCGTTGGCCCGATTCGTTTTTTAAAACCATATGTACCATGAACTTGTTTACATATAAATAGCATGAAGATTTGTGTGTTTTATTAGTTTGTACAATATGTATAATAAAAGTATTTTTCATATTAGGGGTGTTTTAAAAATAACATTTATTAGGTATTTATTGTTATGGACGTTTTTTCTTATATTAAATTACTTTGTATTTTTTTATTATTATTCTTAAAAACATGTATAAAAAAAGTGCATTAAAGTGTTGTAACAAATGCTATTATAGATGTACTTATTATAATTTGCCATTATTAGCAAGTGTTGAATCTTAATTTTTCAAGCCTTCCTTTTTAGGAATGTCCCAGATGCTTTATAATGTAGTATAGATTATTTAGCAACTTGTTATGCTTAGTGTGTAAAAAAATAATTTGTAAATATTATATTGCAACCATATCTGTAGCTATTTAGCAACTTGTTAATTGTTATGCTTAGTACGGATGCCTAGTCGTTTATCGTAAAAAAAAAGATATCAAAGCCTAACAAACTGACTTCTAGTATCAAATAAAATCACGAACCAAGCAATAACACAAAATTCACTCGACCATGTTTGATATTTGATTTTAGTAATGATATAATCATATTAATAGTCATTAAAAAAGACCAAAGAGCTTATGCTCGAATGGTATCTCATTGTTGTGTTAGAAACTTTTCAACTAAGTAGTTATGGGTTTTAATCTTACTTAGAACATATGAAATCTATTTGATGTGTGTATATATTCTGAGATAATTTAATTGCCATTAAAAACATATATCCATCCAACAATATGTATATGATGTCACACTCGATGACCAAACCAGTTTTCTAGGTGATTAATACGGAGTAGCAAAGTATAGGGACCGAACTTGTAGAAAATCAAATTTTTGGATACATCTTTTTATATAATAAACCGAAAACAAAAATAATAAAATAAAATAAAATAATAATAAAGTTGGCAATTGTTCATTTTAATGACCAAAATCTTATTTTCATTATTGAGTTTTAAAGAAATTATATGGAGATAAGTTAAAACTTATCAGTTTCTATATGTTTTAATAATTTAAAAAAATAAACAAATATTCTCTTATATTTTATAAATTAAATTTATAAATATTATTATCAGTATAGATTAAATTATATATATGCATTGGATTATAACTATCAAAATAAAAGCATTAGTTATTGTTATATATAACTAAATACACAAGTTTACACATATACGAAGAATTCATATTATTCATGTTTATGAGTTTAAGTAAGGATATATCCGCAAAGGTAAATTATCTTTTTACTATTTGCGTTCAATAACGACTCATGCTATTTTTTTTATAAGTTTAACCCGTGCTTACACGGGTTTATAAAACTTAACTACAACTACATTTATTGTTAACGGCAATATAAATATTAAAATGTAAGCACGGGTTACTGTGATATAAAAATAAAATATACGGGATTAACTTATAACAACGGCTCATGTTAGTCCTTTTAAAATTTTTAGTAAGGATATTTGGAAAATCATATTTTGTAAACTTTATATTTTAACTTTATCACCTGCCGTTATGTGCTATTAAACTCGTGACTGTGTGTACAACATAAATATCAATAGCTTAATATTTTAAATAATAACATCAACCTCAACACTATGTCAGTTATACAAAATTAAATCCTTCATCCATATTTGTTCATACAAAATATTAATCGATATTTGATATCTAATATTTTTTTTGTTGAAAGCTAAAAACACGCAACGTGATTTTTCAGAACTACCGATGTACGCAACGAATTTTGAAAATTACCATTGTACGCAATATATTTTCAAATTCGGAACAATGTACGCAATATGACCGGTAACTAACAAGTTACCAGGTCACAAACTTTCAAAAATGACAGAAATGGTCCTTGTGACTTGCGTTGACTTTCACAGGTCATCCCATGACTTTATTTTCGGTTAAAAAAGTTTCAGTAATGGTCCTTATGGTCACTAACTTTCAGATTTAGTCCGTTTTTTCCGTTTTCATCCGTTTTTGTCAGTTTTTCTTACGTTTTGTCCGTTTTTATCGGTTTTCATCCGTTTTTTGCCCTTTTTCTTACATTTTTGTTTCTTTTTTATTCGTTTTTCGTACGTTTTGTCTGTTTTCTTTCGTTTTTGCCTGTTTTCATCTGTTGTTTTTACGTTTTATTCGTTTTTCGTACGTTTTATTCGTTTTTCATACGTTTTTATCGGTTTTAATTCGTTTTTGTCCGTTTTTTCTTACATTTTGTCCGTTTTTCTTACGTTTTTGTTCGTTTTTGTACTATTTCAACATGTTGAAAATTTTTTCCAAAAAGAAAAAAAATTTGGAAAAAAAATTTCCAAAAAAAAAAATTGGAATTTTTTCGCAATTTTGAAAAAATAAATAGGAAAAAAAAAATTCCGAAAAAAAATTTGAATAAAAAATTTCAAAAAAAAAATTTTTGAATAAAAAAAATATTTTTCAAATATATATATTTTTTTTAAATATTTTTCAAATATATATTTTTTTAAAAAAATCTTAAAAAAAAAAATTTGAAATTTTTTATTTTCACCCTATTTTTTTAAGTAAAACCCGTACTTATTTTTTTAAAAAACGGCAGTTATAACTATCTCATAATTTTTACACCACAAATCTATCTCACTTGTCTTAAGCATGACTTGAATCCATATATTTGGTTAAAGAGTTTCTCACACAATATGGATACTATTGGGACACGAACCCTTTGAAAAAAAAAAACGTGCATAGTTGTTTATTGAACTTATACCACAATTACAGAACATTTCACACGGCTAAATTTTTATATTCTCGTTTACTAAACTAAAACTTCAAAATAAATTTGATTTTTATGTAAACCTTATGTGTACACAAAACTTGTAACTGGTGGTGAAACATGAATGAGAAATTGGATGACCCAAAACAACACAAGTCAAGAGTAACCCGCGTAATATAATGTATCTTGAATAAAACCATATTGAAAAGGGAATGCAAAGTTGTCTCTTGTCTCTTTGGGATGAGACAAAATAAGGTAGGCTCTTCGAAACTGTCATGAAGTTGATATTGTACTACCTCCATTAATGTTATTGACATGTTTAAAAAAAAAAAAAAAAAAAAAAAGACTCTAATAATGTTATTGACTATAATAGAAGGGAAATAATCAATAGTCAATGGACTAACATGTATTCAATTTTGGGTTCAATGGACCTGTTTTTAGAATTTAGATGGACAATTCAAGCGCACAAATTGATTTTTAGAATTTGAAATGCACCTCAATGTGATAGTAACATCGAGAAACTCTATTTAATTATCTTTCGTTGAAAATATCCTTACAAATAGATTCTACGAAGGGGCGGACCGAGAGGGGTTCCCCGGGGTGCACGGGAACCCCATGAATTTATCTCGAGCTGTATAAAAATGTGTCAAAAACACATATTTTTTGAAAAAGCACCTGGTCCCAAATCAGTAAATAAAAGTTTTACCTTCCACAAGATTTTATATGACTTTATTTTGTTCGCATTATATCAGATATTTCATTGAACAACAATATTGAGAAATATCATTTTAACATCAGAACATGTTAAGTTATTGAGAAATATCATTGTACTGATAGGATGATCAGGAAATTTAGAGGACTGAAGCTGTACATGTGAATAACCAGCTAAAGCCTTGTATTATGAGTTTGATTATGCAGTAAACATCCACAAATTCTTTCATATACCAAGAATCAACAAACACACGCACACACACATTGTTTTGTTCATCTCATTGATGATCAATATTTCACAAGAAAATTATTCATGGCTGGTCCCATTACTTCAGCTCTTGTGAGTGATATATGTGGTAATGAGATTAGCTTCTGCAGCTATCTAAGTTGATTCACTTTGTAAGCTAACTCCATTAGAGAATTTGACTTGATCAGATGTAACAATTTAATCCATCCATCCCAATCAAGTTAAATTTTTGCACTCGTAACAGATCTCGTATGTTTTGCCGAAACTAATGAAAGTCAGGCTATATGGCAGTGAGATTTCTAATAGCCATTATCTGTATTACTGTATATTCCAATGATGATGAAAGGTCAAACTGCAATTGTCCCAAAACTGGCTACATCAAAATTCGACTTTTAATTTTAACTTCTAAGCGTTTAGCAAGGGTGCTAGCCCATATATATACAGATATGTAACTGAAAGGCCACACTATCATGTAGGGTCATCCGACAATACGAGTATTTAAATTGCCTATAATGTATAATGCCGTCCTACATCAGGTAGGAAGAAAGCCTTGACCTATCGTCGCCATGGCTTCTTTCCCTTATCATAATGTTTAAGTTATGCCCGGGGGGTGGCTTAAGGGTAAAACAAGTGAAGCTAGGGTTTTAGGCCTCCAAACTTTTAAGGCCCCCAACCTATAAAACCTCATATATACAAAGAGTCAGTTACGTTATTATGGGGATCTTCTTTACACCATCTGTAATGGATGGTCATGTGCACTTGGTCACACTTGGTCATCTCCATTACGCCCAAAATGAAGGACGCATCCTCAAGGGATTTTAGGCAAGACTTAGTCAACTGCACGATCGAGACATCTCCTATTTGTTGTGTATCAGTGTGTGTTTATTAAATTGTTTTTGTGAGGTATATTTGTCTTTAAGTGGGGTATATTTTTTGCGGTGCCCGCGGTCGCCTTATTACAAGAACTTGGCCATGAAAAAAGTTGTAATGATTTGGCACTGATGTGGCAGTGATGACGGTCACCATTATTACCCGCAGTCTTAAGTAATAATGTATTAACACCTTTGATTTATTAAGGGTATGTTTGGCATAGAGCTTTTAGAAGCATTTAGGAGCTGTGAGCAGTGAGTGTTGAGCGTTGTAATTTTAATGCTCGTTTGGCAAGAAGCAAGTAGCTTTATCTATTTTTTCGGAACACTCCTTTTCCAACGCTCCACGGAGTAGCATTTAGGAGCATTGAGCATTTAAGAGCTGTTTTACACGTTATAATTAGAACTACAACTACGTTACCAAACACTTTTATAGAAAAATTGTTAGAAAATTTAGTGCACTTGTGGGATGGTTCACACCTTGTAATGGGTTAGGAGGTACGGAGTGTACACCCATAAGGTCCATGAACACCCTGACTCTAATAGTGGTATGTATTGGTAGTGCTTGGTGAAAGTACTGTTGTGGTTAACACTGATTATCAGTGTTTCCACTGAAGCAGTACTTCAGCAGGATCAGTGTTTCCACTGAAGTGGTATCTCACTGAAGTTGTGTTTACACTGAAGCAGTGGCGTTTTCACTGAAGCAGTGTAACTACTGAAAGCACTATGAAAGTACTGATATAAGTACTGATAAATGACAGTTACTACTGCATCATTATGACCACGTTTAATTGGTCATATAACCACTAACGGCTATAATGGGGATAATTATGAGGCTATTAATGGGCCGATTAATACTCATAATTCCATTGGAATAGCTCAAGAGTAACCTCCTATTTATAGGAGATCTGAACATGCATGAGAGAGACACAGAAAACACAAAACACTTATAAGCGCAAGGGTTAAAGAATTGTGCCTAATTCTCTAACTGCATTTGGTCTTATCCCAAGTAGATATTCGTGATACCCAGGCATTAGGGTCGAATAGTTTACTTTGGAAAGTGATCACAGGGATAGATACCCATGCATAGGGCGAATAGTTTACTTTGGAAAGTGATCACACGATTCCAAGTGATATCCGGTAACCACCTGGTGGTATCTGTTACTGCTGACCATTGTTTGTTTCTGCTGAAACAGTTGATCGTTTCTGCTGAAGTTGATTATCTACACCCTATTGCTGGGAGCTATACGCCAACAATCAAAGTAAACTATTTAGTGATAATCAATGGCAACTGCTGCTATGAAACATATGGCTTCAAACTTTGCAAAGCTGGACAAGTTTGAAGGGGTGGACTTTAGGAGGTGGCAGAAGAAGATGCACTTCTTGCTGTCAAGCATGAGTGTGGTCTATGTGCTGACCACTCCAATTCCTGATGATGGTGGGGATGATGCTACTGTTGAGCAGATCAGGAGGAGGAGCAAGTGGGAGAATGATGACTACATATGCAGAGGTCTTATTCTCAATGGTATGTCTGATTCTCTGTTTGATATTTATCAGAACTTTGAATCTTCCAAATAACTATGGGATTCCTTGGATGCCAAATATATGGCTGAGGATGCATCAAGTAAGAAGTTCCTTGTTAGTAATTTCACAAATTACAAAATGACTGATTCAAGACCAGTTATGGAACAATACAATGAACTTCTTGGAATACTTGGAAGGTTTACACAACACAATATGCACATGGATGAGGCTATTTCAGTCTCTTGTGTTATTGACAAACTCCCTCCTTCTTGGAAAGATTTCAAGCATACCTTGAAACATAAGAAGGAGGAGTTAACTCTGGTTGAGTTGGGCAGTTATCTGCGCATTGAGGAATCTCTCAAGGTGCAGGATAATGACAAGCCAAAGAGTAGCAATGCTGCAGGACCATCTGTTGTCAATATGGTGGAGCATAACAACTCCACCAGGTACAATGACAACAAAGGCAAACGCAAGTATCATGATAACACAAGGGCAGATCCTAACAAGAAGGCAACACCTACTTGTTGGAAATGTGGCAAGACTAGTCACATTAAAAGGGACTGCAAGGGTGTTAAAGTTGGTGGTAAAACCAATGGATCAGGCACTAATGGTTCAGGGAGTGGTGGTTCAGCCAACTCACTGAAAGGTCAGAATATGTTTAATAAGTCTTTTCAGATTTATTATGTTACATATGTATCTGAATCTTTTTATGTGCAGGATGATGATGTTGCGTGGTGGGTTGACTCTGGTGCAACAGTTCATGTGTGTAAAGATAGAAGCTGGTTCAAGACTTATGAGTCACTGAATGATGGTTCTATTCTTCACATGGGAAATGAGTCAACAGCCTTGGTGCATGGTCGTGGTTGTGTAGATCTTAGGTTTAGTTCTGGAAAGATTGTAACTTTGTTTAATGTTATTCATGTTCCTGATATCAGGAAGAACTTGGTTTCAAGTAGTGTTTTGAATAATCATGGATATAAACAAGTTATTGAATCTGATAAATTTGTTCTTTCTAAATGTGGTGTTTTTATTGGTTTTGGTTATTTATGTAATCAAATGTTCAGGCTTAATATTACCACTGACAGTGTTATTTCAGCTTTTGTGACCACATTTGATCAGACTGATTCTACCTTGTGGCATGCTAGACTTGGTCATGTTCACTATAAAAGAATGCAAGATATGTCTAGGGATGGTTTAATCCCTGCTTTTGACATGGACACTGAAAAGTGTAAAACTTGCATGTTGACCAAGATAACCAAGAAACCCTTTCAGGGTGTTAGTCATGAGACTAAGATCTTGGAGCTTATTCACAGTGACCTGTGTGATTTGCATGCCACTCCTTCTTTGGGGAATAAGAAGTACTTTGTGACATTTATTGATGATGCTTCTAGATTTTGTTATGTCTATCTATTACATACCAAGGATGAAGCATTAGATAAATTCAAAGTGTTTAAAACTAAAGTTGAATTACAACTTGGGTCTTTGATCAAAAGATTAAGGACTGATAGGGGAGGTGAGTACATGGATACTCAGTACTTTCAGTCTGTTGGAATAATCCATGAAATGACTGCCCCTTATACTCCTCAGCAAAATGGTATTTCTGAAAGGAAAAACAGGGTGCTGAAGTAGATGGTTAATTCCATGTTATCCTATTCAGGACTGAGTCAAGGGTTCTGGGGTGAAGCTATGCTAACAGCTTGCTATTTGTTAAATAGGGTTCCCAACAAAAGGAACAAGGTTACACCTTATGAACTCTGGACTAAAAGGAAACCCAACCTGAACTATCTCAGGGTCTGGGGTTGTAGGGTTGTTGTAAGACTCCCTGATCCAAAGCAAAAGACTTTGGGTGAAAGAGGCATTGACTGCATCTTTGTTGGATATGCTGAGCATTCCAAGGCTTTTAGGTTCTATGTTATTGAACCTAATGAATATGTTTCAATTAACTCCATTATTGAATCAAGGGATGCTGACTTTGATAAGAATAAATTCTCATCAGTCCCTAGACCAAGTCAGAGGATTCCTAATGGAACTCATGACACTGGTGTATCAGAGGTACCTGATGATGAACCATCAGTGGTCCCTGATGAGGTTGTGGTTCAGCAACCTGAACCTGTGCTCAGGAAGAGTAAAAGGGTCAGGACTCTAAAGTCATTTGGACCTGAGTTTCAACTATACTTAGTTGAAGGTAAAAGGGATGAGGTCTCAGACCAATACTCCTATTGCTTCATTGTTGAGGATGATCCCAAGACATTTGAAGAAGCAATGGAGTCCCAGGACATTGCTTTCTGGAAAGAAGCAATCAATGATGAGATAGATTCCATCATAGGCAACAACACTTGGGTGTTGGTTGATCTACCACCAGGTTGCAAACCTCTGGGTTGCAAATGGATTTTCAAAAGGAAAATGAAGGTAGATGGAACTATTGAAAAGTTCAAGGCTAGATTAGTTATTCAGGGCTTTAAACAAAAGTCAGGGATAGACTATGTTGATACTTATGCCCCTGTGGCTCGTATCAGTACCATAAGACTGCTGATTGCTATGGCATCTATTCACAATCTGATTATTCATCAGATGGATGTGAAGACAGCTTTCTTGAATGGTGAATTGGAAGAGGAGGTTTATATGAACCAACCTCAGGGCTTCATCTTGCCTGGAAATGAAAACAAGGTGTGTAAACTGATTAAGTCTCTTTATGGACGGAAGCAGGCACCTAAGCAATGGCATCAAAAGTTTGATGAAGTGGTTTTGTCTAGTGGTTATGTTCTTAACCAAGCTGACAAATGTGTATATAGCAAATTTGATGAATCTGGTAAAGGAGTCATCATTTGTCTATATGTTGATGACATGTTGATCTTTGGCACTGACCAAAATCAGGTTGACCTGACAAAGGAATTTTTGTCATCAAGGTTCTTCATGAAGGACATGGGGGAGGCTGATGTTATCCTTGGTATTAGGATTAAACATGAAAGTAAAAGAATTTCTATCTCTCAGTCTCATTATATTGAGAAGGTGCTGAGGAAATTCAATTACTTTGATTGTACTCCAGTGAGTACACCTATGGATACTTGTGAGAAGCTAATGCCTAATCATGGTAAGGCTGTATCTCAACTTGAGTATTCTAGGGTAATTGGCTGCCTGATGTATGCCATGACTTGTACAAGGCCTGATATTGGCTTTGCAGTGGGAAAATTTAGCAGGTATACTAGTAATCCTAGTGCTCATCACTGGCAAGCAGTTCAAAGGGTACTAAAGTATTTGAAGAGAACTATGGATTATAGTCTCTCATATACTGGTTACCTATCAGTGTTGGAAGGTTACACTGATGCAAGTTGGATCAGTAACACTGAAGACAATTCGTCTACCAGTGGCTGGGTATTCCTACTTGGTGGAGGTGCAATTTCTTGGGCATCCAAGAAACAAACTTGCATCACCAGTTCAACAATGGAATCTGAATTTGTGGCTCTAGCAGCTGCTGGTAAAGAAGCTGAATGGTTGAAAAACTTGCTTCTTGAGATTCCATTGTGGCCTAAACCTATAGCACCCATTTCTATCCGGTGTGATAGTGCAGCTACATTGGCCAGGGCTTATAGCCAGATGTACAATGGTAAGTCTAGACACTTAGGTGTCAGGCGTAGCATGATTCGTGAGCTTATCATGAATGGGGTGGTATCTATAGAGTTTGTTAGATCTCAACAGAACTTAGCTGATCACTTGACGAAGGGACTGGCTAGAGACTTGGTTATAAAGTCTGCTAAAGGGATGGGTTTAAGTCCAACTTAGTCACTGAATGCTAGGACACCCAACTCCCTCCTGAGGAAACTTAGGAGCTGAGTTCAATGTGGAAAGCTGAACGTTCAGTGGACTGGAGCACATGTTTATTTTACATCCCAAGGTTGTGCTCGGAACCTGCTGAAAGGAGGATGAAGTCTTTACTTCTTAATGGTTAACTTATCTTTGAAAAAGTGCTTGGCAGGAGCATGAATAAAGAGGAACCACCTATGTAAATGTTGAAGTTTTGCCGCTTCAGGAAGCTTTTGGACTTTTAGCTTTTACAACATTTATGAATTTGGATATGGACACATGGCTTGTATAGTGTCAGGAGCTTTTAAGTGTTTGAAAACTTGTGTGTAGTTATCTTCAGGTATTCAAATGGGTTGAAGGGTTCAATTCTTAGAACACCCTGATTCTCGAATATTTGAACGTGTAATTACTAAGATGGAAATTCAATCCTCAGGACATTTTCGTTTATGCACATGTTTTGCTTGATGTTTATTTTACATGCAAAGGGAGTGAACTAAATTTGGGGAGGATTGTTGGAAAATTTAGTGCACTTGTGGGATGGTTCACACCTTGTAATGGGTTAGGAGGTACGGAGTGTACACCCATAAGGTCCATGAACACCCTGACTCTAATAGTGGTATGTATTGGTAGTGCTTGGTGAAAGTACTGTTGTGGTTAACACTGATTATCAGTGTTTCCACTGAAGCAGTACTTCAGCAGGATCAGTGTTTCCACTGAAGTGGTATCTCACTGAAGTTGTGTTTACACTGAAGCAGTGGCGTTTTCACTGAAGCAGTGTAACCACTGAAAGCACTATGAAAGTACTGATATAAGTACTGATAAATGACAGTTACTACTGCATCATTATGACCACGTTTAATTGGTCATGTAACCACTAACGGCTATAATGGGGATAATTATGAGGCTATTAATGGGCCGATTAATACTCATAATTCCATTGGAATAGCTCAAGAGTAACCTCCTATTTATAGGAGATCTGAACATGCATGAGAGAGACACAAAAAACACAAAACACTTATAAGCGCAAGGGTTAAAGAATTGTGCCTAATTCTCTAACTGCATTTGGTCTTATCCCAAGTAGATATTCGTGATACCCAGGCATTAGGGTCGAATAGTTTACTTTGGAAAGTGATCACACGATTCCAAGTGATATCCGGTAACCACCTGGTGGTATCTGTTACTGCTGACCATTGTTTGTTTCTGCTGAAACAGTTGATCGTTTCTGCTGAAGTTGATTATCTACACCCTGTTGCTGGGAGCTATACGCCAACAAAGTACAACTACTCCACACTGCTACAGCTTACTACTAGTGCTTTTTTTGCCAAATACACCTTAAGTCACTGTAAACCTCTTCTAGAGGTATAGGGTATAGATCTCATGAGAACATATATAGGAATGACCAAAGAAATTGTCACAAACAGTCATATGGATATCTCATTTAAATTGCTCATATTTGAGTTCACAAACTCGCTTTTCCATGTTAAAACATTGTAAACCCCGTAGATATAACTTTATTGATGATCATTATTTATAATGGTAAAACTCTAATTCCCAAAACCCACAAACCGGGTTTGGGCCTAATTATCCACTAATACTCCGGCGCAGTTCGAGCGGCGAAATCGCGGAAGCTCGAACTGAAGTAGTAAACTAAGAAAGCAAAATAAAACAATAACCAAAATAAAACGGGATAACCCAAAGTATCCCCTATTATATATATATATATATTTTTCCTCTTACGTATAACCAAAGTATCCGAAGGATAAACCAAAGTATCCCAAACAGTCGTCTCGGGAATAAGAACCCTAGATTCGACACCAACAAAAGTCGTCTCGGGAATAAAAACTCTAGATTCGACACCAACAAAAGTCGTCTCGGGAATAAGAACCCTGGATTCGACACCAACAAAAATCGTCTCGGGAATTAATACCCTGGATTCGACATAAAACAAAAACAAACCGGATAAATCCAAGTATCCTTAAAATCAAAAATAAAAACATTTTTTTTTCAATAAGCCAAAAGCCCAGTACCAACTCATTACCATCGTTACCATTAAGAAACCTTCTACCATATGACTAATTCAAAAGATCGAACAAACAAGTTACGGTTCTTGCGATCGACACCAACAACAGAATCACTCGAATATAGAAACTGATGTTGACTTTCTCAGATTTCTTCAAAAAGAAGCAACCCAAAACAAATCCTTACCACTTCAAACAAAAACAATCAAACTTTTATCCGAAGGCGGCTCAACATAGCCACCTAGGTCTGAGGATCAGACCCGCTCTGATACCATGTTAGAACATTGTAAACCCCGTAGATATAACTTTATTGATGATCATTATTTATAATGGTAAAACCTTAATTCCCAAAACCCAAATTGATATCATATTTGTTTTTATCTAAAATGTTATAGATAAAAGAAACAAACATGAACAAACACAATCAAAAAAGAATTTTGTGTATATTATATGCTAGTTTGTTTGTATTTGTTCGTGAAGTGTTTGTATTCGTTCAACGTATTGATGATAATATAAACGAGCACAAGCAAACTTTATCATCTTAACAAACAAACATGAACACAAACATTTATTTGGTTAAGCATTTATATTAGGACGTTTGTTATATTTAACTTAAAGAAATGACCAAACACATATCATGCTTGTTCGATTTTTACCGCCTACTTCTAGAACATCAAAGCAGGCAAGTTTGGTCTTCTCTCTTTCTAATATTATATTTTCAATCTTGTTTGAGTCTCAATTTATTAAAGTCATTTGGTTTTGTGGTTGAACCTCCTATTAATCCAATCATTTTGAAAGATTAAAATTACACACAAAAGACAAGTAATCGAAAAGGCCTAATCTAAAGTTTCGGTTTAAGCCTCCAAACGGCTAGAGCCACCCTTGGTTGTACCTGAAAAACCTTTCAGCTTTAATAGGAATTCGAATAACTTAACATCTCTCACCTTAGAAGCTTCCTCAAAAGTGTTGTTTAATACACCTTGCCTACAAAGAAAAACAACAAAAATAATATATTGCAACCATTTATTTTATTATTTAGCAACTTGTTATGCTTAGTGTGTAAAAACATTATTTGTAAATATTATATTGCAACCATATCTGTAATTATTTAGCAACTTGTTAATTGTTACGCTTAGTACAGATGCCTAGTCGTTTATCGTAAAAAAACAATACATCAAAGCCTAACAAACTGACTTCTAGTATAAAAAAAATCACGAACCAAGCAACAACACAAAATTCACTCGACCATGTTTGATATTTGATTTTAGTAATGACATAATCATATTAATACTCATTAAACAAGACCAAAGAGCTCATGCTCGAATGGTATCTCATTGCTGTGTTAGAAACTTTTCAACTAAATAGTTATGGGTTTTAATCTTACTTAGAAATTAGAACATATGAAATCTATTTGTTGTGGGTATATATTCTGAGATAATTTAATTGCCATTAAAAACATATAGCCATCCAACAATATGTAGATGTCACACTCGATGACCAAACCAGTTTTTTAGGTGATTAATACGGAGTAGCAAAGTATAGGGACCGAACTTGTAGAAAATCAAATTTTTCGATACATCTTTTTATATAATAAGTGAAAAAAATAATAAATAAAATAAAATAATAATAAATTTGGCAACTGTTCATTTTAATGACCCATGGAGAATCTTATTTTTAAAATCTAGCATTTATATTGGCCAATAAAAATTAAAATTAGCTTCTATTTGGTCAAATTCATCTAAACTTCTATTTGGTCTGATGACGTATAGTCCGCATTCGGGTCATGAACCCGACCAATGGACGCTACTAATACTCGAGCCCAGTACGAGTGGGCTAACACGGTAACGATTTGGGCTCACGAAGGCCCAAACCCGAAGTTATTTATGGTCTTGATATCGGGTATCTCTCATTTATGGGATATGCATCAACCAACCGACTTAGGCGGGATACGCCGAAGGTTGCGGAACACGAAACCAACAAGGATTTCGTGTGTATATAAAGGGCATCTCGGCCCTCATTAAAGGTATGATCACAAAACCTAACTCTCCACTAAACCATAAAAACCGATTACTTACTCTCACGCCGGAGGATAATCGTGGGAGACAATCCCACGATAAGCCTAATGGTGTTTTCTGTTCTCTTAGTGTGCAGGTTTCAAGCATCAAGGTCTAATTGGTACGAGAACCGGAGTCCAAATAAGGAAAGCCCAACTTTTGTATCAACAAGTGGCGCCATCCGTGGGACCAACCACTAAGAACTAGAATGACAAAGCACGGAAACCTAAGCCAGCGATCGCATAGTGACCTACAAGGGAAGAAGCAGCAAAGCGGATCAGCCTCTAAGCAGGCCTCTGGAACAACCAGTGCGACCAAAAACCAAGGGTCAGGCCCAGATCTGGTCTTCACGACAGTGGAACCACGCACGGGGACAACCCATGCCGCTACAACAACCACCAGCGAACTCTTTTTACCACTCCCCACCAATCGGTGCCAGAAACGGACCTCACAAAAACGCCAGGCGCGCCTCTCCGAAACAGGGGTCCAGAGGTGGAAACAGACACCCTCGCGCTAGAAGGAGTCGCGCCTGAACTAACGCAAAGTGACTTCGTGTCTCAAAACTACCAAACCTTGGCTGGCCTCATGCAAGAAGAAGCGAAAAAGAGGTCGAGTCAGAGCCTGCAAGCCCGACTAAACTTCGACACAGAGTATGAGACATCCCTATCACGTCACCAGAGGGAGAGGCGCGAGAAGGACAGCCGCCGGCCCCCAGTGTTCACAAGGATCGGGAGGAGAGTTGTGAACTATGAAGCGGATGACCTACAGTATCTGGGAGAACACGAAGATGATGGACGGCGTACCAATGCCCATGCTAGGCTTGGTAGCCGCAGGGTCCATGACAGACTTGGACGACGACACTCCCCAAGTGAAAGCTCTTCGAGCTCGGATTCCGAGGACAGTCGGCGCAAGCGCCGAAAAAGGGGAAACTCATCCTCCAGTTACTCCTCGGACAACGAGGACAGAGAAACAGGACACTGGAAGTCCAGGGGAAGACATTACAACCAGGAGGATGAAGATATGTCTCTTCCCTGGTGCCGCCAAAAGGTGGATGCGTTCACTCGGCGCATCAGTGATTTTTCAGAAGATAAGAGAAGGCGCATGCCCGCCAATGTGAAAACCTACGATGGAACAGGTGATCCGGACGATCACCTAAAAATTTTCGAGTCAGCTGCTACCAACAAAAATTGGCCACAACATGTGTGGTGCCACATGTTCAATTCCACATTAGTGGGAAATGAGCGAAACTGGTTCAGTAAGCTACCACACAGAAGCATTGGTGGTTTTGAAGAGTTGCGGAAGGCGTTTCGCCTGAATTTTACTCAAAGGAAGAAGTGCGCCAAAAACCCTGTCAAACTTGCCATGGTAAAACACAGGGGGAATCTACAAGCTCTTATGTGGTACGTTACAAAGACGAGTGCATACATGTCAAGGCATGCCCCAAAATACTAAAGATCTCAGGGTTCATGAATGGAATCAATAACCAGGAACTCATCAAAAGGTTGAACGACAAGGTCCCCCAAACCTTTGATGAACTTATGAAACGCACGAGGTCCTTTATACAAGGAGAAGCCACTGCGGCAGATAGCAAGAAAGGCTACTCAAACTATAGGTCACAAGAACAGCCTAGGAGACAATCCAATGATCAGAGTAGCAAACGCAACAAGAACTACCGCGGTCAGGGGAGCAGACGAGAGAATGACAAGTATACCCCGCTAACCAAGACCCCAAAGGAGATATTCGCAATGGAAGGCGCGAACTTCCCGAGGCCCCCACCAATGCGCACCCCAGAGGAGCGACACGTGGGGAATGGATACTGCGACTATCATGGTCAAAAGGGCCACACCACCAATGAGTGTGTCCAATTGCGCCAACTAATTGATAAGCTAGTGAAAGAAGGCAGATTGGACCATTTAGTTAAGAACATCAAGGATGGGAAAGATAAGCAAAAGACTGGGAACAAGAAAGAAGCACCCAAAGATAAGGCTGATACCATTTACATGATACAATCATGGCAGCGAAAGACTAGGCAGAAGGTCAGCCAAAAGTTTTCCTGTGGAAACGAAATTTCTTTCCCCACCTTGGCTGCGGACAGCGCAGGGGTAGAACCTCTTACCATCGAAATTAATGCAGGGGGTCACGATATCCACCGCATGTATGTCGATGGAGGAGCATCCGCAGATATAATGTATGAACATTGCTTCAAGCGACTGCGACCTGAGATACGAAATCAGTTAAGTTCGGCCATGAAGTCATTGACTGGTTTCACGGGAGAAAAGATATGGCCCATGGGGCAAATACGCCTACTAGTCAATGTTGGTAGTAAGGAACACTCCACTACAGCCTGGATGGACTTTATGGTGATCAGATCCCCTTCGCCATACAATGGGATTATTGGAAGGCCAGGGATATCAGCCATACGCGCGGTACCGTCTACAGCACATGGGATGCTCAAGTTCCCGGTAGAAGGGGGCATTGTTACTCTCTACAATACCACCGTACCACCTGGAGAATGTAACAC
This sequence comes from Chrysanthemum seticuspe, assembly GCA_019973895.1. Lineage (NCBI taxonomy): Eukaryota > Viridiplantae > Streptophyta > Magnoliopsida > Asterales > Asteraceae > Chrysanthemum > Chrysanthemum seticuspe. The sequence continues at coordinate 31,567,207 of BPTQ01000004.1, read as the reverse complement.
GGTTACATGTGAGACGACACACATCCCAGAACAGCGCGCAACTAAAGTATCAAACCTAAGGATCGCAATTCATCCTGATTACCCAGAGCAAGAAGTATTGATCGGGGGATCGCTGTCTGATAAAGGCATGGCGGCCGTGTGCGCACTCTTGCAAAAGAATCTGGATATCTTCGCATGGGAACCAAAACACATGATTGGTGTGCCAAGCTCGATTACAGAACACAAGTTGAGAATCCGACAAGGATACTCCCCAGTACGACAGAAGAAGCGCGGCCAGGCTCCAGAGCGTGCAAAAGCCATTCTGGAGGAAGTACACAAACTTGTGGATGTAGGTATCATGCGAGAAGTCTATTACCATGACTGACTTTCCAACCCAGTGATGGTCAAGAAGAGCGATGGTAGTTGGCGGATGTGCGTGGACTTCACGGATCTCAACAAAGCATGTCCACAAGACTGCTACCCACTACTAGAAATAGATTGGAAGGTAGAATCTTTGTGCGGATACCCACTTAAATGTTTCTTAGACGCGTACAAAGGGTACCACCAAATCCAAATGGCTAAAGAAGATGAAGAAAAAATGGCCTTCCATACAAGCCAAGGCGTCTATTGTTATACAAAGATGCCTTTTGGCTTGAAGAATGCCGGCGCCACCTACCAGCGAGTGGTAGATAATGCATTTGAAAAACAGGTGGGCCGCAACCTAGAGGTTTATGTTGACGAACTTGTCATAAAAAGCCATACCGAGGACGAATTGGTGCGCGACATGGAGGAAACATTTAAGACACTACGAAAGATCAACATGAAGTTAAATCCTAAGAAATGCACCTTTGGCGCTACAGAAGGCATGTTCCTTGGATATTTGATAGAGCCTGATGGCATTAAACCGTGTCCAGAAAAAACGAAGGTTGTCATCCAACTTCCTTCACCACGCACGTTGAAAGAAGTCCAGTCTCTTAATGGAAAACTAGCCGGTTTGAACAGATTCTTGTCCAAATTAGCAGATAAGTCACTCCCCCTCTTCAAAACGCTCAAGAAGTGTATAAAAAAGGGAGACTTTCGCTGGACTACGGAAGCAGAAGAAGCTTTTATACAGCTTAAACAACACCTAGCAACGCTCCCCACGCTAGTCGCGCCCCGCCCAGGGGAAGAATTAATTATGTACTTATCTGCGACTCATGGAGCAATCAGCGCGGTGTTACTAACGGATAGGAATTCAGTACAAACACCGGTATATTTTGTAAGCAAAGCACTCAAGAAAACGGAGGTCAACTACAGCGCAATGGAGAAGTTGGTCTTGGCATTAGTATTCGCTGCCAAACAGTTGCGCGGGTACTTCCAAGCGCACCCAATAGCGGTGATCACAGACCAACCTATCAAGCAAGTTATCTCCAAACCCGACGCATCGAGACGACTACAGAAGTGGAGCGTGTTGCTAGGTGAGCATAACATCTCCTACAGACCACGTACTGCGGTTAAGGGGCAGATACTAGCAGATTTCATCATCGAAAAACCATATACTTATGATGTACCTTCACAAAGCGAGGTGGAACTACAAGAACCATGGATCCTATTCACGGGTGGATCTTCATGCGTAGACGGGTCAGGCGCAGGCCTTATCCTTACGAGTCTAGAAGGAATGGAATTCACTTACGCACTGCGTTTTGAATTCACAGCCACAAACAACGAGGCAGAGTATGAAGCCCTGATTACTGGATTACGCATTGCAGCTCGAATGGGCATACGCAACCTAGAAGCAAATGTGGATTCCCGGTTAGTAGCCAACGATGTGTTGGGTGAATATTTGGCTAAAGAGGAAAACATGGTTCAATACCTCGACAAGACCAAGTCACTAATCCAGGGTTTTGATAGGTTTACCATCAAACAAGTTCCTAGAGGGGAAAACAGAAAGGCGGATGCACTGAACAAGATTGCATCCACAAGCTTTGCGCACCTGTCAAAACATGTATTGGTGGAGACTCTTAAGAGCAAATCCATCTCAGAGATGGAGATATCCACGGTGATAGAGGAGCAAGGTCCTACGTGGATGACTCCAATCATCGAGTTTATCAGCAAGGGCACACTGCCCCAGGAGCAGAAGGACGCCCGACGAATACGTCGCACATCACAGAGGTTTGAACTTCGAGATGGTATATTCGGCCTTCATTTCTACAACCATGGCTTCGATGTGTCGGACCCCTTCAAGCAGATTACGTACTCCGAGAGATCCACGCCGGTTCATGCAGTATGCACTCAGGACCACGGTATGTTGTAGCACGCGCCTTACGGTCCGGATACTACTGGCCTACGATGCACCGTGATGCGCGGGATTTGATAAAAAAGTGTGGCGACTGCCAAGTTCATAGACCCATTCCACGCCGACCACAACAGGAACTAACACCTATTACGTCGCCATGGTCATTCTATAAATGGGGTATCGACATTGCAGGCCCCTTCCCTGTTGCAGTAGGGGGACTGAAATTCCTTATTGTGGCTATAGACTATTTCACTAAGTGGATTGAGGCAAAGGCGGTCGCGACAATCACAGGTAATCAGGTAAAACGATTTGTTTGGGAGAATATTGTATGTCGTTTCGGATTACCTGGGGAAATCATTTCGGACAATGGAAAACAATTCTGTGACAACCCTTTCAAGGAATGGTGTGAGAAACTAAACATTGCACATCACTTCGCGTGAGTCAAACACCCACAAACCAATGGTTTAGTCGAGCGTGCAAATCATAGTCTGGGTGAAGGAATTAAAGCACGCTTAGACAAACACAATGGGAGGTGGGTGGAGGAATTATCACATGTTTTGTGGGCGCACCGCACGACAATCAAAATTAGCACGGGAGACACTCCCTTTTCTCTTGTCTATGGGACAGAAGCCGTCATACCAGCCGAAATTGGGATGCCAACTATTTGTACTACTGAAATTAATGTCACAACCAATGACGATGAACGGCGTATAGACTTGGACCTGTTGGAAGAAAGGCGCGAACGCGCAGCTATATGTGAGGCGAGAGCTAAGTCAAAAATGAAAGGATACTACGATGCTAAAGTTCGAAGCACCTCATTCAGACCAGGCGACTTTGTATATCGCGCCAATGATGCGAGCCATGCAGAAGCTACAGGAAAACTTGGACCAAAGTGGGAAGGACCTTATGAGGTCATTGAAGCATTAGGAAAGGGCGCGTACAAGCTGCGTGACATGGATGGTCGTGAGCTACCACGCACATGGAACATTTGCAATCTCAAACGATGTTATCTTTAGGAAAGGCCACGGCCCAGCGCACGGACACCCCCACACTTTAGAAAAGGGCTCAATAAGTATCCGTGTATTTACATTCTGTTTTTACTTAGGCAAATGTCTTTTTTCTTTCTATAAAAACTTGCAAGTATTAATAAAACATTGCGGTATCTAGCTAACTCCGCGACACATTTCACTTTGTTATTTACATATTATTTATGTCTCAACATTGTTATTATATTATCTTTTGCCTACATGGCGTGCGTGCACTTACAAAAACCCACGATGGTAAAAGGATGAGTAAACCTACTAAATAACTCGTTGAGTAAGAGGGTTGCAAACCCATTAACATCGGATCACGCATCCTTGTTAAACACCTTATTATCAAGACGTTGGGATAAGTTCAATGTGCGCCCCACGATGGATGCGCAACAATGCACACTGTGCGCGTTTAACAAACTAGGAATCAAGACTCTTGACTCCTTGATATGATATTTACAGTACGCTGCATATCACACCATACACGATTATGATACAAGTACTTAGAAATTATATTTCAAGTACATTAAATCATGAATTTCATACACGATTATGGACTTCATATTCTATCCGCGTTTATATAACCGTTTGATTCTTAGACAGCGTGGACGTTTTTTATGCAAAGACAGATAACTAAGTACAAATATTATAATCGCAACCACATTCGATAAAACATATGGGTTAACGCACATTTAACAAAAAAGGAAAATTTCATTATGGATCACAAGTTCATACAAAAAGATATCTACAAAGATACTATAGCATATATACTATTACAACGCCTAAGATGTGAGCTCTCAACATGGTACGCAACATCCCCAGCCTCTTTAAGTTTCTTCAACAAATCAGAATCCTGGCGCGATACCGTTGCCACACTAACAGGTACCCCGTCAGATCTCGGGAGATGCGCTGCGCCAAGACCACAAAGAATGGTCTTTCCCTTCACGCCCTTCTTCTGTGCAAGCCTCATGGCATGAGCTTCTAAGGATACTTTCAAAGGAATTTCCTTCTCAAGCTCAAAGGGGTTCAGGATATCGCCCTTCTTCTCTTATATTTTATAAATTAAATTTATAAATATTATTATAAGTATATATTAAATTTATGTATATGCACTGGATTATAACTATCAAAATAAAAGCATTAGTTCTTGTGATATATAATTAAATACAAAATTTTATATGTATACGAACAATTCATATTATTCATGTTTATGAGTTTAAGTAAGGATATATCCGCAAAGGTAAATTATCTTTTTACTATATGCGTTCAATAATGAATCATGCTATTTCTTTTTATAAGTTTAACCCGTGCGTACACGGGTCTATAAAACTTAAATAAAACTGCATTTATTGTTAACGGGAATATAAATATTAAAATGTAAGCACGGGTTATTGTGATATGAAAATAAAATATACGGGATTGTACTTATAACAACGGCTCATGTTATTCCTTTTGAAATTTTTAATAACAATATTTGGAAAATAATATTTTGTAAACTTTATATTTTAACTTTATCACCGACCATTATGTGCTATTAAACTCGTTGACTGTGTACAATATAACATCAACAGTTTAATATTTTAAATAATAGCATCAACCTCAACACTATGTCAGTTAAACAAAATCAAATCCTTCATCCGAATATATGCATACAAAATATTAATTGATATTGATAACTAATATTTTTCTAAGTAAAACCCGTACTTATTTTTTTTTAAAACGGCAGCTATAACTATCTCATAATTTTTACACCACAATCTATCTCACGTGTCTTAAGCATGACTTAAATCCATAACCATTTTGTTAAGGAGCTTCTCACACAACATGGATACTATTGGGACACGAACCCTTTGGTCAAAATCAAATTATTTGTTCTTATATTTTTAAATCGGCACAATTTACAAAACATTAACACCATATTCAAGTTATTTGTTGATTTGTGCAAAAAAAAAAAAAAAAAAAAAAAAAAAAAAAAAAAAAAAAAAAAAAAAAAAAAAAAAAAAAAAAAAAAAAAA
>BPTQ01000004.1:31497721-31561897 GCA_019973895.1 Chrysanthemum seticuspe | reverse complement strand
TAAGGATATATCCGCAAAGGTAAATTATCTTTTTACTATATGCGTTCAATAATGAATCATGCTATTTCTTTTTATAAGTTTAACCCGTGCGTACACGGGTCTATAAAACTTAAATAAAACTGCATTTATTGTTAACGGGAATATAAATATTAAAATGTAAGCACGGGTTATTGTGATATGAAAATAAAATATACGGGATTGTACTTATAACAACGGCTCATGTTATTCCTTTTGAAATTTTTAATAACAATATTTGGAAAATAATATTTTGTAAACTTTATATTTTAACTTTATCACCGACCATTATGTGCTATTAAACTCGTTGACTGTAATATATGGGCATACAAATACTTATATTGATATTGATACTAATATTTTTCCTAAGTAAAACCCGTACTTATTTTTTTTTAAAACCGTCAGCTATAACTATCTCATAATTTTTACACCACAATCTATCTCACGTGTCTTAAGCATGACTTAAATCCATAACCATTTTGTTAAGGAGCTTCTCACACAACATCGGATACTATTGGGACACGAACCCTTTGGTAAAAAAAAAAAAAAAAAAAAAAAAAAAAAAAAAAAAAAAAAAAAAAAAAACGTGTTTAGTTGTTTATTGAACTTATACCACAATTACAAAACATTTAACACGGCTAAATTTTTATATTCTTGTTTATTAAACTAAAACTTCAAAATAAATTTGATTTTTATGTAAACCTTATGTGTACACAAAACTTGTAACTAGTGAAACAGGAATGAGAAGTTGGATGACCCAAAACGACACAAGTCAAGAGTAATCCGCGTAATATAATGTATCTTGAATAAAACCATATGGAAAAGGGAATGCAAAGTTGTCTCTTGTCTCTTTGGGATGAGAAAAATAAGGTAGGCTCTTTGAAAGTGTCATGAAGTTGATATGGTACCAACTAGGCAAATACCTCCATCAATGTTATTGACTATAAAAGAATCTTAATAATCGATAGTCAACGGACAACCATGTATTCAATTTTGGGTTCGATGGACCTGTTTTTAGATGGACAATTCAAGCACACAAATTGATTTTTAGAATTTGAAATGCACCTCAACGTGATTGTAAGTTTGTAACATCGAGAAACTCTATTTAATTTAAATATACTCCTAGCTGACAAAATTGAAAATTTTTAATTATCTTTCGTTGAAAATATCCTTACAATAAGATTCTACGAAGGGGCGGACCGAGAGGGGTTCCCCGAGGTGCACGGGAACCCTTTGAATTTATCTCGACTTCTCGAGTTGTATAAAATGTTAGTTTTATGGATATAAATTAGTAGTCGTGAGTTATGATCGAACTCGATACCACGTGATTGCACACTTTACGTATGAGAATTAAATATAAAATGTTGTATTTAGTTATTAATATTACACGAAACGACTAACGAAGGTTAAGTAATTAAATGTAATAGACTAATGGTCGTTAAGTGTTAAAGGAAACGAATAAAGATGAAATTAGATGTTAAGATGGTTCTAAAATCCCTATGGGGTAGAACCGATCGGCCATAAGGTTTAGAATTTTAGTCCTCCGTTAACTAACTCACTTAGTTAGTTTATTCTCTAATGCACATAATGCCGTAAACATTTTGTTGCAATATATATAATACATATAAATAAAGTAAGGCTTTAATTCGTGCCGATGTGTGACCTAATCATCTAAATCAATACTATCAATAGTTGTAGTTACGTGTTGTCACATGAAAACAAATCCAACAATTAGTTTTCATGTTTTTAATAACATTATAAATTTAATAAATACCCTTAAACTTTATACCCACTATATTTTATATTTTACAAAAAAATACAACAATATGTTGTTGTTAGTCGTAAGTATTATTATCATTGTGTATTAAACTATAAAAAGAAAACACGAGTTACTCTGACATGTATATAAATACACAAGATTTTACATATACGAATAACACATATTATTTCTTTTTATGAGATTTAGCAAGGAAATCTTAAAAAAAAGGTATTTTACTTTAAGTATCTGCATTCAATAACGACTAATGTCATTCATCTTTATAAGTTTCACCCGCACACAGTTATAAATTGGCTTAATTATTATCAACCTGAATATAGTTACAAAATTGAAGGCTCGACCTCACACATTACTGTGCGATGCAAATAAGTTGATGATATTATACATATAATAGCAACACATATTTTTTCAAGTTCAATATGTGCTCCTAAACACACATGATATCTATATCATGATATCAATAGTTAAAGGTACAATGTATCAACATAAACACACTTGAGGTCAGGAGTTCGACTCCGTCTGGGTGCAACATTTATTGCAATCCTATCCTGCCCAACCGGAATCACCCGGGGCACCCTTCAATATGAGGGTAAAGGGATGGGGGGTTTTACTTGGCCGTGCCCTTGGATCGGTTTCAAGGTTTCCTCCCGGGCAGTGATGGGGGCGGGTATTATCACTGCTTTCGATGGGCGAAAAACGGGAGATGAACGCGCGGGTGGTTTAGTCCCCCTTGGGTGATCCCATAATCGCTGTCCAAAAAAAAAAGTTAACAAAGTCATATCTTTCGTGAAACAAAAATTTGTGCAAAATATTATTCGATATTTACACATAATGAGAAAATTATGTAAAAACTTAAGTACAAAACAGTACAAATGGTTATAATTTTCATAATCACCTATCAGTGTTCTTCTAATGTAGTCAAAACTCAGAAGTGTTAACCATTTGTCTATTTTTATTTATAAGCTTGTGATTTAGTATTTGTTTATTATCCACGGTTGAACTTTGTTTCATGCACGAGTATTAAGTAGTAAAAAATTTAATATAATTTTATAGAAAAATCTTAAACAGTACAAAACCATAGATATAAGAATTCTCACAGTATTTAAATTCAAAAGAACATTATTAAAATATTATTACTCGTTTTACTATTTGTCCGAACCTTGCACGAGTTCTAAAAGTACCGTAATTTTATGTAGTTTTTTTTAATGGACGAAAAATTATGCAAAATTGAAAAAAAATTAATCAATTTTAACTTTTTCAGTTGGATAATAGGAGGCCTCGGTTTTGAGATTGAGCTTTCATGTTTGTTGATGCGAAACATCCATCTTTTAGTTTTTTTCCTTCCCTTGTTATATTTTAAGAGATGTGTTAGAAGCAAATTTGAGATGAACACTATGTTTTATTAGTTCTAGCTAATATCTCGCACTTTTTATACTTGCCAAGTTATTGCACTAATCTTTACTACCTTATTATGCATTTAGGACATTCCCTAAATAGTAAGGCTTAAAATTCAGACTTTGTAACTTACTTATTATGGAAATATGATATCTCTTGCTAAATGAATACATACACATGCTAGCTTAAAAGTTAAGCCAATACTTGTAACATTAGTAGTCATTGAATACAAAATTTAAAGTCCCTCCAATATTTCTAAAGCCCACTTTATGACTTTAAAAGTCATGTATTGTAACAGCCAATTCTTGCAGCCCATTAAATGTATTGATTAGTACAAAACAGGTATAAAAACCCACAAATAAACACACAAAAAAAACCAATCATATCTCACACTCTCTCTCAAAAACGTAAATTGCCACTCTTGTGCTAAATAGCAACCAGCGCCACCAACTAAATCTGCCACCACCCCTAACGGCATATGTCGGCATCACCACCCCTTGACATGGTCTATGTGGCCTTCGCTCGCAAAAACTGTTAGTATAATCGAAAAACATTGCACGCCAAAAAATTTAGTTTCATGGTACCTGCCGCCGCAACGCGCGAGTACCCTGCTTGTGTTTTAATAATGTGACAAGTGAATGAGCTGAATTAGATTATATTTTATGTCTAACAGGTCAAATAAGTAAAAAGGCTAAAACAAAAGGGAACATCTCAAATGGGTAAAAAATTACCCAAAGTGTATTGTATTCTATACCTTCTAATAAATTGCATACTGGCAGTGAACTTCCTGAACAATATATTTATGTCATTTGAGAATCAGTCTCATTGCACTTGGTCAGCGTTGCAAGTGGAGCTTTAAGAACCTCACCAACTAGGCCACCAAAAGCAATAATACTGCTTATATAATGATAGAGTTGAGATCCATATAAAACTCAAATTTGTCATAGAACCAATTAACCAATGACATTCATTCATTTTTTTTTATTTAAATTAATAAAAAATTATTTTTCACTTTTTTTTTAAAACAACATATCTTACAAACGGTAAATCTTCAAGCTACAAAAAATATACCATCGTGACGAGAATTAAATTATCTTTCTATAGGTATGCATTGTTATATACTTTCGACGAACTTTTTTTTTAAAAGTTCGTCCAGAAAAATCACATGTGATTTGTGATTTTTAAAAATCACATGTGATTCGTAAAAATCAAATCACATATTATTTTAAGAAATCACATGTGATTTTTCTGGACGAAATTTTTTTTAAAAAAAGTTCATCGAAAGTATATAACAATGCATATCTATAGAAAGATAATTTAATTCTCGTCGAGGTGGGATGATTTTTTTGGCGTAACGATTAACGGTTTGTGAGATATTTAATTTAAAAAAAAAAAAGTGAAAGTTTATTCTTTATTATTTAACTAAAAAAATGAGTGGCTATTACTGGTTCATTGGTTATATGACAAATATGAATTATATATTAAACTTTTCAATATAATGATAATCAGTTAAAAATGAAATAAACAATAGGCACAAACCACTAGGCACGTCTCGATCATAACATAATAAATAGGTCTATTGAACCATTCGTACATATGTAAACACGAATCAAGATTCGTTTTCTAGTTTTATTTATTTTTTTCCCAAACTAGCTAGCAAGGAGCTAGAACAAGTTACAAAGGATTGGATAGAGAGTTACAAGGGTTCATATCTATTCTATCCACTTAATAGGAACCTTTTTGTAAACGTTAGATTAAACATGGTTTAATATATTTAAAATGTATCTTACTTGTTATAAATTTCAGGTTTGTGTACCAAATTTTTTATTTTGCAAATTCATGTACTAAACTTTTAAATTACCCCTCCCGATAAAAGGAGTCTTAGCAAATTGAATGATAAAATGGTTTAAATATACATGAGAGTGACGAAATTTGAAAGTTTAGTACATGAAGTTGCAAAAAAATATATATATATAATAAAAAATTGTTACACTGAAATTTATGAAAGTAAAATACACGTTTTAAATACATTAGCCCATTAAACATTTCGCAACTTGTTACGCATATGTGAATGCCTAGTGTATCGTAATAATAATAATAATAATAATAATAATAATAATAATAATAAATCCATCCAAGCTTACACCAGTATATATAATCACTTATTCTCATATTCTTTTACATATATACTAAAGATTCAAAACACACACACACTCACACACATACACACACATATATTCTCAGATTCTTTTACATATATACTAAAGATTCAAAACACACTAACACTCACACACATACACACATATATATATTCTCAGATTCTTTTACATATATACTAAAGATTCAAAAAACACACACACACACAGAGACATATACACACACATCGTTTTGTTCATCTCATTGTTGATCAATATTAATTTCACAAGCAAATTATTCATGGCTGGTCCCATTACTTCAGCTCTTGTGAGTGATGTGGTAATAAGATTAGCTTCCGCAGCTATCCAAGAGTATGGCTTGCTTAAGGGTTTTGAAAATGATCTTTCAGCTCTTAACAAAACTTTCAAACAAATCGAAGGTGTTCTTTATGATGCTGAGATGAAGCAAACGACGCAAAAGGGAGTGGAGGAATGGCTCAGGTCTCTCAAATCTGCCTCTTTGGAGGTTGAAAACGTGCTCGACGAGGCCAAAACTGAAGCTATGATACAAAGCCTGCACCGGGAAATGGGCAAGAGATACAGAATAAGAGCCTTCTTTTCCTATCATAGAAATCCGAAAATAGTCAAATTAAAGATTACTCACAAACTTAAGAACATGCGGAAAAAACTGGAAGAGATTAATGCTAATAGATCCATGCTTCAGTTGACTTCCAGTAACGTATGTGAAGATGCCGTGGGATTTGGTGGTATGATTTCAGACACAGAGACTAGCTCACTTGTGTCCAAGATCTACGGAAGGGATGAAGAGAAGATGATGTTGATTGATAAGATTTGTAACCAAGATATAGGCATCAGACATGGAGGAGATGATGTTCGGGTCTATGCAATATTGGGCATGGGTGGCATCGGAAAAACCACACTAGCTCAATATGTTTACAACCATGAAACGGTGAAGACACATTTCGAGTTAAAGTGTTGGGTGTATGTCTCTGTTGTGTTTGACGTCAAACGAATAATTAAAGCTATATGTGGCTCGGAAGATATGGGGTTGGATGCTATGCTAGCATGCCTTCAAAACAAGTTACGAGGCAAGAAATTTTTTTTAGTAATGGATGATGTTTGGATCGAAAACAAGCAAATGAAAAAATGGGACATGTTATGTAAAGCCCTTAGTTGCGGAGCAAAAGGCAGCACTGTCATGGTAACGACACGAAAGGAAGATACTGCCCTACTGATGGCTAAGAACCCGGAGTTGCAGCATAATGTGGGAGTTTTATCAAAAGAGGAGTCATGGTCGTTATTCCAGAAGCTTGCATTCCCAGGAAGAGGAGAGGGGAAAAATGTAAGGGAGCTAGAGCCTATTGGAAGGAAGATAGTTGAGAAATGCCAAGGCCTACCCCTAGCACTGACAACTGTTGGTACCTTGATGGCGTTAAAATTTACGGTGAAGGAGTGGCAGCTTGTGAATAAGAAGTTCATGACGGAGATGCAAGAGCATGGCATCTTACCTGCTTTGAGGTTAAGCTACGATGATTTGCTTCCACATTTGAAACGATGTTTCGCTTATTGTTGTGTATTTCCAAAAGGGGAGGAAATGAGTAAGGATTTATTGATCGAGTTGTGGATGGCAAATGAATTTATTCCATCACAAGAAGATGTTGGTGAGGAAATTTTTAGTTGTTTGGTCCGGAGGTCGTTTTTCCAAGATGTGGTGGAGGAGAGCATACACAAAGGTGTGATTTGCAAAATGCATGATTTAATGCATGATCTTGCGCAACATGTTATGAGACATGATTGTGCAGTTAAAGAGATGGGCAAGGAGTTGATAACTCCGGACGAGGTGCTTCATCTCAGTTTATCATGTGGCAGTTTTCAGTTTGCGGAACAGGAGTTGAAAAGATTAAGATCAGTGCGATCAATGTTGGTCTTAAATGATAATTATCATAGTAGCCTTCAACAAATCTCCAACCATGAGTATCTAAGGGTGTTGTACTTGAATAGAATTGAAAGCTTGACGTTGCCTGAATCAATTTGCAAGCTAATACATTTGAGATACTTAAAAATAGAACGCTCGGATATACAAGTTCTACCAGACACTATTGTCTATCTCCAAAACTTGCAAACATTAATTCTAGAGTGGTGTTTGCAGTTCCGTGAGTTGCCTAGACATTTGAGGCACATGAAGAATCTTCAACGCCTAGATATTGAATCCTTTGTACTCCAGCATATGCCTGTTGGAATAAAAGAACTAACCAACCTTCGAAGGCTTTCACATTTTGTTGTAGGTAAAAGTGAAGGGGCCAGAATTGGTGAACTCGGAAATCTAAATCTTCTTGGGAGGGAGTTGATGTTATCAAGACTTTACAATGTTGGAGGTTTAAGCGATGCCAGAAGTGCCAAGCTGAAAGACAAAACTAATCTAAAGTCTTTGAAATTAAGCTGGTCACGGCACGAGACAAGTAATTCAGAGGTTCTTGAGGGATTGGAACCAAATTCGGGTCTGCAGGAGTTGTATCTATTTTACTACCCAGGAACGGTTATTTCTCCGAGTTGGCTGGTCAAGTTAGTCAATTTGACTAGTATTCAATTTTATTATCTCGAAAAGTGTGAACATCTTCCATCACTCGGGAAATTACCCAGCCTTAAGTTTATTACTTTGCAAAATATGAATTCATTGAAGTGTTTCCATGACGACGACAATGCTGCGCCAAGGGACGATACAATCTTTCCTAGTTTACAAGAGTTGAGTATAAACAAGTGCACGTCTTTGGTTTCTTTGCCTAGCAAGTTCCCAAAACTGTCGTCTTTGTATATATCTTTCTGTGACAAACTACATTCTCTACCAGACGAGATAAAAAAATTCAAGGATCTTACTAAAGTTACCATTAAAGATTGTGAAATTCTAAGGATAAGGTGTGAAAAAGAGAAAGGAAAGGATTGGCATAAAATTTCTCACATTCCTCATCTCAACGTCTAGTGAAACTCCATGGTAAGATTTCTCTTTTCTTTTGTGTAAAAGCATAAAAATGTTAACATATATCACTCTTAACTTTTTAGTTTGTGTAAGGTATAGCCTACTTCTAATTATGGTAGTTTATCTTTTCACAAATCTATAGTAAAAACAAAGTATTTTGTCGATTTTCGAGTTGATGATAAATATAGCCAAAGTAAAGGAAAGCGTACTCTTTTAAAGTATCAAATGTTTGTTTATGATATCCACCATCATAAAGAAATCTCATAAGATATAGCGAAATACAAAATTACAATTGTTATTCACTATTTATAAATAACGCAAATACTTTGTTCACCAATTCTTTAATTATCAATTGTTTTATTCACTTGGTTTAACTTTTATCTAACATTTTGGTTTGTGTTTAGATCTGAGGATGAGGACACTGACGAGAATGAGGACAAAATCGATGAAAGCGTGAACTACATGGATGAGGAGTAGAATCGAAGTTTGGTATAATATGTGAAGATGGTATTGCTTTATGGTTTTAAGTCTTATTTATGTTAAGTGAATTTTGTGGGTATATTCATTGTTAACCTTCACGAGACAATACTCGTCCATTAGAGATCATCTAAGGGCCTAAAGGCTTGTTGCTATGCTAAATCATCCGCAATTCCTACGAAAGTGAATTAGGATCATATACAATTCGTTTTTTTTTCTTTCCATTCTTTTTCTGCATGTGTATTTGATCTGTGCTAAACAGTCAAGTCTAATCACACAAGCTAACCACTTGTGAATGGCTAACCGTAACAGACTTAAAACTGCCTAAAACACAAATACAATTAAGATCAGAGGAATATAGGGAATTCCTGGGTCGTTAAGTCCCACGGAGGATGAATTGGTGTACTAAACACTTGATCAGATGATAGAATGATCACTAAGGATAGTGATCAGTAAGGTTTTCGATGGATAATTACCTAAAGAAAAGATTAACAAATTAAAGCGACTTAAATGCAAATTAAAAGAAATAAAAGATAAAAGATATTAAATAAACGCTATCACTATTTTTAAAGTGATGAACGTTTAAAACCTAAAACGTACGTTTAAATAAAATTACGTAAACGTACAAAATAAAACGTGAGTTTTAAAGAAATAAAAGACCTATAAATATGAAAATGATATTTTTACAATCCTAATAGTAAAAGAAAATTATTAGAAAAAGAAAATTATTTTTACAACTATTTATTTAATTTTTATTAATTAAAAACTATTTATTAAGTATTTAAAATGCACTAAAATACAAGAAAATACAAGATTAACCTAGAAAAATGAAATTATAACTTAGAAAAGTCTAAAATATGATAAAACTTATTTTAAAACTTAAAATATATTTTTAAGACTTATTATATATTTATTATTAATTTAAAACTATTTAAAACTAATTAAAATGCTAAAAAATACTTTTTAAGCTAAGAAAATTATGGAAAAATACTTTTTATTACTTTTATATTTATCTTAACCTAAGAAAATTGAAAAATTATTTTTTTGAACTTTTTATAATTTATTTGTATTAAAAGCTATTTAAAAATGCTTAAAAACTGTTTTTAATTAAGAAAAATAGCAAACAGTTATGAAAAATTATGAAAATTTCAGGAAAAGTCTATTTTAATATGTAGAATCTAGGAAAAATAGAAAAACATGGGCTTGTGTGGAGAAATATACAACTGCAGTAGCAACTGCTTATTAAGAAGTACTTGAAATAAGCTAGAAGGACACAACAAGCACCAAACTGATATACAAGCTAAAATAAGCTATAAGAACTCTAATTCAACTAAAAACAACAAACCAAAACCTCTGGATTGCAAGTTAACACAGATTTGAGGTTTTGACTTAATGAACAAAACAGAATTTGGTAAGCTACTTTGAGCTTAAACACAGACTACAAAATAAGCTAATACTGAAAAGCAAAGATTGGAACTTGTATTAGACCTGGTTGAGACCAATTATACCAAAACTCAGACCATGACAAGCTCTTATGAGCTTGTGAGAAGCTATTTCAAAACCTGACAAAACACTGAGTAAAACTCAGTATATACTGATTGAGTTTGGACAAAATGATAAGCACATGCAGGCTTATCAAATAAGCTGCAATTGGAAATTTTAAACTTGTAACTTGAAGATGACCAGGTTAACTGTCTTAAAACCAAAAATCATACCCTGATAAGCTCTGAGGAGCTTAGGACAAGCTCAGCAATAAGCTGAGACAAAACTCAGTATACACTGATTTGGAGCAGGGCACATAAGCCCTACTTTATGAGCTTATTTGAGTGCTTTAAAAAATTAACAAAAATCTGAAAAAATGCTTATAAGAAACTAGACCAAGAAAATATATAAAACCCAAAGTTTGACTTGTTTTGACCCAAAGATGAGTCTGTGATAAATCTACCCAGTTGGGCTCAAAACCATTTTTCCAAGTTTTTGACTTTTAAAGCAGATTTTAAACTTTGACTTTTATGAGATTTAAATCAATCTAGCTTACTAATTATGATGTAATAAGCTATGTTGAGATGAGATTAAGCTAGGTTATCAGATTCTAAGCTAGTATGGTGATTATGATAAGCTAAATCCAACAGTTAACAAGCTAGGTAAGGATTAAGGTACTTTTGACTTTTTATAGAACTAGGACAGGTTTTTCTGGTTTCTTTGAGTTCTTAAGACTAAGTTTGACTCAGACTAACCAAAACCAAAGGACTGCACAAATTTAATACAGTAGATCAAGTAAAACCAAACACCCCTTTTAATGACTGTCTTGATGTTTTTCAAAGGATTTCTCTGATTCAATCCATACAAATGATAACAGACCTTATAATATTGATTACTAGGACTAATGAAACATTATCAACAACATGAAACTCAAGATTAATAAGTAAGCTATTATGACTGTTTAAATAGAGATTTTAACAATTACCAGTTTTAAAGAACAAGCAAACTATATTAAACTTTAATCTCACTAATCAAACACCAATAAGCATAAAAGCAAAGATAAAAAGTAGAAATAAGCACTTGAACAGTGAAAAGCTAGAATTTAGCAAATGGCTTACAAATTGGTTTTCAAGGAAATACTGAGAACCAAGACATAAAAACACATCCTAAAGCTTCCCAAGAAGCACTAATCCCAAGACCATCCACTATATATCCTGCTCCAGCCTTCTTGAACCTTGCACCATGGATTTTTTATTTTCACTGATTTATTTGGTATTTTTATGAATTTTTGTGTTTTGGATACTAAACTGATTTTAAGGTATCTAAAAGCTTGCATAAGCTTTATATGGAGCTTATGTGACTTACTCAGTCCAAACTAACAACTTCTAACAACATTTCAACATATTGAGATTTTTGAATAATGAGAAAACTGCATAACTTGAGATAAGACTTGAAACTGGAAATTGTTGCTTACAAAAGTTTTATTTCACCTTGAAAACATAAAATACAAAGCTTGAAGCTTAAACAAACACTGGAATTTGAAAGTTAGACTAAGACAACATTAAAAATTAAAATTACACTAGATTTATTACAATACTGCTTCTTTCTCTGTATTTATTGACCTCAAATATCTCTTGTCGACCTCTGAGCTAATCCCATCACATATTGACCATTGATTTGAGCCAGATCATTGGAATTGCCATATGTCGAATTTGGCGCCAATTTTTCAAAGAGTTGGTTTTCTGCTTTAATGGGGCTTGGTTGATAGTGGAGGTGGAAGAGGGAGGTAATCAAGTGGATATGGTGAGGTGGAAAGGTGAAAACCAGTGGTAAAAACCACTGGTTTTGGTGTATACAGGGGTGAGGGAGGAGGTGAACAGTGGAGGCGGTTTCTCTGTTTTTAAATTCTGGGCCGGGTCAAGTTACTGGATTGGATTTGGGCTTAGTTATTATACAGGGTCCGTTTGGTTTGTTAGCTTAAATAACCACAAGGACTAAAAATGCAATTTAGCCAAAGTTGAAGGGTTTATCTTGAACATTTTCCAAAGCTCTCACAAGGGTCAAACCTGCCAAGTAAGAATAGTACAAGGACCTTTGTTGATAATTTCCATTTTTATAAATCCAGGGACCAAAACTGTTAAGTTTGAAACTTGAGGGACCAAATATGTAAATTCTCAAAAGTTTTCTCATAAGGACCATTTATGTCAAATATGAATAGTACAAGGTTTATTTTGATCAATTTCTAATTTTTAAATTAACCAAGGACTATTTTTGACATTTTTCCAAAGTTGAAGGACTAAAGTTGTCAATTTGTGATTTTTAAACTTTAAAGGGTTTGTTTTGACAACTTTTGAATCTTATGGACCTAAAATGATATTTTACAAGTTTTTGAATTACCAGGGACTGATTTTGACAACTTTTGTAACTTGGGGGACTAAAACTGCCAATTATGCAAACTTGATATGTTTTTCACCAGATTTTGATGTTTTTGCATTTAAAACATATAAAACACTTGTTTGTGATATTTTTATCATTTTGATGTGTTTCTGAGTGTTTTCAGATGTTTTTGGCATTCTAACAGTATAAAAATGATGAGTATTTAGACACTCATCAATCCCCCATACTAAGATATTGCTAGTCCCTAGCAATGATTTGAGAAAATTTAATGGATTTTAATCTCTTTACCAAAAGCCATTACTTCTGGAGTAGCCAAATGTTTCAGTTCAAGTAAGAACCATGGTACACCGATAACCATATGATTTTGAGCAAATCATAAGCTGTGAACGGATTTGATTTGTCTTTACCAGAAGCCGTTTGCTCTGGACTAGCCAACTCTTAGATAAATTATCAATATTATCTTTGGTGAGTCGATTACCAATTATGGATTTTCCACTGCCTTTACCACAAGCCATAAACTTGCGGGCTAGCCAACTTTTCACTAGTTTAAAGATATGGTGAGTTGAACACCATACAATTTTGGGCAAATTGCAAGCCATAAACGGATTTGAGATATCTTTACCAAGAGCCGTTTGCTCCTGGATTAGCCAATCCTTATGTGGGTTAGACATGGTGGACTGATTACCATTTGCTGAGTAAGTGAAAAACACTTACTCCAAAAAAAATTTGGCCAAAAACGGGGGAATTGGGTGGAATAATTACATGATGAAATTCGTGAGAATTCCCCCCCCCCCCCCCCACACTAAAAATTGAATATTGCCCTCAATATTCAAAGTACCGGCGGTTATGCCGAAATATAGAACATAAAAGGGAAATACTACGGCCATTATTTTGTTTTTGATATGTACACATTTTTTTATTTTTTTTTATTTTTTTTTTTTGAGAAAATGATTGATATATACAACAGCGTGGGAAAAACTCCCCCACACTAGGGTGATAGAAAGGGGATAAGAAGACAGAAATATGGATGAAAATCCATATGATGTATGCTACTATTTTTGATTCCCGAGTCACTAGCTTGACTCGATCCCCGCATTCATTGGTTCATGGGGAATGTTTGTAGATCCGGGACAACCACAGGGGGAATGTCCTCTCCAAAGTAATGCTTTAATCGATGACCATTTACTTTAAAATTAGAACCATCAGGCTGAGATAACTCAATGGTGCCATAAGGATAAACCTTAGCAATAGTAAATGGACCAGACCAGCGGGATTTAAGCTTTCCCGAGAAAATCTTCAATCTAGAGTTGAAAAGAAGGACTCGATCACCAACGTTGAAAACGCGGTTCTTGATTTCAGAGTCATGAATCTTCTTTGTCTTTTGTTTGTAAATTAAAGAGTTCTCGTATGCTTGATCACGGAGTTCATTTAGTTCATTCATTTGAACTTTTCTATGATCACCGGCTGTCTGTATATCGAAGTTTGCATGCTTTAAGGCCCAGTAAGCCTTGTGCTCTAACTCAATCGGAAGATGACATGCCTTTCCGTACACTAGCTTGTATGGAGTACACCCAATTGGTGTTTTGTAAGCTGTACGAAAAGCCCAGAGTGCGTCATCCAGTTTATCCGACCAGGATGCACGATTTTCACCTACTGTCCTTTCAAGTATTCTTTTAATACCACGGTTTGAAACTTCCACCTGCCCACTTGTTTGGGGGTGGTATGCAGTAGATAGACGGTGGGTAACACCATACTTTTGCATGACACGATCAAATTGGTCATTACAAAAATGTGTACCACGATCACTGATTATTGCACGAGGAGTTCCAAACCTGGCAAAGAGAGCTTTCAAAAATTTCACAACTACTCGGGCATCATTTGTAGGTAAAGCTTTTGCTTCAACCCATTTCGACAAATAGTCAACAGCTACGAGTATGTACTTGTTACCACGAGAAGATGGAAATGGCCCCATAAAATCTATGCCCCAGATGTCAAAGATTTCACAAACTTGAATTGCATTTTGTGGCATTTCATTTCGTTGTGAAATATTTCCATAACGTTGACATGAATCACATGTTTTGACGAAATCGTGGGCATCTTTATAGATTGTGGGCCAATAAAACCCGGAATCAAACACCTTTTTGGCGGTGTAGTTTGGACTATGATGGCCCCCGGTGGGTCCAGCATGACAAGCTTTGAGAATGTCAAGAGCTTCTTGTCCATAAACACACCGTCGGATGACTTGATCCGCACAGATTTTAAATAAGAAAGGATCGTCCCAGAAATAATGTTTAACATCTTTGAAGAATTTGTTCTTCTGCTGGGTTGATATCCCTTTCACGATGAAGTTACCCGCATGGTAATTTGCAAAGTCAGCAAACCATGGGGTAGAAGAGTTTCCACGAAAAGAAACCGCATTGAGTGTCTCGAGAGGAAATGTTTCATTTATATCCTTTTTCTCGAAAACATCTTGGTGAGGATTTTCTAATCTGGACAAATGATCAGCAGCCAGGTTCTCAGCTCCTTTTTTATCACGTATGATAATATCAAATTCTTGGAGGAGGAGAACCCAACGGAGTAATCTCGGCTTTGCATCTTGTTTTGCAAAGAGGTATTTAAGAGCCGAGTGATCCGTATACACTACACATTTGGTTAAGATTAAGTACGGCCGAAACTTCTCAAATGCATACACCACGGCTAATAGCTCTTTTTCTGTGGTGGTGTAATGAGTTTGAGCTTCGGTCATAGTCTTACTTGCGTAGTGAATAGGCTGAAAATGCTTGTTTCTTCGTTGCCCTAAGACTGCACCGATAGCAAAATCACTTGCATCACACATAAGCTCAAAAGGCAAGTCCCAGTCGGGAGCAACGAGAATGGGTGCTTCAGTAAGCTTTTTCTTCAATGTTTCAAAAGCTATGATGCACTCGGGTGAGAAGATAAAAGGAGCATCCTTTTCAAGAAGATGGGTCATTGGCCGGGTGATTTTGGAAAAATATTGTATGAATCTACGATAGAAACCAGCATGACCTAAAAAACTCCTAATACCTTTAACGGTAGTAGGATGAGGTAGTTTAGCAATAACATCGACTTTTGCTCTATCTACCTCAATCCCGTTCTTTGAAATTTTATGGCCAAGGACTATGCCTTCTTTGACCATAAAGTGGCTTTTCTCCCAGTTTAGACAAAGATTGGTGTCTTCACACCGTTTGAGCATTTTATCTAAGTGGGAGAGACATGTTTGAAACGAATCCCCAATGACCGAGAAGTCATCCATAAACACCTCCATTGTTTCCCCGATCATGTCGTGGAAAATGGCCATCATACATCGTTGGAACGTGCCAGGAGCATTACATAAGCCAAAAGGCATACGTCTATAGGCAAAAGTTCCGTATGGGCAGGTGAATGTGGTTTTATCTTGATCCTTTGGATCAATGGGGATCTGAAAGTACCCTGAGAAACCATCAAGGAAACAATAGTACTCATTCCCTGCTAATCTCTCAAGCATTTGGTCCATAAAGGGTAGAGGAAAATGGTCTTTACGAGTGGCGTCATTCAACTTACGATAGTCAATGCAAACACGCCATCCCGTAACCAATCGAGTTGGAATTAACTCATTATCTTCATTTGTGACAACAGTTATGCCACCCTTCTTAGGAACACAATGAATTGGGCTAACCCAAGGACTATCTGAGATCGGGTAAATCAATCCTGCATCAAGAAGTTTGATAACCTCTTGTTTGATAACATCATGGATTTTTGGATTTACTCTTCTCTGATGTTGAACTGCTGGCTTAAAGTCATCCTCCATCAAGATTTTGTGAGTACAAAATTCAGGGTTGATACCCTTAATGTCGGAGAGTTTCCAAGCAATTGCTTGCTTGTGTGACTTCAAAATTTTTATGAGAGCAGCTTTTTCATCTTTACTCAAATCTCTAGCAATAATGACCGGTAATTTATCATCACCTTCAAGAAATGCATACTCGAGATGAGGTGGTAAGTCCTTAAGCTCAACCTCAGGAAATTCTTCAGTTTTCTCAACTGACTTGACTTCCTTGTTATGAAGTTTGATGGAAGGGAGAGGAGGAGAAATGTCATGATTTAACAACTTCTCAAGAAGAATATCTCCCTCCAGATTAATCTCATTTTGATTAATCTCATCAGGAATTGAATCACTTGAGTGAGGGGTGGATGATGGATCATCGTTAAGCAACTTCTCAATGAGAAGTATGTCTCCCTCAATGTCAATTGGAGCGTGATCAATTTCCCACGGAACAGAATCACTGGATAAGTAAGCTTCAATCTCTTCTAAGATGAAGTCACTTTCCTCAAATGGGGTGAGAGAAGGAGTAGAATTGGCAATAATGGGTTGAGATAAATGAGTGAGATTATCACTCGAAGAATTATGATCATAACCAAGAACTTCTTGAGAGTACTCTTCAGAAGCAACATCAATGATATCTATTCGGTTAACCGATTCAGAATCATAATTTGCAGAGTACCTCGAAGTCTGATCAAGGTTAAAAGTGACAGCTTCATTACCAACACGCAATGTGATTTCTTGCTCAAATACATCTATGAGAGCATGGCCCGTTCTCAGGAATCCTCGACCAACAATGAGAGGAACCCGATGATCGGCATCAAAATCAACAACCATGAAGTCAGCTGGAAAATGGAACTTTCCTACTTTCACAAATACGTCCTCGGCAATGCCAAGAGGAAGGGATATTGTACGATCTGCAAGCTCGAGAGTCATGCATGTAGGAGTGAGTTCTGGAAGAGAAAGTTTCTTCCATACTGAATAAGGCATTAGATTGATGCTTGCACCAAGATCTGCTAGGGCAAAGCATTCAACCATTCCTGGAAATACACAAGGTAAGAGAAATTTTCCAGGATCTCCAAGCTTTTCTGGAAGCTTTTTCAGAATAACTGCAGAGCAGTTCTCGTTAAGAGGAGTTTTAGCCATTTCAAACAGCTTTTCCTTGTTGCTTAACATGTGTTTGAGAGTTGATGCAAACTTGGGCATCAGCATGATAGCATCCGCAAAGCTTATGTCAAAATGTAACTCTTGGAAAATTTGGAAAAATTTATCCATTTGATGACTAGCTTTTTCACGGAGCTTTTGCTCATTCAAACGTGATGGGTAAGGAATAGAAGATTTGGATTTGGTATTTTCAACGGGAGCTACAGGTGGTTCAAAAACAACTCCTGGATTAGACTTGGGTTTCTGGACAACTTGAGGATGGACATCATTGGTTCTTCCGTTATTAACAGGAAGTTCCTTGATAACTTGACTCATTTCTCCTAGTGGAGGAGGCATTGGAGTCGTAGGTCCATTGTGTGTCTTAGGTTCACTTTCCACTACCTTAGGGAGAGAAGAAGAGGTAGTAGGAATAGCGGGTCCATTGTATGAAACACCACTTCTGGTCGTGATCGCCTTAGCATCGCCCCTCGGGTTAGCGATCGTGTTGCTCGGAAGTTTTCCTGAGCCCGAGGGTTGATCATTTAAAGACTTTTTGAGATCAGCTATCTGACTGACCAACAACCTGTTCATTTCATCTTGGGATTTCATGAACTGCTTCAGTAACTCATCAGATGATGGTACTGGAGGATGTGGAGGGAAATTCTGAGGTCGGATGTTTTGATTAGGACCTTGTTGTTGAAAATTCCCTTGATTAGGATTCACATTCCCATGAAATTGATTCCCACGATTGAAATTGTTTTGATGAAGGTTCCCTTGTTGTTGGAAACCTTGATTGGGTCCAGGATAGAAATTACCTTGGTTTTGATAACCTTGGTTCATTCTCGGTTGATTCTGATTCCGGTTAAGATTCTGATTAAAACCGGGTGGTGCCTGATAAGTGTTAGCACGGTAGTTTGGTTCATTCTGAGGACGGTATTGATTACCTCCTTGATTTGAAGTACCGGCTATAGCATTTGCTTCAAACGGACTACCATCAGTGGCAGTACAGTTGTAGTATGCATGAGGACCACCACAAGTAACACAAACTTCAACTTTCTTCACTTCACCATGTGATGGTGTTTGAGTGAATGTGACTTTCTTTTGGTTAGCAAGAACCAAAGCCTGAACAATGTCTGTGAGTTTATCAATCTTAGCATCGGTGCTAGATGTACTCACAGGAGAGGAAGTAGAAGGTCCAGCATTAGACTGATTTTGATATGTCTTAGTGCGGAAAGAACGGACCTGGGACTTATTTTCAATGATTTGTAAGGCTTCTTTTGTGGTTTTGCTAAGGAAATTACCTCCAGCGGAGGCATTCAAAGAGTCTTGGTCAGCTTGTCTCAGACCATTATAGAAAGTATCCATTTGCATTAATTCGGTAAAACCATGATGTGGACACTTGCGGAGCAATTCTTTGTAACGATCCCATGCCTCCCCGAATGATTCATCAAATCTCTGAGAAAATTTCATTATCTCATTCTTAAGACTTGTGGTTCGGGATGGAGGATAGAATTCGTTAACAAACTTGGTAACTAGATCCTCCCATGTCTCAATGGAACGAGGGGGTTGTTTCTCAAGCCAATTCCGGGCTTGTCCCTCTAGAGAAAATGGGAACAGAAGAAGCTTGATAGCTTCGTGTGGGACATTCTTGTACTTGATGGTAGATGCAATCTTGTTAAACCATCGAATATGTGCATGAGGATCATCCCGCTCAAAACCATAGAATTGGCTTTGGGTTACTAGATTAAGCAACCCGGTTTTGAGTTCGAAGGTATCAGCCACAATGGCTGGGACAACAATGGCATCTCCGTAACCCTCGATGGGTGCTTGGAGAAGCTCATTCATAGGTTTGTCTTCTGCCATTTCGACAGGTGGTGGTGGTGGTAGACGTTCCTCAGTCACGGCTGAAGGAGCTGAACGTCCTCTACGTCTGCGAGGAATCTTTCCAAGTTCTGAAAGTGGACTTGTAGAACTGGAAGAACGAGTGCGCATGCACTAAGTATAAAAATCAATTTTTCAAAACAAATGAGGCAAAACACAAGTGAACTTAACCAATAATCACAAATGAACTGGCTTCTTTGAAAAAGGTACACCAAATCACAAGTGACACAAAGGCAAGTTTTATATCTGATGTTCGGGAACTTATTATGGTCGCACCCCCAGTTAGGTAGTGCACTGCCTTGATTTGCGGTGGTTGATTTTTATGTATAATTAAGTACCACTGAAAAGACGTAGGTAAGATTTGTGCTGATGGGTTTAAAAAATTTTGACAATATTTTTGGTATCGTCTCGCTTAACCAAATCGTATTTCTTTAAGAATCACCTTAAAAGAAACACAAGCTAGAAAACGTTACGATTGTTTTGTTGTTTTATATTGTTTTTGGGTTTTTAACACTTTAGGAAAAGTGTTAATGAACTTTTTGATTTATATTAACTTTACAGAAAACTTTTTACAAACTGTGGTATATGTGCAAGTACGGGTCTGAAAATGCTAAAAACACGCTTACAGCCTCCCCGGCAGCGGCGCCAAAATTTGATCTGTGCTAAACAGTCAAGTCTAATCACACAAGCTAACCACTTGTGAATGGCTAACCGTAACAGACTTAAAACTGCCTAAAACACAAATACAATTAAGATCAGAGGAATATAGGGAATTCCTGGGTCGTTAAGTCCCACGGAGGATGAATTGGTGTACTAAACACTTGATCAGATGATAGAATGATCACTAAGGATAGTGATCAGTAAGGTTTTCGATGGATAATTACCTAAAGAAAAGATTAACAAATTAAAGCGACTTAAATGCAAATTAAAAGAAATAAAAGATAAAAGATATTAAATAAACGCTATCACTATTTTTAAAGTGATGAACGTTTAAAACCTAAAACGTACGTTTAAATAAAATTACGTAAACGTACAAAATAAAACGTGAGTTTTAAAGAAATAAAAGACCTATAAATATGAAAATGATATTTTTACAATCCTAATAGTAAAAGAAAATTATTAGAAAAAGAAAATTATTTTTACAACTATTTATTTAATTTTTATTAATTAAAAACTATTTATTAAGTATTTAAAATGCACTAAAATACAAGAAAATACAAGATTAACCTAGAAAAATGAAATTATAACTTAGAAAAGTCTAAAATATGATAAAACTTATTTTAAAACTTAAAATATATTTTTAAGACTTATTATATATTTATTATTAATTTAAAACTATTTAAAACTAATTAAAATGCTAAAAAATACTTTTTAAGCTAAGAAAATTATGGAAAAATACTTTTTATTACTTTTATATTTATCTTAACCTAAGAAAATTGAAAAATTATTTTTTTGAACTTTTTATAATTTATTTGTATTAAAAGCTATTTAAAAATGCTTAAAAACTGTTTTTAATTAAGAAAAATAGCAAACAGTTATGAAAAATTATGAAAATTTCAGGAAAAGTCTATTTTAATATGTAGAATCTAGGAAAAATAGAAAAACATGGGCTTGTGTGGAGAAATATACAACTGCAGTAGCAACTGCTTATTAAGAAGTACTTGAAATAAGCTAGAAGGACACAACAAGCACCAAACTGATATACAAGCTAAAATAAGCTATAAGAACTCTAATTCAACTAAAAACAACAAACCAAAACCTCTGGATTGCAAGTTAACACAGATTTGAGGTTTTGACTTAATGAACAAAACAGAATTTGGTAAGCTACTTTGAGCTTAAACACAGACTACAAAATAAGCTAATACTGAAAAGCAAAGATTGGAACTTGTATTAGACCTGGTTGAGACCAATTATACCAAAACTCAGACCATGACAAGCTCTTATGAGCTTGTGAGAAGCTATTTCAAAACCTGACAAAACACTGAGTAAAACTCAGTATATACTGATTGAGTTTGGACAAAATGATAAGCACATGCAGGCTTATCAAATAAGCTGCAATTGGAAATTTTAAACTTGTAACTTGAAGATGACCAGGTTAACTGTCTTAAAACCAAAAATCATACCCTGATAAGCTCTGAGGAGCTTAGGACAAGCTCAGCAATAAGCTGAGACAAAACTCAGTATACACTGATTTGGAGCAGGGCACATAAGCCCTACTTTATGAGCTTATTTGAGTGCTTTAAAAAATTAAAAAAAATCTGAAAAAATGCTTATAAGAAACTAGACCAAGAAAATATATAAAACCCAAAGTTTGACTTGTTTTGACCCAAAGATGAGTCTGTGATAAATCTACCCAGTTGGGCTCAAAACCATTTTTCCAAGTTTTTGACTTTTAAAGCAGATTTTAAACTTTGACTTTTATGAGATTTAAATCAATCTAGCTTACTAATTATGATGTAATAAGCTATGTTGAGATGAGATTAAGCTAGGTTATCAGATTCTAAGCTAGTATGGTGATTATGATAAGCTAAATCCAACAGTTAACAAGCTAGGTAAGGATTAAGGTACTTTTGACTTTTTATAGAACTAGGACAGGTTTTTCTGGTTTCTTTGAGTTCTTAAGACTAAGTTTGACTCAGACTAACCAAAACCAAAGGACTGCACAAATTTAATACAGTAGATCAAGTAAAACCAAACACCCCTTTTAATGACTGTCTTGATGTTTTTCAAAGGATTTCTCTGATTCAATCCATACAAATGATAACAGACCTTATAATATTGATTACTAGGACTAATGAAACATTAAACAACATTATCAACAACATGAAACTCAAGATTAATAAGTAAGCTATTATGACTGTTTAAATAGAGATTTTAACAATTACCAGTTTTAAAGAACAAGCAAACTATATTAAACTTTAATCTCACTAATCAAACACCAATAAGCATAAAAGCAAAGATAAAAAGTAGAAATAAGCACTTGAACAGTGAAAAGCTAGAATTTAGCAAATGGCTTACAAATTGGTTTTCAAGGAAATACTGAGAACCAAGACATAAAAACACATCCTAAAGCTTCCCAAGAAGCACTAATCCCAAGACCATCCACTATATATCCTGCTCCAGCCTTCTTGAACCTTGCACCATGGATTTTTTATTTTCACTGATTTATTTGGTATTTTTATGAATTTTTGTGTTTTGGATACTAAACTGATTTTAAGGTATCTAAAAGCTTGTATAAGCTTTATATGGAGCTTATGTGACTTACTCAGTCCAAACTAACAACTTCTAACAACATTTCAACATATTGAGATTTTTGAATAATGAGAAAACTGCATAACTTGAGATAAGACTTGAAACTGGAAATTGTTGCTTACAAAAGTTTTATTTCACCTTGAAAACATAAAATACAAAGCTTGAAGCTTAAACAAACACTGGAATTTGAAAGTTAGACTAAGACAACATTAAAAATTAAAATTACACTAGATTTATTACAATACTGCTTCTTTCTCTGTATTTATTGACCTCAAATATCTCTTGTCGACCTCTGAGCTAATCCCATCACATATTGACCATTGATTTGAGCCAGATCATTGGAATTGCCATATGTCGAATTTGGCGCCAATTTTTCAAAGAGTTGGTTTTCTGCTTTAATGGGGCTTGGTTGATAGTGGAGGTGGAAGAGGGAGGTAATCAAGTGGATATGGTGAGGTGGAAAGGTGAAAACCAGTGGTAAAAACCACTGGTTTTGGTGTATACAGGGGTGAGGGAGGAGGTGAACAGTGGAGGCGGTTTCTCTGTTTTTAAATTCTGGGCCGGGTCAAGTTACTGGATTGGATTTGGGCTTAGTTATTATACAGGGTCCGTTTGGTTTGTTAGCTTAAATAACCACAAGGACTAAAAATGCAATTTAGCCAAAGTTGAAGGGTTTATCTTGAACATTTTCCAAAGCTCTCACAAGGGTCAAACCTGCCAAGTAAGAATAGTACAAGGACCTTTGTTGATAATTTCCATTTTTATAAATCCAGGGACCAAAACTGTTAAGTTTAAAACTTGAGGGACCAAATATGTAAATTCTCAAAAGTTTTCTCATAAGGACCATTTATGTCAAATATGAATAGTACAAGGTTTATTTTGATCAATTTCCAATTTTTAAATTAACCAAGGACTATTTTTGACATTTTTCCAAAGTTGAAGGACTAAAGTTGTCAATTTGTGATTTTTAAACTTTAAAGGGTTTGTTTTGACAACTTTTGAATCTTATGGACCTAAAATGATATTTTACAAGTTTTTGAATTACCAGGGACTGATTTTGACAACTTTTGTAACTTGGGGGACTAAAACTGCCAATTATGCAAACTTGATATGTTTTTCACCAGATTTTGATGTTTTTGCATTTAAAACATATAAAACACTTGTTTGTGATATTTTTATCATTTTGATGTGTTTCTGAGTGTTTTCAGATGTTTTTGGCATTCTAACAGTATAAAAATGATGAGTATTTAGACACTCATCAGTATTAATGACTTTTCTTTTCTGTTTGTGGTTTGTCCAAAATTGCATCTAACATTCCTGTTAGTTTCAAGTTGCATTGGCAGTTCTTAACTTTGCAAAAAATACGCCTAAGTCCTTATGACTAACAGCCGTTAACTAATTCCGTTAAATAGCCTCATGTGAGGAATGTCATTTCAAGTTCTTACCAGAAAAATCAAAAACCCACAATTCATATTTATCTTATTTCTTATTTTCCCAAAAAAATCACATACACAAAGATAAACCCAAATTTATGTTTATTAACAAGAAAAAAAAATCATGTAACCTTCTTCAACCTTAACCATAACTCAAAAGAACAACTATTTTTCATATACCACCCAAGAGATGGCGGTGGGTGCAACGATGACGGCGTAAAACCTCAAAGAGAAGACCATCTCTGATCTCTTACTCATTATCAGTCTCATTCAGGCACGCCACCACTGGTCACACCATAATCTACGAAAGCTACCACGATTGTAACCCACATTGTCGGCACACTAAGCCCACACAACCTGCGCCATATCCAACGGATACATCTGCGTCACCATATGTATACATGCTACATCTGCCAATAACTCACCACCACAACCACCTGGTTAAACCCAAATATGTGAATCACAAATCAAATGAAGTACATGATTATCGAAACCCAAATTACTTTAAAGCAAACAACGTGAAGTTTGATGTTGAGTTGGGATAGACACAACGTGGAAGCAGGGTCGGAGCCAGGATATTTTCTTAGAGGGGGCAAAAAAAAATTTTTTTCCGACGGACCGAAAAAGGATAAGAACCTGTGCAAGAGTGCGCTAATTTTTTTTTCTCAACCGATAACTGCTGAATACGTCAAGTTAAACCAAATAATATATTCACCCAATAATATATGGCTGCAGTTATATTTGTATATAAAAATTTAACATTATAACAAAATGTAAATAAAAATAGAAAAAGAAAAATGAGTTAGTGTTAGAATTTGGGGTAATAATCTATGGCAAACATATCATTCTATCAGTTCCTAATGGCTTTCAAGTTATGATCATTGCAGAGATTTTACAGGGGTTATTCATGGACAAAGAATAAAAGGTTTAAAGTTCTAAGAAGCTGGTTTCTGCTGAAGCATTATTCATTTCTGCTAATGGGTCATTTATAGCCGTTAGAGGGGTCTTAGTGTAACTTAATCTCCTATTTAATAAGTCCCTTAATCTAGGGTTAGAGACACTTGAGTGTGCAGTCTTTTGCATCACTCTCTTCTTTTCTTTCTGATCATTTCACTGATCTTGTCTTGTCTTTACATCTACATGATTATTGTCTCATTGATATTAATCTAATCTTGTAACATTTTGGATACTATTGTAAACATAATCTAAGCTGACTATTGCAGCTTAGATCTGAATAAAGATTATATTGTTCATCATTGTGTTGCCTATACTTTCGTACATGGTATCAGAGCATCAGGCTCATTGATTCTCTTTGGCAACAAAGGTGTGGTTTGGGGCTATTGCTATTGGCGTAATCACTGGTTATCTTCTGTTTATAATTTACCCTAGACTAAGTGAATCTAGGGAGATTGTGATTTGTTCTTCCGCTGCATATTTCTCTGTAAGTCTAAGTCTTATCCTCTCTTTAAACATACAGTACTTAAGTCTTTGTGGGTGCAAACGGGGTAGACTAACATCTTGATATGCCACCTTGAGTGGTACGAATACCTGCTCTGGTTTACCCTAGTCCACAAGCTTGGTGCTTGTTGTTTCTTATTGCAAAGTCTTATTTACTTGTCTATTTACTCTTATTATTATATCTGTCTGTGATTCTTTGTCTGTCTTATTATTTCTGTCTTATTGTTTGTATTATGGCTATTGGTGATGATAATGTTGGTGGTGGTGGTTCCACTGAGAAAAGCTTATCCTTTGGTGATGCCTTGTATTTACACCCCAATAACACCAATGGTACTCCCATTATTTCTATTAAACTCACTGGAACTGAAAATTATAAAATATGGAATATGGCCATGATGTTTGCCTTAAGGAACCATAACAAGTTGGGGTTTATTGATGGTACTTGCATAAGAAATGATTCAAACCCCAGTCTTGCTAATCAATGGGACACTTGTAACTCTGTTGTGGTCACTTGGATCCTCAACTCTCTCAGCCCTGAATTATTTGATGGTGCTATTTATTCTAAAACTGCTTATGAAATGTGAAATGATCTTAAAGATACCTATGATAAAGTTGATGGTTCAGCTATTTTTAATTTGCACAAAAACATAAATTCTCTTAGTCAAAGTGGGTCCTCTCTTGCTGATTACTATAACAATCTTAACTCTTTATGGAAACAATTTGATTGTATGATTAGCTTGCCTCCCTGCACTTGTGAGGCTGCAAAACATTTTGAAAAACACAATCAGCTAATCAAGTTAATGCAATTTCTTATGGGTCTTGATGACTCCTATGTTCCCATCAGAAGCAATATTTTAACCAGAGATCCTTTACCCAATGTCAAAACTGCTTTCTCTATTGTCTCTGGAGAAGAATCTCACAGAAACGTCTCATCTGGGAATAGCTCTGCTAAACCAAATGCTACAGCCTTTGCTGCAAAAACTTTTGATGGTGGAAAATTTTTTGATAACAAAAGAGGTTTTAATAACAAAGTTTCTGGTTTTAATAATGGTAACAGCTCTAATAGCAGAGGACCAAACATGAACCTCAAATGTACTAATTGCAAAAAACCTGGTCATACTGTTGATAGATGATATGACCTTGTTGGGTATCCTGCTGGATATGTTAAAAGAAATTTTAATGGTAAACCGTTCAGCAGTAACAATGTTTCTGCTGAAACCAATTGTGTCACTGATAATAGTGCTAGAAACTCTCCTGTCTCCTTGTCTAATGAACAGCTCTCGAGACTTATGAGTCTCCTCAATGACAACAATGTGTCATCTGCTAATGCCAACTTGGCAGGTAAAAATTTTTCAGGAACCTTCTTTAATGGCAGTGTCAAGTTTAATGTAAACTTCAACAAGTTTTTTAACAACAACACTAAATCCTTATCAGGAAACATCAGTCTGGGTTGGATTGTTGATTCTGGTGCAAATCAGCACATGACTGTGTCTGAAATTTTTTTAATCAATGTTGTTAACATTTCAAATCTTGGCTTAACTGTTGGACATCCCAATGGTACTCAGGCCTTAATTACTAAAATTGGTGATTTAAAGGTCAATAATGACCTAACTCTTTTTGATGTTCTTGTTGTTCCTGAATACAATGTTAGTTTACTATCTGTTCATAAGATTGCTAGAGACAATAAGATGTTTGTTGGGTTCAATGAATCTAATTGCTATATACAGGATTTACATCAAAAAAGGATTGTGGGGATTGGTAAACAATACAATGGATTATATATATTTGATATAGATTCTACATGTAAGATTACTTCTAACAACTGCACATCTGTTTGTCATGTCTCTAGAAATCTCTGGCATCAATGACTTGGTCATCCCTCTGACCAAGTCCTACACATACTTAAACCTACTCTTAAATTTGATAGTTCATCTAAAACTGATCATCTCTGTGATACTTGTAATAAAGCTAAACAAACCAGAGAACCATTTCCTTTAAGTGAACATAAATCCACTAAAATTGGTCAACTTGTTCACCTTGATGTTTGGGGACCATATAAAATCACTAGCAGAGATGGTTATAAATATTTTTAACCATAGTTGATGACTATTCCAGGGCAGTGTGGGTTTATATGCTTAAGGGGAAGGATGATGTTTATGTTTCCATAGTTAACTTTACTCATATGCTATCAAATCAATTTGAACACAATGTCAAAGCTTTTAGAAGTGATAATGGGACAGAATTTGTCAATAATAAACTTCAACAATTCTTTCATGAAAAAGGAATTCTAAATCAAACCTCTTGTGTTTATACACCGACAACAAAATGGCATTGCAGAAAGGAAACATAGGCATCTCCTTAATGTTGCTAGATCCCTTATGTTTCAGGGGGAATTACCTCTATATCTTTGGCCTGAATGTGTTCTAACTGCTGCCTATGTCATAAACAGGTTGCCCTCTTCAGTTCTGTCTGGCAAGTCCCCCTTCTTCTTTGTGTATGGGCATGACCCTTCACTCTCTCTCCTTAGAGTCTTTGGCTGCTTATGCTATGCCACTATTCTCAACATCTCTGACAAATTTGGTAGTAGGTCTGAAAAAAGTGTTCTTATTGGTTACTCAAATGAAAAAAAAGGTTATAAACTCTTGAGCCTAGAAACAAAAAATATCTTTTATTCCAGAGATGTCAAATTTTATGAAACTGTGTTTCCATTCAAAATGAAAAATTCTGTGTCAAAACCTTTTGTTGAAACTTATGTGCCTAAAGATTTAAACCACAAAAATTTCTTTGACTCACAAACAAGTCCTAATGATGAAGGGAGAGTGACATCCTATGATGATAGCACAGTGGTAAGTCATCCTACTAGGATTGATGAACCAGTTGCAACATCTATAGATGATAATACACACCCTGAGGGCAACATATCACATGAATCACATCCTGCTGATGCATCTTCTGATTCTGCTGATACATCATCCGATTCTGCTGAACAAGAAAGAGGCTTGGCAGCCACTACTGCTAGAAGGTCAACTAGAGTTTCTAAGTTGCCCAGTAATCTAAATGACTTTATTGTTGAAGGAAAAGTCAAATATGGGGTTGAAAAAGTTGTTAATTACTCTAATCTTAACAAGGATAATTATTGCTTTGCTTCTAGTCTTAATAAAAGTATTGAACCTACATGTTATGAAGAAGCTATCCTTGATAGTAATTGGGTAGATGCTATGAATTCTGAAATTGAGGCCCTAAATGAAAACCATGCTTGGGATATAACTGATCTACCTCCTAATAGAACTCCCATTGGTTACAAATGGATTTTTAAAATCAAATATAAAGCCAATGGTGAAGTTGATAGATACAAGGCTAGATTAGTTGTTAAAGGCTACAACCAAAGGGAAGGAATAGACTATGATGAAACTTTTTCCCCTGTTGTGAAAATGTCTACTGTTAGATGTCTTATTGCCTTAGCTGTAAAAAAACAAATGGCCTCTTTTTCAACTTGATGTTAACAATGCTTTCTTGTATGGAGATCTTGATGAGGATATCTATATGACCATTCCCAAGGGGTTATGTAATGAGAACAATAAAAATAAAGTTTGTAAACTTGTCAAGTCCCTATATGGCCTAAAACAAGCTCCCAGAAAATGGAATGAAAAACTTGTCAGTGTTTTAAAAGAAAATAACTATGTTCAATCTGTTAATGATCACTCCCTGTTCACCAAAAAAGAGAATAACAAGTTTATTGCTCTGCTTGTTTATGTAGATGATATTGTTCTTACTGGAAACTGTATTGATGAGATAAATATTTTTAAAGAGTTTCTAAAATCCAAATTTCATATCAAAGACTTGGGAAATCTAAAATATTTCCTTGGCATTGAGGTTTTAAAAACTGGGAATGACATTTGTCTTTCTCAAAGAAAATACTGTCTTGAACTCCTCAAAGAATTTGGTCTTCTTGGGTGCAAACCTGTGTCCACTCCTATGGAACCCAACTCTGTGCTTCCATACATTCCCACTGCTGATGACCCCTTGCTTGTCAACATCACTGGTTATCAGAAGTTACTTGGGAAACTTATCTATCTCACCCATACAAGACCTGACATCTCATACTCAGTTCATTGTCTGGCATAATATATGCATTATCCCTTAAAATCTCATCTGGAATGTGCCTTCAATGTTCTGAGATATCTAAAAGGAGCTCCAGGAAAAGGTCTAAGGTACAATTTCAACAACTCTGAAAATCATCTTGAAGGATATAGTGATGCTGATTGGGCCAAATGCAAGAAAACCAGAAAATCTGTCACAGGTTATTGTGTTTTCTTCAATGATTGTTTGATCTCATGGAAAAGTAAAAAACAAAACACTCTTTCAAAATCTTCCACAGAAGCAGAGTATAGATCCATGTCTACTGCTGCCTGTGAAATCATTTGGATTCAAAAAATCCTAAAAGATCTAAAAGTTGATATCAATCTTCCTGTTAATCTTTTCTGTGACAACAAATCTGCTTTACAACTTGCTGTCAACCCTGTTTTTCATGAAAGATCAAAACACTTTGAAATTGATGTTCACTTCATCAGGGAGAAAATTGCAAGAGGTATTATAAGTGCTAAGAAGATTGGCTCTTCAAACCAAATTGCAGACATTCTCACTAAAAATCTCCCTGTTTACCAGCATAAATTTTTGTGTGAAAAATTGATATTGTTTGATATGTTTGCTCATCAGATCAAGGGGGAATGTTATAATTTGGGGTAATAATCTGTGGCAAACATATCATTCTATCAGTTCCTAATGGCTTTCAAGTTATGATCATTGCAGAGATTCTACAGGGGTTATTCATGGACAAAGAATAAAAGGTTTAAAGTTCCAAGAAGCTGGTTTCTGCTAAAGCATTATTCATTTCTGCTGATGGGTCATTTATAGCCGTTAGAGGGGTCATAGTGTAACTTAATCTCCTATTTAATAAGTCCCTTAATCTAGGGTTAGAGACACTTGAGTGTGCAGTCTTTTGCATCACTCTCTTCTTTTCTTTATGATCATTTCACTGATCTTGTCTTGTCTTTACATCTACATGATTATTGTCTCATTGACATTAATCTAATCTTGTAACATTTTGGATACTATTGTAAACATAATCTAAGCTGACTATTGCAGCTTAGATCTGAATAAAGATTATATTGTTCATCATTGTGTTGCCTATACTTTCGTACAGTTAGTTTCCATTTTCAATGTACACGTGACCAAACATTATTTCTCTTTCTTGGGTGACCACACAAAAAATAACACCACCACACCACCTTTCTCTTTCTCTGTCTCCTTCATGATTGCATTTTCTTTTTCCATGGTCACTCGACTGTGTTTTTATCCGGTAAGTTTTTTTTTTCATCTTTTTTTCCGATTCTATCAAGTAGAGAGACTTCATTTCATTTACTTATAAGGGGGCAAAATGACGAAAAACGCCAAAATCAAAAAAAAAAACACTACGCCGGAAAGTTTTTGGGGGGGCACGTGCCCACCGTGACCCCCCCCCCCCCCCCCCGTAGCTCCGCCTCTGCGTGGAAGTGCTTGACTTTACTGGTTTATTGGTGGTTCTTATTTTATTCGCTAAGATATAATAACGGGTTACTTTTTGGAGTATAAATGTAAAGAGTGTTGATATATATGCCTACAAAGGAGACCTAAAGTTATACCTACTCCATTCATTTCATGACAAGTGTAATAAATAATTATACCCTAATGAGTCATGAGGGATTTAACGGAACAATTAAGTTAAGAAAAGTTAAAACGAGGGATAATCAGTGTTACTCGTTTGCAAGTTAAGGATCATCCGTGCAACATAAAAATTTCAGGGTAGGCAAATGCAATGTCAGGGTAGGCAAAAGGATCATCCATGCAACATACAAGTTTCAGGGATAATCGGTGTTACTCGTTTCCAAGTTAAGGATCATCCGTGCAACATAAATGTAATTTACTCGTATTTAAATTTGGTATGTATGCATGATATGTAGTTTCTATATGTTGAATGTTCTGCTATATAAGTCCTCTCTGTTATTATAATTTTTTTTATTGTATCATCGAATTACAGGAAAGTATGGTAATCGTGTGCAAAAATAAGATCGTCGTATCACCATATGTGTACTATGAATATACCAAAGGAAAGTCAGTTGTAAGGTTTTCTAGCATCTTGCTAGTGTTAAATATAAGTATTCCGTTAAAACAAAAAGTTATAGTATATTGGCCTCCTAATAGAATATGGAAAGTGGGTAGGGATAAGTGAACCTGTCCGCATATTAAATATTGGGTTTAGGCTATTAAATAGCTACTTACTTTATCTAATTTATCGATATGGTACTTGTATTTTTTTTCTTACCTGTTTAGGTAGTGTACTTTTTTTTTGTGTCAATATGGTCACAAACTTCATTTGCCCATCAACAATCCTACGTGGCTTGCCCAGTCAATTGGGTTTGTGTGACGTGGCTTGCCCAGTCAATTGGCTTGCCTACGTGGCTTACCCAATTTAAAATCTACTTAAAATTTTAAATTGGAAGAAAAATTTAAAAAAAAACTTTAAAATTTAAATCGGAAAAAAAAAATTAATCGAAAAAAAAAAATTACGTTTTTTTTAAATCGGAAAAAAAATTTAATTTTTCTAAAAAAATTTACGCTTTTTTTTAAAAAAAAAAACTTTACGTTTTTTTTTAAAAAAAATAAAAAGAAAAAAAAAAACTTTCTTTAAAATTTACGTTTTTTTTAACACTTTTTTAAAAAATTACGTATTTTTTAAATCTGATTTTTTAAAAAGGTTTTAAATCGAACGTAAATTTTAAAGTTTAAAAAAAACGTAAATTTTTAAAAAAGTTTAAAAAAAAACGTAAATTTTAAAGAAAGTTTTTTTTTTAATATTTTTTTTTAAAAAACACAAAGTTTTTTTTTAAGAAGAAACGTTAATTTTTTTTTAAAATTAAATTTTTTTTTAAAAAATTAAAATTTTTTTTCCGATTTAAAAAAAAACAATTACGTTTTTTTTTTTTTAAATATAATTTTTTTTTTAAATTCCGATTAAAAAAAATGTATAAAAAATTTTATCCATTTTTTTTTATTAAAAATATGAATTAAAAAAATATTTTAAGTAGATTTTATGAAAAAAAATGTATAAAATATTTATCCATTTTTTATAAAAAATTTATCGGTATATTTGAAAAAGTATGTGGCTATTTAATAGCCTATTTAACCCGTTTGATGGCCACGTCACACAAACCCAATTGATTGGGCAAGCCACGTAGGATTGTTGATGGACAAATGAAGTTTGGAACCATATTGACACAAAAAAAAAGTACACTACCTAACCATGTAAGAAAAAAAGTACATGTACCATATCGGTACATTGGAGAAAGTACGTGGCTATTTAATAACCTAAACCCTTAAGTATTTAAGCTCTTGCAGACAGTACAACACCGCGATGCACACCGTACAACCCTCCGATGCATCCAATGATTGGAAACCCTCCCCGTAGAGGGTCCATATATCATGCCCCATTATTGATTCTATGAATGGTATTTCGATAGCTATGGTTGATTTTAATGCAGTTAGGTCCAGATTCGAAAGACCAGGCTCCCTATTGGATACAAATAAAGCCATGGTTTTCAACCATTTCCACTAACGACTTTAACATGGGTGGATGCATGAAGGTTTACTTATGTTAATTGAAGTGGATTAAGGATGAGCAAGCTAGACCGGTGTCCTGTTATATGTAATTTGTTTAATCACTAGACCAACAATCATGTTACAATGTCGGACCGTACGTGTTATCTCAGACCATTTTCCATCCTTTTATCCAATGCTTGTGTCGATTTCAAGCCTAAGCCTTTTAGGGGAACGAAAATATATACTAGTTGTATTCATGTTTCGTAAAATAAAATAGAAGGAAGAATAATGTTATGGGTATTGCCCCAAATGGTTTTTGAATTGTAGATCCATTTCAGCTAAAAATGTATCGTGTATGACCTTTTTTTGGCTAGGAACGTTCTTTGAGCCTCGTGTGCAAAGGCCAGTTTTGTATTCTACATCCAGCAATTTCGTAAATTGGACTAGACTTGAACATTGGATAATGAATTCATTATAAATCGAAGCAGTGTGGGACTGTTGGTTCAAAAGCAAAGACCTAAACGATGGTGTGAACTTGTTAAAAAATGCTGGGATCTTTTTTAGTCGACTTGCATATATGCAGGCTTTTAGATGGGGTAACCCATCGTTCATTTTTGTCGTTCCGAAAAGAAAAGATCCTTTAGACATGTAAGATATCGCCATCTATGCTTTCAGAGATGATACATAAAATTATTAGCCCCAACCGAGAAGAAGACAAATTCTTGATGCATGATATTAAAGGTCTTGTGCTTAATACAACATGCAAAAATTCAAGAATCACCGTAAGAAAGGCTCGGAATTACTATTCTACAAAATAAATGCGTTATTATTATTATTATATGAGTAATGATTAGTCGTTGATTCATGGTTAACCTGTTATGGTTCGTTTATAATCTTGTCTAGTATTTGAAAAAGATCATGTTCTTTAACATCACAACACTAGCTAAATACCTATAAAATTACTAAAAATTGAAAATATTATACGTAAATCTATAAAATCTAATTTTAGATTAGCCTTTTTTTTAAACGTTTTGGGTATAGGTATCGGTATAGAGGGGAATGACAATGAATCAATCATTTCAAAAATTGTTGTTTGGTTTAATTTTTAAAAGTCAAAAGTAGATGACTAATCATCAAAAGTCAAAAACACACTAGGAACATCAAGCCTTGAACCATAGAAAAAGAACAATCAACATCAAAATTGTGAGAAAATTGTTTTAATATAGATAGATCTTTCAGAATCTTCTTGACATCTTGAATGAAAACTTGTTGGTGATTGTGCAAAACAAATCCAACCCAAAATGATAACTTCATTCTTCATTGCATTAATCTCAAATCCCAGTAGCACACAGATCGTTCATCTGATCAGCCACAGTGAACCAACTCCGGCTACAACAGTGACGCAGTTTCGGTGACCGGTGAAGCATCTCCGACGAAGATAAACTTATGATTTAACGACAATGACAAGAAGATGATAATCTTTACTTGATTAGATTAAGGAATGAGGAATGACAAAGTGAGCAATTAGATCTTTACTTGGACTATAGAACAAAATTAGCATTTGGAGATGTGATAAAAGAAAATAACAATTTACAGGGAAGATATATTGGAGAGAAAAAAAAACAATTAATATGGAACATAATTTCAAAGGAGAGAGAAGATAAATTCGTGATACATACCCATCTTCACTGGAATAGGTACTATGGGATTTCTGACATATTTCTAATTCCAAATACCATTACATGCATTAACCAAATGACTTATTTCAAAAATAATTCCATTCTTTTATTCCATAGGCCTCAAACAAACTGGCCCAAATTATACTAAAATAATAACAAATATTTTAAGTATGGAAATATGGAATCAAATTAAGAAGTTGTCAATGTTTGAACATGTCGTAGCATTCTAATTCCAGTTATAATTTTTAATTATTGTCTTTTGTAGCATACGAAACGGTGTTGATTGTGTTCCACATCGTACATTAGTAATTTGCCATAAAGCTAAAATTTTGTTGGTTTTACTCTTATTTACCCAAGCTTTGGATACACTTGTGGTAACCATAATCGTAATAAAAACTTTGAAAATTGTCCGAGCACTTGTAATTTGAAAATTAGTAACAAAACTATTGAAAGTAATAAAACTACTGAACGTAATAAAACTTTGCTGATAATTAAGTAGTGTAGTATTATTTTTACGATGAGTTTTCCTAATAAGAAGATTCTGTAGAATTATATTATTCCCATGTCTCTCAAATGAATATACATATGAGTATAAATACATAATACATAATACATGATACAAATGAGCTAGACCCAATACAAAACAAATACATGGGCCTAAATACATAATATGAAATACATCTAGCAACTCCTCACAGTCGGAGCGGGAGAAGAACGAATGCTCAGATTGGATCGAAAATCATCAAATAACGCATATGGAAGGCCTTTGGTGAAGATATCCGTGAACTGATAACGAGAAGGAACATGAAGAACACGAACAAGACCTGTCGCTACCTGATCGCCAACAAAATATATGTCAATCTCAATGTGCTTCATGCACTGATGTTGCACGAGATTGGAAGACATATACACGACACTCACATTATCACAATAAACCAATGTAGCACGCTGCAATGGGGATTGTAGCTCACGTAATAAGTTACGTAGCCAAGCTGTCTCAGCAACAACATTAGCAACACCACGATACTCAGCTTCTGCACTAGAGCGAGAGAGAGTAGCTTGTCGCTTGGAGGACCAAGATAACAAGTTGTTGCCAAGAAACACACAGTACCCAGACGTAGATCGACGGGTAGTAGGGCAACCTGCCCAATCGGCATCGGAATAACCAACCAAGGAAAGAGGGGATGCAGAAAACAGCTCAAGTCCATAGTCAATAGTACCTTGAACATAACGTAGAATCCGCTTGAGAGCTGCTAGATGTTACTCCCGAGGATCATGCATAAAATAAACAAACAAGTTGAACCGCATATGACAAATCAGGTCTCGTAAATGTAAGATACAGAAGTGATCCTGCAAGGCTCCTATCAACACCGAGTTTGGACTTGTATCAACGGGCGTACGACAAGAATGACAGTTGAGCTAACCGGTCGGTTCCATAATCTCCAAAGCATACTTTCGCTGGCAAAGAAACATACTTGTAGCATCACGGGAAACAGATTTACCCAAAAAATAATGTAAAGAACCATTGTCAGTCATCGAGAACTCGCTATGGAGAGAAGCAATAATCCGCTGTAGACGAAGCCGTCAAAATAATATCATCAACATATATCAACAAATATGCAATATCATTCCCTCGTCGGTAAACGAATAGAGATGAGTCGCACCGACTATGAGCAAAACCAACCCGGGTAGCATATCCTGCAAATCGCTGAAACCAGACCCGAGAGGCTTGCTTAAGACCATAAAGAGAATGCTGCAAAAGGCACACATGATCAGGACACTGCGGGTCGTGAAAACCGGGTGGTTGATGCATATATACTGTATCAGAAAGGTGTCCATGTAGAAAGGCATTTTTGACTTCAAGTTGAAGAACAGGCCAATGTCGAGAAGCTGCAAGGCTGAGCACAGTACGAATGGTCGCCGACTTAACTACTTGACTAAAGGTCTCATTAAAGTCAATCCTAATCTGTTGGCTGCGACCATTAGCGACAAGGGGAGCCTTGTATCGGCTAAGGGATCCGTCTGAAAAATATTTGTTCTCAAACAACCACATGGAATGAACAATGTTCGTGTTAGGTGGTCGTGGCACAAGGATCCAAGTTTCATTTTTAATAAGCGCATTATATTCATCAAGCATAGCATTTTGCCAATTAGGATCGATTAAAGCTGCTTTATAGGTCTTTGGTATCGAGGAAATAGTAGATACATGAAAATTATATTTGGGATTGGGCTGACGAATACCAAGGTGAAGTCGAATGACCATGGGATGAGTGGAAGTGGAATTGTATGGTGGAATTACGGCTTCATGGGGTGATTAGTCCGATTGGGGTTGTTTGGCTTGTTAGGCCGA
Source organism: Chrysanthemum seticuspe (assembly GCA_019973895.1). Lineage (NCBI taxonomy): Eukaryota > Viridiplantae > Streptophyta > Magnoliopsida > Asterales > Asteraceae > Chrysanthemum > Chrysanthemum seticuspe. The sequence continues at coordinate 31,524,576 of BPTQ01000004.1, read as the reverse complement.
CTGTGGTGATTCGGTTGATTGGTTATGGTTGGACGGTGGTTGGGCAAGGGATGTATGGGTGCTAGAAGGCTCAGTGGTGGTGGGCGCAATGGGTGGAGTGGTGGTGGGCGCAATGGGCATAGTTTTGATGGTCATGGGTAAAATAATCAGGTCCTCGTCGAGGAATGTGTAAGAGGGGGCATGATTTGGTTTAACTGAGCCGTATGGAAAAATTGTTTCATCAAATTTGACGTGACGGGAAATGATAATATTATTGGTGGCAAGGTCAAGGCAACGGTATCCTCGATGGTTAGAAGGATAGCCAAGGAAGATACATGGGGTAGATCGAGGTGCAAGTTTGTGCGAGGTGTCGACATGAGGGTAACAGAGGCAACCAAAAACACGCAAAAGCATGTAGTCGGGTTTGGTATTGTACAACCGTATATGTGGAGTGTCGTTTTGTATGGCGGTTGAGGGAAGAATATTAAGTAAGTGAGTGGCCATATAAAGCACCTCGACCCAAAAATGAGGTGGTAAGTGGGTTTGGAACAAGAGGGTACATATTTGATTGTTGATGGTACGAATCATTCTCTGAGACTTCCATTTTGTTGGGAGGTACGATATAACAACCCACAATTTTTTGGATTATTATAATATTATTTATTACGCCAGAGAATGCAAATCAATTATTTTCTGATAGTTATGAATATTTATCTAGTTTCAAACAGAAATATGACACCGCACACACGGTACTTTTCCACCGAGTATCTAAATAGTAAATGTGAATTTATTATTGTCCGATTTAAAATTTTAAGCATACGTGAGCTTAAACAGTTGTTTTGGTTGGTTATCCCACACACTGCAGAACGCAGTAACACACAAAACTAGTATTTTATATTGAAACAAGTAAAATTATCACTTTTTAACACTTACTAATGATTTGCGAACAAAATCGAGAGGTTATCTCGTGATTTCAGAAAAACACGGCACCTCACGCATACCGACACCGATTTAGTAACGACAAACTGTTATAACTTAATTTCTACGCAATAACGATATCATATTTTTACGCTTACAAAAACGTTTATAAAAATATACTTTTTATATTCTACAGGTATCTAGAAGGTACGTTTACACGAACACTCGACAAAACATGAGGTACGGATTATACCCCACCCCGTTGACTCATCAATTTCTTCTCCCTCTCTCTTCTTCTTTCACTTTTCGTCTCTCTCAAAAACAGAAACACCAAAATGGTGTCATCTTCTTCTTTTGATGGTCAACTCAAATCCCATCTCTGTCATCATGCCAAATACAGTCATCTATCATCACTAGCCACCACGAGAGAGCTTTGATCGAGGATGTGGGAAAGGAACGCGAGCCAAGAAAGGGTAACACCCTACGAGCTAGGCCAAGAAAGCAAGGAGCTTTGATCGAGGATGTGGTAGATTTAAGCTTATAAACAGCTTATGTGCTTATTTTGATTCCGGCTCATTTTGATTCACGGCTTGTATGGTTTTGACTTATTTATATGAGGTTCAATTTATTTACTCGGCTCATATGTTTTGAAACCCGGCTGTAAAACACACCTCCTCGACGGGTGTTAGTTTTGATCAAGTTGATACACTAAGTGGTTAGTCGTGTGTATTCACGGGTAGTACCCGACCACTACTAATTACTAGTTGAGAGAAAATGTAAATGTTAGGTTGCCTTGTTTCGGGTGCTTATAAACTCACAAGAGTCTAGTGTGGGTTCATTTGAATCACCAAAGGGTGTGTTTGCTTGTTAGCTTTGAGCCAAGGGAAAACACCCCGAAGGGTGCTTGTTACCGCGTATGGTACTAGACCACGAAAGTGGTCGTAATAGTCACAAGTGTGTGTTCACTAAACCAAAAGGCTCTCGATGTCCCTTGCGTAAATTGTGTTTGGCTTAAGGCTAAGCCTCCTTGTGTCAAAACAGCCACCACTATCAAAAATTACATTTCCAGTTAGGCTTCTTTGGGCCTGAGTCCAATCCTCAAGTGGTGTTGTTTTTCAGTATGGGCTGCAAAGCCCATTGAGTTCCCATTGGAATACATTGGACTGTTTTAAACCGGGCCAAGCCCACAACCTTTATTGTTAAGGCGTTAGTTTAAAGCCAGTTAACTAAAGGGTCCGTTTGGTTCTACAGTCCACCAGGGCGTGTATTATTTCGCGACAGCCCCACAACTCGTTTTTTACTTTTCTCGACTCGTCACTCGCTACGCATAATAAGCACACGACTCGTTGATTTGTTACATGTCCGCGTTCCACGACTTACGACTCGCAAAATATCAATAATATTTTTGAACTACAAGTCACAAACAGATGGTAGAAATGAAAACGATAAACAAAATTTGAAAACATATTTATTTAGATAAAATCAGTCTTTCACATAAATTATAAACCGATATGTTTGTATTACTCATTATACTTCTAAATCAAATCATTGGAAATATTAACCTATAATTTTATACTACGCGTAACTTAAATGGATGGTTTTTATACTTCTAATTGTAAAAAGAAAACAAAATATATAAACTTGTAAACTTTAACTTACAATTATTAATTCGAGTATTTAAACTTGGTAAAGTTTATTATACAACTTTGACGTTAGTCATCTCAAACAAATGAAAACATGTGCATGGGTCATGCTCAAATTTTTGGCAAACACATCTATCATTTTAAAATTGACAAACGAAATGTATTTTGAAACTTTTGTTGGCTTTTCAATTACAAATGTATACAAGAAGAGTTATATTTAACTTTACATAACATGTTTTACACTTTTCAAATAAGATGAATTTGTTGAAAACTTACATTGTTTTGCTAATTATGAGTGTATACAAGTTAGATCACACTTAAACTTTTTCTAAACACTTATGTTAACAAGTAAGTACGACATGAAAATATATATATATATACATATCGGACACTTAATCCTTTTCATCCATACTGGCAACGTCTCATTATTTTTTTCCGTACATTATCATTTGGGCATCATTAAACCGAAATCGTGTCCATTTTCGATATTCTTTCCTGTTCATACCCTCATAAGCCGAATTACTCACAAACTCCTGAAAGGTTATTTTCAAACTTAACGAAGCCACACAAGCAACAACAACACAAACACTATAAAAGTTAACTAAACTTTCTCAAGTCTTAAACATGAATAAAGACTAAACTTGTCGTACTAATCTCGGTTGCGTGTCGGAGCCACTCACTAGCACTATTTAAATTGTCCACTTCAGACTGCATATTGCTGAGATGAGTTCATAGCCCCTACTTTTAAACTGTTTTATATCTGTTTTGGGGGAAGATACATGCTCGCTATACTTAAACTCAATGAATTGCTTTACTGAACATGTGCATTTCCATGCAAACTGTGCTCCATGATTAATATGTATGATTATTTAAATACATGATGTGTTTACCTACCACATCATGGACCACACAATTTAAATTGTCCACTTCAGACTTTAAACTTAACTGTTTAAAGTTACATACGTGAGAATCACGCAAAGATGTTTCCTGGACCACACAAAATGCTTTATTGATTTAAACTGTTACGCAGCTTAGCCTAAGCCCTTAAATCCCAAAATGCCCAAACTCATGAACCGTCAATTCCTGTTGGGAAGCGCGAATGTTATAAATAGATCTATTGGCGGTGACTCCCCCGTTCGGTTGGCCATACATGGGTCAAGGCGAAACGTATAGCATGTCGGAATAGAGTGTAACGGGATAAACACTCGCAATGGGGCCCCTGATTAGTATGACTACATTTTGCATACACAACTGTCGTAGCTTCGGTTGCATGAACTTAGTGCTAGCGTAATAGTCACACTATATGGCATTATATTCGTTGTAATGTGCATATACCCTACACACGGTCCACAAATGAAGTTTTATTTTAAAGGTAAACACGAATTTACATAACATTGTGCGAGACACAATTGTCACAAAACTAAATGTTTTAAACTCACATCAATGGTACTCTGAAATGTTATTTGAATAAACCTATGAACTCACCAACCTCGTGTTGACATTCTTTAGCATGTATTTTGAGGTTATAAGGCGATAGCATAACTTTGGAGGCGCCAGGAAAGGGCATGACATGGTTATAGATTTCTCTGATAAACCTAAATGAGGATCGCTTTATTATGGGCTTGTTTTCCACACTAAACAATGATGTAAATATTGTTCTCAATAATGAATGAAATTTCTTAATGAAAATCATTTTTTCTATACTCGTGTTGTGGTACCAATTTAGTAGCACCCCACGACATTTGTACTTCCGTTGTACCGTTTTGGGGGTGTTACATACGGGGGCAAGAGAACCGAATATGGATGCCATTTTTGTCAAAAAAACGTTGAAGGTTATGTGGGGGCGTGTATTGGTTTTTAGGGTTTGAAAAATTGTAGGGATAATTCTTGGTAATCCCCTGATACAATGTAGAATTATATTATTCCCGTGTCGTCTCTCAAATGAATACACATATAAGTATAAATACACAATACACAATACATGATACAAATGGGCTAGACCCAATACCAAACAAATACATAGGCCTAAATACATAATATGAAATACATCTAACAGATTCTACAAATGTCAAGATTTTATTAAAAAATAATTTGGTAATGCATGCACATGCATTTTGATCAGAAATTAAGTAGTGATTCAAAACCAGATCATAGCATGTGCAAGGTGCTACTTTAACGGGTCTCCTATTATTAAAGCTTGTTATATTTTTTTAATGACCCCGGTTGATCATTTCATTTTTTTTACCTTGAATAAGAATTCAAAAACGTAAGATACTTTTGATTCCTACAAATGATAAAAGTTCCATAAGTTCTTAGATTTTACACTTTAATTTCTAAATAATTAACATAACGAGACATTCAACACATTTGAAGTAACACAATATCAGTTTAATAGCGGGAGATCATGCTAAGTTGGTTGAGACTTATTTTCTAAGTATTATCTTGTTTGTAGGTAAGAAAATGTGGATAAGTTGAAAGCTGAGCGATTAAGCATGATCAGGAAAATCTAAGGGACTGAAGCTGTACATATGACGAACGAGGAGGCTTGTTTTATAAGTTTAGTTTGCTGTAAATATGAAATAGCTGGTGTGTGATTATTATTATTATTAGCAATCACATAATCAGGCATTATTTCACGCACCAAAAAGTCAAACACAAACACATGCACACCCAACGGTTTGTTTCTCAGATTGTTTGGGGTTTCGTTCTTAGTCTATTCTCTATAAATCTTGGTTAAAATTTGTTTTTGAAAATAATTTCTTTGCATTCATATAGTGTGCGTGGTTGTTCAAGTGAAATACGGTTTTCTGGATTTAGTTCTGGTTAAAAACTTTTCTTTGGATTTAGTCATTTGAATTGGTTCTTACTAGAACAATGGCTGATCCCATTACTTCGGCTCTTGTGAATGATGTGGTAGGGAGATTAACTTCTGCAGCTATTCAAGAGTATGGTTTGCTTAAGGGACTTAAAAATGATCTTTCAGCTCTCGAGAACACTTTCAAACTGATCCAAGGTGTTCTTCATGACGCGGAGATGAAACAAATAAAGGATAAGCGTGTGGAAGAATGGCTCAAGACTCTCAAATCTGCCTCTTTGGAGGTGGAAAACGTGCTCGATGAGGCCAAAACTGAAGCTATGATACAAAGGCTACACAGGGAAATGGGCAAGAAATACAAAATAAGAGCCTTCTTTTCCTCCCGCTATAATCCGCTTATTGTCAGATTTAGGATTGCTCACAAAGTTAAGAACATACGGAAAAAATTGGAAGACATTGATGCTAATAGATCCAAGTTTCGGTTGACTTCCAATACCACAAGTCCATATGGCACGCGAATTGCTGGTGAGATTTCAAACAGGGAAACTAGCTCACTTGTAAACTTGTCCAAGATCTATGGAAGGGATGAAGAGAAAAAGATAATAGTTGATAAGATTTGTAACGATGATGATGATGGTGTTCAGGTCTATGCTATATGGGGCATGGGAAAAACTACACTAGCTCAATTGGTTTATAACGATGTATGGGTGCTAGAAGGCTCAGTGGTGGTGGACGCAATGGGTGCAGTGGTGGTGGGCGCAATGGGCATAGTTTTGATGGTCATGGGTAAAATAATCAGGTCCTCGTCGAGGAATGTGTAAGAGGGGGCATGATTTGGTTTAACTGAGCCGTATGGAAAAATTGTTTCATCAAATTTGACGTGATGGGAAATGATAATATTATTGGTGGCAAGGTCAAGGCAACGGTATCCTCGATGGTTAGAAGGATAGCCAAGGAAGATACATGGGGTAGATCGAGGTGCAAGTTTGTGCGAGGTGTCGACATGAGGGTAACAGAGGCAACCAAAAGCACGCAAAAGCATGTAGTCGGGTTTGGTATTGTACAACCGTATATGTGGAGTGTCGTTTTGTATGGCGGTTGAGGGAAGAATATTAAGTAAGTGAGTGGCCATATAAAGCACCTCGACCCAAAAATGAGGTGGTAAGTGGGCTTGGAACAAGAGGGTACATATTTGATTGTTGATGGTACGAATCATTCTCTGAGACTTCCATTTTGTTGGGAGGTACGGTATAACAACCCGCAATTTTTTGGATTATTATAATATTATTTATTAAGCCAGAGAATGCAAATCAATTATTTTCTGATAGTTATGAATATTTATCTAGTTTCAACAGAAATATGAAACCGCACACACGGTATTTTTCCACCGAGTATCTAAATAGTAAACGTGAATTTATTATTGTCCGATTTAAAATTTTAAGCATACGTGAGCTTAAACAGTTGTTTTGGTTGGTTATCCCACACACTGCAGAACGCAGTAACACACAAAACTAGTATTTTATATTGAAACAAGTAAAATTATCACTTTTTAACACTTACTAATGATTTGCGAACAAAATCGAGAGGTTATCTCGTGATTTCAGAAAAACACGGCACCTTACGCATACCGACACCGATTTAGTAACGACAAACTGTTATAACTTAATTTCTACACAATAATGATATCATATTTTTACGCTTACAAAAAAGTTTCTAAAAATATACTTTTTATATAATACGGGTACCTAGAAGGTACGTTTACAGGGAGACTCGACAAAACATGGGGTACAGATTATACTATAATAAAGCAATGATAAAAAAATAAAACAAAACCCTACCCCACCCCCCTTGACCCGTCAATTTCTTCTCCCTCTCTCTTCTGCTTTCACTTTTCGTCTCTCCCAAACACAGAAACACAGGCATCTATCATCACTAGCCACCACGAGAGAGATTTGATCGAGGATGTGGGAAAGGAACGCGAGCCAAGAAAGGGTAACACCCTACGAGCTAGGTCAAGAAAGCAAGGATACTTTACCCTCCTTTTTCATCTGTAAACAAGAGTGTTTTCACAGGTTTTAACCAATTTTTCACACAAACTTCACTTCAATTAGGGTTTTCATAAGTTGGGGCTTTCTTAAATTAAGTTGGGGGTTTTGTAAATTGATTAGTGAATTGTCCAATCCGAGTGCAAATTGTTCTGTAATCAAGTAATTGTTCAAAGAAAGGCTCGTGTTCTTGGTAATTGTGCTTCGGTTCTTTCTATTCGAGTTCATCAGGATATTTGTAAGGATTCTTATTTTCCTTGATTAAAAATCTTAATATTATTTGCCTTGTATTTTGTCTTACGATTTGAATGGCATACAAATTTGAAATTAAAAAGAAAATTGTAATATTGTTAATGATGTCGTTGTTGTTGGCTGTGAACGGTTAAAAAGACAGGGCAAAGACAAAGCTAAAAATTAAACACTTGCAAATTTGATTGGTATTTTCGGCTTATTTGGTTTCGGTCTAAATTCCAGCCTATATGGCTTGTGGTAGATTTCAGCTTATGTGCTTATTTTGATTCCGGCTCATTTTGATTCACGGCTTGTATGGTTTTGACTTATTTATATGAGGTTCAATTTATTTACTCGGCTCATTTGTTTTGAAACCCGGCTGTAAAACACACCTCCTCGACGGATGTTAGTTTTGATCAAGTTGTATTGAATAGTACGCCTCATACACTAAGTGGCTAGTTGTGTGTATTCATGGGTAGTACCCGACCACTACTAATTACTAGTTGAGAGAAACTGTAAATGTTAGGTTGCCTTGTTTCAGGTGCGTATAAACTCACAAGAGTCTAGTGGAGGTTCATTTGAATCACCAAAGGGTGTGTTTGCTTGTTAGCTTTGAGCCAAGGGAAAACACCCAGAAGGGTGCTTGTTACCGCGTATGGTACTAAACCAAAAGGCTCTCGATGTTCAAAGCCAGTTCAATGACTTACTTCACATCGGGTCATACAATCCGTAGTTAATTATGCTAGTACGTGGTTTGTTGCAATCTGGTTGTCAGTTTACGCCATCGTTCCTCGAGGTGATCATGCTGAAATCATATTCACGTCAGAATCATCCAAAACATACACACAAAGTTCGATCCCCCAATGGCGGTCCGAGTCATATAGTACATCATCACCGTCTCCCGTGAAGAAATTGGCAACGTGAGGATGAGGACGATGGCTACTTTGAATGTTCATATGCGTACGTTTTTTTTGGTATTATACAATGAGGCAAAAGTTCAATATAGATCACAAATTTACCATAGATCCAATGAACCAATAATAGCCATTCATTTTTTTATTATGATTAACTTTCACCCTTTTTTAAAAAATTAAATATCTCGCAAACCGTTAATCGTTACGCGATAAAAATTATATCATTGCGACGAAAATTAAATTATCTTTCTATAGATATGCACTACTATATATTTTTAACCATTTTTTTTTTCAAAATTTCGGTCAACAAAAATCATATATGATTTGAAAATCATATATGATTCGATTTTTACGAATCATATATGATTTTTGAGAATCATATATGATTTGTAAAAATCATATATGATTCATAAAAATCGAATCATACATGATTTTTGAAAATCATATATGATTCGTAAAAATCATATATGATTTTTTCGGATGGAATTTTTGAAAAAAAATGTTTGTCGAAAATATATAAAAGTGCATATCTATAGAAAGATAATTTAATTCTCGTCGCGATGGTGTATTTTTTATATTTTGAAAACTTACAGTTTGTAAGATATGTTGTTTTAAAAAAAAGGTGGAAAATGATTTTTTATTAATTTAGATAAAAGATTGAGGGCTATGATTGGTTCATTTGTTCCATGGCAAATATGGGTTCTATATTGATCTCAACTCTACAATGAAAAAGAAATATATTACATATTTTGTTAATTATTTTTAAAAATACAAATAAATTTTTAAACAACCATACTCATTTAAAAAACTCATGTGCAAGGTGCTACTTTAACGGGTCTCCTATTATTAAAGCCTGTTATATTTTTTTAATGACCCCGGTTGATCATTTCATTTTTTTTACCTTGAATAAGAATTCAAAAACGTAAGATACTTTTGATTCCTACAAATGATAGAAGTTCCATAAGTTCTTAGATTTTACACTTTAATTTCTAAATAATTAACATAACGAGACATTCAACACATTTGAAGTAACACAATATCAGTTTAATAGCGGGAGATCATTCTAAGTTGGTTGAGACTTATTTTCTAAGTATTATCTTGTTTGTAGGTAAGAAAATGTGGATAAGTTGAAAGCTGAGCGATTAAGCATGATCAGGAAAATCTAAGGGACTGAAGCTGTACATATGACGAACGAGGAGGCTTGTTTTATAAGTTTAGTTTGCTGTAAATATGAAATAGCTGGTGTGTGATTATTATTATTATTAGCAATCACATAATCAGGCATTATTTCACGCACCAAAAAGTCAAACACAAACACATGCACACCCAACGGTTTGTTTCTCAGATTGTTTGGGGTTTCGTTCTTAGTCTATTCTCAATAAATCTTGGTTAAAATTTGTTTTTGAAAATAATTTCTTTGCATTCATATAGTGTGCGTGGTTGTTCAAGTGAAATACGGTTTTCTGGATTTAGTTCTGGTTAAAAACTTTTCTTTGGATTTAGTCATTTGAATTGGTTCTTACTAGAACAATGGCTGATCCCATTACTTCGGCTCTTGTGAATGATGTGGTAGGGAGATTAACTTCTGCAGCTATTCAAGAGTATGGTTTGCTTAAGGGACTTAAAAATGATCTTTCAGCTCTTGAGAACACTTTCAAACTGATCCAAGGTGTTCTTCATGACGCGGAGATGAAACAAATAAAGGATAAGCGTGTGGAAGAATGGCTCAAGACTCTCAAATCTGCCTCTTTGGAGGTGGAAAACGTGCTCGATGAGGCCAAAACTGAAGCTATGATACAAAGGCTACACAGGGAAATGGGCAAGAAATACAAAATAAGAGCCTTCTTTTCCTCCCGCTATAATCCGCTTATTGTCAGATTTAGGATTGCTCACAAAGTTAAGAACATACGGAAAAAATTGGAAGACATTGATGCTAATAGATCCAAGTTTCGGTTGACTTCCAATACCACAAGTCCAGATGGCACGCGAATTGCTGGTGAGATTTCAAACAGGGAAACTAGCTCACTTGTAAACTTGTCCAAGATCTATGGAAGGGATGAAGAGAAAAAGATAATAGTTGATAAGATTTGTAACGATGATGATGATGGTGTTCAGGTCTATGCTATATGGGGCATGGGTGGCATGGGAAAAACTACACTAGCTCAATTGGTTTATAACGATGAAACGGTGAAGAAACATTTCGATTTAAAGTGTTGGGTGTATGTCTCTGCTGTGTTTGACAAGAAACGAATAATTAAATCGATATGTGGCCTAGAAGATAAAAAGTTGGATGAGATGTCACTGGATGAATTGCTGAGACAACTTCAGTGCATGTTAAATAAAAAGAAGTATTTCATTATAATGGATGACGTATGGCTTAATCACGACTCTCACGAGGACATGGAAAAGTGGGAACAGTTATGTACAGCATTAAGTTGTGGAGCAAAAGGTAGCACTGTTATGGTAACGACACGGAAGGAAGATTTGGCCAAACGGATGGCTATTCCTGAGTTGCAGCATAATGTGGCAGTTTTATCAGAAGAGGAGTCATGGTCGCTATTCAAGATGCTTGCGCTCTCAGGCAGAGGAGAGGCGGAAAACGTAAGCTCTGAGCTGGAGTTCATAGGAAAGGAGATAGTGGAGAAATGCAATGGCTTACCTCTAGCAGTGAAGTCTTTGGGTAGCTTAATGTTGACAAAAAAAACGGTGGATCAGTGGCGGACTGTAAACAAACACTTCAAGTCGAAGATACAAGGCGATGTCTTACCTGCTTTAAGATTAAGCTACGATGATTTGCCTCCATATATGAAGATATGTTTCGCTTATTGTTGTCTATTTTCAAAAGGGGAGGAAATGAGTAAGGATTCATTAATTGAGTTGTGGATGGCAAATGGATTTATTCCATCTGAAGAAGGAGATGCGAGCTTGTATGAGCTTGGTGAGGAAATTTTTGATTGTTTGGTCGGGAGGTCGTTTTTCCAAGATGTCGTCGAGAAGGGTTTTCAAAAGGGTATAGACAAGTGTAAAGGCAAGGGATGTAAAATGCATGATTTAATGCATGATCTTGCGGAATATGTAATGAGACATGATTGTGCGGTTATAGAGAACGGTAAGAAGTCGATAACCCCGGATGAGGTGCTTCATCTCAGTTTATCATGTGAACATTCTGAGTTTTCAGAACAGGATTTCGTAAAGCTAAGATCAGTACGATCAATGCTGGTCTTTTATGATCGTTATCGAAGTAACATTAAACAAATCTCCAACCATGTCTATCTAAGGGTGTTGTACTTGAACAAAATTGAAAGCTCGACGTTGCCCAAATCAATCTGCAAGCTAATACATTTGAGATACTTGAAAATATCATGGTCAAAAATAAAAGTTCTACCAGAGTCGATTATAAATCTCCAAAACTTGCAAACATTGATTCTAGAAGAGTGTTGGTCGTTACGTGAGTTACCTAAAGGTTTGAGGTACATGAGGAATCTTCAACGTCTAGACACCCGTGACTGCTGCTTTCTCCAGCATATGCCAGTTGGAATAAAAGAACTAACAAACCTTCGAAGGCTTTCACAGTTTGTTGTGGGAAAAGATGATGGGGCCCGAATAGGTGAACTGGGAAATCTAAATCGTCTTGGGTGGGATTTGAGGTTATATAGACTTGAGAATGTTGGAAGGGGGGATGCCAAAAGTGCCAATTTGAAAGACAAAACAAATCTAAAGTCTTTGAGATTAGAATGGGGTGATTATTGGGAACAAGAAATATCTGATTCAGAGGAGGTTCTTGAGGGATTGGAACCAAATTGGGGTCTGCAGGAGTTGACTATATGGGAATACATGGGAAGGGCTATGTCTCCAAGTTGGATGGTCAAATTAGTCAATTTGACTAGTATTCTTTTGCATAAGCATAAAAACTGTGAACAACTTCCGCCACTTGGGAAATTACGCAGCCTCAAGAGAATTGAATTGGAATTTATGGGGTCTTTAAAGTGTTTCCATGATGATGATTATGTTACACCAAGGGATGGAAACATTCTCTTTCCTAATTTACAGAAGTTAAATATACGGGTTTGTGGGTCTTTGGTTTCTCTGCCTAGTAACTTCCCAAAACTCAGGTCTTTACAAATATATTCTTGTAACAAATTACATTCTCTACCAGATGAGATACAAAGTTTCACGGATCTCAATCAAATTGCCATTCATTGGTGTGAAATTCTAAGCAAAAGGTGTGAAGAGGGGAAAGGAAAGGATTGGGCTAAAATTTCTCACATTCATGATCGCGACATTCAACCTCCACTAGTCTCCTGTAATATTCTCCTTTTATTATTTCTTTTAATTATACATGGTTGTTTATCTTTAAACAAATCTAATAGAAAAAAGTATTTAATTGTTGCTTTTCAAAGTGAAAGAAAATGTACTATTTTCAAATGTCAAATGTTCTTTTATGATAACAAAGATAAAGCCAAATCCATGATAAAAATTGTTAATCAGTATTTCTAAATAACGCATATAATTTGTTCACCAATTCTTCTATTATCAATTGTTTGATTCACTTGGTCTAATTTTTATCTAACATTTAAAATGGAATTTGGAGGAAGCTAATGTTCATTACATTTTGGTTTGTGTTTATATGTGAAGATGATGACGAGAATGAGGGCACGGACGATGATAGCGTGAACTACAGGGATGAGGACAATGACGAGAATGAGGACAAGGACGATAATAGTGTGAACTACAGGGATGAGGATAGTGACGAGAATGAGGACAAGGACGATGATAGCGTGAACTACAGGGATGAGGATTAGAATCGAAGTTTGATATGATATGTGAAGATGGTGTTGCTTTACGGTTTTAAGCTGTTTTTGTTAGGTGAATTTTGTGGGTATATTCACTGTAAACCCTCACGAGACAACACTCGTCCTCTAGAGATCATCTAGGGGTTTAAAGGCTTGTTGCTATGCTAAATGCAAGCGCGATTCCTGCGAAAGTGAGTTAGGATCATCTATAATTTGTTTTTTTTCCAGCTTTTTCAGCTTGTGTCCCAATGACGTTTCTTTTCCGTTTTTTCAATTTGTGTATGTATGAATGATATGTATATGTAAAGTGTGTTGCTGTATAACTCCTCTCTATTGTTATAAAGTTTTATCTTGTGCAAAAATGAGATTTATCATATTAGGAAAATTAGTTATAAGGTTTTCTTAATTAGAGTTATAGTATATTGACCTTTTTGATAGAATATGGAAAATGAGTTGGGATTAGTTAGCGTGTCTGCATTTTAAATATATATGGTTAACAGTTGGCGCGTTTAAAGTCAGATCTTTGGAAGACATCTCAAATCTTGTTGATTCTATGGATGGTATTTGCATAGCTATGGGTGATTTCAATGCAGTTAAGTCCATATCCAAAAGAGCGGGCTCCCAATTCGATACAAATGAAGTTATGTCTTTCAATAATTTTGTTGCAAATGTGGGATTTCACGACTTCAACAGGGGTGGGGAAGTAATAATTAGTTAAATCAAAGTGGATCAAAGATGAAAGAAGAGCAAGCTAATCCGGTTCCTTGTTACAAGTTTTGTTGTTCACTGAACCAACACTTCTGTTACAGTATAGTAGTGTGTTTCTTGGTCAATTGTCAGACCGTGTTATCTCGGACCATTTTCCCATCCTTTTGCCCAATGCTTGTGTCGATTTCGGACCTAAGCCTTTTAGGGTGTTCGACTCATGGATCAGTAAGGAATTCTGCACTTTGGTTAGTTAATCATGAAATTCTTAGAAAGGTAGTGGCGTGTGGTGAATATTATTGTGTTGATTGGAGCATATTAGAGCTAGTAAGATTCGTAAAAAATGTTTTGTAAAATGGGCACTTGAGGGGGACGAAAAGAATAAAATTATAGTTATTGTCTCAAATGGTTATTGGCTTAAAGATCTATCTGAGCTCAAATGTATCATGCATGGACCTTTTTTTGATAGCTTCATTGAGCCTCGTGTAAAAGGCCTGTTTTTCCAATGCTAGTTATTTCGTAATTTGGACCTAGGAGACTCGAACGTTTTGGGTAATGAATTCATTATGGATGAAATTTAAAAAGTGGCGTGGGACTGTGTAGGTTCAAAAGCCCAAGGACCTGGTGCTGGTGCTCTGAACTTTACATTTGTTAAGAAATTATGGGATCTTCTCAACGACGATTTTTTTTAGTTAGGCTTGCAAAAGGGTGTAACCCCTCATTCATTTATCTTGTTCCGAAAAAGAAAGATACTATAGACGTACATGTAATTTTACATTTGGTGGGTCAATCTTCTTCTGGATATTATGTGCCCCTCCCTTTTGAGTACCTTTTGTAATTTTAGCAACTTATGGATGAGTTAAACATGTGTATTTTCAATGCATACAGAAACGAACTATCACTGAAAACATCATCCAACTAAACACGATGCACTTTGTCAGCTAACTCACTTAGAGAATTTGAACTAGATTAGATGTAACATTTTAACCCATCCATCCGAAACTAATGAATGGCAGGCCAAATGGCAGTGAGATTTCTAAAAGTGGCTACATCAAAATTCAATTTATAACTTTAACCTCCTAAAGTATTTAGCAAGGGTGATCGCCCAAATACTAAGATGTAAGACATAGGCTACACTGTCATGTGGAACTACCTTCTGTTGTAAGACAAGGGAAGAAGCCATGGGTGACGATAGGTTCTAGCCTTTTCCTGCCCAGACCTTCTTCTTGCATGGAAGAACCATCAACTAATGAGTGTCCTACTACACTATAAAGGATGTTATCAGTATACTTTTCAATATAGCACGTAAGACGCATAAGATTCATTTTTAAAGCTATTAATAACATCTAATATCCAACACTAATTTTGAGCTCATTGACAAGTTTTGGCTCAAATGTGTGAAATAGTTTATTTTTTTTATACATTACTTACTAGTACACGTTTGGGCTAAAATGGGTCAAAACGGCTAAAATGGGTCAAAACGGGTGAAATGGGTGTAACATAAACGAGACAAAGTTACTTATTATTACAAGTTTGGGCTAAAATGGGTCAAAACGTGTAAAATGTGTGCAATGACTCAAATAAACTACAAAGTTACTTATTAGTACATGTTTTGGTTAAAATGGGTCAAAATGGGTGATACATACATATGTACACCAACTTCGCATACAGTTATGATACAAGTCACCATGTAACGTATATTAGGTATGTGTAAACCCGATCGATTACGCATATAGATCATGCCTCTTACTCTATACCTAACTTGATTACAATCAAACATATGTAATAATGACAACATGGTACAACATCCATTACTTGTTCCCTTTGAGCGAAATGCGGCAAAAGGATGGAAAATCCATGGACCGACCGCATGTCTTGCAAGTCATTAATGATAGTACAAGATAAATGTCTTGATCTATTTTTAAAGACAGTTTTCTTATTTCCATTTGTATGATGGAACAACGGCTCATTTGAGAAAGTTTTGACTATCAGCTATTACGTGTTTTGTAAGATAGGACCCGTTACTGTAAGTAGTACTTTTCAGTTAACTTTTAGCGTCTTTATGCTAAAACAATGTTGGTCATCAAAAGATTTGACCACGTCAAAACTTGATCATTGAGCGCCATATGAGAGTCGTAAGTGGATATTGAGACAAAACCTTAATGTGGAAGTGATTGAGATGAGATAAATGAAAACAATCGTTAGATGGTACCATTGTTTGAATCAGCGAATGATATCAAGATGACAAGACATAGTCAAGAACATTTCCTTAGTTTGTTTACAATCAACACGGCTGATCATTCACATCCAGAATTCATGCAGTCACCAAGTCGGATTCATTTTAATATCGATCAATTAATCAAGTACACTAGTACAAAGCTTAATTGTTCATAATGATGAGCATTCTCGTACAACTTAGATGTGTCATCAAGTTGAAAACAAGTCCTCAAATTCACTATATACTTGAATAAATATAACAAGAACCTTTATTAGGTTCATTAACCTTGTTGGTTTTCTCACCTGGCTAGATTTTTTGCTAACTAGCTCGAATTAGTGACGAGATATATGCTGTTTTACCTTCCCAGCTGAGCCGAGATTCATGCCATGCCATTGATCCATAGTTGGTTATCCTGCTTGCTCGTACAAGTAACTTTAAAGGGAGTTTATCTTAGCTTATTTGATGGGCTTATAAGCTTAAAGTTTGACAAGCAGTCAAGCTTGGCGTATGAGCGTATCTACTCGAGCTTCTGAACTTAATTAAGTTGTAAAGTCATGTTGATAAGCTCATCAGCCATTAAAAAAGAGCTCATCAAATTATGAATGAGCTCGTAAGCCCAACAAATAAACCAAGTCAAACAACCCCTTAGCATTGTCCGTTCGCCATTGTCCGTTTTTGTAGCTGCGCTATCATCAAACGTTTGAGCCATAACTATTTGGAAGGATGTTCGCGGATAGCACTTCGCTTAGCCTTTGAGGTACACTTGACTATATATGTAGCAAAATTTGCTTTCGTTTTACCCAATTAAACTTCAAAAATTACATATTTTTCCAAGAGACAAATTTTCAATACATGATACATGTAAATATTGAATTTTCCTTGAGGATATATTTCAAAAGGGTTATTGTACAAAAAAGTCACTAAAGTTTGCGAGAAATTTGTCCTAAGTCACTATAGTTTAAAAGTTGTCATTCACGTTACTCAACTTATTGTGACCGGTTATATTTGTTACTCTTGTTTTGGTAACCTAGAATTACCGGTAATAATACTACGTGGCAAATATTTTAGATTTCATTTATATTAAAAAAAAAATGAGTTAATATACAAATAAGTTACTAAAGTTTGTCAAAATGTTCATTTAAGTTACTATACGTTTATATTCTTTTACATTTAAGTTAATATACAAATAAGTTGCTAAAATTGTGTATATTTTTATACGCTTTTTTACAACAACTTTTTGGACGTTATTATACGTTTACATTCTTTTACATTTTTGTCTGTTTTTGCACTTTTTTTACAATTTTGCACACATTTGTATTTTTTATTTTTATTTTATTTTTAATTTTTTTACATAATTGGACGTTATTAGACTTTTTTGGAAGTAATTTTTTGTTTTGATATGTTTTCATACGTTATTATACATTTTTGGATGTTATTATACGTTTTTGGATGTTGTTATACGTTTTCTTACATTTTATACGTAAAAACGTATAAAACATACAAACGTTTTAAAGAAGATAAAACGTATAGAACATAAAACCATATAAAACATACAAATGTATGAAAATGAACGAAAATGAACAAAACCATACAGCAATGTATGAAAACGTAAAAAGATAAAGAGAAAAACGTACATACACATATATAAAAACGGATAAATACATACAAAAACGTACGAAAATGGACAAACATATATACAAAAATGTACGAAAACGTAAAAAAATGTACGACAAGAGAAATGCATACACAAACGTATAAAAACGGATAGAAACGTAAAAAAACATACGGAAATATACAAAAACGTACGAAAATGGAAAAAAACTTAAAAAAAGAACGACAACAAATAAAACGTACACAACGTATAAATACGTATAAAAACGTACGAAAATGTAGAAAAACGTAAAAAATACGAAAACAGATAAAACATACATAAATGTATAAAAACGGATAGTAACTTTTTTTAAACGTTCAGTAACCTATTTAATAAACCCCGTGAACTATAGTAACTTGCTTGTAACATCTCAAACTATAGTGATGACGTGGACAAGAGAACCGGTAAATCATCCGGTTGCCCACCCTCGTGGTAACAAGAATGTCACTTTTTTAAACGTTGAGTAACCCATATAATAAACCCGTTGACTTGAGTAACCTGAATGACAACTTTTAAACTATAGTGACTTAGGACAAATTTCCCGCAAACTTTAGTGACTTTTTTGTATAATAACCCTATTTCAAAACCCAAACAAACATAACAAAACTGAATTCATAAATCAAATAACCATAAACACAAAGAACTATATTACACAAACACAAATCCATAGTCCATAAATTATTAAAAAAAAAAAAATAATAACTAGAAAATGATACAAACAAATAAACCAACATCTTTATCCCAAAGTTAAAGGTTGCACCTAAACAAACGGAACGCCATGGTTAAAGTATCAACCCTAACCCGAAAATCAGCATCAGCATAACTGCATAACTGTTCCAAACATAGTCAGTGGTCCATGTTAACCTTCAACGCCATTTTGGACATCATTTCTGCTACCATCCATCGTCACACCAGATGAAGCCAAAGAATTGTTATCTACAACCACCCCACCAAGTTGGCTCGGCATCCCACTTGGTACGGGCCCCACAATCCCATTGTAACCATTTGCTGGCATACCCATTAGCCCATGTCCACCGTTTACGTAA
Source organism: Chrysanthemum seticuspe (assembly GCA_019973895.1). Classification (NCBI taxonomy): domain Eukaryota; kingdom Viridiplantae; phylum Streptophyta; class Magnoliopsida; order Asterales; family Asteraceae; genus Chrysanthemum; species Chrysanthemum seticuspe. Next base: position 31,505,618 of record BPTQ01000004.1, on the reverse strand, counting down.
GCTGGATAAACTGGCATCGGCATTGGGCCCCACGGTATCCTAGGTGAAACCTGGCCCAACCCATAACCATTAAATGGATAACCACCCGTAAACATGCCATAAGGATAACCAGTGTATCCTGGAATTGGTGCGTAGCTTGGAAGAACGTCATACCTGGGACTATATGGGACCTGTTGATGACTGCTGTTAAAGTTAATATCCCTCATTCCGCTAGTGGTCCCACCTATACTAATCTCTTTAGGAACCGCCCGTTTAACTTCCACAAGTTTACCACACAATTCATGGAAATTATTTTGCATAACATCTTCGACCGAATCCTCGGTTTCGAAAGTGATGAATCCAAACCCGCGTGGTCGGTGGGTCACATTGTCGTGCATAACCACGACATCAGTTATGCGACTGAATTTTTCAAAGTAGAATTTGAAGTCGTCTTCAGTTAGGTTAGCAGATAATCCACCTACGAATATCTTTTTAGTTCTTATGTTCATATCACTGCTTTTAGTACCGTTAGTTCAGAAATAACTATTCTGCCCTCGATTCTGTTCATGAAGATATTGGTTCTGTTGGCTTCTTGGTACTCTGCCTTTTTAACTTCAACCTATAAAAAAAAAAGTCACATATGCGGTTCAAAACATGAGCAGAAAATAAGATTGTATGTTCGCCATCTCATATTACAAACAGACAAGTTCATAAATAAAGTCGACAAATTCAAACATCATAGGTGAGTGGTGATTTGGTCCCATATACTTATGAATAGGTCAATTTTGATTGCGCTTTTTTCTCTAACGGGTCAAAGAGTAAAGAAAGAGAAATCATTAGCTTGACATGGAACAGGGTAAAGTTGCTTCCATGTATTTTATTTGTACAAAACCCTTAAATAAAGTTTTGAAACTTTTGGGCAAAAAGTAGTCCAGCGGTGAGCGGTCAACCCGATCCTGTTGGCCCATTCTAAGAGTTACCCGTTTGACTTGTCGCCCCATAGAAGACTCCCCGTTTCTTACTCAATTTGAAACCAAAAAAACTAGTGGCCTAGAATACTATCTCCTAATAAAGTACGAGAAACAATAACAGCGATTTTTGATTTTGACCATGCAACAAACCTGTCTTTTTTGTTTTTAAATATCATCAAACGTGAAAAAAATTTAAGGAAGGCATTACAAACTGTAATCGAGTGACTTTGAAAGAAAAAGCAAGGATAAAAGATTTACCCAATTTGTTCAAAATCGCTCATTTTAGCAATATGTTGTTTAAAATACTACTTATTGTAACAGAACATTTACACAAGGTTTTAAGAGCATCACTAGGGTCCATATCAAAAGATTGTTTCATACTAACTAACCCCAACGAGCACAGTTTCACCGCCAAGTACATCAGATGGCCACTACAACTTGATTCATTTCAATTAATATACAAATGTGATATATTAAAGGTGTGCAGTGCAGCCAAAGTAGTAAGTAGTAACTCACCCAATAGATGATGTATAGAGCTCCTTCTTAGAGAGGGTTATAGTGATCAATGAGACATTCCTTGTCTTTTCAAGACTGCGGCACCAGCAAAATCAAGTAAAGAGAAAGAGTCATATAACATAAAATAAGATCAGATTCTTTACAAAATATGAACTCAAAAAATGATCTTACGGAACTCAAAAAAATTTGATGAAGACCAACAATTCTCCTCTGCAATACAGAAAGTACCATAACACTTGTCAGCAGAAGTACCAATAAGCAGTGGAAAATCGATACATATATAACAAAGAAACATGGACAACCTTTATCAGTTCCACAATGGTAATGGTCTTGTTGATATCTCTACCCATTGCTTTAAACACGATCTCCGATGAGCCTTTTTCCTAGAAACCAGATAAGTAAGTAAAAAGTGAGAAGCAATACAAGCCAAATCACCTCAAACATTAAAAGATAAATATGCTAAAGTGCTAGACTGACAACTGCAAACAGGTAATATTCTATTCCTAAAATTCCAATTGAGCACATATAAGTTCTGCCCAATAGACTAAGGGGTGTTTGGCGTTGATAATATGGTTACATAAACTGTTGTATATAATTAGTTTCAAGTTGCTTATTCAGAACAAATTAATTTGCTTGCATAATATCAGATAAGCAGTTTGCTAAGCAGTCCCAAACACCCTCAAGCTTCTTATCCGTGTATCAAAACGCAATAAGCAATCCCAACCTCCAGAACGATTATTGAGTTCACCATACATACAGAAAGACAAAGTCGATTTCATAACAGTTCAGATAATCCAGATGCTGAGAGACCCTGTACCATAACATGCGCAGAAGGATAATCATCTAAAAGTACCTCAAGCAAAGTCATGGCATATGTGATATAGTTACGCATCCTGCCCTGGCTAGTAATTCGTATCTCATTCTCTTGAATTGGTTGCTCAGCGCGTGGCTTTCCACCCTCTAGTACCGATCCATATCCTATAAATCAAAGCCAAAAATTATTGATATCAAAACACTAGCCAATATCACTGTCGAATTCATAACAGAACAACATCATAAAACAAGGATTCATAAGGAAAATCATAAAAATACACTATACGCAACAAAACGGAAAACTACAGTGCAGATCAGAATGCATATAAATAACCAATATTAGATCATTAGTTTACAGCTTCATAGCACTACAACTGATGAACCAACTAAAGTCAAGCCATCTCAAAAACAACAAAACCACAAATTCAACAACTAGCAAAACAGATATTAATAGCTTAACATAAAGCCACAAACATAGAAATTAAGATCAATGTAGCAAAAGGTAGACCAATGAATCAGCTTAACGCAGCTTAAACATATAGCACTAAACCTACTTTTACCAAGTTAGCAATCTAGGTTTTATATTAAGTCACCCATGATGTCCTCACAAGAGGATACGGTTCAAACCTCGCTAGGTACACATTTGAGGGTGGCCAAAGAAAGGGTCGGAAAAGATCAAAGAGATCCCAGTTGGGCCGTGACATTTGGGTCAAAGACTCGCCCTCCCGGGCTAACCTCACCCGTTTTACCTGTATTCTATATCATCACAACTGATGAAATAACTATAATAATTCATCCCATTATATATCAAAATGCAACTTGACAACCGAGTCACCTCGTTTTATCTGATATTCGACCCATACAAGTTTAACAACTAAAATCATCAACAAATCGCATTAAACCTCAACAATTGAGAAAACATGACTTGAAAACAGGAACATATTGCAATAAACACAATATTTAGGGGGTGTTTGTTTAAGGTTGTGAGCTAATTTGATTTCGCCTTAGATTTCATAAGCTCGTTTTTCGCGGCTTATTTTGAAACCTGTGGGCTTATAGCCTTATAGAGGCTTATTATTATGTCATAATAAGCTTATTATATAAGCCCATGGGCCAAAATAAGGAGAGAAAACTGGGGTTATGAAACATAAAACAAACAATCGATGTTAAGGTCGAAGAATAAATTAATTAAGTGCTAACATATAGTATTAAATCAATTAACTAAAACGGAGAGATTAATAAGCTAAATTTAATGGGATAAAAGATGGTAATTAAGCTCGATAGATGTAAAATTACCGGTTGTTTTAATTGGAGGATTGCTATGAGATTTTGGCTTTCAATTTTTTGTTGAGTTTTTTGGTATGTTGAGTGAAGTGAAAGGTTTTCAAGGTCGGGATCCTACGGTAAAGGATTTTTACGTCTTTGTAAGATCGTGACCGTAAGATCGGATCGGGATTTTAAGATCTACCCTGATGTTATTTTTAATAGTTTTTGTAATATCATACAAATCTACAAATTATTATACATTATAAACACAAAATACTATGAATGTTTCATAGAAATATTGTCCTAAAGTATGAAATGTTTAAAAACATTAACATATTGTTTTTTGAATTTTACAAAAGTTTATGAACCCATAAATTTATAGTTTTTGAGTTTGTAATCGGATAAAAGTAAGATTGGATCGGATTAGATCTGAAGATCGTATGGTTAAGATCGGGATCCTATAAGATCTTAAGCTTGCAAAGATCCTATGTAGGATCCGGATCGTTTTTGCTTTGCAGTATCGTAAAATCGTAAGATCATAAGATCAAGATCGGGATCCTAACAACTATGAAATATGTGTTTTGGTTTTTGGCCGATTATATTTAAAATACAACTGTCTATTGCATATTGCATACAATAAAGTGTCTTAACCATTTTTGAGTGTGCGAATCACTTTCCATTGTCTATATTGTATTTGTGTGATCACATCATTTATTTGTCTTGCTTTTCTTTTCAAGATTAGTTTAGTTTTTGTTAAATCAAATAAGTATTTGCATACGAGTCCTTTAAAAATGTGCTTGCGTATAAAAATTAAGGGTGTGTTTGGTTTGAGTCATGGAATCAGAATGAGTATTGGTTTAGGAGTGAAGTCGAACATAAATGAGTTTATGATTTCAAATTTATTGTTTAATTTTAATTATTAAGAATAAAAATCATAAAAGAAATGTTAAAGTCACCTGACATGGGTGAACTGGAGTGTAGCTAATAAAGAGGTTTGAATCCAATGTCATAACCTCAACCGAACATCTACAATCATAATCATTGTCGTTCCTCCATTTTCATTCCCCGATACCAAACACACCCTAAAACTTGTTTCTAGATTAATGTAGACTTGTTTTGAAATATTGATTTCCTTACAAACAGTAATTAAAGTTTGATATGTGACATGGTTATATCCTCAATATAAAATGTTATGGGCTCATGTGTTGTTAGTAAATTTTAATTAGAGGATAGATAGATTGTAAGTGGAGAATTGGTGTGAGAATTTGGCTTTGAATTTTTTGTTAAGTTTTGAGTTTTAAGCCCTAAAAATTGTGTACTGGTTAAATTTTGGGGTATTTATATTAAGTGAAGTTGTGTTTTGGCTTTTCATTTAGAGTGTTTTAAAAAGTTTAACTTGTGTTGTCTAATCAATTAGTAATCTATCCATCTCAAATTTATTGTCCACGTTACTTTTTCAAGTCCACTTTTAAAAATAGATAGAGAATTTTTGTCAAGTTTATCATATTACCCTCACACGAGTTTATTATTACAAACATTAGAGAAGTTATAAACTAATTATTTAAAGGTAAAAGCGTCATTCTAAAAAAGTAAGAACAAGAAAGTACGATGACTATCATTTTTTAGTAAGATTAATCCTTTTTTTAGAAGTACACTTACTACAACAGCAACAACATACCCAATCCCGCTTTTAAGGGGGACTTTCTTGTCACATGGCACTCATGACGCCATTTCGACCCTATAAAAATTTCCCTTCAGATTAAGGGGGACTTTCTTGTCATATGGTACTCCTGACGCCGCCCTCAATTTCTCCCAACCTCTTTTAATACGGTAGGTTAAGTCATCGTCTATTCTACCTGTCTTGTGTATCACTGAACCCAGCTATCTAAAAGACTCTTTTGGATGGAGGATTTGGTCGCTAATACGAACTTCCATCTCTTTGCTGTGGCTGATCTCGATCCCCAAAGTCACATCTCAGGGATTCGTTCTTCTCTTTGCTTACCCGAAGGCCATTGGCTTCAAAGGCCTCCCTCCGGTGCTCAAGTCTGTTGCTTAGCCATTCCGCCAATTCTGCCACCAACACAACATCATCTACGAATATCATGCTCCAAGGGATGCACTCTTGAATCCCTCGTGATAGCTCATCAAGAATCAAGCGAAGAGGTAAGGACTAATGGCCGATCCCTGGTGAAGTCCCACTTCCACCGGGAAAAATTCTGCGATCCCCACGGTGGACCGTACACAGGTTTTCGCTCCCTCGTACATATCCTTAATGACCTTTAGGTATCTCTTTGAGGTTCCTTTATGAATCAGAGTTCTCCAATCAACTCACGTGGAACCCTGTCATAGGCCTTTTCTAGATCGAGGAAAGCCATATGCAAGTCTCTTTTTCTTTCTCTATACTTCTCCAAGAGACTTCTAAAAAGGTGAATAGCCTCTATTGAGGACCTTCCTGGCATAAAACCAACCCGGTTCTTTGACACCCTCATCTCCTTTCTCAGTCTTCTCTCGATAACTATCTCCCAGAGTTTCATGGTGTGACCCAAACGCTTAATACCCCTATAGCTGCTACACACTTGTTCGTCACCCTTTGTTCTTGTATATGCGGATGACTTCACCGAGTCTCCATTCTTCTGGCATCTTAGCGCTTGAGAAGATCTTGTTGAAGAGAGAGGTCAACCATTTTAACCCCTCATCTCCTAAACACCTCCAAGCTTCTATGGGTATTTAGTCTAGGCCCACAACTTTGTTTCTTCCCATCTTCTGTAATGCAACTTTCACTTCTCCTTGTCTGATTCGAGTAGTAGCACTCGGGAAGCAAATCTTGAGTAGGGGTCTCCCCCTCCCCGCTTCTGCCGGTACTCCTCTCGTTGAAAAGAGAAGAGAAATATTCACCCCATCTCTTCATACTATCTTCTTCGTTGACAATGCTTCTTCCTTCTTCATCTTTGATATATCTCATGTTTCCTAAATCCCTTCTTCTTCTCTCTCGGGCTTTAGCAATCCTGAAAATATCATTGGCCCCCTCTTAAGTTCTTATTCAAATCTTCATATGCTTTGTCCTTCGCGAGGGCTACTGCCTTCTTCGCTTCTTTTTTAGCTACTCGATATCCTTCTTCTGCAGATACCCTATCATCTTCATGGCCCTCTCTACACAAAAGAAGTTACCCATCTCCTTTATTCGCCCTCTGCTAACATTCCGACCACAACCAGCAGCTACGAATGATCTGACGATCTCCTACGACCACAATGTCCCCTTTTTTTAATTCATGTTGTATTTCTTTTTAATTTTTAGTAGCTTATTATCTCAATTATTTATTATGATGTGGTTATGGTATGTTACAATGGAGATATAGAGAAAATAAGATGGATGGCTGGATGATCAAGATGAATGAAGATGTGAATATGACGATTACTTGATCTTCACAAATATTTTATGCAAGAGACATCAGATCTTTTAATGTAATATTTTAAAAAGATGAATGGTAACAGTGGATGATATTACTTTTTGATATTATTTTTCTTGAATATATGTTAATATGTTTAGTTCACAACAAATAAGCTTTTGTAATATATAAGAAAAACGTTATTAATATGTTTGTTATAATTTACTATTTGATTCTATTTAATTTGGATTTAGTAATGTAAGAGTCCGTGTATGTGATTTAAGTTGCGATTTTTATCAATTTTTCGAGGACATTGTGAAAAGGAAAATGTATGAAGTGAATTTTAGGATAGTTTTATATGAATTTAGAGAAGGTTAAATAAAAGGTTAATGTTGATACAATGATGAAAATCTGGATTTTTTAAGTATTAGACATGTGACAAAATGTTTTCTAGTTGGTTGTCTAAGGTGTATATGGGGTAGTTGGTTAGTTAGTTATAGATGGTTGTGGTTAGGATGAATGAGATGATCAGGTATCCAGTAGTTCATACTTCTGAGATTATTTGCTATAAGTTTTTAAATCCTCAAAATTTCATATTGACACTCACTTCAGAACCCCGAAAACCCAACGTTGAATGAGATATATTTAAAAGTTATGAGTTCCGATCAAGACAACACTGAATAAAAGTGTGGATTCTTCAAAAAACAATGAAGACTTTTGAATCGAACTAGTGTCTAGAGCCACTGCCGGAATGTTTGATAGTTTAATGTTTACTTGTACTTCATTTGGATAGACACGTGGTGGGATTTATTCCTTGCGGGTTACGTTGTGTGAGAGTAAGTGGAGAAAGGGTTGTCGGCGTATTTGAATAAAAGTAGATAAGACAGCAAAGGTTATTAGAGTCTTCATACTTGATGACCTATGGACTAGTAGAGTAAGTAGGATTGGTGTTGGTAGATATTGATT
>BPTQ01000004.1:31393507-31486967 GCA_019973895.1 Chrysanthemum seticuspe | reverse complement strand
TTTTTTTTTTTTTTTTTTTTTTTTTTAAAGTTTAGTGACATCTTTATCTATTAACCCTTCATTTGATTGATGGTCTTTTTATGATTTTTCAAGATTTCATTATAACCATGATGTAATCTTTAGACTAAAATACATGGTTGGTCCCTAAACTTGGCAAGACGCATCGCGTTGGGACAAAACTCGGTCTTTTCATCGCCACAAGTCCAAACCTTGGCCTTTAAATGCCAAAGTAGTCCTTTGACCAAGTCAACGTCTGATTTTTGTTTTGTAGTCGAGGGTATTTTAGTCCATACACATTTATACTTTTATAACACATTTATATTTTAACCCTTCATCTTTCATCCTCGTCATCATCTCCCCAAATCATTTATCTCCTCAAATCATCATCTCCCCAGCATCATCCTGGTCATCATCTCCCCTGCTGGTTCATTGTTGCAATACTGTTCATCATCACCAAGCACTTTATTTGAATGAAGGAGATGCTGCTACTTTTCTTCCTTGTAAATCACATGGTATTTATAATTATTATGTTTTTTCTTTTGCATGTTTATTATAATACTTAAAGATCCAAAATTTCGGAGCATTGATGAGTTGTACCATAAGAAATTAACACCCAGGTAGCCCCGTTCACCAACTTGGAGACTTTTGGTGGTTTTGATTGAAGTAAACCAACCCAAAAGTCTTCAAAAAACATGTTTTCATGTGGTTGGAGTTTTTTTTTATGCATAGTACATGTACAAGCTGTTTGCACCAGCACAGGCAATAGAATTTTCAGTAGGATGCCATGCTAAGTGAAGCAACTTTGTTGTGAAATCCAATGAATTCCCATTTGTGTCATTTCCCGGGCTCTCTCCTCCTACATAATCAATAGGTTTAGTTAAACTTATAACCAGAAATGGCTATTGGTGGAGTAGAAGAGATCTAACCTCGTCTAACCACACGGCTTATGCTGCTGCTTAGTGATCTTGAAGGCCGTGAAGGAGACTGCACTTGTCTCCTACAAAAGATATTTGATTGTTCTTTACTCAGTTAAGGGTTTAGGAAGCATTTGTATCCAATAGAAGGGGACAATTTGACCACAAATAATGTGTCAAGTTTGGTTATCATCTATCGCTAATCGGTCATATGTGTAAAGCTATCAAATTTGGCTAAAACTAATACCCGTTTTCTACTAGTCACCAAATATGTGCCCGCACACCTCCAAAATCTATTTACTAAAGATAGAAGAATCGTTATTTGGATAATATCTTTTGTGATTGGATTTAATATATTACTTGGTTATAATCGTTACATAAAAAATAGATCAAAATAGTAGACCCATTTATATATCAACAGATCACTTTAATACTGGTCAGATGGGTTAAGCTAAAGGATTTTACCCATTTTGCCGCCCCTAGCAAAAAATAATGTTAGGTCACCCGTACTGTTCTGACCCACCCTGAAATATTACCCACCGTCCATTCTGCTACCTAAAGAGTATCCAACATAAGTAGTAGCTTTAAAAGAACAGTATATTTAGTTGTACAAGAATGTTTTATATGGTAATAATCTTCACATGACCAATGAGGACATCTTTGATATCATCAATGCTCCAAGTTGGTGAACGGGGCTACCTGGGTGTTAATTTCTTATGGTACAACTCATCAATGCTCCGAAATTTTGGATCTTTAAGTATTATAATAAACATGCAAAAGAAAAAACATAATAATTATAAATACCATGTGATTTACAAGGAAGAAAAGTAGCAGCATCTCCTTCATTCAAATAAAGTGCTTGGTGATGATGAACTGTATTGCAACAATGAACCAGCAGGGGAGATGATGACCAGGATGATAGATGAAGGGTTAAAATATAAATGTGTTATAAAAGTATAAATGTGTATGGACTAAAATACCCTCGACTACAAAACAAAAATCAGACGTTGACTTGGTCAAAGGACTAATTTGGCATTTAAAGGCCAAGGTTTAGACTTGTGGCGATGAAAAGACCGAGTTTTGTCCCAACGCGATGCGTCTTGCCAAGTTTAGGGACCAACCGTGTATTTCAGTCTAATCTTTATATGCTACCACTTTTGTTTCAAAACTGATCATGCTAACAATATAAGTACATAAATTAAAAATCATAACCAAGAAAACATAAGATATCATTTGTGTCTGTTTGTGAGTTATTTTTATCGAACAAATTGATGATAACACACATATGTACATAAATTATAAATCATAATCAAGATAACGTATGAAGCTCGCCCGTCCATCGGACTGGTCATGAAGCTAGTCCCTTATATAATCAGAGTTTTCCAAAAAGTGCCAAAGGAATGTTGAATAAATTGAAATTGGAACAATGGGAGAGCTCCATTTAAAAGTAGAGCATTCTTATTGGTCAACTGAAAGTCAAAATTGAAGATAACCCGACTCGTAAATCGAAGATACATGGATCTGACTTGTAAACTAAATATGACCCGAAGAGGATTTTCCGGACTTGGGCTTTCATGTTGATTTTACTTTTACTTTTCTGAACTTAGGTCTTCATGAGGATTTTCCGAACTTGATTTTTCCTTGCGTGTGTCTTCACGACTAAGAAAATTCAATTCAGTTATATTTGCTTGCTCACAAGTAACTTTGACATCGTCGATTTTTCAGCTCCGATATCTTTACACATCTGAACCGTAACTATTTGGATGGAAGTTTTAAATATATTGTGTATAGTTAGAAGCCACTCACCCTCATGCGCTGAACTTGAGGTACACACTATGCTGCAAAATTTCTACTATTCATAACAATTTTTACCTCCAGTAATGATTTATGGTCACTCATATAGGCACTTTAAGTTATATCCGAACCCAAACAACACAATTTAAAATTGAATTCTTAAATCAAATAAACATAAATACAAAGAACTATGTTACACAAACACAAATCCATAGTCCATAAATTATTTTAAAAAACTAGAAAATGATACAAATAATTTGTTACACAAACAAAAAAATGACACAAACACAACATCTAAGGAACAAGTGAAATACCTCTGCGCCCATCACTTGTTTTATTTGTTTACGGTTATCTATGATAGTATGCGGTAGAATAAAAATGGAATCTAAAATTTCAAATTTGTTAAAAGTTGCTCAAAAGACTCACGGCTTCTGTTTTTTCATATGATGTCAATACAACAGTAAGGTTCTTTTAATTTTCGTAATCATAGGAACTTAAAGTCCGGTATATGGTGATAGCGGGTAATTGTGAAAAAGAACTACAGTGATCATAATGAGTGTGAACCAAGTAATCTCGCTCCTGGGCTTCTTATGTAATGTTATGAACTCGAAGGACCAAATATGTTAGTTACAAAGATTGTAACCGAAAGTTAGTTAAAAGCGGTTACAAAGTTAGTTATTAGTTAAAAAGGTTGGGACTAAAAACCGAAGGGACACAATGGTTGAATCATACCGATTCAAACCTTATATATATGTATGTACATACTCGAAATCAATGGTTAGACACTTAGACAAAATTTACTTATTCATTTACTTTACAACTTGTATAATATCGATCGAGTTTTGGGACAACATTTGGCATCAAGAGCAAGGGTTATACATGAAACAATCTCTGTTTCTGCATAACAAAAATATTAACGAGAAGCCATAGAAGAACACGCTGAAAAAGAGAAAAACTTCCTTGTTTTTTCAGTGGGGAACGGTTTGTTTTCTTTTATCTTCCAAAGAAACAAACAACTTGAATAAGGAGAGACGTAAAGGAGATAGTGCACGATCTGTTTTGCGTAGGAGGTTGCAAACGTTCACACCAAATGTTATTGGTGGGATAAAACTTTGTTGGTGACAACGAAGGGAAGGAAGAGACTCTTGGCGTATACAAGGAGACGTGGAGAACAAGAGTAGAAAGCGCTAAAGGAAAACCCTTTTGTGTTTGTTGTCAACGCGACACAGGAAAAGAGAAGGGATACACATCGTTTGGATAGAGAACGAGTGGGAAAGGCTTTGTGAAACCGGTTGGAAACAAGATACAAAGAAATATAAGACGCGGGATATAAAGTGCAAGGAACGTTGTTGTGGAGAAGAAAGCGTATACGTGGAACAAAGAAAGAAAGGAGTACTCAAGGAAAGATTTGGTGTGGAAGAGTGTCGGGACGACACAAGACAACAACAACAACGAGATCAGAAACAAAGGAAGGATTTGTTTCGGTGCAATAGAATCAGAACCAAAGGAGTTTTGGTTCGGTGTGGGTACCAAGGAGTGGTACCAAGTTGTGTGTAGGAAGGTTTTTATTGGATCTCAAAGTTGTAAAAGAAAAGGCAACGTATAGGACGTTGGGGAACCAAGATCAAAAACAACACACAAGAAAGAGAAAGGCAACGTGTAGTGTGGTATAAAGAGAAGAAGCAAAGTTATGTTTTTGGCTTGTCGAATACAACATACAATTCGACAACAAAACAAGACAAGGAGGCCGTGATTTTGTTTAGACTCGTTGGGTACAAAAACAACAACAACAATTCGACAAGAAAAGAAGAAGGAACCATGGTATTTATTTGGTTCGAAGCAAAAACAGCAACAAGGCAACAAAAAAAAAAGGAATCTGAAAGTTTTTGGTTGTGGGTTGAAGTCGAATTAGAAAGAAAAGGCAACGAGGCAAGAAGAAACAAAGGGGAACAAAGTGGGAATAACAACAAGTTGGTAAACGATTATTACTAACGTGAGACAAGGGAATACATTTTGTGGTTAACACAATATCGAGGTCACAAGTTACAATTTTTCTGGATTTCAATTATATAAGAATAGTATAGATTTATTAGTTTGTACTATTAGGAAATCCCGAGAACTATTATTGATCCCTTATTACTAGGATTCCCAGAAACTATATATATTCTCATATTAGAAGAGATACCATAATAGGAAGAATAATTCCATACGTACTAGAAGGTGAAGATAATAAGCACCTTTAAGATGGCCGGTGATGATACAAACACATCAAACACAACAAAACCCGTAACACCTATTGCACAATACCAATGCCCTAAGTTGAAAAACACAAATTACACGGTATGGGCTATACAGATTAAGGTTATACTAGAGGCACAAGGTTTATGGGAGACAATAGAATCTAAGGAAAACACGCAAGTAGATGATAAGAAGGATAAAGCAACGACGGCTTTTCTATATCAAGCGTTGACCGAAGATGTGATTTTACAAGTAGCGGGTTGTAAGACGGCCAAGGATTTGTGGGAATCATTAAGGAAAATACACGTTGGAGAAGAAAGGGTGCAGCAAGCACGGTTACAATCATTGATGATTGGTTTTAACTCACTTCATATGAAGGAAGATGAGACGGTGGATGCATTTGTGGATAAGTTAAACGGATATGCCACGAAGGCAAAGGAACTAGGGAAAACTTTGGATGAATCACTTTTAGTTAGAAAACAATTAGACTCCACACCCGATAGATTCATTCAGATAGTAGCATCCATAGAACAAACAAGTGATCTAGACGACATAACCCTAGATGAGATCACTGGAAAACTCAAGGCGTTTGAGGAAAGGATAAAGCTCCGGAAGGGAGGTCAAGTTGAAAGCCAGGAGAACTTACTATTCGCACATGGCGAACGCTCGGAAAAAGGAAAGCGTTTTAACAAACGCGGAGGTAGATCAAATTACTCATGAGGAAACTGGCGGAATAATAGAAACCGAAACAACTCACACGGAGGAAGCTCAAATCATAAAGGAAACTCAAATAGGAATACAAGTGAGAGGGATTTGAGTAAAGTAAAATGTTTCAAGTGTAACAAATTTGGACATTTTTGGAAGGATTGTAGAGGAACATCGACAGCTCAGGAACAATCAAATCTTATCTTAGAAGACTATGAACCATCACTATTAATGACTACGTACGAAACCGAATATGAGGAAGTGTTGTTGAATGAAGGCCAAATTCAACCAGGAAAATATGCTTCAAATGATGCAAGCATATGGTATTTAGATAATGGTGCAAGTAACCATATGACGGGAACTAAGAGTCATTTTAAGGATATGGACGAAAGCGTAACAAGAAGAGTACGTTTTGGAGATGGATCGTATGTACAGATAAAGGGAAAAGGCTCTATATTATTATGTTGTAGAAACCAAGAACAGAAGGTAGCATCGGATGTATACTATATACCAAACCTTAAGAGCAACATACTAAGTCTAGGACAACTTACGGAGATAGGTTGTAAGGTCATAATGGACGGAGATAAATTGACTTTGTATGATAAGAGCAAGAAATTGTTGATGAAGGTAGAAAGATCTAAGAATCGACCTATATGTCTCTTAGCAAATGTAGATAACCAAGCATGGTTATGGAATGCTAGATTAGGTCATCTGAACTTTGATGATATCAACAAGATGACTAGGAAGGGTCTAGTGGAAGGAATACCAAGAATAAATCATGCCGGACAGATTTGTGATGCGTGTTTATTAGGAAAGCACAGTAGAACACCATTTCCAAACCAAGCTAAATTCAGATCAAAGAACCCATTGGACTTAGTATACGGAGACCTCTGTGGTCCTATAAGTCCAGCAACACACTCGGGCAAGAAACTTATTTTCTTGTTAGTGGACGATTGTACACGTTTTATGTGGGCATACTTTCTAACGTCGAAAGATCAAGCACTTAGTACTTTCAAGGAATTTAGACAGTAGATAGAAATGTAAATGAGAATGAAAGTGAGGATGCTAAGAACAGATAGAGGAGGTGAATTTACATCTAATGAATTTACCAAGTACTGTAAAGATAATGGAATAGCACGACAGTTGACATCACCTTACTCACCACAGCAGAATGGAGTAATGGAGAGAAGAAATAGGATAGTGTTATTAACTACGAGGAGTATGATGAAAGCCATGAAGTTACCTTTAACTTTTTGGGTAGAAGCAGTGAAACATGCCATTTACATACTCAACAGGGTACCTACAAGAGCCCTGGTAGATAAAACTCCATACGAGGCTCTCTACAACAGAAAACCGAACCTGGAAAACCTAAGAATATTCGGATGCACAACTTATGCAAAGATAACGATACCTCACTTAAAGAAGCTGGATGACAGAAGCATACCAATGATTTACTTAGGAGTAGAGGAAGGATCAAAAGCATGTAGGTTATATGATCCAATAGCCAAGAAGAAACATGTTAGTAGGGACGTAAAGTTTATGGAAACAAAACCATGGGATTGGAATAAAGATGAAGAGGATACGAGTACACAAGACACATTTTGGACTAGTTTTGTGGTAGAAGTAGTTGACAATGAAAACCTTACGCCAGTCAACACAGAGAATGATGACAACACGTATCATGAACAAGATCAGATTCCTGATCCAGTTTCACCAATCACACCACCAACATACAATTACGACCCACACATAGAAGAGGAAGAAGAAGCTACTACTAGTTCTATAGAGAACTCAAGAGGTAGATTTGATGATACACCCGTACGTGAATACAGAAACATGTCGGAAATATACAAGTATGCACTGTAGAGTTGAACCACAAAGTTTATTATTTACGGAAGAAGAACCCCATAACTATAAGGAAGCATCAACAGACAAGAAATGGATTGAGGCCATGGAGATTGAATTAGATTCAATCAACAAGAATAACACATGGACTCTTACTACATTGCCATCAAATCAAAAGGCAGTAGGACTTAAGCGGGTTTTCAAAACCAAAAGGGATGCACAAGGAAAGATCATCAGATATAAGGCACGATTAGTAGCAAAAGGATATGTACAAGAACAAGGAATAGACTTCGATGAAGTATTTGCACCAGTTGCGAGACAGTTCGGTTAATATTAGCATTAGCAGCATATCATGGTTGGCAAGTACATCACTTAGATGTAAAATCGGCGTTTTTACATGGATATTTGAAGGAAGAAGTCTACGTTACACAACCTGAAGGGTTTGTACAGCCACGAAATTCAGGAAAAGTGTATAAACTTATTAAAGCTTTATATAGCTTAAGACAAGCACCGAGAGCTTGGAATGTGAAGCTTGATCAAACTTTAAAGTCATTAGATTTTAAGAAGTGTAATCTCGAACAAGCAGTTTATACTAAGAGAAACAAGACTTCTACGATTATAGTTGGAGTTTATGTAGATGATTTGATAATCACGGGCACTCCAGGGAAGGAATTAGAAGTATTTAAATCCCAGATGGAAGAAAAGTTTGAAAAGAGCGACTTAGGATTGTTAGCTTATTACCTTGGAATAGAAGTTACACAGACAGGAGGACAGAATACAATCAAGCAAACAGTTTACATTAACAAGAACTTGAAAGAAACAAGTATGACGAATAGTAATGATACAAAGATACCAATGGATCCCGGTACTAAGTTGGTCAAGGCGGAAGATGGTAACTCAGTTGACACTAACTTACTACAGAAGCTTAATTGGAAGTCTCAGGTACTTACTACATACAAGACCAGATCTTAGTTATTCAGTCGGACTACTCAGCAGATTCATGCAAGACCCGAAGGATCATCACTTGAAGGCGGTAAAGCAAGTAATCCGATATATCAAAGGAACAAAGGATCATGGCATAATTTACAAGAAAGAAGGCGGCTGCAAGATTACAGGTTACAGCGACAATAGTTAAGGAATCAACACTGATCAAGGAAAAGGAACTACTGGGATAGTATTTTATTTTGGAGAGTCACCCATTACCTGGTGTACTCAGAAGCAACCAACAGTGGCGCTATCATCATGTGAATCGGAATTCATGGCGGCTACTGCAGCAGCATGTCAAGCCTTATGGTTAAAGCGACTACTTAGTGAATTAACTGGATGTGAAGAGAAAAGGATAACGCTGAAGGTGGATAACGTTTCAGCAATAGCACTTGTCAAGAACCCAGTTTTTTATGGAAGAAGTAAGCACATCAACATTCGCTATCATTTCATTCGGGAATGCATAGAGAATGGGCACATCAATGTGGAACATGTCAGTGGAGAACTACAAAGAGCAGATATTCTAACAAAGGCTCTACCAAGATTGAAGTTCGTGACAATGCGACAAATGCTCGGAGTTCAAGATTTAGGACGAAGCAACGATCAAGATTAAGGAGGAGAATGTGAACCAAGTAATCTCGCTCCATTGCTTCTTATGTAATGTTATGAACTCGAAGGACCAAATATGTTAGTTAGAAAGATTGTAACCGAAAGTTAGTTAAAAGCGGTTACAAAGTTAGTTATTAGTTAAAACGGTTGGGACTAAAAACCGAAGGGACACAATGGTTGAATCATACCGATTCAAACCTTATATATATGTATGTACATACTCGAAATCAATGGTTAGACACTTAGACAAAATTTACTTATTCATTTACTTTGCAACTTGTATAATATCGATCTAGTTTTGGGACAACAATAAGTAGGTGGTCATGCCACCGGTTTTGTAAGAAGATGTGTAGGCTTATTGTTTAATCGCAAATGCATGTAGTTAACAATATTTGTTAGGAAGTACTTGACAGTGTTGAAAGAGGGATTTTTTAGGGGTGAAGTAAATGGTTTAGTTTCGAGTAGCTGTTAAAAACTATAGAAGCAAATTCAAACTTTCTGTAGTCTTCAGCTGTTTTGTTATAGTTGTACAATGTATGGCCGAGAACCTTTTTTGAGCCATTAAAGAACATCTCTATCCTTGCTATGCTGTAAGAACCGTTGGGATTCTGTTGATAATGCAGCCACCTTTGACAAAAACACCTTGATTTGCCTTTATACCATGCCAAACAATGAGCCACGGAAGATTTTACATTCCTAAAATTTGACCATGCAATATAAGAAGATTCTTAGTAACTGATTTTTGACTTTTTAACCAAAAAAAACAGGTCTTTTTCGCTGCTAAGAATCAGAATATATGCACAAGTTGATATGAACGCGAGTGACTTTGGAAAATATCAGATAAAACTGGAACATGTTAAATTAGTTGAGACTTAAATTGTTTATTTAATGTAAAAAAACTACGTAGATAAATATAAAGCAGATTAACCAGAGAAGCCTTGTATTATGAGTTTGGTATCAACTCAAAATAATCACTTTTATACACAGATTCTTTAGCATACAACACACACACGCATCCTTTTCTTCATCTCATTGTATAACCAGAAGCCTTGTATTATGAGTCTGGTATCCACTTAATGCAATCACTTTAGTACATAGATTCTTTAGCATACTGAAAGTTAACACACACACACACACATCCTTTTCTTCATATCATTGTTGATCAATCACAATAAATTTATCCATAGATTCGTTTTACTTCGGTATTCATGGCTGATCCGTTTACTTCGGCCCTTGTGAGGGATGTGGTAGGGAGATTAACTTCTGCAGCAATTCAAGAGGTTGGGTTGTTTAGGGGCCTTGAAAATGATCTTTCAGCTCTCAAGAATACTTTTAAACAGATTCAAGGTGTACTTTATGATGCTGAGATGAAGCAAACGACGCAAAAAGATGTGGAAGAATGGCTCAGGACTCTCAAATCTGCCTCTCTGGAGGCGGAAAACGTGCTCGACGAGGCCAAAACTGAAGCTATGATACAAAGGGTACACAATATCAAACATAAGGTAAGAACCTTCTTTTCCTCCCACCACAATCCGCTTATGGTCAAAACTAGGATTGCTCATAATGTTAAGAACATAAGAAAAAAATTGGAAGACATTGATGCTAATAGATCCCGGTTTCAAGTTGACTCCCACTAACATAAGAGAAGATGCCGCGGTAATTGGGGGTGAGTTTTCAAACAGGGAAACTAGCTCACTTGTAAACTTGTCCAAGATCTATGGAAGGGTTGAAGAGAAGAAGATGATAGTTGATAAGATTTGTAACCAAGAAATAGGAATCAGACATGATGCTGATGATGTTCGGGTCTATGCTATATGGGGCATGGGTGGCATCGGAAAAACCACACTAGCTCAATATGTTTACAACCATGAAAAGGTGAAGACACATTTCGAGTTAAAATTTTGGGTGTATGTCTCTGCTGTGTTTGACATCAGACGTATAATAAAGTCAATATGTGACTCAGAAGATTCGGAGTTAGATAAGATGCAAGCATGCCTTCAAGACAAGTTACGAGGTAAGAATTTTTTTTTTGTCATGGATGACGTATGGATTGAAAACAAGGACATGGAAAAGTGGGACGAGTTATGTAAAGCTTTAAGTTGCGGAGCAAAAGGCAGCACCGTTATGGTAACGACACGGAAAAAAGATACTGCCCAACTGATGGCTAAGATTCCTGAGTTGCAGCATAATGTGGCAGTTTTATCAAAAGAGGAGTCATGGTCGCTATTCAAGATGCTTGCGTTCCCTGATAGAGGAGAGGGGGAAATTGTAAGGGAGCTGGAGCCTGTAGGAAGGGAGATAGTTGAAAAATGCAAAGGTTTACCTCTAGCAGTGAAGACTTTGGGTAACTTAATGTCGACAAAAAAAAGGGTGAATGAGTGGCAGCTTGTAAATGACAAGTTCATGTCGGAGATGCAAGACAATGGCATCTTAACTGCTTTGAGGTTAAGCTACGATGATTTGCTTCCACATTTGAAACGATGTTTCGCTTATTGTTGTCTATTTTCAAAAGGGGAGGAAATGAATAAGGATTTATTGATAGAGTTGTGGATGGCAAATGGATTTATTCCATCTCAAGGAGATGTGAGCTTGTATGTGCTTGGTGAGGAAATTTTTAGTTGTTTGGTCCGGAGGACGTTTTTCCAAGATGTCGTCGAGGAGGATGTATACACAGGTGAGATATGCAAAATGCATGATTTAATGCATGATCTTGCGCAATATGAAATGGGACATGATTGTGCGGTTATAGAGTCGGGTAAGGAGTCGATAACCTCGGATGAGGTGCTTCATCTCAGTTTATCATGTAAAGATTTTGAGTTTTCAAAACTGGATTTAAAAAAGCTAAGACCAATACGATCAATTTTGGTCTTTGATGATGATTATCAAAGTAGCATTAGACAAATCTCCAGCCATGTTTATCTAAGGGTGTTGTACTTGAACAAAATTAATAGCTCTACGTTGCCCAAATCAATCTTCAAGCTAATACATTTGAGATACTTGACAATAACATGGTCAGAAATAAAATTTCTACCAGAGTCGATTATTTATCTCCAAAACTTGCAAGTTTTGATTCTAGAATATTGTATATATTTCTGTAAGTTGCCTAAAGGTTTGAGGTACATGAGGAATCTTCAACGTCTAGATACCCGTTACTGCCCTTCACTCAAGCATATGCCTGTTGGAATAAAAGCACTAACCAACCTTCGAAGGCTTTCACGATTTGTTGTAGGAAAAGATGATGGGGCCCGAATAGGGGAATTGGAAAATCTAAGTCTTCTTGGGTGGGAACTGATGTTATCAAGACTTGAGAACCTTGGAGGTTTAAGTGATGCCAAAAGTTCCAATTTGAAAGACAAAACAAATCTAAAGTCTTTGATATTAGTTTGGCATACATCAGGAACATATGATTCAGAGGTTCTTGAGGGATTGGAACCAAATTTGGGTCTCCAGGAGTTGAAAATAGAGGGATACACGGGAAGGGTTATTTCTCCAAGTTGGATGGTCAAATTAGTCAATTTGACTAGTATTCTATTTAATCGTCTTGAAAAGTGTGAACAGCTTCCACCACTTGGGAAATTACCCAACCTCGAGAGAATTAAATTGAGCGAGATGCATTTTTTGAAGTGTTTCCATGATGACGACAACGCTACATCAAAGGACGAGATTCTCTTTCCTAGTTTACAAGAGTTAGATATAGACTCTTGTGGGTCTTTGGTTTCTTTGCCAAGTAACTTCCCAAAATTGAGGTCATTGAAAATAGAATCTTGTTACGATTTACGTTCTCTACCAGATGAGATACAAAGTTTCAAGGATCTCAATCAAATTACAATTAAATTTAGTAGGATTCTAAGCGAAAGGTGTGAAAAGGAGATAGGAGAGGATTGGCCTAAAATTTCTCACATTCCACATCTCGACATTGGAACACCAAGGTAGCACACTTTTTCTTTCCTTATTTTTTTGTTCTTTTTTTTTTAACTATGGTTGTTTATCTATAAACAAATCTAAAATAGAAAAAAGTAGTTAATTGTTGTTTTACAAAGTGATGATGAATATAGCCAAGAAGAAAAATGTAGTCTTCTTGAGTATCAAATGTTCTTTACGATATCCAAGGATACAATAAAATATCTAAAGATAAAGCCAAATTTGAAATTACATTTGTTAATCAATATTTCTATATAACGCATATAATTAGCTCGGCAATTATTCTACTTTAAATTGTTTGATTACTTGGTTTAATTGTTGAAACTAATGCTCATTACATTTTTGTTTGAGTTTAGATCTGACTACTACGAGAACAGCGACGAGAATGAGGACAAGGACGAGGATAACGTGAAGATATTGAACTACAGGGATGAGGACTAGAATCCAAGTTTGGTGTCATATGTGAAGATGGTGTTGCCTTATGGTTTTAAGTCTTGTTTATGCTAGGTGAATTTTGTTGGTATATTCACTGCCTAACAAGACAACACTCATCTAGGGATCATCTAGGGGTTCAAAGGTTTGTTGCTATGCGAAAATGCAATCGTGATTCTTGCGAAAGTGAGTTAGGATCATGTACAATTTTTTTTTATCCATTCTTTTGAGCTTGTGTATCAATGACGTTTCTTTTCCGTTTTTTTCAATTTGTGTATGTATGAATGATATGTAGTTCCTGTATGTAAAGTGTGTTGTTGTATAACTCCTCTATCTATACTACTTTATAATGCATTTAAGCCTTCTAAAATTAGAAGGCTTAAAAATTCAGACTTTTTTACTTGCTTATTATGGAAAGATATATTATAATGCATGTAAAATTAATATAAGGAGCTCTAATCATGAGATGACATGTGTCACTTCTTAACAAACTCCAAGCCTAACTTCTAACAAACTCCAAGCCTAACTCTTAACCCCCAAAAATTAAGATAAGGAGCTCCAATTATAAAATGACATGTGTCACTTCTCAACTAAAAATTCATCTTTATTTTCAAATTAAAATATCTTTTTATCTACTTATTTATATTATAATCTAATTTCACCATATTTTCTAAAATTTTATGCTCTTTAATTCAACATCCATTTTAATATATTTTTATGAGTTTTTAGTTTTTATATTTTTAGTGCGTTTATTTTATATTAATTCAAATTTTTACAACTTTAACCTTTATTTCATTTATTCCAATCAATATAATCTTGATTCGTCAAAATCATATACTTTTGGGGGAGTGTTTGACGCGTAAGAGATTGCGAGGGTATTTTTATATGCGGGAATAATGATGTCGTGTGAAAGTTACGGGTAACCCAAACAAACACTTACAACTAACACATATACATTCGAAGTGTTGTGAAACGAATTCACTAAACGGGTAAGCAAACACATATAACTGTACTTATCGCCGCCGCTGTCACCACCATCTCATCACATCACCACCTCAAAACATTTGTTCGCTACAAAATAGTCATCGGGTACCCGCCGCCGCATTGCGCGGGTACCCTTCTAGTGCTATTATAAAGTTTTATCTTGTGCAAAAATGAGATTTGTCATATCACCATAGGAAAATTAGTTACTAGTATAAGGTTTTCTTAATTAGAGTTATAGTATATTGACCTTTTGATAGAATATGGAAATTGAGTGGGGATTAGTTAGTGTGTCTGCATTTTAAATATATATGGTTAAAAGTTGGCGCGTTTAAAGTTGGATATTTGGAAGACATCTCAAATCTTGTTGATTCTATGGATGGTATTTGCATAGCTATGGGTGATTTCAATGCAGTTAAGTCCATATCCGAAAGATCGGGCTCCCAATTCGATACAAATGAAGTTATGTCTTTCAATAATTTCGTTGCAACTTATGGATGAGTTAAACATGTGTGTTTTCAATGCATACAGAAACGAACTAACACTGAAAACATCTTCCAACTAAACACGATGCACTTTGTCAGCTAACTCAATTAGAGAATTTAATCTAGATGAGATGTAACATTTTAACCCATCCATCCGAAACTAATGAATGGCAGTGAGATTTCTAAAAGTGGCTACATCAAAATTCAATATATAACTATAACCTCCTATAGTATTTAGCAAGGGTGATCGCCCAAATACTAAGATGTAAGACACAGGCTACACTACCATGTAGAATTTCCATCTATTGTTAAGGCAAGGGAAGAAGCCATGGGTGACGATGGGTTCTAGCCTTTTCCTGCCCAGACCTTCTTCTTGCCCGGAAGAACCACTAACTAATGAGTGTACTACTACACTATAAAGGATGTTATCAGTATACTTTTCAAGATAGCGCGCAAGACGCATAAGATTCATTTTTAAAGCTATTACAAACATCTTATATCCAACACTAATTTTGAGCTCATCGGCATTCAGCAACATGCAGAAATTTTGAAGCATACTAAGTTGATACACATTATACTGAACTTTATAGAAAAGGACAATAAATACTTTAAATTCAAAAATTCACTAGAATTTGTTTTATTTATTTGGTCAAACCGGGTGAAACGGGTGACTTGGTCGCTTAATTTTACACGTTTTGGCTCAAATGTGTGAAATGGTTGATTTTTTTTACACGTTACTTACTAGTACACGTTTGGGCTAAAATGGGTCAAAACGGCTAAAATGGGTCAAACGGGTGAAATGGGTGTAACATAAATGACAAAGTTAGTACTTATTATTACAAGTTTGGGCTAAAATGGGTCAAAACGACAAAGTTACTTAATAGTACTTGTTTGGGTTAAAATGAGTCAAATGGGTCAAAACGGGTGATACATACATATGTACACCAGCTTCACATACAGTTATGATACGAGTCACCATGTAAGTATATTAGGTATGTCTAAACCCGATCGATTATGCATATTAATCATGCTTCTTACTCTATACCTAACTTGATTACAATCAAACATATGTAATAAATGACAACATGGTACAACATCCATTACTTGTTCTTGCAAGTCATTAATGATAGTACAAGACAAATGTCTTGATCTCTTTGTAAAGACAGTTTTCTTATGTCCATTTGTATGATGGAACAACTGCTCATTTGAGAAAGTTTTGACTGTCAGCTATTGTAACGTGTTTTGAAAGATAAGACCTGTTACTGTAAATAGTACTTTTGAGTTAACTTTTAGCGTCTTTATGCTAAAACAATGTTTGTCATCAAAAGATTTGACCACGTCAAAACTTGATCATTGAGCGCCATATGAGAGTCGTAAGTGGATATTGAGACAAAATCTTAATGTGGAAGTGATTGAGATGAGATAAATGAAAACAATCGTTAGATGGTACCATTGTTTGAATCAGCGAATGATATGAAGATGACAAGACATAGTGACCAATGTCCTTAAGGTTACAAGAACATTTCCTTAGTTTGTTTACAATCAACACGGCTAATCATTCGCATCCAAAATTCATGCAGTCACCAAGTCGGATTCATTTTAAAAGCGATCAATTAATCAAGTACACTAGTACAAAGCTTAATTGTTCATAATGATGAGCATTCTCGTACAACTTAGAAGGTGTCATCAAGTTGAAAACAAGTCATCAAATTCAGTATATACTTGAATAAATATAACAAGAACCTTAATTAGGTTCAGTAACCTTGTTGGTTCTGTCACATGGCTAGATTTTTTGCTAACTAGCTCGAATTAGTGACAATGAGGTATATGTTGTTTTACCTTCCCAGCTGAGCTAAGATTCATGACATGCCATTGATTCATAGTCGTTTATTCTGCTTGCTCGTACAAGTAACTTTAGGGGGAGTTATCTTAGCTTATTTGATGGGCTTATAAGCTTAAAGTTTGACAAGAAGGTAAGCTTGGCGTATGAGCTTATCTACTCGAGCTTCTGAACTTAATTAAGTTGTAAAGTCATGTTGATAAGCTTATAAGCCATTAAAAATGAGCTCATCAAATTATGAATGAGCTCGTAAGCCCAACAAATAAACCAAGTCAAACAACCCCTTAGCATTGTCCGTTCGCCATTGTCCGTTTTTGCAGCTGCGCTATCTTCAAACGTTTGAGCCATAACTATTTGGATGGATGTTCGCGGATAGCACTTCGCTTATCCTTGAGGTACACTTGACTATATATGTAGCAAAATTTTCTTTTGTTTTACGTGTGAAGTGTAAAGTTAATTTGACAACAATAATTACCTCCATCAAATAGTACCTATGTCATAGTCATATACCCAATCAAACTTCAAAAGTACATATTTTTCCAGGACACAAATTTTCAATACATGATGAAAGCATGTAAATATTGAAGTTTCCTTGAGGATATATTTTAAAACCCAAACGAACATAACAAAATTGAATTCATAAATCAAATAAACATAAACACAAAGAACTATATTACACAAACACAAATCCATAGTCCATAAATTATTTTTTTTTTAAAAACTAGAAAATGATACAAACAAATAAACCAACATCTAGCTATCACTACAAAAAATTTGTCTATTTTACACGGTTATTTCTCCACGGTTTGAAAACTGTGTACTTTGTTTCCTTTTTTATCCACGCAAAAACATGTGGAAAAAATCTACACATCTAAAAATGTGAAAAATAAACTACACTTACAAAAGCGTGTAGAAAAAAATGAAACTCCACGGTGTAAAGTGTGAACTCTTCCACTAGTATAATTGAAAAAAGGAAAAAGTTAAAACACAAAAAACAACGTGTACTTTTAAAAAATAAAAATAAAAAATTTTGATAAAAACACCCATAGGTTTTCATTTATCACTTTTAATTATTCGGTTCATAAACTTAAATAATCACTTTTAATTATCAAAATCACTTCAATTTTTTACCTAAAACGAATTAGGGTTTCAATCACAATCATATCAAATTAGGCCTCTTTATATCGATTAGCAAGGTATGCTAATCATATTCTATCATTAATCATTTTGATTTTGATTTATGACTGTAGTGAATGATCAGAGCGATTGACCGGAGTGAATGATCGGAGCGATTGACCGGCGTGAATGATCGGAATGATTGACCGGCGTGAATGATCGGAGCGATTGACCGGAGTGAATGATCGGAGCGATTGATCGGACCGACTGACCGGAGCAATCTTTTGGTTCTCTCTCTTCTGATTTACTTTGTGTATTGTTACTACTTTTAATCTGACTATGCATATGTTGATATTGCGGTTACTTAGGGTTAGAGTTTGAGATTTAGGTCGAAATTTGTGATGTTTCGTTAGACGTTGTCGGATAAGTGATATCGACATCGCCGGTGCTAATGTCGGCATCAACGAGTAAGTTTAGAGATGAAAATGTTGTGTTTCTTAAGTGTAAGAATGATGCTCTGAATCCGCAAAAGTGTCTCGAGAAAGGTTAGCAAGTCATGATTTGCGATTTAGTCGTTGTAAATATGTGTCTGCTTATGAATGTGTTTTGAGTATGTTTTGCAGTGCGTGAGGTATTAGTCATAGAGAAGCCATAGCTTGTGAGGTTGTTGTGTGAACACTTTTAATTGTGGTGATAGTTATTGCGCTTCACATTGTTTATTATTAGTTGATTAGCTAATGTTATATTGATGGTATTAGAGATTTAGAGTGATTTAGAGTGGCATTTATATACTATATCATGCATTTGAAGAAACACGATAACTAAGAAAACTATGTGTTTAGTATTTGT
The DNA here is from genome assembly GCA_019973895.1 of Chrysanthemum seticuspe. NCBI lineage: Eukaryota > Viridiplantae > Streptophyta > Magnoliopsida > Asterales > Asteraceae > Chrysanthemum > Chrysanthemum seticuspe. Next base: position 31,468,254 of record BPTQ01000004.1, on the reverse strand, counting down.
TCCGAGAAAGAATTAAGTTAGCGTTGTAGAGTAGGAAACTGAGTTTTGTCACTTTTGTTAAGGGTGGTTGCGTCTAAAGTTACATTTTGATTAATCCAAAATATAGATGTAGTTTATTTGGTGCTGGCTAATTTTTTACGTCTGATAAGAAGAACGAATACTTGCATTGGATTCTTAGTGTTGTAGGATTGGTGATCGGATTCTGATTTTCTAGTTATTAGGTGATTGTTTAAACCATTAATCTTCAGTGACTTTTATTACTCCTTTTGACTTAAATATATAATCTGATTTTCTGAGAAGGCCGTAGCCGTTGGGCTTCCTGCACGCGTGTTCCTGAACTCTGCTCATGAACAGACACAAATATGCATGATGACTACCCAAAAGATCAGTGTCCTCCGTGTGAAGATGCTATATTTTCTAGGATATGGGGATCCTCGTGCTCAAAAGTCTATAGCAATTAGCAGATCAGCAGGGGCCTGGTTACATTTTCCTTTATTGCTTGGATTCAGCTTACTTAAAGCTTTGAGCTATTATTACACTTGCCAATCCTTAGATACTATGATCCTGCTTTTATAAATTAACTAATGCTACAAATATTTTGCTTCATTTGCAGCATGAAGGTTTGTAGTCTTCAATCGGAACTGATTTCCCACGAAGGACTTGTATTAAAATTAATAGCAAAAAGAGGATGCGCAGAACTAAGTCACTTCCCCATACTTCTTATGTTTGTCTTGTTCCATTTTTTGGGTTGAGTAGTGCCGCTGCTGCACAGATGCTTGGACGTAAGCTTCGTCTACCCCTCCTCCACGCACACATATAAATGCATATAAGACGATATTTTACTATTTGTTTCAGGTGCTAGAATTGCTTAACTTCTTTTCTGGTTCTTTTGCAGTGTCAAGAGGTACGTTTAGGAATACTTGTAGAAGGGCAGGACTTCCAGAGTGGCTAGGTATACCAAGTAAGAATACCCGCCGAGCTTCTTCTGCCCCTGATCAAACTCGAGTCAATCAAGCACTATCTGTTACTAGTTCTATTGGAACTCTGGTTGATGACTTAATCTCCAGCTGCAGGTAAACGTTAAAAACTGATCGATTATGGGATGACATTGTACTAGTTCATCTAACTACTCCTTAATTTGTAGTGATGAAGAAGTGATTTATGAGTGGTCAATGGAAAAAGCTGTGATTCCTGTGGCATCTGCCCCTGCGACTTGTATCAATGAAAAAGTCTCTGAGACTGGTCATGTTGCTGATGATTTTACCTTCTATTGGTAGGTCAAACTCCCTTTACATTCATTTTCATGTTGCTGATGATAATCCTTTGTAGGGACGGAGGTGTTTTCGAGGGGTCATTGGAGTTAATTACAACTTGTGAAACTCAAGTAGCAAGTAATACTAGTTATATCGAAGCCATGCCAGAACTTGATGAAATGTGTTATCAGGCTTATGACACTCAAATACCATGTGATGCTGATTATACTGTAGCTATGCCAATACCTAATATCTTTCTAATCCGTCCAATATCTGCAGTGCCATACTCTTATCATTTTGACATGCGGCTCCCTTGAAGAATAATTTTACGGATTGTGGAATGGTATGCTAACATATCTAAATATTTATAGATAGTCTTGTCATCTAAAAAGTGGAAAATGAAGTTAAATAATATACCGTCAATGCTAAATGTTGCGAAAATTTTTGTTCAATAATCTTTTTGCTCTTTTCATTGCTCATATTACTAGTTGTTACATCACAATCTAGCATCTAGTATACCTAACCTAATTTTAGCTCATACACGTAACATACTCATCTCTTATTAAGGTCTCTGTTTCGTTTCATGTGGTTGGTATCTCATGATTTTGTCACGGAGGCCAAATCTCATTCATTTCCTGAATATTATAGATGGTTAATGGTTCGTGCTTATGTCTATAAAATGCAGTTGTGGAAGACTTGTGAGGTCCTCAAAAGCATGATGTACTATTGTTGATGTTGTTAAAAGTCGTCGCAGGTTAGAAATTCTTGTTGCATATGCGCTTTTGATGTTTTTGCATAATCCAATAAGATGAATCAATGGGTATTGTAGGTTGATGAGCAGCTTAAGGAACCAACAGATGGAGCTGGGTCGATCAAGTATCAATGCTTCCAATATTGGTCCCATAATTATTGTCTTGCACATGATAGTACAACTCGGTGTTGTAGTTGTGAATGATTAGAGGTATGGTTTCTAGTTATAGTTTTAGTTTCAGGCTCCATTCATTTTTATAGTTTAAAGTTGAATAAGTATCAATGCCTCCCATATTGGTTGCCGGTTGCTATAATCAGTGAAATAATTTAAAGTTGAATAAGTGATTTTGGGACCTATCTACTTGACATCAAGTTTCTAGATCAGTTCATCTAAACAACTTTTCTCTGTTTATTTAATATTGAATAGCGTGAATAGTTGAATTTGTGTGAACATGTGTTGGATTGAGTCTAGGTATTATTAGTCGGTTTATTTCTTCGATGTTACGTGATCAGCTGATGCTGATCAGCTGTTGTACGTTTGATTTGATTTTAGCGGTAGATAAGCTTTTGATGGATGAGTTAAGCTGCTAGGCTCTTTAGAGGCTGTGTATTAGTTTTTCAATCATTTATATGGAATGGTTTTCATTAGTATACATTAAAAAACCAGGGGCCTTTTTGCTAAATGAGCTCATTTGTCGGGTTCTCATTGTTACAGAAAAGTATTTATGAGTGTTTTATGTTAATGAATTTGAAAGAAATTTGTGTACATTAAATCTGTGTGTTACTGTATATGATGTGTATGAGTTTGCGTTACGGTTGCGAACTCTGTGTATATTACTTTGTATTTCATGTATGTTACCGATTTTGTTTATGACCTGTGTATATTAGTTTGAATTTAGGTTAGCTTTAGTGCATAAGTCATCATCTCTTCTGGTAATAAATTTGTATTTCAAGCTCTTTCTAAAATCCTTTATGTATGCTATTCATTATCTAGGAGCTTGTTGAAGACGAAAGATCAAGACTTACAATGGATTTCAGTATTTGTTTATGAATACTTGAAGACGGAAGATTGAAGAAGCTAGCTTTCAATGATATTTTGTAAACAATAGTGTGGTATGATATGCTATGTATACAGAATTGATATGATATTTTGAATATTTCAGTAATTGTTTAATAGTGACATTTTAAATTTGGTATGAAATTGGATCCAGAATTTATATACTACAAAACTGGTATGATATTTGTATGCTGCAAAATTTAAGATGGTGACATTTCAAAGCGTGAAAATGTTAAGCAGCAAAATTTGAGATAGTAACATTTAAAAGCGTGTAAAAAGTTTGCATTGTGTTCATGCTTTTAAGCACTAGTAGAAGCGTGCACTTTTCAAAATTTGCCACGGTTTTTAGGGTGGGCACTTTTAAAACTTCTCCACTTTAAAAAGCGTGGACTTTTTTAACAAATTTTCCACACTTTAAAATGTCACAATTAAGTTACTTTATCCACGCTCTAGAGTGTCTAGCATTTTGTGACGCCCATATTTTCCACGCTATCCCTATGCGTGTACTTTAAATTAAATGACACTTAAAATCGTGGAAATATGCCCTTATCAGGGTGTAAAATTGCACTATTTGTTGTAGTTGAGTTCGGTTAGCAGATAATCCACCTACGAATATCATTTTAGTTCTTATGTTCATATCGTTGCTTTTAGTACCGTTAGTTCTGAGATAACTATTCTGCCCTCGAATCGGTTCATGAAGATATTGGTTCTGTTGGCTTCTTGGTACTGCCTTTTTAACTTCAACCTATCAAAAAAGAACGTCGCATATGCAGTTCAAAAACATGAGCAGAAAATAAGATTGTATGTTCGCCATCTCATATAACAAATAGACAACTTCATAAATAAACTCGACAAATTCAAACATCATAGATGAGTGGCAATTTGGTACCATATATTTATGAATGGGTCAATTGTGGTTGCGTGTTTTCTCTAGCGGGTCAAACAGTAAGAAAGAGAAAACATTAGATTGACATGGAACGGCGCGAAGTTGCTACCATGTATTTCATTTGTATAAAAGCTTCAAATAAAGTTTTGAAACTGGGCAAATAGTAGTCCAGCGGTCAACCCGACCCGTGCTGGCCCATTCTAAAAGTTACCCGTTTGACTTGTTGCCCCATAAAAAAACTCCCCATTTCTTACTCAATTTGAAGAAGAGAAAAAAAAAAAAAAAAAAAAAAAAAAAAAAAAAAAAAAAAAAAAAAAAAAAAAAAAAAGTGGCCTAGAATATTGTCTCCTTACATAAGTACAAGGAAACAATAACAGCGATTTTCGATTTTGACCATGCAACATAAGAAGATTCTTAGCAGCTGAAATGTCGACCTTTTATAAAAACAAACCTGTCTTTTTCGTCGCTAAATATCATCAAACGTGAAAAAACTGCAAGGAAAACATTAAACATCATAAACGAGTGGCTTTGAAAGAAAAACTAACAATAAAATATTTACCCAATTGGTTCAAATCTCTCATTTTTCCAATATGTTGTTTTTGGTTTCCTAAAACACTAATTAGATTATAACAAAAGCATGTTAAAGTCAACAAAACAGTCACTTGAAAAAGATGTCATAATTCAACCTATTTTACACTTTCAAACACAAAATTGACACACATTTTGGCACGTCCATTATTTGGTTGGTCCATGTGTCTTTCGCCCTGCCTCGTAAAATGTCTTCTGCTGTAGCCTTTCAAAAAACAAAATGTCTTCTGCTGTAATTTTAGCTTATGTTTTATATCTCTAGCAGCTCAAATGGCTAACAATAGGCTAAAAAAGGTAACATGTCAAATGGGTCAAAAATTGTTCAAACTGTATTCTATTGTATAAAACCTAATAAGTGGCACTGAATTTCCTGAACCATTTCTGTCATTTGAGAAATGAAGATCAGTCTCACTGCACTTAGCGAGCACTGCAAGTGAAGCTTCAAGATCTCATATGAGGACCTCCCACTAAAGGCGAATAACATTTCTTAAAAATAATAATCAGATAAAAAAGAAATAAAGAATAGGCATGACAATATATGTGTGTTGATGGAAAGTCCATGTTCAAGTTCCATTAAAACAGCATGCCCATGTCTGCTGGCAAATCTTCTCTTAAGTTTTGTACAATCAGATCTTTTAGGTTGTACGTGAAACACCTTTCTGCTTTAATAGAAACGTTCAAATAACTTAACATCCCTCGCTTAAAAGCTTCCTCAAAGTGTTTGTTAACCCGCCATGCCTGCACTGAAAAACAATAAAAATAGTTAATTGCAACCATCTATGTAAACATTTAGCAACTTGCTATGCTTAGTGTCGATGTCTAGTTTATTGTTAAAAATCTATCCAAGCAACATGAAAACGTGACGAAATTGGTCCTAGTTACTCTTCGGGACGGAGTGGAAGAGGGGAGGGGATTCTCGAACGCGGAAAAGGATCCAATAACTTCGAAAGAATTGAACGAGGAGCCGTATGAGGTGAAAATCTCATGTACGGTTCTGTAGAGTGGCAGTAAGGGTGACTTATCTGTCAACTTTTCCACTATCACCCCAAAAAAACCAAACTCTGCCTTTTGTTTATAATTATCTTTAACTATGTTATATATATAATGTCATTTTTCCCTTTCCTTGTAAGATAAGGGGCAGGTGCTCGGTTCGATCTATTTCTTTATCTCCCCGTGAATCGTATGTTTGTTACAATATGGACAGAATTTTAGCAACTCCAATTGATTAGAAACTGACTTCTAGTATCAAATAAATAAATAAATAAATAACTTTGTGTACTAAGCTAATACAGCACAAAGCTCACTTAACCATGTTTGGTGTATTTTGGTATGTTAATTGTGATGTAAATGTGAATCACAGCTCTAAACAGTAATAGCTTTCAAGGAACAAATGTTTGAGAGTTTAAGTCCAATTGTAGTCATTTGTACAGAGCTTTTAGGTTTACTCCCCTTTACCCTACAAAGCTTTTAGGTTGTACCTGAAACACCTTTCGGCTTTAATAGGAACTTTCAAATAACTTAACATCTCTCGCCTTAAAAACTTCCTCAGAAGTGTTGTTAAAATCCGCCATGTCTACATTACTACATAGAAAAACAATAAAGATAGTGAATGCTTAGTGTGGATTCCTAGTCGTTTATCGTAATAAAAACAATCTATCAAAGGCTATCAAACTGATTTCTAGTATCAAATGAAATCATGGAACTTTGTGTACCAAGCTAAGATCACAAAGTTCACTTGACCATGTTAGGATACTGAATTTTCAATACCGATATAATCATGATTATAGTCATTAAACAAGATGTACATAGAAGTTACATTCCATGACCAAACCAGCAATACTCAAGGTGATTGGTAAAAAAGTCAAGAACAAGTAGTATATATTCCATCTTGAATGATATAAGATATAGAAGTGAATGCAAATATAATGTTGTATATTTGGGATGAGACAAAATGAGGCAGGCCTAGGCACTAAGAAATTGTCATAAAATTGATATCATACCTAATACCTCCATTATTGTTATGGACTAATTATTTATCTATATATATTTTTAAGTACAACTAGCTACTACAAACAAACAAGCATTCAATTTTGGGTTCAATGGACCTCGATGACGATTGTATCATCCAGAAACTCAATTTAATTAAAATATACTCACTCCTACCTGACAATATTGAATATATTTTAATATCTTAGGCTGAAAATATCCTTACCATAATATAACTCAAAATCATACATTCAATTTAATATCCCTAAAATTTTAGAAAATATCTTTTCACATGGACAGTGCTATCTCTTTTTTAATGTAAGTTTTTTATTTTTAGAGTTAATTACATAATTGGTCCTTGTGGTTTGTCGGATCTTGCAGAAAATGTCCCTGTGTTTTTTTTTGACGGGTCATGTCCTCGTGGTATGCAAAAGTTACGGGTTTGATCCTTTGACGGGTCATGTTGTTAGTTGACCGTTAACTTGGCAAACCACAAGGATGATTTATGTAACTTAAAAAAAAAAAAAAAAAAAAAAAAAAAAAAAAAACTGAAAAACTGATTTTAAAAAAAAACACTTAAAAAAAATTTTTAAAAAGAAAATTAAAAAAAAAATATTTATTTGACGGGTCATGTCCTTTATAATTTGAGAGCTTAAAAAAATTTATTAAACAGTTTATACGTTTAAAAAAATTTATACGCATTAAAAAAAGTTTTTTTTATACGCTTAAAATTTTTAGTTAATAATTAAAAACATATTTAATAAAAAAACGTATAAAAACTTATAAAACAGACGAAAACGTATAAAAATTGATGAAAATATACAAAAATCGTACAAAATACGCATTAAAAATTTAAGCCCTCACGTTGTGAGGGCCTATTTTTTTATTTTTCATTTTTAAAAAGGTTTATTATACTTAAATTTTTAAGCAAAAAATTTGAGTATAATAAACTTTTTTTTTTAAGTTTAATAAAAAAAAATTTAGGCCCTCATGTTGTACATAAGCCCAAAATTTAAGTATAATAATTATAAAAAAAATAAAAAATAAAAAAATCCCTTAGGCCCTCGCATTATACATAAGCACCAATTTAAGTGTAATAAATATTTTTTGTAAACGTTTTTTTTTAAACAATTTTTCGTTTTTTTTAAAGTTTTTTTTTTTAGTTACATAAATCGTCCTTGTGGTTTGCCAAGTTAACGGTCAACTAACAGCATGACCCGTCAAAGGACCAAACCCGTAACTTTTGCATACCACGAGGACATGACCCGTCAAAAAAAACACAGGGACATTTTCTGCAAGATCCGACAAACCACAAGGACCAATTATGTAATTAACTCTTATTTTTATTTTAAATGATTGACTAAATAATTTTTCAATAAAGATTATTGTAGATGTTGAATGATTGAAAACTTTGAATATGTGATGAATGAACCTCCTCTTTAACTGATTACAGAAGTAAGTAATTGGAGTGTTAACTCCAAACCCGCAAAAGCGAAATGTCATTTTAAGTCATTATTGTCTTATTGTATTGTTCAATTTTGCATGATCTCCTCTTCCAAATTAGGGGTCTGATTCTTTCAAAAACTCATCGAAGTAAAAGTAGCTAATTGGTATGATTCTTAACATTTAAGTTTTTGTTTCGATCAATTCTAAAATTCGTGACACTTATATTTATAACTCAAATAGTTAGCTACTAATGTTGGAACTCTTAGCAGGAATTTTATTTATGACGGGCTCATACATGTTCCAAAAGTATCTCATAAAACAAGTAAAAATATTTCAATTTTGTATATGGGAGGTCCATACCGTTATCAAACTAAAAGATTACTCTTTTAACGATACTATCAAGAGCAGGAAGTTAGTTTAAATTTATTTGGTAGTCCACACTTTACAAATCGTTAACCAAGTGTCTCGGATCGAGATGTTGATGTTGCATTTGAAGTATTCACCATTTTCCATTAACCCTATTCTAAAATCAAGTGATGTATTTTACTTTTGTATGACGTGTCCATACATTCAAGTGATTGTTTAGGCTTGAGATGAGTATTATAAACTCTTCATGACATTCCTTTCTTATGTCTAGAATTAACAGTTTAGGTAAATTAACACAGTGTAACTGCAAGTACGTTTACTTCTATAACATGATATTCAAATGAGTAATCATAATCAAGACTTTCATGTAGTGTTTTTTTTTTTTTTTTTTTTTTAATATTTATTTTATTATTATTATTATTTTATCTTCAAATTTTACCTTTTTTCAATGTATGTCACATTCACCGTATTTCCAATTACAACATCGGTTATTATGCTAAAGGCTATTAATCAAGATAAGTTGTGAGATCGTTGCCTGATCAACGTGAAGAGGCTGTAAAGGATCTACGTGTCACATTATGTTCTATATATATTCTTTGAAAGAAACAAGTAACAACCAAACAAACGTGGATTCTTAGATAATTATATTTGATAATAAATTGTAATGAATTTTTACTCTCATATTTAACCTAAAACATTTCATGAATGAAGTTGATTGATTTTTTTTATTAAATTTTCTATTTTTACAAATATATTGCATTTAAAAATAATAATTAGAAAATAATAAAAAAATAAAAATAAATAAAACATATTCAAACACTACTTTCAAAAGTAATTTCGTTATAAGTATTTTAGTTAGAAGCACAAACAGAAAAAATAAGCAATCTCAAACACCCCCTCAATAGGTAACTCAAAATAAGTTTTGAGTCTTCCTAACTTTAGACATGCTTTCTAATAATAATGCTTTTATATTTTGCTCATGCTGCATAATTAGGATTTCGATTCTTAAAGGATCATTAGTTAAAAAGACGTGAATATAGGTGCATCATCAATATATTAATTGTGTGTACTCGAACGTGTTTAAGGAGTGTGTATTTTGTTAAGTTGAAGATGAAACCTCACAAAAAAGAGAGAAAGATTGTAGATGATTATGTTCTTTTCCACTTATATGACTATTGTGTTCAGTGACGTAGCCAAAATTTTATTTATGGGTAGGCCAAGATGTAGCGTAAAACAATACTACAAAAAAAATCGCCATTTATAGATATAACATAGATGGTAAACACATTAGCAAATAGTTGTAATGTAAATAACTAAAGTCACACTAAAAAAGGGTAAAAGCAATAAAATAACAACGTACTTTCTAAAATGTACCGACTTGAAACACTTACTTTTTTATTAACATATACACCCACGTACTTTCAAATTTGTTCCGACTTCACCCATATGACCGATTTATATTAATATAATATCATATTAAATAATATTATTTTATTACAATATGGGTAAATTCAGAACAAAATTTGAAAGTACGTGGTGTATATGTTATTAAAAAAGTAATTGTTTCAAGTCGGTAAATTTTAAAAAGTACGTTGTTATTTTATGGCTTTTACCCCACTAAAAAACATGGTACACCAAATGATCATTAATATGGTATATTTATACTTGAGTCTTGACGACTAATTCGCCTTTAAGTGGGACAAAATGGTATAAATTTGATTAACTTGTAATGGCTAATATAACTTACTTATAAGATATACATCATCACAAATCTTCATGGGTAAGCCATGGCCCACCAAGGCACCCATGTAGCTACGCCATTGATTGTGTTTGATATGACGTATGTTTCACTATTAGTAACTTTATATTTTTCTATAGCTTATCTAAATGGGGTTCTTTTTAACCATTAACTTCGAAATAGTCGATGTCATTAACTATTTTTTTTTCACGTGTCCTTTAAAATACCCGTGAATTTCACGGGTCTTTTAGCTAGTAAGATTTAGAAATGAATGCAAATATAATGTTGTCTGAGATAAAATCAAGCAGGCCACAGGCACTAAGAAATTGATGATTAAGTCGTAGAATAACAATGTATTTTTAAATTGTCTTATTTTGGTACGTGTACTTTTTTTAAGTTGTAGAATAGCGATCTACTTTTCATAGTGTCTCGTTTTGGTACGTGTACTTTTTTTAAGTTATAGAATAGCAATGTACTTTCCATAAGTGTTCCTATTTGGTACTTCATCAACGTACCAAATTGGAACACTTATGGAAAGTACATTGCTATTCTACAACTTAAAAAAAATACACGTACCAAATTGGAACACTTATGAAAGTACATTACTTTTTTACAACTTAAAAAAAATACACGTACCAAAACGAGACACTTTAAAAAGTATATTGCTGTTTACGATTTAATCCCTAAGAAATTGTCATGAAATTGATATCATACCAAATACCTCTATTATTGTTATGGACTAATAATATTTCTATAGTTTTAAGTACATTTAGCTACTATAAAACAAATAAGCATTCAATTTTGGGTTCAATGGACCTCGATGATGACTGTAACATCCAGAAACTCAGTTTAATTAAAATATATTCCTAGCTGACAAAATTGAATATTTTTTTATATATCTTTGGTTGAAAAATATCCTTACCATAATATAACTTAAAATCACCAAGAAGAAATTTTACCTTCCACAAGTTTTTACATGACTGATTTTTGTAGCATGAAGTCATGTTAAGTTAGTAGTTATAAAAGGTAAAAAAAAATGCTAATTGTTCGCCCTTGTACTAATGAAACACAGTTTAGTCTCTGTTTATGTGTGATCTTGTACTAAAAATCATAGACTAAACCTTCGTTTGTGGTCAAATACTATAAGTGTTACTTAGGTACAAGATATAGATAAGATAACAAATAAACACAGACTAAATTGTTACAGCTCACTGCTCCTTTGCAAAATGACCATTAAAAATCAAAATCCTCACCACCGCTCCTTTGCCAAACGACCACTAGAGATTAAAATGCTAATTGTTCACCGTTGACCGCCCCAAAACCTCTACAGCGCTCCGCGTCAAACATACCCTAAATGCTCAATACACACATCGTTTTGTTCATCTCAATTATGGCCACTAAATTCGATTCAACATCAATGCACTAAACATATATAGCTTGATATTCATTTTGTTTGTAATTTTGTGTCAAGGGTCTTGTACGTTATTAGTATGCCGATATTCTTACCAAGGGTCTTCCTAGTGCATTTACAAGATTTTCGCTCCAGTTCAAACGTCCGAAAACCTCCCGTTCCATATGCGGGGATGTATTAGCCGAATGAATTATGAGACCCAAGTGTTATTGGTTTAGGAATTAGGATTAGGCTATTGTGTTAGCGTGTTACCTTTCTTATTAAATCATTAGGTAATTTATATATATGGGACATTATTAATAATATAATAAAGCACTTTATAATATCTAATAATCATGTTGTTCATAATTTGTACAATCATAATAACTTGAAATCTCTCACTGCACTGTAAAAGATTCCTCAAAATTAGTGTTGTTTAATACGCCTTGTCAACATGTAGCAGGCAATCCCTCTGTATTGCTCTTGGATGGCGGGATGCTCGCTTTGGTTGTTGGATTGCACCTTATTTATTTTGCATAGTCACATGATATTGTAATTTGTTTCTAAGTAGTTTCGTGTTTATGAGCTGTAATAAACACTAGTTTATCAAGCTTCTTAGATTGATCTTAATGTGATAGTTCAGTCATATTCTATCTGTACCTAACATTTTTTTAGGATGAGACAAAATGAGGCAGGCCGGCACTAAGAAATTGATATAATACCAAATACCTCTATTATTGTTATGGACTAATCTTTTATCTATATATTTTTAAATACAACTAGCTACTACAAAACAAACAATCATTCAATTTTAGGTTCAATGGACCTCTTTGATGATTGTAACATCCAGAAACTCAATTTAATCGAAACATACTCCTAGCTGACAGAAATGATTTTTTTTTAAATATCTATCCTTACCATAACTCAAATCAGCAAAAAGAAATTTTACCTTCCACAAGTTTTTACACGACTGATTTTTGTCGCATAAAGTCATGTGCGATATATCAATTGGAACAACATATTATAACTGACATTTTAATGAAGAAGAATTGAGAAATATATGTTTAAAATCGGAACATGTTGAGTTAGTAAGTAAAAAACTATGTAGACAAGTTTAAAGAGAAGTAAATTATTGTACTGATAGAATGATCATAGAAATTAGAGGGACTGAAGCTGTACAAGTGAATAACCAGCTGGCCTTGTATTGTGATTTAATGAGAAGTAATTTAACCTCATATTATTATTACACATTGTATCATGTCCACTAAATACTAAACACACACCCACACATCGTTTTGTTCATCTCATTTTTGATCAATCATAACAAAAACATTCATGGCAGATCCCATTACTTCCGCCCTTGTGAATGAAATGGTAGGGAGATTAACTTCTGCAGTTATTCAAGAGTATGGCTTGCTCAGGGAGCTTAAGACCGATCTTTCAGCTCTCGAGAACAGTTTCAAACTGATCCAAGGTGTTCTTCACGACGCGGAGGAGAAACAAAGAAATGATAAGCGTGTGGTCCAATGGCTCAAGATTCTCAAATCTACTTCTTTGGAGGTGGAAAACGTGTTCGACAAGGTCAAAACTGAAGCTATGATACAAAGGCTGCACCGAGAAATGGGCAAGAGATACAAAATAAGAGCCTTCTTTTCCTCCCGCTATAATCCACTTATGGCCAGATTTAGGATTGCTCACAAAGTTAAGAACATACGGAAAAAATTGGAAGACATTGATGCTGATAGATCCAAGTTTGAACTCACTCCCAATACCACAAGTAAAGATGACGCGGGAATCGGTGGTGAGATTTCAAACCGGGAAACTAGCTCACGTATGTCCAAGATCTACGGAAGGGATGAAGATAAGAAGATGATAGTTGATAAGATTTGTAACCAAGACATTGGCATCACAGATGACAATAATGATATTCGGGTCTATGCTATATGGGGCATGGGCGGCATCGGAAAAACTACACTAGCGCAATATGTTTACAACCATGAAATGGTGAGAAAAAATTTCGATTTGAAGTTTTGGGTGTATGTATCTACTGTGTTTGACGTCAAACGAATAATTAAACAAATACTAAAAGCGATATGTCGCCCAGAAGATTTGAAGTTGGAAGAGATGCCATCTGATGCTTTGCAGAGACAAATTCAAAACAAGTTGGATGATATGTCATTGGATGATTTGGAGACACTAATTGAAAGAAAGTTAAGTGGAAAGAAATATTTCATTGTAATGGATGACGTCTGGATTGAAAACTACGAAATGGGAAAGTGGAACGAGTTGTGTAAAGCATTAAATTGCGCAGAAAAAGGCAGCACGGTTATGATAACGACGCGGAAGAAAGATACTGCCCAACTGATGGCTAAGATTTCTGAGTTACAGCATAATGTGGCAGTTTTATCAAAAGAGGAGTCATGGTTGCTATTCAAGATGCTTGCGTTCCCAGGCAGAGGAGAGGGGGAAAACGTAAGCTCCGAACTGGAGCTTGTAGGAAGGGAGATAGTGGAGAAATGCAATGGCTTACCTCTAGCGGTGAAGACTTTGGGTACCTTAATGTCGACAAAAAAAAGGGTGGATCAGTGGCAGCTTGTAAACAAAAACTTCAAGTTAAAGATGCAAGACAATGTCTTAACTGCTTTGAGGCTAAGCTACGATGATTTGCCTCCACATATGAAGATATGTTTCGCTTATTGTTGTGTATTTTCAAAAGGGGAGGAAATGAGTAAGGATTCATTGATAGAGTTGTGGATGGCAAATGGATTTATTCCATCTCAAGGAGATGCAAGCTTGTATGAGCTTGGTGAGGAAATTTTTGATTGTTTGGTTGGGAGGTCGTTTTTCCAAGATGTCGTCGAGAAGGGTATACAAAAGGGTATAGACAAGTGTAAAGGCAAGGGATGTAAAATGCATGATTTAATGCATGATCTTGCGCAATATGTAATGAGACATGATTGTGCAGTTATAGGGCCGGGTAAGGAGTCGATAACCCCGGATGAGGTGCTTCATCTCAGTTTATCATGTGAACATTCTGAGTTTTCAGAACAGGATTTGGAAAAGCTAAGATCAGTACGATCAATGCTGGCCTTTTATGGTCATTATAGAAGTAGCATTAGACAAATCTCCAACCATGTCTATCTAAGGGTGTTGTACTTGAACAAAATTGAAAGCTCGACGTTGCCCGAATCAATCTGCAAGCTAATACATTTGAGATACTTGAAAATAGAAGATTCGGGTATAGTAGTTCTACCAGACAGTATTATGTATCTCCAGAACCTGCAAGTTCTAATTATAGGATTGTCTCGGTGGTTCAGTGAGTTGCCTAAAGGTTTGAGGTACATGAGGAATCTTCAACGTCTAGATATTGGTTACCGTTTTTATCTCCAGCATATGCCTGTTGGAATAAAAGAACTAACCAACCTTCGAAGGCTTTCACAGTTTGCTGTGGGAAAAGATGATGGGGCCCCAATAGGTGAATTGGGAAATCTAAATCTTCTTGGGTGGAAATTGACTTTATCAAAACTTGAGAATGTTGGAAGGGGGGATGCCAAAAGTGCCAATTTGAAAGACAAAACAAATCTAAAGTCTTTGATATTAGAATGGGGTTACGTGGGAACCTATGTTACAAATAGTGAACGAGAAATATCTGATTCAGAGGAGGTTCTTGAGGGATTGGAACCAAATTCGGGTCTGCAGGAGTTGACTATATGGAATTACGTGGGAAGGGTTAATTCTCTGAGTTGGATGGTCAAATTAGTCAATTTGACTAGTATTAAATTGCATTATCATGAAAACTGTGAACAACTTCCGCCACTTGGGAAATTACCCAACCTCAAGAGAATTGAATTGCAACATATGCAGTCTTTAAAGTGTTTCCATGATGATGACTATGTTACATCAAGGGACGGAAACATTCTATTTCCTAATTTACAGAAGTTAAATATAAATTCTTGTAGGTCTTTGGTTTCTCTGCCTAGTAACTTCCCAAAACTGCAGTCCTTGAAAATAGTGGGTTGTGACAAATTAGGTTCTCTACCACATGAGATACAAAGTTTCAAGGATCTCAATCAAATTTCCATTCGTTGGTGTAAAATTCTAAGCAAAAGGTGTGAAGAGGGGAAAGGAAAGGATTGGGCTAACATTTCTCACATTCATGATCGTGATATTCAACCTCCCTGTAATATTCTCCTTTTATCATTTCTTTTAATTATATATGGTTGTTTATCTTTAAACAAATCTAATAGAACAAAGTATTTAATTGTTGCTTTTCAAAGTGAAAGAAAATGTACTATTTTCAAATGTCAAATGTTCTTTTATGATAACAAAGATAAAGCCAAATCCATAATAAAAACTGTTAATCAGTATTTCTAAATAACGCATATAATTTGTTCACCAATTCTTCTATTATCAATTGTTTGATTCACTTGGTCTAATTTTTATCTAACATTTAAAATGGAGTTTGGAGGAAGCTAATGTTCATTACATTTGGTTTGTGTTTATATGTGAAGATGGTGACGAGAATGAGGACACGGACGATGATAGCGTGAACTACAGGGATGAGGATTAATATCGAAGTTTGATATGATATGTGAAGACGTTGTTGCTTTATGGTTTTAAGTTGTTTTTGTTAGGTGAATTTTGTGGGTATATTCACTGTAAACCCTCACGAGACAACACTCGTCCTCTAGAGATCATCTAGGGGTTTAAAGGCTTGTTGCTATGCTAAATGCAACCGCGATTCCCGCAAAAGTGAGTTAGGATCATCTACAATTTGTTTTTTTTTCCAGCCTTTTCAGCTTGTGTGCCAATGACGTTTCTTTTCCGTTTTTTTCAACTTGTGTATGTATGAATGATATGTAGTTCCTGTATGTAAAGTGTGCTGCTGTATAACTCCTCTCTATTGTTATAAAGTTTTATCTTGTGCAAAAATGAGATTTGTCATATTAGGAAAATTAGTTATAAGGTTTTCTTAATTAGAGTTATAGTATATTGACCTTTTTGATAGAATATGGAAAATGAGTTGGGATTAGTTAGCGTGTCTGGATTTTAAATATATATGGTTAACAGTTGGCGCGTTTAAAGTCAGATCTTTGGAAGACATCTCAAATCTTGTTGATTCTATGGATGGTATTTGCATAGCTATGGGTGATTTCAATGCAGTTAAGTCCATATCCGAAAGAGCGGGCTCCCAATTCGATACAAATGAAGTTATGTCTTTCAATAATTTCGTTGCAAATGTGGGATTTCATGACTTCAACAGGGGTGGAGAAGTAATAATTAGTTAAATTAAAGTGGATCAAAGATGAAAGATGAGCAAGCTAATCCGGTTCCTTGTTACAAGTTTTGTTGTTCACTGAACCAACTCTTCTGTTACAGTATAGTAGTGTGTTTCTTGGTCAATTGTCAGACCGTGTTATCTCGGACCATTTTCCCATCCTTTTGTCCAATGCTTGTGTCGATTTCAGACCTAAGCCTTTTAGGGTGTTCGACTCATGGCTTAGTAAGGAATTCTGCACTTTGGTTAGTAGATCATGGAATTCTTGGAAAGGTAGTGGCGTGTGGTGAATATTATTGTGTTGATTGGAGCATATTAGAGCTAGTATGATTCGTAAAAAATGTTTTGTAAAATGGGCACTTGAGAGGGACGAAAAGAATAAAATTATAGTTATTGTCTCAAATGGTTATTGGCTTAAAGATCTATCTGAGCTCAAATGTATAGGTTCAAAAGCCCAATGACCTGGTGCTGGTGCTCTGAACTTTACATTTGTTAAGAAATTATGGGATCTTCTCAACGACGATTTTTTTTAGTTAGGATGTAACCCCTCGTTCATTTATCTTGTTCCGAAAAAGAAAGATACTATAGACGTACATGTAATTTTACATTTGGTGGGTCAATCTTCTTCTGGATATTATGTGCCCCTCCCATTTGAGTACCTTTTGTAATTTTAGCAACTTATGGATGAGTTAAACATGTGTATTTTCAATGCATACAGAAACGAACTATCACTGAAAACATCATCCAACTAAACACGATGCACTTTGTCAGCTAACTCAATTAGAGAATTTGAACTAGATCAGATGTAACATTTTAACCCATCCATCCGAAACTAATGAATGGCAGGCCAAATGGCAGTGAGATTTCTAAAAGTGGCTACATCAAAATTCAATTTATAACTTTAACCTCCTAAAGTATTTAGCAAGGGTGATCGCCCAAATACTAAGATGTAAGACATAGGCTACACTGTCATGTGGAACTACCTTCGGTTGTAAGACAAGGGAAGAAGCCATGGGTGACGATAGGTTCTAGCCTTTTCCTGCCCAGACCTTCTTCTTGCACGGAAGAACCATCAACTAATGAGTGTCCTACTACACTATAAAGGATGTTATCAATATACTTTTCAATATAGGGTGCAAGACGCATAAGATTCATTTTTAAAGCTATTAATAACATCTAATATCCAACACTAATTTTGAGCTCATTGACACGTTTTGGCTCAAATGTGTGAAATAGTTGATATTTTTTATACATTACTTACTAGTACACGTTTGGGCTAAAATGGGTCAAAACGGGTGAAATGGGTGTAACATAAACGACAAAGTTACTTATTATTACAAGTTTGGGCTAAAATGGGTCAAAACGTGTAAAATGTGTGCAATGACTCAAATAAACTACAAAGTTACTTATTAGTACATGTTTTGGCTAAAATGGGTCAAAACGGGTGATACATACATATGTACACCAACTTCGCATACAGTTATGATACAAGTCACCATGTAACGTACATTAGGTATGTGTAAACCCGATCGATTACGCATATAAATCATGCCTCTTACTCTATACCTAACTTGATTACAATCAAACATATGTAATAATGACAACATGGTACAACATCCATTACTTGTTCCCTTTGAGCGAAATGCGGCAAAAGGAAGGAAAATCCATGGACCGACCCCATGTCTTGCAAGTCATTAATGATAGTACAAGATAAAAGACAGTTTTCTTATGTCCATTTGTATGATGGAACAACCGCTCATTTGAGAAAGTTTTGACTATCAGCTATTACGTGTTTTGTAAGATAGGACCCGTTACTGTAAGTAGTACTTTTCAGTTAACTTTTAGCGTCTTTATGCTAAAACAATGTTGGTCATCAAAAGATTTGACCACGTCAAAACTTGATCATTGAGCGCCATATGAGAGTCGTAAGTGGATATTGAGACAAAACCTTAATGTGGAAGTGATTGAGATGAGATAAATGAAAACAATCGTTAGATGGTACCATTGTTTGAATCAGCGAATGATATCAAGATGACAAGACATAGTCAAGAACATTTCCTTAGTTTGTTTACAATCAACACGGCTGATCATTCACATCCAGAATTCATGCAGTCACCAAGTCGGATTCATTTTAATATCGATCAATTAATCTAGTACACTAGTACAAAGCTTAATTGTTCATAATGATGAGCATTCTCGTACAACTTAGATGTTGTCGTCAAGTTGAAAACAAGTCATCAAATTCACTAAATACTTGAATAAATATAACAAGAACCTTAATTAGGTTCATTAACCTTGTTGGTTTTCTCACCTGGCTAGATTTTTTGCTAACTATCTCGAATTAGTGCCGAGATATATGTTGTTTTACCTTCCCAGCTGAGCCGAGATTCATGCCATGCCATTGATCCATAGTCGGTTATCCTGTTTGCTCGTACAAGTAACTTTAGGGGGAGTTTATGTTAGCTTATTTGATGGGCTTATAAGCTTAAAGTTTGACAAGCAGGTAAGCTTGGCGTATGAGCTTATCTACTCGAGCTTCTGAACTTAATTAAGTTGTAAAGTCATGTTGATAAGCCATTAAAAACGAGCTCATCAAATTATGAATGAGCTCGTAAGCCCAACAAATAAACCAAGTCGAACAACCCCTTAGCATTGTCCGTTCGCCATTGTCCGTTTTTGCAGCTGCGCTATCTTCAAACGTTTGAGCCATAACTATTTGGATGGATGTTCGCGGATAGCACTTCGCTTAGCCTTTGAGGTACACTTGACTATATGTGTAGCAAAATTTGCTTTTGTTTTACCTGTGAAGTGTCAAGTTAATTTGACAACAATATGTCATAGTCATATAGGCACTTTATAAAGGGATATTTCATCACTGAAGTGACTAAAGTCGTCACTATCTGTTGGAATTAGTGACAAAAAAAGGAGTCATTTTTTAGGTGAACTTAACGTCTAATAGTGACGAAATACTTCGTCACTTACCAAAATCCTATATCCCGATAATGCGGTACCTACAATTGTAAATATGTGTATTTATAGACTGAAAACGTAAAAAAACATTGTTTAGTCAATAATAAGAAATTACTTGATCCATAACAAAGCCGAAATATCAGTTTGTCCAACAATTATTCGATTTGTAGCATATACTTCCAACAAGAAAGTTATAAAGAGAGAATCATGATTCTGTAAGAGAATATCTTGAACTAATCCAATATAACAAATACGAATGAGTCCTGTAATGCACGTGTAGCTTTTGAATTAAACAATGAACATAGCTCTATCAGTTACCCGTAGACTCAAACAACTTGCCTTGAAATTTGTCTTTATCTTGACTTTGAGCCGTGTTTGGGTCTTCAACGTCTTTCCTAAGGTTACACACTCATTCCACCCCACTCTATAAACCTCTCGATCCACTGCAAACAATATGTAAGGTTTATTTCCAAGACTGACATATGAAATTCTCATGTTTCAATTCCTCCATACAAATCAACTATCATTGGGCATCAAAATAAAAACACTTGCACATACGTGATGTTATAACTAGAATATATCCGGCCTGACCGCCTACGTGGTTTTGACCCACAAACTATTTCACAAGTTAACCGAGTGACACATAAGTTACTTTAATTGACCCAAAATAGTTTTGAATTGTTAACCAGACATATAATTTTCTCCGTTCAGTAGTTTGTGCCTTACTTATCTGAGTTATACAAATCATGCTAATTCATGGTTAAAGATAGTAAAGCTCTATTATATTACCTTTCTTGTCACCCTCAAAAGTAGATTGCAACTCATGCTGGCCTTTCGCTTGCTCGACTAGAAAATAATCTTTTTCCAGCTTTTAGTCCTGTCCCGCCACAAGCTTCTCGACGCCTAACCGAAAATCAAGATACAAAAAGTTGTTACAACTTATATCACTAATATGAACCGCTGTAAAACATTTGTTACAACTTTAACGTATAGCATTTTATGCTAGGCTAGAATAGCCTTGAATGCACTACAAATTACTCGACTACCACCAAACATTTTTAATTAAGTTAAGAACCTGCAAACTTTATTACTAAATTTCAGAAAGTTAAAGTAAAGAAGTAGTTGTACCTAGGGGTGGAAACGAGCTGAGCCGCTCGTGAAAAGCTCGGGATCGGATCGGTAAAAAGCTCGAACGAGCCGAGCCTAAACGAGCTCGAGCCCGAGCTCGAGCCTAAGTTTGGGCTCATTTAGTAATCGAGCTCGAGCCCGAGCTCTATGCAAAAAGCTCGTTTAGGCTCGCGAGCCTAAACGAGCCCTAGAAATATATACGTATATATATATTTTCTATACGTATAACTGTGTTAACGAGCTCGAGCCTTGTGTTAACGAGCTGAGCTTTGTGTTAACGAGCCGAGCTTTGTGTTAACGAGCCGAGCTCGAGCTTGTGAAAAGTTTCACGAGCCGAGCTCGAGCTCAAAATGTGAGGCTCGAAACGAGCTCGAGCTCGAGCTTTTTATATATAAACGAGCCGAGCTCGAGCTCTGGCAGGCTCGGGCTCGGCTCGGCTCGTTTTCACCCTAGTTGTACCATTGCACCCTAGGAGAGAAAGTACACCATGGAAAACATACAACTCAAATTGATTAGTATCAAACTGCAATCCTTCTCCTGCATGCCTGCCATGACTGTATAAATACAAAATCATAAGGTCGCATTTGTACATCACTTAGACGATGACCAAACTTTTTAAACAAGTCAGTAAGAGCAAGACGTAGAATATGTGATATAAACACACTTAGAATTTTGTATGTATAGCATATATATTTGTAGCCTTTCCTTATCGTTTGCACGATCCTTGTCAGATTGATAATAACTGAAATTAGTCATATAGTTCACTTATAGTTTTGGTAACGACTTACATGATACAATTTGTATGGAGCATAGAATGAAGAGCTCAACCAATTAGTAACAAAATATCAGCATTTAAGGTGAAATTTGTTTCTAGTGAAGTTTACAAGCAAATAACAGACATCTAAAGTTGCTTTTCGAATATGTTAAGTTAATTAGTAAAATGGAGTACGGTCATGATTTGTATAGATATGTAAACATTGGAAAATGATTCTCATGCCTAAGTCATATGCCTAAATAACTCATTATTTGACACATGGATTCCACTAAATCTTCTTTTTCATATCTACCATTAATCTAGCCAAGTGTCTCAATCTCTTTATTAAGCATAAAATTAATCTTGTGAGTTAGTCATGCCAATCAACACTCACTAGTCATTTAATAATTCCCCTACTAGTCATTTAATAATTCCCCTACTACATTATTCACACTAGTCATTTAATAATTCGCCTACTACATGAGGGATTAACAAGGCACACACACTTGAGCTATACTCTCATACTCTATTTTTGACAATAAGAAAAAGCTAAGTAATAAATGTAATGACCAAGTGCTATAACAAGTTTCACATGAGTGTTCATAGTGAGTAGAGTAAACTACACCATTCGTCATTGTGGTATACGTTGACCATCAAGGATCGTCCTTTGACAAAAAAAAATGCACCGTTAGTCCTTAAGTGCGAAACGTTACTCAGCGTTGGTCCCTCACCCTAACGGGCGTGAGTAACGGGCGTTAAGCCTATTTAAGTCGAGGGTATGTTTGTCTTTTCCTATCAACTTCATTTTCTTTTTTTAATATCTCATCATCTTCATCATCTCCATCACAGATACCCAAATCAGCACTCAAAAACATTATACCAAAACCCATAAATACCAAAACTCCATTTTCATAAACTCAAATTCAAAATTAAAACCAGTTCACAATAACTGTTTATCACGTTGTACCAACCCACAAAGACTAACTTTGATATAATACATATTTAAGATCCCTAATCTTCTAGAATTTTATTTACAAAATCTTGTCTACTTGTGGTATTTTACACTACAAGAAAAATAGTCTTTAGTGACAAAAATTCAGTGACGACATTTTTTTTGGTCACTGAAGTACATGCAGAATATTTTTGGTTTATAATAGTGACGAGGCTATTGGTCACTGATATGGAAAAATAAAATAAGTGACCAGAATGTTGGTCACTGAATTGTCAATAGTGGTTAAAGATACTATAAAACATGTAATATTGTTTTGATAAGCATTAAATGATGAAAACAAAAAATACCTAAAGTTAAATAAAGTTTGTGGAGGTTGAGCCAAACTTTAAAACTTAGTTAAGTTTAAACATTATCATATACACTCAAAATGAATTTTCAATAAGTGACAGACAAATATAAATTTCAGTTACAATTCATTGTGTAAAAAAATGTACTCTTATAAAAAGACGCGGACCCTCGGGTCCGACCCGAAGGATTGTTCGGCAGTTATCACTCCAACTTAATCAATTTTTTTATCCACTCCAACCTAATCAATTTCATTAGTTCATCATTTCACTTATGAATTCATTAATCCATATCATTTACTTCAAATTAATTTCGCTAACTTTCATCCAATCGATTGAGATCAGATATCATCAAAATCAAACACGATTTATAAATTATAATTGATCAGGTTTCATCCATTACTTGTTGTTCGTTACTAATTTTATTTTGTTCGATCAATTTTGACCTAATTCGTGTGGATACGTTTGTGTAGTTAGTTGTTGATTAGTGTCGTTATATTTTAGGTGTGATTTGCAAGATGTATAATTTAACTGTTATGTGCATTTTGACCAAGTTATCGAAAGTTGAATGCTTATAACCTTAGTAGTTGATAAAGTGCCTCGGTGAAAAAATAGTAGTCGTAACACAAGTGTTCGATAAAATGTCTCAATAAAAATCGTTGAGTAGATGTTGCACAGGTGTTTGATGAAATGCCTCAATAAAAATGTTAGTAGTTGTTACACAGGTGTTTGATTAATTGTCTCAGTGAAAACATTGGTAATTGACTTGGTTGATTTGGTTTCAGGTGGGAATAGGTCGGAATTTTGCTCGGATATAACGTCACCGTTAAGTGATCCTGGCCGGTAAATGGGTGTAGACATTGGAATGAATCAAAAGATAAAGCTGCTCACGTAGCTAGCGAAGTTAAGGTGATTCAATTTTATGATCTTATTCAGAAGTTACATATATGGTTTTGCTTTGTTATGTTTACGTATATTTTTCTGCTTTGAGCTTCAAGTATATGTAAATGATGGTAGCCTTATATCTGAGATACTTGCTGATCATAATGTATGTTCCTATTTTAATGTCATTACCTTTTATAATCCAAATTTATAGGATGTACTTCTTAATTTGTTGTTTGTTATCCAGTTTGACTAGACAAATTTATTGAGTGGTTTGCACAAAAAAGTGGCATGGGATCTTAAATGAAATTATGATTGTTTAATTGATATTTTGAACCTCATTCCAGGAACAAGATCAAGCAGGAAGGTAAACAGATAAATTATCAGTGTCGTTCTCGCCTCGAGGTGGGTGCTTTATGGCTGCTTTCATCTTTTATGTTGCTTGACATCGAATATAGATGATGATTGATGAATTTGTTGATATTCATTAATATGTACAGATATACAACGAACAATTTGGGGATTTGCTTGATCCAACCCAATGAAACCTAGAGGTAAACAGTACAATCTTGTTTATGGCTTATAGTCGATGTTAATCAGAGTACCGATTCAAAGAATTTTGGTAGCTAAAAAACAAGCAGGATTACCCTCGTTGATCTTGCTGGACTTGAGAAGAACAAAACCAGCGACGCTGGTAGAGAGTGTGTCAAGGAAGGAGAATTTGTGAGGAAGTCCATATCACACCTTGGGTATGTATCTCCTCGCATTTAAGATTATGGCTTGTCTAATAAATTGATGATGACACCTTGTTATATGTCAGTTTGGTATTATAGTACACCTCGTTAAATTGATGATTTCATGTCATTTTGGTATTATAGTACAACATTCAAGGCTTATCATTAAGCACTTAGTTTATATCTATAATCGGCTAAAACAATACCCAATTTATATTTCTAGCTATAAATGTAAGCACAATAGCGGGTGCATTTGCAATCTCATGAACTCAAACATAAAACCGATCCTCCACATACAGTTCAACTTCTGTCACAACACTTTACTTACAATTATACATACTTGCACATTATTATGTGTGGCATATAATATCTGGAGGCCATCAGTCCACCGACTTTGTTTAACTTATAGATAGGAGTTTTTATAATATGACTATATCTAATGCCTCTTTCTACTCATGATTATATGTGTGTGCGAAGTTTTGATATGTTTTAATATTTAGTTATTGTTGTTGGCAGAGAGGTGTAGAGAAGCTCAAAGGACCTCTCGAGGCGCTTCAACCTAAACTACAGGTATGCACCATATATAGCAGGTAGGCACTTTCTTACAGGTGTTAGGATTGTCCATATGAATGCTTATCTGTTATAGGTTGTTTAAGTTTTATACTGGTTTTCATCATTCTGCAAGTTTTTTTATCTGATTTTTGCTATAAACAAAGTTGGATATACACTTGGGTCACCTGTATAGTAGTTTTAATAGTCGAGTGGCGTTGATAAATTGAAGTAGCATACTTTTCTGGCCTCCTTGTACATTAGTTAGGTGTACTGCTTTTAGAACAAATGACTTTTATCCTATTAAAGGAAATTTTATGGGCTGCTTTCGTTTTTATTGAGCAAGCCAATTTCATTCTTCTGTAGTTCTTGAACACTTGTGACTAGATGAACGCTGATATTAGTACTTGCTAACTTTACCTTAAGTAGTTGACAGCTTAGCTGGTATTTGCTTTACTTAACTCTTGGGTGGCTGGTATTTGCTTTAAGTAGTTGACAGCTTAGTGGTATTTGCTTTAAAGTAACTGGTGAAATCCAAAAATAAATAATTTTAGACTAACCAAAGTAGTGAGGAGGCACTTCCCTATGGCCACTTAGGCTGTCCAAAGTTGGTTTTTTTTTTTTGCAATTATGGCTTGTGCTTTTCAGTTTTATTGAGTATACGTGGAGTTCTAGAGTACTTCTTTTGGAATATAAGTGATAACATGGAAATTCAATTAGGCATTCTAATAATCCGAATTGAAGGATTTGCAGGAAAGGATTTGCAGGAAAGAATTTGCAGCCCGGAAAGAATTTGCGGGTGTCATCTTTTTCTATCGTACATTACGGGCAGCAACAACAGATTCAAAGATCGTGTGTTTTTGAAAATCATGTTTTTAGACTTTATTCATGTTCAATGTTGTATTTCTTTAATAATATGGTAGACAAATGGATGCAATTGTTGGTATGTTATGGGTATTGATAATATTCTCTTTCAAATGTAATATTTCTTGAACTTTGCATGTAATTGTTCTTTCTACTTTTATACAATAGGTGAACTTTGCAGAATTGTAGTTTTCTGTTTTGCTAAAAGTAAAAATAGGTACGACGAAACCGAGCATTTTGTGGTTGTCGGCAACTTGTGTATAGTGACTACTTTTTGGTCACTAAACAACCAAAATAGTGACCATCATTTCGTCTCTGGCAGATTAGTGACCAGATATTTGGTGACTGACTGGTTTGTAGTTCTATCTACCCCATCCAATCAGTGACGACGTTTTGGTCACTATTCAGTGACCAAACTGCTTTTGGTCTCTAATTGTAATTAGAGACGGACCTATAGTGACCACAAGTGACCACCTAAATTTGGTCACTAATTAGGTTTAGTGACGAGATTGGTACTGTTTGTGACGAGAATTTCTGGTCACTAAAGTCACTTTTTCTTGTAGTGTACCATCACCCATTCATCACCATCCTCTTCAAAAACTACAAAAAACTACAAAGCTACTCTAAAACCAATCACCTAGCATCATCTTGTTCACTTAAATCTAACATAATCAGCACCATTGCTCCTGCCATCATACGTCCACCATCACTAAAGCCACTACGCCGCCACCAGCATCATCTACACCACAACATAACCAACCACACCACCACATCTTTCTCCAGCCGCTTCTTTTTTCCCCACCACTATCATCATATATATCATCATCCAACAACCATCCACTTAACCAAGGTTTTCATCGTAGATCCATGATCATCTTCGTAGATCCCACAATTAAAACATACATAAAGTGATAAAACCCACTTGAATGTCAACAACAATGATAATTGTTACCCAGATCCATGATCAAGTCTTGCTTCTCAACAAAGAAAAATAAACCATAAAGTGGAAATGAAAAGGTTGAAAACTATAAATAATGTACCTGAACATATATAACATCTGGGTCTTTAGTAGCTTTAAGAAAATAATCAAAAATAAGTAAAATAACCAAAACCCATTTCTTAAAAACAAAAACCCATGTCAACCTGCAATCTTTATATATTTTAGTGAAACTATGACAATACCTTCATTGCGGCTCTGTCAGAAAGACCGGAGTCTTTACGCCAAGTCATCCTATTATTTGCAGGAAGTTTTCTAGACCTTTGGCCTTCAAAGAAAATGAGAGACTTAGTGAGTGCATCTTTGTAGTTATGGGCGGAGACACGGTGGGGGCGGCGGTGGCTGGGGCGGGCGGCAGTGGTGGCGGAGATGAGTGTGAGTATGAGGAGAAGGTGGTGGAGAAAAGAAGAACTAGCCATTTTTTTATGAATATTGTACTAGAAAGATAAGGTAAGAAGAGATTTTTTGTTGGTGTAATATAGATTGCAGTCTTATAGATTTCTTGGTTAAAAGTGGCTTGTATTCATTATTGTTTATCAGTTTTAGTTAATCTTGGACTGTAATTTGTATTTGGAGTTTGATGATTATGGTTTAATGGTGGACAAATGATTTTTTGGTGAAAAAGAGGAGAAAATGAAGATGAAGAGAGAAAGAAGATGATAGAAGAATGTGTGGTCAAAAAGGGGGAAAAACATAAAATGACCATTTTACCCTTATGGATAAGGCATGAGAGAAGACTTAACGACTGTTAGTGTGTCCCGTTAAAGCAAAGGACCAACGGTGGATAACGTTTCGCATTTAAGGACGAACGGTGCAATTTTTTCGGTCAAAGGACGAAACTTGTCGGTCAACGCAAACCACAAGGACGAACGGTGTAGTTTACTCTATTGAGTAATATCAATATCGCCACCGAGAAAAAACATAGCACAGATATAATTCTGTCCAGCTGTTTGCCCAATAAACTATATTCTCTGGATCATTCCATAATATTCTTATAAACAAAACAACAAATAACTTGACATGAGAATAAAATTACAGTTAAATGAATGAAATGATGGTGAAAGTAAAATTAGTAACTAACCCGCCAACGACATAAAAGGAAACCATGGTGGCGATAGTGCAAAGTATAAGAGCTGAGATCGGGGATGATACCACCAGACAGTAACAGCAATAGTCGAGCCAATCAATAGCCATGTCCTTATGGATAGGCTGAAGATCATGATTAGTACTTGGGTTTTGCGGATCGGGCCTCTTTAATACTCCTTTTCCAGGTCCAGACTGAGAATATCTCATTTTGGAGGGGTTTTTACTCTTCATAGAAGAATGATCATAAATCTGCATTTGAATAACATATATTGTGTAACCATAGTATAATAACATATCAAGGCATGAAATCTAAATTACAGAACATAGTAACCATAGTATAATAACATAGTAATCAGAAATAAGATGCATGTTCATTTTAAGAACCTTATATTATGTTCGCTATTGGGCTTATTTAAGAACCTTACTTATGTTCGCTATTCAGAAAAAATAAACACATGTACTAAGTATTTCACCAATTTGCACCTATATTACTTTCATCGATAAGTTCGTTATGGGGCTTCTCAAGCTTTGCCTTACATGTTTTCTAAATGTACAAATAAAAGAATAATGTCTAGATGATGCTATAGCAGATGTTTGGCGTGTGAACATTTTCATTGTCTAACTTCATTTGGCTAGCAAACATGAACCTAAGTGGTTATTAGCTTCTGATAACTATAATTGCATCAAATGATGTTATAGCAGATGCAAGGATAGAGTAATGCTATAGCAGATGCAATGACAGAGAAAGTTGTACAGGAAGAAACAAAGGTAATGGAATCATAAGTAAATTTTTTTGCCTTAACTATATATTTTACAAATAAGTAAGAAACTTATGAAATCACAACGTAAAGCTTCTGATTTAGCTAAGTGGTTATTAGCTTCTGATTTAGCTTAAACTTTTGGCTTGTACCCACTAGTTCTTAACACAATTGTCCCAATAGTGCAGAGCATATTAAAATGTATAGGAGTAAATTTGATAACTAAACAATGCAATAAGACGTCTTACTAGTGTGATGTGTCTAGTTGTCACTTATTTTTTGATACGGAAGCAATATTCTGAAAGTCGATTTCTAAAATATATTGATGAATAACATAACCAACGACAACGAAAGTAAAGCAACCACGAACTCACGTTTCCAATCTCCCTAGCAAACTGATTGAACCACAATTAAAGCGAATCTAACTCGAATAAAATAAATGACAGCATTTATCCTTATCAGCAATCTATAACCAAAATTTGGGATCCGCTAAACTCATCAAATTCAATGCATGTGATCCAAAAAGTTCTAAGCCGGTAAAGCTACACTTTCTAAACTCAAATTAGGAAATACAAACTAATCTCGACTAAATTAGCACTCGAATTAGTCATATATAACCTAAAATCCGGCTTGCTAACTCAATTTAATCAAATAAGAAATCAAATCAGCACTCGAATAAGCAAATTAAACATGATCATATACAATTTATTGAACGAATTTACAACAATTTCGAATGAATAACATCATATATTCAAAATTAAATAAATTTAGTTCGTACTAATTAGGGATTAGAGATAAGAGATAACCTTCAAAAAATTAGGGCAAAATAGTGAAAGATGAGATTCAGTTGATATTGGCTATGGCGGAATGGTGCTAGTGTGTGTGAAAATTGGGAAATTGAATAAATATTTTGAATATATGATGTTATTTATATGAAGATGAGATCAAATTATCAAGATGTTGAGGAGAGAATTGAAGATGTTGGTTAGAGTGTTAAGCACTTGCACAAAAACCCACAGGGCCGTTTGGTTCGAAGGAATTCGATGTAATATGTTGTAATTGTAATCTGAATTACATTACAATCCTGTTTGGTTGGCAGGATGGATTGAATTGTAATTCAGATTACATTACATCAGGTGTTTGGTTTGCAACGTAATGTAATTGAATTACAACCAATTACGTTCAGTGATGTAATTCAGATTACATAGCAAACTTGATTGAATGTGTTGAATTACGTTGTAATTCAGATTTTTACGAGTTAAATATCAGTATTTATCTTTAATCGTTATTATTATTATATTATTTAATTTAAAAAATAAATAATAATTATAATAATTATTTTTATATTGTATATAAATATCTAAATAAATAATTAATTTTTTAATAATTATTTCATATTAAATTTATGATTTTTATTTACTATATTATTTAAAAAGTATTATTATTATTATTATTATTATTATTATTATTATTATTATTATTATTATTATTAAATAATATTATTTATTATTTCTATTATTATTATTATTATTATTATTATTTTATTAATTATTATTATTATTATATTATTATAATTGTATCAAAATTATTATTATTATTATTTTTATATTTATTATTTAATATTATTATTATTATTGTTATATTATTATTATTATTATTATTATTATTATTATTATTATTATTATTATTATTATTATTTACATTTATTTTTATTATTATTACTATTATATTATTATTATTATTATTATTTTAAATACAATTATTATTATTATTATTATTAAATAATATTATTTATTATTACTATTATTATTAATATTATTATTATTATTCATTATTATTATTATTATTATTATAAATGTATCAATATTATTATTATTATAATTTATATATTTATTATTATTATTATTATTATTATTATTATTATTATTATTATTATTATTATATAACTATATTAGTATTTTTATTAATAATATATATTATTATTATTATTATTATTATTATTATTATTATTATTATTATTATATTTATTATTATTATTATTATATTATAATTGTATCAATATTATTATTAATATTTTATTTATTATTTAATAATTTTATTATTATTATTATTATCTATTATTTATTATTATTATTATTTACTATTATTATTAATATTATTATATTATATTATTATTATTTATTATTAAATAATATTATTTATTATTATTATTATTATTATTATTATTGTTTTTTTCTTTTTCTTTTTTTTTTATTTAATAAAAACATCACTTTCATTATTATAATTATTATTATTATTATTATTATTATTATTATTATTATTATTATTATTATATTTATTATTTAGTATTATTATATTATTATTACTATTATTATTATTATTATTATTATTATTATTAATGTTTTCTGAATTACATTACGTTGCAAGTCAACCAAACGTAATGACAGATTCTATCAATTACAATTCCAACACATTACAATTACAACACATTCCAATTCTTTAAATTACAATTCATTCAAATTACAATTCCTTCCAAAGATTACAATTCCTTCAAAAACATTCTGCGAACCAAACGCACCCTCAGAATAAATATATCGGGTCGGGTCGGGTCAAACAATGGATCCGCGTGTTTTTTTTCGTTGACTGATTGACTTTAAATAAGAGTGATGACAATTTGCTCATTTGATTTTCTAAACAAGTGACGAATAATTTTGTCACATAACTTTTCACATATGTCTCAACTAAGACTTAAGCATGAGCTAGTTGATCATTTAAAACCGAGGCAAATGTACATAAGGTAATCCAAAGATCCTGTAGGAGAAAGTATCGTTTTCTTTTATTATCACAAACATTGAAATGGAGGGACTTGATATGACTACACTATGCAATTTTGATCTTTGATAATGCCTTCATATTGATTAACTAGACGAGTATCCGCGTTTAACGGCAACGGTATCTAGTTTTCGACAAGATTACAAGGTGAATGGCTTTTTTATTTTATTTTTTTTTGAAAATGTGTCTTTCTAGTGCGCGGGTATCCTCTTCGAGGAACTGTTCTCTTATGGCATAGTTGAATAGCGGCGACAATAAAACACTAACAATAAATCGCAAGTACACCAATAAATCATTTACCTACAAGACAATAACAGATTGTCGAATCTATTCAAAACATCAAAGAAAGTGTAACTTTTAAATGTAAGATATTGAAAATCAATAGTAATATTTTTTAGCCGAAAACTACCTTAAACTAAATATTACTCTCAATATCATCAATATTACCCCAAACACTCTCTTTAAAATAAAGTTCAAGAACATAAACAATTCAAGACCATTACTAACATTCACTTACATGATTAAAAAAAACATACACAAAATGCTTAAAAAAGTCATTGGCCTCGGTTATGAACAACATGTGTCTCATTTCTTTTCGAGGAGATGTTTTAAAAATAAAAACCAGCCTCTAGTATATTATATTCCATTCAGATATTGAACCAGATTTCAAAGGAATTACCTTGAAGATCTACTCCGTATCAAACACTATGACCATTAAAGATATTAGAAGCACCAAACAAACACCATATCTAAAGTGAACCTCAAGACATCGACAGAGCTACAAAACGAAAACCACCAAACCAACCAACGGATTCGTGTTTCTCAAGTATCACCACAACAACAATCTGAAACCACCAGTAAGATTTAAACTTTGTAAAAACTTTGACACAAATTTACACATGAACTTTTGAACATAGGGTTTTTTTCCCCTCTTTTGAACATACTTACCAATAGGAAACCAAACATAACTTCATTAGAAGATTTGGTCATCATTGCCTCGTAAATGTATAACAACACATTAAATTGTTTCTTTTATAAGAATAGTTTCAATCTTTTAAATGTTGCTCATATTAAATCGTTTCCTTTATAAGATAGTTTTAACTTTTTAAATGTTTCAACTTTTCAATATTGACCATTTTTTAATATTTAACAATTCAACTTTGACATTTTTTATTTTTACGTAGCAGAGATAAAATTTCTTTTAATTAGAAGAAAGTAACGTTTCATATTCAAATGGTTCCCACCAGGCCACCACTACCCATCAAACCACACTTATTCAAAAAAGCTTTATCAAAAGCTCCTTTAATTACGGATATTGTTTGTTAAATGTGAAAATGGTACAAAAAGTAATTTTCGGACGCTGCTTTAATGAATTCGCAGTCCCACCACTACCCATCAAACCACACTTATTCAAAAATAATTTGGGTCATATTATAGAAACCCGTGATGTGACATAAGGGGTTTTAGTTAAAGTTGACTTTTGTCCTTCTTTTATTTCCAATATAACACAATTTATTTTTCCAGTTTTTGTTCTGTATTTCTGACAGTTTTAAGTATTTAACTTATTAAACTTTATATTTTATGTTCCGTACTTTCAGATTTATAATTTTTTGATATAAACAAAATTATAAAAATAAAAAAATAAATTAAAAAAATTAAAAAAATAGGGTGCCTTTTGTAGAAAAAAAGGAGTTTTTATAACCTAACCCAAATAATTTATCAAAAGCACCAGCCACTAAGTGCGACATTATTAGTTAAATGTGAAAATGGTATCCTGTGCTTTGATTATTAACACCACCACTACCTATCAAACCGCGCTTATTCAAAAAAAAAATTAATCAAAAGCTTCTTTAATTGCGGACGCTGTGCATTAATGGGTCCCACCACTACCAACTGCTCCCACAAACACTTGAGTCTTGGTCTTTGTAGATCATTTTGTCCGTGTGAGTGTAAACACTGTGTGAGTTCTAAATTAAAGCATTATTCATGGCTGATCCCATTATTTCGGCCCTTGTGAAAGATTTGGTAGGGAGATTAACATCTGCAGCTATCCAAGAGTATGGGTTGCTTAGGGGACTTAAAAATGATCTTTCAGCTCTCGAGACCACTTTCAAACAGATCCAAGGTGTCCTCTATGATGCTGAGATGAAGAAAACGACGCAAAAGGATGTGGAAGAATGGCTCAAGACTCTCAAATCTGCCTCTTTGGAGGTGGAAAACGTGCTCGACCAGGCCAAAACTGAAGCTATGATAAAAAGGATGCACGGGGAACGGGGCAGGAAATACAAGCTAAGAACCTTCTTTACCTCTCGCTATAATCCGCTTATGGTCAGATTTAGGATTGCTCACAAAGTTAAGAACATACGAAAAGAATTGGAAGACATTGATGCTAATAGATCTAAGTTTAAACTGACTTCCAATACCACAAGTGAAGATGGCACGCGAATTGCTGGTGAGATTTCAAACAGGGAAACTAGCTCACTTATGTCCAAGATCTACGGAAGGGATGAAGAGAAGAAGATGATAGTTGATATGATTTGTAACCAAGAAATAGGCATCAGACATGACGTTGATGACGTTCGGGTCTATGCTATATGGGGCATGGGTGGCATCGGAAAAACCACGCTAGCTCAATATGTTTACAACAATGAAACGGTGATGAAATGTTTCGAGTCAAAGTTTTGGGTGTATGTCTCTGATGTGTTTGATGTCAAAAGAATAATAAAGTCAATATGTGGCTCAGAACATTCGGAGTTAAATAAGATGCTAGAATGCCTTCAAGACAAGTTACGTGGTAAGAAATTTTTTATAGTAATGGATGACGTATGGATCGAAAACAAGGACATGCAAAAGTGGGATGAGTTATGTAAAGCATTAAGTTGCGGAGCAAAAGGCAGCACTGTTATGGTAACGACACGGAAGAAAGATACTGCCCAGCTGATGGCTAAGATTCCTGATTTGCAGCATAATGTGGCAGTTTTATCAAAAGAGGAGTCATGGTCACTTTTCAAGATGCTTGCGTTCCCAAGCGGAGGAGTCACAAGCGAGCTGGAGCTTGTAGGAAGGGAGATAGTTGAGAAGTGCAAAGGCTTACCTCTAGCAGTGAAGACTT
This sequence comes from Chrysanthemum seticuspe, assembly GCA_019973895.1. Lineage (NCBI taxonomy): Eukaryota > Viridiplantae > Streptophyta > Magnoliopsida > Asterales > Asteraceae > Chrysanthemum > Chrysanthemum seticuspe. The sequence goes on along the minus strand of BPTQ01000004.1, from coordinate 31,433,554 downwards.
TGGGTAGCTTAATGTCAACCAAAAAAAGGGTAAATGAGTGGCAGCTTGTAAACAAGAAGTTCATGTCGGAGATGCAAGACAATGGTATCTTAACTGCTTTGAGGTTAAGCTACGATGACTTGCTTCCACATTTGAAACGATGTTTCTCTTATTGTTGTCTATTTTCAAAAGGAAAGGAAATGAGTAAGAAGTTATTGATAGAGTTGTGGATGGCAAATGAATTTATTCCACCTCAAGAAGATGTAAGCTTGTATGAGCTTGGTGAGGAAGTTTTTACTTGTTTGGTCCGGAGGTCATTTTTCCAAGATGTCGTCGAGAAGGGTATACACACGGGCGAGACATGTAAAATGCATGATTTAATGCATGATCTTGCAGAATATGTAATGAGACATGATTGTGCGGTTATAGCGCCTGGTAAGAAGTCGATAACCCCGGATGAGGTGCTTCATCTGAGTTTATCATGTGAACATTCTGAGTTTTCAGAACATGATTTGGTAAAGCTAAGATCAGTACGATCAATGCTTGTCTTCAATGGATATTATACGAGTAACATTAGACAAATCTCCAATCATGTCTATCTAAGGGTGTTGTATTTGCAAGGAATTCAAAGCTCGACGCTGCCTGAATCAATCTGCAAGCTAATACATTTGAGATACTTGAAAATATCACATTCAGACATAGAAGTTCTACCAGACAGTATTATGTATCTCCAGAACCTGCAAGTTCTAATTATAGGAGGATGGTCTCGGCGGTTCCGTGAGTTGCCTAAAGGTTTGAGGTACATGAGGAATCTTCAACGTCTAGATATTGGAAGATACTGCTGTGATTTCAAGTATATGCCTGTTGGAATAAAAGAACTAACAAACCTTCGAAGGCTTTCACAGTTTGTTGTGGGAAAAGATGAAGGGGCCCGAATAGGTGAACTGGGAAATCTAAATCTTCTTGGGTGGAAATTGACTTTATCAAAACTTGAGAATGTTGGAAGGGGGGATGCCAAAAGTGGCAATTTGAAAGACAAAACAAATCTAAAGTCTTTGATATTAGACTGGGGTTATGATCATGAACGAGAAATATCTGATTCAGAGGAGGTTCTTGAGGGATTGGAACCAAATTCGGGTCTGCAGGAGTTGACTATATGGAATTACGTGGGAAGGATTATGTCTCCAAGTTGGATGGTCAAATTAGTCAATTTGACTAGTATTAAATTGTATAATCATGAAAACTGTGAACAACTTCCGCCACTTGGGAAATTACGCAACCTCAAGAAAATTGAATTGGAACTAATGAAGTCTTTAAAGTGTTTCCATGATGATGACTATGTTACATCAAGGGACGGAAACATTCTCTTTCCTAATTTACAGAAGTTAAATATACAGATTTGTGGGTCTTTGGTTTCTCTGCCTAGTAACTTCCCAAAACTGCAGTCATTGAAAATAGAATGTTGTGACAAATTATATTCTCTGCCGGATGAGATACAAAGTTTCAAGGATCTCAATCAAATTACCATTGAGAATTGTGAAATTCTAAGCAAAAGGTGTGAAAAGGGGAAAGGAAAGGATTGGGCTAAAATTTCTCACATTCATGATCGCAACATTCAACCTCCCCTCCACTAGTCTACTGTAATATTCTCCTTTTATTATTTCTTTTAATTATATATGGTTGTTTATCTATAAACAAATCTAATAGAAAAAAGTATTTAATTGTTGCTTTTCAAAGTGAAAGAAAATGTACTATTTTCAAATGTCAAATGCTCTTTTATGATAACAAAGATAAAGCCAAATCCATAATAAAAACTGTTAATCAGTATTTCTAAATAACGCATATAATTTGTTCACCAATTCTTCTATTATCAATTGTTTGATTCACTTGGTCTAATTTTTATCTAACATTTAAAATGGAGTTTGGAGGAAGCTAATGTTCATTACATTTTGGTTTGTGTTTATATGTGAAGATGGTGACGAGAATGAGGCCATGGACGATGATAGCGTGAACTACAGGGATAAGGACAATGACGAGAATGAGGACAAGGACGATAATAGTGTGAACTACAGGGACGAGGATAGTGACGAGAATGAGGACAAGGACGATGATAGCGTGAACTACTGTTTTTGTTAGGTGAATTTTGTGGGTATATTCACTGGAAACCCTCACGAGACCACTCGTCCTCTAGAGATCATCTAGGGGTTTAAAGGCTTGTTGCTATGCTAAATGCAACCGCGATTCCTGCCAATGACGTTTCTTTTCAGTTTTTTTCAATTTGTGTATGTATGAATGATATGTAGTTCCTGTATGTAAAGTGTGCTGCTGTATTGACCTTTTTGATATTAGGAAAATTAGTTATAAGGTTTTCTTAATTAGAGTTATAGTATATTGACCTTTTTGATAGAATATGGATAATGAGTTGGGATTAGCTAGCGTGTCTGCATTTTAAATATATATGGTTAACAGTTGGCGCGTTTAAAGTCAGATCTTTGGAAGACATCTCAAATCTTGTTGATTCTATGGATGGTATATGCATAGCTATGGGTGATTTCAATGCAGTTAAGTCCATATCCGAAAGAGCGGGCTCCCAATTCGATACAAATGAAGTTATGTCTTTCAATAATTTCGTTGCAAATGTGGGGTTTCACGACTTCAACAGGGGTGGAGAAGTAATAATTAGTTAAATCACAGTGGATCAAAGATGAAAGATGAGCAAGCTAATCCGGTTCCTTGTTACAAGTTTTGTTGTTCACTGAACCAACACTTCTGTTACAGTATAGTAGTGTGTTTCTTGGTCAATTGTCAGACCGTGTTATCTCGGACCATTTTCCCATCCTTTTGTCCAATGCTTGTGTCGATTTCGGACCTAAGCCTTATGGCTCAGTAAGGAATTCTGCACTTTGGTTAGTAGATCATGGAATTCTTGAAAAGGTAGTGGCGTGTGGTGAATATTATTGTGTTGATTGGAGCATATTAGAGGGGGATGAAAAGAATAAAATTATAGTTATTGTCTCAAATGGTTATTGGCTTAAAGATCTATCTGAGCTCAAATGCATCATGCATGACCCTTTTTTTGATAGGTTCATTGAGCCTCGTGTAAAAGGCCTGTTTTTCCAATGCTAGTTATTTCGTAATTTGAACCTAGCAGACTCGAACGTTTTGGATAATGAATTCATTATGGATGAAATTTAAAAAGTGGCGTGGGACTGTGTAGGTTCAAAAGCCCAAGGACCTGGTGCTGGTGCTCTGAACTTTACATTTGTTAAGAAATTATGGGATCTTCTCAACGACAATTTTTTTTAGTTAGGCTTGCAAAAGGGTGTAATCCCTCGTTCATTTATCTTGTTCCGAAAAAGAAAGATACTATAGACGTACATGTAATTTTACATTTGGTGGGTCAATCTTCCTCTGGATATTATGTGCCCCTCCCTTTTGAGTACCTTTTGTAATTTTAGCAACTTATGGATGAGTTAAACATGTGTATTTTCAATGCATACAGAAACAAACTATCACTGAAAACATCATCCAACTAAACACGATGCACTTTGTCAGCTAACTCACTTAGAGAAATTGAACTAGATCAGATGTAACATTTTAACCCATCCATACGAAACTAATGAATGGCAGCCAAATGGCAGTGAGATTTCTAAAAGTGGCTACATCAAAATTCAATTTATGGCTTTAACCTCCTAAAGTATTTAGCAAGGGTGACCGCCCAAATACTAAGATGTAAGACATAGGCTACACTGTCATGTGGAACTACCTTCTGTTGGAAGAAGCCATGGGTGATGATAGGTTCTAGCCTTTTCCTGCCCAGACCTTCTTCTTGCACGGAAGAACCATCAACTAATGAGTGTCCTACTACACTATAAAGGATGTTATCAGTATACTTTTCAATATAGCGCGCAAGACGCATAAGATTCATTTTTAAAGCTATTAATAACATCTAATATCCAACACTAATTTTGAGCTCATTGACAAGTTTTGGCTCGAATGTGTGAAATAGTTGATTTTTTTAATACATTACTTACTAGTACACGTTTGGGCTAAAATGGGTCAAAACGGCTAAAATGGGTCAAAACGGGTGAAATGGGTGTAACATAAACGACAAAGTTACTTATTATTACAAGTTTGGGCTAAAATGGGTCAAAACGTGTAAAATGTGTGGAATGACTCAAATAAACTACAAAGTTACTTATTAGTACATGTTTTGGTTAAAATGGGTCAAAACAGGTGATACATACATATGTACACCAACTTCGCATACAGTTATGATACAAGTCACCATGTAACGTATATTAGGTATGTGTAAACCCGATCGATTACGCATATAAATCATGCCTCTTACTCTACACCTAACTTGATTACAATCAAACATATGTAATAATGACAACATGATACAACATCCATTACTTGTTCCCTTTGAGCGAAATGCGGCAAAAGGAAGGAAAATCCATGGACCGACCCCATGTCTTGCAAGTCATTAATGATGGTACAAGATAAATGTCTTGATCTATTTGTAAAGACAGTTTTCTTATGTCCATTTGTATGATGGAACAAAGGCTCATTTGAGAAAGTTTTGACTATCAGCTATTACGTGTTTTGTAAGATAGGACCCGTTACTGTAAGTAGTACTTTTCAGTTAACTTTTAGCGTCTTTATGCTAAAACAATGTTGGTCATCAAAAGATTTGACCACGTCAAAACTTGATCATTGAGCGCCATATGAGAGTCGTAAGTGGATATTGAGACAAAACCTTAATGTGGAAGTGACTGAGATGAGATAAATGAAAACAATCGTTAGATGGTACCATTGTTTGAATCAGCGAATGATATCAAGATGACAAGACATAGTCAAGAACATTTTACTTAGTTTGTTTACAATCAACAAGGCTGATCATTCACATCCAGAATTCATGCAGTCACCAAGTCGGATTCATTTTAATATCGATCAATTAATCAAGTACACTAGTACAAAGCTTAATTGTTCATAATGATGAGCATTCTGGTACAACTTAGATGTGTCATCAAGTTGAAAACAAGTCATCAAATTCAGTATATACTTGAATAAATATAACAAGAACCTTAATTAGGTTCATTAACCTTGTTGGTTTTCTCACCTGGCTAGATTTTCTGCTAACTAGTTCGAATTAGTGATGAGATATATGCTGTCAGGATCCATAGTCGGTTATCCTGCTTGCTCGTACAAGTAACTTTAGGGGGAGTTTATCTTAGCTTATTTGATGGGCTTATAAGCTTAAAGATTGACAAGCAAGTAAGCTTGGCGTATGAGCTTATCTACTCGAACTTCTGAACTTAGTTAAGTTGTAAAGTCATGTTGATAAGCTTATAAGCCATTAAAAATGAGCTCATCAAACTCATAAGCCCAATAAATAAACCAAGTCAAACAACCCCTTGCATTGTCCGTTCGCCATTGTCCGTTTTTGCAGCTGCGCTATCATCAAACGTTTGAGCCATAACTATTTGGATGGACATCCGCTGATAGCACTTCGCTTAGCCTTGAGGCACACTTGACTATACATGTAGCAAAATTTGCTTTTGTTTTACCTGTGAAGTGTCAAGTTAATTTGACAACAATAATTAACTCCATCAAATAGTTCCTATGTCATAGTCATATAGGCACTTTATAAAGGGATATTACATATATACCCAATCAAACTTCGAAATTACATATTTTTTTTCAAAACACAAATTTTCAATACATGGTGAAAGCATGTAAATATTGAAGTTTCTTTGAGGATAGATTTTAAAACCCAAACAAACATAACAAAATTGAATTCATAAATCAAATAAACATAAACACAAAGAACTATATTACACAAACACAAATCCATGGTCCATAAATTATTATTTTTTTTTTTTAAACTAGAAAATGATACAAACAAATAAACCAACATCTTTATCCCAAAGTTAGAGGTTGCACCTAAACAAACGGAACGCCATGGTTAAATTATCAACCCTAACCCGAAAATCAGCATCAGCATAACTGCATAACTGTTCCAAACATAGTCAGTGGTCCATGTTAACCTTCAACGCCATTTTGGACATCATTTCTGCTACCATCCATCGTCACACCAGATGAAGCCAAAGAATTGTTATCTACAACCACCCCACCAAGTTGACTCGGCATCCCACTTGGTACGGGCCCCACAATCCCATTGTAACCATTTGCTGGCATACCCATTAGCCCATGTCCACCGTTTAAGTAAGCTGGATAAACTGGCATAGGCATTGGGCCCCACGGTATCCTAGGTGAAACCTGGCCCAACCCATAACCATTAACTGGATAACCACCCGTAAACATGCCATAAGGATAACCGGTGTATCCTGGAATTGGTGCGTAGCTTGGAAGAACGTCGTACCTGGGACTATATGGGACCTGTTTGTTGATGACTGCTGTTGAAGTTAATATCCCTCATTCCACAAGTTTACCACACAATTAATGGAAATTCTTTTGCATAACATCTTCGACCGAATCCTCGGTTTCGAAAGTGATGAATCCGAACCCGCGTGGTCGGTGGGTCACATTGTCGTGCATAACCACGACATCAGTTATGCGACAGAATTTTCCAAAGTAGAATTTGAAGTCGTCTTCGGTTAGGTTAGCAGATAATCCACCTACAAATATCTTTTTAGTTCTTATGTTCATATCGTTGCTTTTAGTACCGTTAGTTCTGAAATAACTATTCTGTTCATGATGATATTGGTTCTCTTGGCTTCTTGGTACTGCCTTTTTAACTTCAACCTATAAAAAAAAAGGTCACATATGCAGTTCAAAACATGAGCAGAAAATAAGATTGTATGTTCGCCATCATATTACAAACAGACAAGCTCATAAATAAAGTCGACAAATTCAAACATCATAGGTGAGTGGCAATTTGGTCCCATATACTTATGAATGGGTCAATTTTGATTGTGTTTTTTCTCTAATGGGTCAAACAAAGAGAAAACATTAGCTTGACATGGAATGTGACGAAGTTGCTACCATGTATAAAACCTTGAAATAAAGTTTTGAAACTTTTGGGCAAATAGTAGTCCAGCGGTCAACCCGATCCGTGTTGACCCATTCTAAAAGTTACCCGTTTGACTTGTTGCCCCATAAACTCCCTATTTCTTACTCAATTACAAACAAAAAGGAAACATCTGGCCTAGAATACAGACTCTTAACATAAGTACGATAAACAATAACAGCGTTTTTCGATTTTGACCATGCAACATAAGAAGATTCTTAGCAGCTGAAATGTTGACCTTTTAAACAAACAAACCTGTCTTTTTCGTTGCTAATATCATCAAACGTGAAAAAACCGGAAGGAAAACATTACACATTGTAAGCGAGCGGCTTTGTAAGGATAAAAGATTTACCCAATTTGTTCAAAATCGCTCATTTTAGCAATATGTTGTTTTTTATGGTTTCCAAAAGCAATAACTGATTGTCTCCACTAACACATGTAATTATCGCTTTATAATTGGCAAAAGTTTATCGAATACCACTCATAGTAACAGAAACTTTACACAAGGTTTTAAGAGCATCACAAGGGTCCATATCAAAAGTTTATTTCATACTAACTAACCCCAACAAGTACAGTTTCACTGCCAAATACATCTGATGGCCACTACAACTTGATTCATTTCAATTAATATACAAATGTGATATACTAAAGGTGCTCAGCCAAAGTAATAAGTGTTAACTCACCCACTAGTGATGTATCAAGCTCCTTCTTAGAGAGGGTTATAGTGATCAATGAGACGTGCCTTGTCGTTTCAAGACTGCAGCACCAGCAAAATCAAGTAAAGAGAGAGTCATATAACGTAAAATAAGATCAGATTCTTTACAAAATATAAACTCAAAAAAATTGATCTTACGGAAGTAAGCCTTCCTCAAGGGGCTCCCATGTATCAGTTATGTTTGTGAATCAAATGGATGGTATTTGATGAAGACCAACAATTCTCCTCTGCATTACAGAAAGTACCATAACACTTGTCAGCAGAAGTACCAATAAGCGGTGGAAAATCAATACATACATAACAAAGAAACATGGACAACCTTTATCAGTTCCACAATGGTAATGGTCTTGTTGATATCTCTACCCATTGCTTTAAACACGATCTCCGATGAGCCTTTTTCCTAGAAACCAGATAAGTAAGTAAAAAGTGAGAAGCAATACAAGCCAAATCACCTCAAACATTAAAAGATAAATATGCTAAAGTGCTAGACTGACAACTGCAAACAGGTAAGGGGTGTTTGGCGTTGATAATATGGTTACATAAACTGTTGTATATAATTAGTTTCAAGTTGCTTATTCAGAACAAATTAACTTGCTTGCATAATATCAGATAAGCAGTTTGTTAAGCAGTCCCAAACACCCTCAAGCTTCTTATCCGTGTAGCAAAACGCAATAAGCAATCCCAACCTCCAGAACGATTATTGAGTTCACCATACATACAGAAAGACAAAGTCGATTTCATAACAGTTCAGATAATCCAGATGCTGAGAGACCCTGTACCATAACATGCGCAGAAGGATAATCATCTAAAAGTACCTCAAGCAAAGTCATGGCATATGTGATATAGTTACGCACCCTGCCCTGGCTAGTAATTCGTATCTCGTTCTCTTGAATTGGTTGCTCAGCGTGTGGCTTTTCCACCCTCTGGTACCAATCCATATCCTATAAATCAAAACCAAAAATCATTGATATGAAAACACTAGCCAATATCACTGTCGAATTCATAACAGACCAGCATCATAAAACAAGGATTCATAAGGAACATCATAAAGATACATTATACGCAACCAATGAATCAGCTTAACGTAGCTTAAACATATATCACTAAACCTACTTTTACCAAGTTAGCAATCTAGGTTTTATATTATCAGAGTGGCCTAATGGCCTAGTGGTAAGTCACCCCTGATGTCCTCACAAGAGGATACGGTTCAAACCTCGCTAGGTACACATTTGAGGGTGGCCAAAGAAAGGGTTGGAAAAGATCAAAGAGATCTCAGTTGGGCCGTGACATTTGGGTCAAAGACTCGCCCTCCCGGGCTAACCTCACACGTTTTACCTGTTTTCTATATCATCACAATTGATGAAATAACTATAATAATAATTCATCCCATTATATATCGAAATGCGACTTGACAACCGAGTCACCTCGTTTTATCTGATATTCCACTCATACAAGTTTAACAACTAAAATCAACAAGGTACTAAAACGGAGAGATTAATAAGCTAAATTTAATGGGATAAAAGATGATAATTAAGATCGATAGATGTAAAATTACCGACTGTTTTAATTGGAGGATTGCTATGAGATTTTGGCTTTCAATTTTTTGTTTAGTTTTTGGGTATGGTTTTCAAGGCGGGGATATTATTTTCTACGCGAATGTTATTTCTTAATAGTTTTTATAATACGATACAAATCTACAAATTATTATACATTATAAACACAAAATATTATGAATGTTTCATAGAAATGTTGTCTTAAATTATGATTATTAAATGTTTAAAAAGATTAACATGTTGTTTTTTAAATTCTATAAAATTGTATGAACTTATAAATTTGTAGTTTTTTAGTTTGTAATCGGAGAAAAGTAAGATCGGATCGGATTAGATCTGAAGATCGTATGGTCAAGATGAAGATCCTATAAGTTCTTAAGCTTGCAAAGATCCTATGTAGGATCTGGATCGTTTTTGCTTTGCAGTATCGTAATAAATCGTAAGATCATAAGATAAAGATCGGGATCCTGACAACTATGAAATATGTGTTTTGGTTTTTGGCCGAATTACATTTAAAATACAACTGTCTATTGCATATTGCATACACTAAAGTGTCTTAATAATTTTTGAGTGTGCGAATCACTTTCCATTATCTATATTGTATTTGTGTGATCACATTATTTATTTGTCTTGCTTTTCTTTTCAAGATTAGTTTAGTTTTTGTTATATCAAATAATTATTTGCATACGAGTCCTTCAAAAATGTGCTTGCGTATAAAAATTAAGGGTGTGTTTGGTTTGAGTCATTGAATCAGAATGAGTATTGGTTTAGGAGTGAAATGGAACATGTATGAGTTTATGATTTCAAATTTATTGTTTGGTTTTAATTATTAAGAATAAAAATCATAAAAGAAATGTTAAAGTCACCTGACATGGGTGAACTGGAGTGTAGCTAATAAAGAGGTTTGAATCCAATGTCATAACCTCAACCAAACATCTACAATCATAATCATTTTCGTTCCTCCATTTTCATTCCCCGATACCAAACACACCCTAAAACTTGTTTCTAGATTAATGTAGACTTGTTTTGATATATTGATTTCCTTACAAACAGCAATTAAAGTTTGATCTGTGACATGGTTATATCCTCAATATAAAATGTTATGGTTATATCCTCAAGAGTAAATTACATAAATGGTCCTTGTGGTTTGTCAAAACTTTCATCTACCGTCCCTCAAACTTAAAATTTGCATGAATGGTCCTTCTTGAGGCAAAAGAATAACATGAATGGTACTTTTGTTAACGGGTGTTAAGTTTATTCCATTATAATTTACACTTTAGCCCTTGTTAGTTAACGGCTGTTGCATCATCGATCCTTTATTGTAATGGCCGTTTATAATTTAAAGTTTATGACTTTAGCTTCGTTTTTTTATCCGTTTTTATCCATTTTCGTCCGTTTGTATACATTTTTCTTACGTTTTCATCCGCTTTTATACGATATCATCCGTTTTTATAAAATTTTCTTACGCTTTTGTCCATTTTCATCCATTTTTATACGTTTTCATCCGTTTTTATAAGTTTTATTCGTTTTCGTCATTTTATACGTTTTCATCCGTTTTTACACGTTTTCTTTCGTTTTTATTCGTTTTCATCCATTTTTATACATTTTCGTCCATTTTTATACAATTATTTTACGTTTTTATCCATATGCATCCAATTTTATATTTTTCGTCAGTATTTTTATGTTTTGATATATTTTATCCGTTTTTATACGTTTTCATTCATTTTATACGTTTTCTTACGTGTTTATCCGTTTTATATGTTTTCGTCTATTTTATTACGTTTTTTTTCTTCTGTTTTAAAACATTTTTGTCCGTTTGTATATGCTTTTTTTACATTTTCTTAGGTTTTTATTCGTTTTCATATATTTTTTAGCGTTTTCATTCGTTTCTATACGTTTTCATCTGTTTTTATATGTTTTCTTATGTTTTTATCCATTTTCATCCGTTTTATATGTTTCCATCAGTTTTTTTACGTTTTGATATGTTTAATCTGTTTTTAAACGTTTTCATCCGTTTAATACATACAAATGGATGAAAACAAATAAAAATGAATGAAAATGGATAAAAATGTAAGAAAATGTATAAAAGCGGACAAAAACATAAAGAAACGAATGAAAACGGTCAAAAACATATGAAAAATAAAAACCTATAAAAACGTAAAAAAAAATGTATAAAAATGGAAGAAAACGTATTAAAACAGAAGAAAACGTAAGAAAAACAGACGAAAATATATAAAACGGATAAAAATATATGAAAACGTAAGAAAAACATATGAAAACGAATAAAAACATGTCAAAACGTAAGAAAATTGACAAAAACATATAAAAACGAACGAGATGTAAAAAACGGATGAAAACGTATAAAAACGGACGAAAACGGGTAAAAACGTATCAAAACGTAAAAAAACTGTCGAAAACATATAAAAACGGATGAAAACGTAGAAACGAATGAAAACGGTCAAATCCATATGAAAACAGATAGAAACCTATGAAAAATGTAGTAAAAAAATAAAAAAATAAAAAACGTATAAAAACGGACGAAAAAAATGACAAAAACGTAAGAAAAACGGACGAAAACATATAAAACGGGTAAACACGTAAGAATACGTATGAAAACGGATGAAATCATATAAAAATGGATGAAATCGTATAAAAGCCAATGAAAACGTAAGAAAAATGTATAAAAACAGAAGAGAAAAAACGTATAAAAACGGACGAAAACGGTTAAAAACGTACAAAAATAGATGAAAACGTATAAAAACGGACGAAAACGTGTAAAAAACGAATCTAAAGTTGAAAACTTTAAATTATAAACGGACGTTACAATAAAGGATAAACGATGCAACAGCCGTTAACCAACAGGGGCTAAAGTGTAAATTATAACGGAATAAACTTAACACCCATTAACAAAAGGACCATTCATGTTATTCTTTTGCCTCGAGAGGAACCATTCATGCAACTTTTAAGTTTGAGGGACGGTAGGTGAAACTTTTGACAAACCACAAGGACCATTTATATATTTTGTTTCTGAATAGGTGTGAAGTTGATTATGCACCGCCTTTTGAAGTTGAGCACCTGAGTCAAAGCTTAATATCCCCATTTGAAATAGGCAAAAATGTAAATTCGATAATAGGATTTGATACAGGATCTGATTCTTAATTCGATCTATAGGTACCCTGTGTATTGTTTGGAAGTAAAATTTAGTGAAGTATATATATAAGCTTAGTTTGTACATTATATATATGGTAGATAGTAATAAAGCACAAAGCTTTTAATTCATACTTATATTTAATGATCCCTATGTTTGAGAGGAGTTCCTCATATCTTCAAATTTGTAAAAGTGGTAGAATATGACTTAATATCCCCATTATATGGTTGATTTAGCATTATTTGAGAATAAAAGATTCTTTATATATCAAGGGATTAATTTACACATTTCATTTTTATTTGATCTAATGGATGAGATTAATCACAACAATTTAAAAAACACACTTTTATATTTTTTTTTCAAATGTTAATATTTTTCAAATCGTTAATCGTTAAGCGAAAAAAAAATATATAATTGCGACGAGTATTTAATTATCTTTCTATAGTTAGGCACTTTGATATACTTTCGACAAAAAAAAAAATTCGTATTTTTCACGTTTTTTTTAAGTTTTTTTGTTTTTTTTACGTTCCTGAAATTTGCATTAAAAAGTCATATATGATTAAATACTAATTTGAATATCACATGTGATATTAGTGTTATATCCTATATAATATGTAATATCATTATCACATGTGATATTAGTGTAAAATCACATATGATGTAACACTAATATCATATTAGTGTAAAATCACATATGATATAACACTAAGGGGGTGCTTGGTTGGGGGTAATGAGGGGGTGGGGAATGGCAAAGGTAATGATTAAACATGCCTGGTTAGAACTAGGGAATGCAATCATTGTTTAGTATTGGGTAATGAGGCATTACCCAGTAAATTGGGAGGTATGGTAATGATTACCCACCAGCAGCAGCAGCCACAACAAGCAGTAGCCACCACCACCACCAGCCACCACCACCACCACCAGCCATTACCACCACCACCAGTCACCACCACCACCATCAGCCACCACCATTAGCAGCCACCACCACCACCAGCAGCCATCACCACCACCACCACCAATAGCCACCTCCAGCCACCACCGGCCACCACCATTAGCAGCCACCACCACTAGCAGCCACCACCACCACCAGCAGTCACCACCACCACCATCAGCCACCACCATTAGCAGCCACCACCATTAGCAACCACCACCACCACCAGTAGCCACCACCACCACCAGTAGCCACCACCACCACCAGCATCTACCACCACCACCAGTATCCACCACCACCACCACCACCAGCCACCACCACCACCAACCAGCCACCACCACCACCAGCCATCACCACCACCATCTACTAGCCACCACCACCACCACCAAAAGCAACCACCACCACCAGCAACCACCACCAGCAGCTACCACCACCACCACCACCACTTTGGAGGTTAATGTGTTTTTCTTAAACCAAGCACTATCAAAGATAATGATAATCTCAATTTCATTCCTTTGCATTCCATTTGCATTCCCATTGCCTTTCCCTTTCCCATTCCCCATTTTGAACCAAGCGCACCCTAATATCATATTAGTGTAAAATCACATGTGATATTACATATCATATATGATTTAACACGAATATCACATGTAATATTCAATTTAGTGTTTTATCATATATGAATTTTTTCATGCAAATTTTAGTAACGTAAAAAAAATGAAAAAATGTGAACAAAATGATTTTTTTTTTTCTTTTTTCGAAAGTATATCAAAGTGCCCGTCTATAAAAAGATAATTAAATGCTCGTCGCGACGGTGTAAATATTTCTGCTAAACGATTAACGGTAGATATTTAAATTATAAAAAATATGTGAAATAATAAGATGCTTTTAATCTCAACTATTGATTTCTTTTTAGATTGATGGTGAAGATGAGTCCCTTGGTATGTGAAAAAAATTGGTATGTAAAATAACTCTTCTCTATATGGTTAGTCTGAAAATGGCTTTGCGGTTTTTTATCATACATAGACAAATGTAAAGAAAGTTCCACCATGTGTATACTATTTTCAGTTATGAATGAGTTTATGCGAATATGTCTCATTTTATATGTGATTAAATGACCGAACATTGTAGATCATGTTTGATTGAATTTTGTCATGCTTTACGTTTTCACAACTGTGTTTGCATCCTAACTTGATCCATGTATGTGTGTGATCAACAAGTTACTAACAGACGCCAACATGCATTTTATTATAATACATAAGATAATACATATTGATATAATACATAAGATAATCTATCTAATATAATAAACTAGCTTATTGACCCGTGGAATCACGGGAATTTTTTAAGTAATTATTTATTAAGAAGTTACGTGTGTGAATAAAGTAAGAAAACACAACGAACGTAAACTGTTTTCATTATTTTTTAAAAGGAATAATAAGTGATAAGTCAATGATTTGATAAACAATTCGATTTGTAACTATTAAAATAATAAACGCCATGTTTCATTTTCTTCAACGGGTAGTTAGTCTTGAACTGCACTGCCACAACAACTTTGCTGGCACCATGGAGCACTAAAGCAAGCCTGTAATATCAAAGCATTTGACATCAGCATATCCAAAAAAAAAGAAAAAAGAAAATAAATTATACTTGTTATGTTCCAGTGCAAAATAATAAAAAGAAACTATACTTGTTATGTTTTACCATTCATTAGCCTACAACACATTAGTATAGACATTGAGCGAAACCGAAACTTAAGGCATGGGTTTTGAAAGAAGATACCAAAAGGAAAGAAATAACAAATATCATACACATTATCACTCATTCAATTAACTATAAACGCGGTCTCGTATCACTCACTCAATCAGACTCTTTATAGCAATTAATAATCTACTTTTCCAGATTTGTTGTATGGGCCATTTATGTAACCTGTCAAAATTAGTTTAGGTCAACAGACCATTTATAAGTACGGGCCCGGGGTCAGGGTGTTCCCGCCAATCTACACCTTTTGTGAAATTTATAAGTACGGGCCAGACCGTTTACATCGACACATGTACTGTTATGCGCGTAATGAGTCAACGGATCTATACCTACTACAATAGAATCATGTGGGACCAGAGACCACACCCATTGAAACTCAAATACTTACTACATTAGAATTAGCTACTTCTCAAGGACTGAGTTTTGAACCCCAAAAAAACTATATTCAGGAAAATAACATTTGAAGACACAAGCTTAAACCTGATACTTAAAAAGCAAAAAGATACACACACACCTCCTCATTTTAGAGATTCACTCTATAACTGTAGTTTTAACAAAATAAATAACAGTATGAAAAAAATAATACTATTTATTCGTGTCACAATACCCACAAGAACTACTTAGATTGCAGACACTTACCATAAACTAAACCTATTGGACCCAATTTCCATTTAAATTTGAAATCATCTTTATAATCCCAAGCCGGAACCTCCATACTTATTATTAAAAGTCAACTCAAGACTTAATAGCACTAAAACTGTAAATTTTGAGGAACATGAGATGTTTTGTGAAATTCTAATGAATGTCCCAATAAATACTTGAGCCTACACCCATTAGGTTGATACTTCACCTTGTTCCCACTTTGTTCCCGCTATATTTCTTCAATTTTAGCAGGGCATACTAAGAAGTTTAATCCTTTCCTGATACATTGATTTAAGGCGCGGTTGACTTTCTCATTTCAGATATCACAATGCAAATACTATGACTTTTGCTGTCAGAGCGTTGGTCTTAGGTGCAGTTCTAAGTATCCTCGTTATTACATATATGTTCCATTATGTGATGCATTGATTAGTTAAGAAGACATAGTATATAGAAATATAAATGGCAAAAAAAGTAACTATAAATCTGAGTTATAGTGCCAGTCTAGCAATGAAAATGATTTAGTTATTTATCTCTGCTAGTTTTTCAGGAGCTTTGATGTCACATATTGAATTTTATTATCTATATATGATTAGAAGTACAAAGTTTAAATCTTTTAAGTGTTAGGGAGCTGGTAGCATTGAGCAAGAGTTGAGGAATTGGCGACATAACTAAAATCACTAATATTATGTTCATCTTTAGTGGATCCAATGGTCTCGAAACCATTCGAGCAAAGCAAAGATAGATTCCCTTTTCAGTTAGCATTAACCATACAAAATATCAGAATGCTTACTGAGATAGAGATAGAGATATGATTAGGAGAATAAGATTGGGTATATCTCACCTTCATGCAGCAAATAGCCTTTTTATTCCTTGTTTGTCATTATTTGCAAATAGGTTTCATTTCTTTGCAGCTTTAGCAAGCCGACCGATACTGCATTAATATTTTTCAAAAGATACAAAAGAAGCATTGGCTCAAGGCTTGTCGAGTGAAAAATGCATATCATGATGTAGTTAGTCAGATAAGAAAGATGTGAAAGCAGGCTAATTTTAAGAATATGGCTTATCAACTTAATACGGACATTTGATTTGTCAATTAAAAAGTGAGTGGAAGGTTTTCGGCATTGTATGCTCTGAGATACTATAAAATCACAAAAAGGGGTTCATCAAGTACAATTAATAGAAGATTGCTATGTTGTTCCATTTTAACATTATGTTCATAAAATCTTATTAACATAGTATGACTCATAATAAAATCATATTAGTGGCTATGACATTAAATAAATGTATATTACCTATTGACAGAATAAATTTATCTTCTAACCCTGCTCCAGTTTTTCATATAAGTTGAATGCAATTTAGTTCGTTTAAGTTACAAAAAGTAATTTCATTAAGTATAGCAGCTTAATACACACCCAACCCTTTCAAAGTCAGTCCCAATTGTTATATTCTAAGCTATTATAATTGCAGCTTAATACTTACCCAAAAGGCTAAAATTATAGACTTCTGATTGATATACACTTTAAGCTTCTCTAAATGATCAACACCACTTCTGCAAACCTTTTTTCTAACTTTATCAAAGTATGATACCTAAGGTTTGACAAAGAATTTTGCATTGCAAAACCAAATTAAGTCCATCTTAATAGATTCTACATGGTTTATGGTCCCCATAGTCAAAATATAAGTATAAGGCTTTTAGCTAACATGGGTTTTAGCTCATATGAGAAATAACTTTCAAAAGTAAAATTTTACTCTAGTAATGATTTCCAAATAGCCATACTAAACTTCCTTAACCCATAAATATATACCTCGATGTTAATAAATGCTCAACTTTGAATCAAACATCATGGATCTCCAATTATCTAGTTTGAATAGATGCTCAAAAACACGTGTTGACATCTTATACAGCACAAGCATTTCATCAAACATGTTAAGTGCAAAATAAAGTTGCAATAAAAAATAATAGCTAAAGATAATCTAAAAATTAAATAATCATGAATTAGAATTAGTAGAAGACATACCAGGAAGAATAGTACGAATGATCTACGTGAAGTACCATCTTTTTAAGAACTATATAAGTGCTATCATTCAGGTCCCACCTTTGCAGAATAAACAAAACAAACAAATTGAAAATCTTACTTTTATACAACAAAGAAATTCATAAGCGGCACTTGATAAGTGACTAATAATCAAAAGGATGAAACAACATAATCTCACTTACCGGATTACAACATATATCGTAAATGATGCCAAAAAAAGATTTAGAAAAAAATTAAACAATCATGAAATTTTTGTTTGAATTTTTAATCGCTAGAGAAGAGAAATACCTATGAAGAAGAAACGATCTTTGGCACATCTTGAATGGAGCTCACAAAAAACTATGATTTCAATTCATAGTTTGACATAAAGACAGAATCAAACATATGATTTCAATTTTTTTTTTAAATGTAACTGATTTTTTGAATGGATTGACATTAAATGTTACATTGAAACACCCAATTTGAATGACTTAAGAACACGACGATTTTTTGAATGATACTTTCAACCAATAAAACTTACAGAAGAAGCCAATGTTATTTTTGGATGTGTTTTGTATGCGATATAATTAAAGAAGTTATTGTAACATATGTGAAATAATAAGATGCTTTTAATCTCAACTATTGATTTCTTTTTAGATTGATGGTGAAGATGAGTCCCTTGGTATGTGAAAAAAATTGGTATGTAAAATAACTCTTCTCTATATGGTTAGTCTGAAAATGGCTTTGCGGTTTTTTATCATACATAGACAAATGTAAAGAAAGTTCCACCATGTGTATACTATTTTCAGTTATGAATGAGTTTATGCGAATATGTCTCATTTTATATGTGATTAAATGACCGAACATTGTAGATCATGTTTGATTGAATTTTGTCATGCTTTACGTTTTCACAACTGTGTTTGCATCCTAACTTGATCCATGTATGTGTGTGATCAACAAGTTACTAACAGACGCCAACATGCATTTTATTATAATACATAAGATAATACATATTGATATAATACATAAGATAATCTATCTAATATAATAAACAAGAGTTTTGCACAACTCTTTAAAGCAGGCCAAATAATTAATACAATGACGTTTCTTGAATATTATTGGTCCTTGACTTTGGAAAGTACAGCACCCTTCTTCAATCTTCCCCCAAAGCTTCTTTCATACACTTATTCAAAACTGCTTCATTTCATTTCAGTTTTTAAAACACATTAATGACCATACGCGTTATACAAATCATCCCAAAAATAAGTTACAATTTTTTGATTGTATCTCGAGTCCATACCAGTTTCATCTCAAACAGACCACGATTCAAAAATCAAAAACTCAAATCAGTTCATTGTTCCATAATAAAAATCGAGCAATGATTCTATAGATTCAAAAATCGGGCAATGGAAGTACCAATTTAATAATACTATTAGGGTTTCGAATTATTAGTTTAGATTTTGAAAATATTTGGTTTCAATTCAACTATAAGATATTTTCCATTGATTATATTCAGATTTAATTGTATTTTACTAGAACCCTAGAAAACAATTCGAGGAAATCACTCATGTGCATGATTTATGTAATCACTATCTACTTTTTTCATGTATTTGGTTTGGTTTTGAATTTCGTATTCATTTGAAGCTTTAATCATTCATCTACTTTATTTGCATTTCAGGTTGTAACTGTTCATTTGGAATGATGATAGGGTTTGATGGATGAGATCAAGGTAAAGTGTTGATTTTTTTCATATGTTTTTGTATCGTTAATTCATATGAGATAAATTTTATGATTACTTGACAATATGAAACCAAGTGTTTAATGAATACACAAGATTACCTTATGTGCATTTAGAGATGTAAATTTTGTGTCTTCATGTTTTAGGTTGTTCATCCCATCCATGACCAAAAGCTTTATTTTAATGAAAGGAACAAGAGAATGCTCAAGGAGTTTGGTAAGATACCTTTCTTTGGTTGCAGTCAAGCATTCAAAAATTACGGAATGAGCTCTTTGATCACAAATTCAGAATGACACCTTATGCTTTATATTCCATGTAATTATTTGGTTTTTTTGTCTCAATTCTTATTATATTTACATACTTTAGTTGTTATTTGTTGACTTACATTTTGTATTGTGTAGTAGGAAGATGAAAAGATATTGTCAGACGTGCGAAAAGGAATAGTAGCACTAACAGGTAAAATAGAAACCTTGGTTTTTTTTGTTTTCATATATTTATAGAGGCTGTTTGGGATTATTAATGGTGCTTATTAAGGAATTGTTCAGTAACAGCGGTTATCTTAGATGTGTCTTAGTTGATCTTGGTTCTTGAGTTTGGAATGTACAACACCACTACGTTCTTCAATTCCTAACCCATATATATACACTACCAAATTTTTTCAGTACGCATAATAAACCATTTAATGTACTTTTTGAAAGCTCATTGTGTCCAAATAATGCATTTAATTATCATTTATGGCATTCTTCAATATTGCTCGGTTTTTCATTTTTCTATGCCTAATTCGTTTGATATATAGTCGTGGATTTCTTTGACTACTACCTTATGATATGGTATTTTGGACAATAACTACTTAAGAGCCTTTCACTATCTTTACTTGTGAAGTGATACAAAATTGAACCGTGTGACATTTCTTAGATGAAGTATATTCTGATTATCTATTCTTTTGTTTTTAAGATTTTATCTTCTAATGACTATTATCCATGGTCTTGATTTACCTCAATTAGTTATAGAAGCAATGAATAATGAGACTGAATATAATGTTTACTTGCACTTTTACAGGTGTTGTTATGCGAGCGGCAAAAACGAGACCTTAATCCGAAAATGGTTTATAGTGCAGCTCCTGCATTGGGTCATAGCTCATTGTGTGTGTATATGCAACTACATACATCTGCATTTATATTGCTCATGTACATGACACACTTTCTTTATTAACAGTTAAAACTTGAAATCATTCCAAGAATAAACCATAAAAATGATCATTTTCATGAATTGGCTTTTACATGATGTTGGTTGCAGCGCACGAGGAATGTAGTGAAAGAGTTACATATACCTCGAGGTGTTAAAAAGGCGAACTCACTCCAAAGGTAAATTAAAAACATTTTTGGAAGCTCGAATCAGTGTCTTTTCGATTTAGCCTAATTTAATTAATAAGGGAGCCTCAATTTGTTGATTATGAATCTAAGGTAGCTCCAACATATACATTTTTTGTGATATGCTAATGTTATATTGTTTAGTTTTTTTTTATTATTCAAACTATAAAATGGTAGATTTCAGAATTGGTACATTAGATTTGTGTTTAATTTGCAAACTTCTTTTTCAGTCACATAGTATCATATGCACATAATCGTTTATGAGAGATAATATGGGGGAGACGCAACAACTAGAACCTGGTGATGAAACTAAGGAGAAGATGTTGGACATACTAAAACGTTTTCATTCAGATTAAGAGGCTGATAACATAGACAATGATGATGGTAAGTTATTAATTAGCCTGTTTCCATTATAAGGCACTTTTTTGTAACATTGCTCACTTGGATTTAATTGCTTGCTTTAACTTTTCTATTTTCCTTCTAAAAGAATTATGTTGTTGAAAATGATACTGATCATTTATGCATCATATTCTTGCCATTTTTAGCATCTACCTGTTGGAAATAGTTCTTACTTAGTTGTTTGTCTTTTCAGGATTAGTGGATTTAGCTTTATCGGAGGAGACATTCACAAGATCATGCCTCGTATGTTTGTAGATTACTTCTCTTTCACTATGAAGACAAAGATGGGTAGGTTGGGTATCAGAAACTCGAACCCGATAAACCTCAAAATTATTTAACCATAAACCCAACCTTATAAGAAATTAGGTTCTGTCGGTTAACCTGATAAACCTTTTATAGTGTTTCTTCAAATGAAGTTAATTAAACTTTATATAAAATTGTCATCAATAGTACGTAACGGAGTTGGGGTTGAGAGTGATTTTGGGCAATGTCAATACCAAATAGTTAACAATCACTTTTGTAAGTTGCTATTTATTCTTTGAGTTTTAAATATGGTAATTTGTGATCAACCTTTTAAACTATTACATGTAGTATTTTTATGATTAAACAAACTATCTTATGCAAAATGGCATGAAAACCCTGCCATTAGAGAGAATTATTGGTCTTTTGAGTTTTACTAATCAAATGATATTTCCAGTTGTTTTACTACAACTTCTCCAAAAAATTCCATATTACTTGCATATGTAAACATTTATATGGGTCAATTCCACAAAGAACAATGGTCAATTGGCGACAAAAAATTCAAGTAATGGTTCAAAAAGTCGACTCGAATATTGGTGTAAAATACATAACCATCCTATTAAAAAACCTGGTGTGGTACGCGTTTACATTTGTGTACTTGGTATCTTGTGATGAAACTTTTCACATGTGTGGATGTGTACTATAACTATAGTGAGTGTAAGGAAACCATGATTGGTGTATGGATGATTGGATGTTGGTGATGCCGGAGTTATAAGTTTAACGTATGAGTGTCGAGATCTTTGTACTTGAAAAGCTTGTGTGATTATGTTCTTATAACAAGTATACAGTGTACATTTGAATGTCACCGTAACTGACAATCGTAAGAAGTACTATTAGGCACTATGAGTGGTTAGTATGAATAAATGTGTCTTTCTAATTGCTTTATGCGTGTAACATTATTCTACTTGGATGCCAAAAGGACTTTGCAATAAGTGCTTTCTTTAATTTAACTTTGTTTGTCACACAATTTATTATGTTGTGGTTACCTATATATATATATATATATATATATATATATATATATATATATATATACAGGTATATCCTTATGAAGTTAAATATAGAGAATAAGAATTTGACATCACATGAGCTCCAGCCAGGTCAAGCAAGTATCATTGGAGGAATGTTGATATGCAATTTACAAAAAGTTGTTTGGTGCTCAAGAAAATCCAACTATGTTGTGCTAAGAGTAGAGAACACCATCTAAATCGACCAACCAACTAAGAGTAGAGAACTCCATTGAACATTTTTTCTCCATGTTCACTTATAATTGCTTTATCCTTAATAAATGTGTCTTTCTAATTGCTTTATCCAAAGCATACATAAAAACCATTGTATTATGTGCAGAAAAAACTTGTACAAATGATATATATGCAATTATTCAATTTGGGAAGGATATATATGCATTTTTGCCCTTTTTTTTTAAACTTTACATATACTATTATCAACAACTTTCTTTTTTAGTTTGATTTTTTCCTCCATATTTAGGTGTTCACGGAATTAACATGGACCGAGTGTTTGACGTTGACCGCATTACTTTGCTTTCCAAGATTATCTACCAGTTGGAGAAGACGATACATGCACGTTTATTTTCTTAATAGTCACAAACCAAATTGTTTATCGTATCATTGAAGCATTACTAATTGTTCCCTTTAAATAATTATGGACCTTATTTAATTTCTTTGTTTTTTATTTATTTATTCACACACTCAACTTCTTAATGAATAATTTCTTTAAAAAACCCGTGAATCCACGGGTCTATAAGCTATATGTAACATATTTGAACCTCTTAGGAGACATGGTTTCTGAGGTGAGTTGTTGTTCAAAATAAACATATATATAAATAGCTTCTTCAATGCATATTAAAATATATATATACATATATATATATATATATATATATATATATATATATATATATATATATATAACTTTATGTTCTGTATATGCATGAATACTTAACCCGACATGTTGTAGTATCGTAACCATTTGAGATTCAGAGTATGAATATTGATCAGTTTTTTGTATGTATGCAGTGTTGGGTGGAATGTGTGTCGCGTACCTTATCATGATTCGTTAACGTGTACATGCTTAGATGGTGAATTCGAGTTAATGAAGTAAAACTCACCATTCTGTCGATATATAAATTGATTTGTTATCCGGGTTTGATCTTGATTTTCACTTTTCACTTTCTTTGTAAAGCAAGATTGAATTTTTGAGTGTTTATCGCAAAATGAAAGATTGTAATGAAATACGTGTTGTGCTGAAGTTTTGTTCGCACGACCAGTGATCCTGCACGAAAAGGTACTTTGATGTTAACCTATCATCTCTTAAAATGTTAACTAATTTATACCTCAAATTAAAACGGAGTAAAAAACAATAAAGACGGATATACCAAATAATGCTTCACAATGTTAACAAACCTTTAAGACAGCGAAAAAGAATTCAATCCTCAACATTGTAGGAATGGCTACTTCATTATTGTGCAACCCCAAACAATCACCAGTAAACAACATGAAGCATTACTCTTTAAAACATTGTTTGCATCTAACTGTACTATATCATGTTGAACCATAAACCTCATCCCAATGACACTAACTAAACCACTTAACTTCTATGTCTTGCGTGAAATCACCATGTAGCAACTACAATTAAAAAAATTCTCGTGATTCAACAGGTTTATAAGTTAAAGATCGTGAGAATTAATGGAACACATTTTGAAAATAAGGTTATCATACCAAGGTTGAGAATTACTCCGTCTGATAAACGTCTACCACTAAAGATCATGAGGAAACAATGTCCTTTGTAAGTGTCATTTGCTATGACAATAAATAAGAGCCAAGGACAGTCACTTTCAAAAGTTGATTTGTATCTGTCACGTCTTGTGTTCACACACGGACAACTATATGTCTTTGTTTCATGTGTCGAAAGAAAATAGAGGTTTGAAGGTTGTCGTTTGCGATACCGATAGTAATTTATCAAACACCACTACAAATGTAGTTTACAAAGAAGTGCTCCAAGGTCTTTGATAAGTATTCAAGAGGTATCTACAATATACACAGGACATCATTTATGTAATTTCTTAAGTTTACATTTATTATACATCACAAACTCCTTTTATTTACACTTTTAATATTTTTTAAACTTACTAGGTACTCACGAAATGGAGACTGGCTTATCATTTCATGTAACACTTATTACATACCTTTGCTTGTGAAAAACATGAAATTTAGAGGTCATGATTCATGGACGTTTATTATATTGGAACACGTTTACGTTCGTTGTTGTTTATTACTTTATCCGCACACTCAACTTCTTAATAAATAATTTCTTTAAAACTCCCGTGAATTCACGGGTCTATAAGCTAGTCTATATATATAATAAACCAAAGTTTTTTTGAAAATGTTGACAGCTCATTAAAGCCATGCTGGCATTCCCTCCACGTCACTAAAGCCATGTCACTTAATCCACATCAGCAGCAGTTGACAATTCAATTCACAATTAAGGAGAAATAACAAATTCAATGGGTACGTCAAAATTGTGCCGTGATTTACGCCCCTCCAAAAATAAATGATTGCGTGTCTCTTCTATTCCTCAGGAATATACATCCTCCACTGATATACATCCTCCACTAATACGATTACTGTCACATTGTTTATGCGTTTACTTGAAGATTTTTGCATAGTAATCTTGTGTGTAGCAGTTACAGAATTTATTTTCACAAACTCTCTAATTTTATTGTTAAATCTTACGCAAACAAACTGTTTGATGAAATGCCCGAGAAAGTTAATGTGTGAATTTGTTGGATATACTTCATGTACTGTTTATAAACCTTTGACTTTACTATGTGTATGCTCTCAATTTGCATTAAGACAATTTATTTGGTTGATGTTCTAGCTAACATTTTACTAACAAGTTTTAATGATTAATAATGTATTCATTTTTAGTGCTATAGACAATGATGCAATAAAAGGCAAGTAGCTACGTCCATAATTGTTGGAAGTTGTGGATTTATATATTGCAAGTTACTTTAGTAAACCATGATGCAAATTCAGTAGACATTTTTTACTTATGAAGGTTAGACTCGAGATTATATGCCAAACTATATGATTTTTAACACATTATTTCTTGCAGGAATGTTGATCCTTCTATGAAGGCTGCAATCATGGGGACTGAGTGGAGTTACAAATATAGTTTGGAGGCCGTGCCTAAGTGGTAAGCCAATATCGAACCAATTACTATTAAATGGTCGAATGGGTTAATTTGGATTGTGTTTTACCTCCAACGGGTCAGAACGACATAAAAATGCCTTTAGAACAGTTCGGGCATGTTGATAAATGCATCATTGTGAATAACATGCTATTTAGATTATTAGGTTACGAGACGATGGAAATTCAGTGTGGTTGACTTGCGCCCGATTGACCAGGTTGTCATGTTTTGAGATTTAATAGTTAAAGTTAACACATTCATGAGTAGATAGATCGAAATTGCTACTCACGTACAATGACAGTTGCCTCCTTATTGTGTCGGAATACATAGGTACTTGGCAGTTTTAACGTGCATTCCCAAACACCTCTTAATTGTATTTTCAACTTACTGATAATCATATTGGAGATACTAATTGGATATAGGAAAATTGAAAATGAAATGTTATAAGCAATTAGTGTGTCAAGTAAATATGACGGTTTAATGCTATTTGGTGCATTTTCTCGACATGGCATAATCTATAATTTTGTTAAAGAACACTCAAATATCAAAACTATTTTTATTGTTCTGATATTGTTGAGTAATACTTCAAATATGTACTATATACTCGAACACAGGTGGCGACTTTTATACGTGATGTCAAAGAGTCGATCAAACACAAGTGCCGATTCATTTCATACGCCGGAGTGCGTTATTGGACTAAGAGAGACTAAACTAAGATTTGTGTCATTTGAAGAGGATGATGACATAAGTTCTTAAAGAGAAAACGTAAGGTAAGATTTTGATGATGCGCTGTACTAATTGTAGTATTTTAGTCAATGTACTATTGTTTTAGTTAGCCTAGGAGGGTTGCTTTTATAAATTTTGTTCACTTTGCTATGTTTGCTTGGTTTTATGCTCGAGATCATGAACCAGCTAATCGATCCATATATGTATATATGATCCCCTTTCTCATTCTCTAGATGGGTTTGCTGTTTAATTAGATAGTTTTTGCTTTCTATCAAATTTTAGTTATGCATGTTACACAAGTATTATGATTTTTTACTTTCCTTCTTCTGACATAATTGTGACATTTTTTTTTATTTATGGTTATCGAGATCTATATTCACATAGTCTACTTGAAAAGAGTTTGATACTACGTTGATAGCTTGAGTTTTTTTATGAGGATTTATGTTATTTAAGGAGTGCATAAAACGTGTTCGACGAAATGTCTTAAGAAATATTCATGAAGAGCTTCTGTTTTTTAAACTACATAATTTTGATCAGGCTATTTACTTTAACCATGTGTAGGAGTTTGCTCTAATATCTGTGTCATGTAGTGTCAATTTATGCAAACTCTAGCATGACACATCTCTCAAGTGGTGAATCAGAGTTGGAGTCTTCAGATGAGGTACAGTTTTTAACGTATATGTATGTAAGACGATAGTAACAACTAACAAGGGTATGTATGTGTACATCTGCTTATAAACTGAGATGTGATGATGGCAAATAATGGGCTATCAGGAGAGCAGAGGCTTTATAGTTTCACTCTAATTTTTTGTGTCTTTAAGTTGAAAGTTTCGACAAGGTATCAAATGTTGAGGTTTCTTCTGTAGCGATAGAGTTCAAATATTGGTTTTTTTTAATAAAATCCTGATGAGAGGTTTTATTTTATCTAAGTTTTCATTGTGTCTGCAGTTCAGTCATGTCATATTTATTTTTATGGATTGGAGAAACAAGTAAAAGGCATATACTAGAAGTTGTGTATTACAATATAATACTTCTGAGTCACATGACTATAACTTGGTTTGATTGTCACTGGATCTGGTCACTTGATCTTACCATTTGAACTTCATTATCTCATTTATTTAACTTTTATTAAAAGAAAGTTAATCTAGATAACCCGTGTATTACACACACTGTGTGTATATAGAATTATAATTTGTGGTGTCTGTAAAATACAAATACTTACCGTAGTCATATCCATACAGTTGTGTTTTAGTATTTCACGTTTGCTTCTTTTCATTCTCTATGCAGCAGCTACAGCATCAATGAGCTAGCCCCACTCACATCCTAGATGGCCAGTTGATTCGCCGAGTCCAAGTCCAAGGCAAAAGCTTTAGTAAGATTTTAGTCATGTTTTTTGCAGCTCATTATATTTAATCTTGGAACAACTTTTCCTGATACAGAAATATGGCCAGGGTAGTCTTTAAGTCTTTTGAAAGTCTTAACGTTTTTCCATTTTTTGATAGTTTTTTTTAATTTCAGCGACCTTGAAATATCTACAACAGAACCGGACTACTACAAATGGACACAATGGATCTTTCTACATCTTCTGAAAAACTGACTAGCATATTAGGTCAGGATAAAATTTCCTTTTACGATTATTATTCACAAGGAATTATACATAATCATCATGTTTTTTCATACACTATTTAGGCTGAGTACCGGTTGATTGTTGCCCTGCTCTTAGCACTTTTTTGGCCAATGAAGAAGTGGTTGATGGTGTGAGTGAGCACGATGGCTATCCAGTTATTACACAGGTATGATGGTGCTCTTGATTTAAATATTTTCTCATCGTTTGACTTTTGAAAATTTTCATAGTTGGTGTATTATTTCTTTTAGTACATATGGCAAGATGGGACCGTTATAAGGGTTGTGTAACACCATAACGGGTCAATACATGTTCTGGTCAAAACATGTTGGGTCACGCTCACCTGTTAACATGTTTTCCCCTTGTAATCTTTACTTGCAAATAGTGCATTCTTATGTGTCAGCATGAGTTATAATTGATAATCATTTGAATCCCGTTGGATAGAAAGTTTTGACTGATCAAACCTGCCTGTGACATTAGCCCAGGAAAAAAATTTATTTACTTTTATTAAATTGCTTGCACATAAGTACGTTAAAATATTGACTATGGATAAATATGATGTATAATATGATAGGTTGTTATAATACTAAAATGGTTGTTACATTTATGGCAGTGACGTGTATTCAGTTCAATCCAGCAAATAGAATTGAAAACAAAGAAAAAGCCACAACCTAAAAGGTTCACAGGATTTCAGGTATGTATACAGGTTTCAATGCATCTTCACTACCCGACTACATTAGTCCTTTACATCAACCTAACCATCTTCTTGTGACAACAGTAGATTCACTGGTTAGGATCTTGGATGGAGCAAAACTTGTCCAAAAATATAAAGGTATTACTGTTACATAGATAAATCAAACTCTGTTTGTTAAAAATGAAGTTTGACTTTCAGGTCAAACAAGCCTAATCTGCACATATGAGAATTAAAATAATCTTAACAGCCATAAAATTTAAAGATAGCAACCAATAGGGCTGTGAATCGAGTTATGAGTCATGCGTTTTCTAATAGTTATGTCATCTTATAAAGTTTCTATGGCCTACCTGCTGCAATTTATACACAACCACAAATTTACCGACTTTGTGCCAGTTCAACATTTAATTACTCTTTTTCTTGAATTCATTGTCATGGAGAAGAACCCTTTTGGAATGCCATTGGCCCTGTTGGGGGTAGCTTGAACCCTTTTGAGTTTAGACAAAAAAAACACGACAAACATGAAGCAAGTTATCGGCCGAATCAATGGTATTGCACCTCAGTTCCATAACATGGGAGGTATATATTCATACAAGTCATTTTTACATTCCACTTTCATTTATTCAGTACTTTATATGCATATATTTGAACCTGATTCTATGTATTTAATGGGCATTGAATTCAGGAAGAGAATTCAGTGGATCCACCAACCATTGGAGTGATACATTACTACATTTTTTCGCTCTAGCTTTGTGTCTATTATATACCGTTAAAGGTCCAACATCATCTCCAAAACTAAAATGTATACATTTGTGTAGTTTATCGTTTACATATGATCTTTAACAAAGCGTTATTCATTTCGTTATATGTTTATATCATGTGAAGTATAGCATGTTTTACGTGGAATCTCCTTTGTTATGAACGAGTTGCCATATTGCAAACCAATTATCTATGTGTAGGCACAAACATATTATCGTGTCTTTACCTAGAACACAAATATAGTGATGATTCAACCTATTTTTATGTAGCCAGTGATTAGAGTATAGTGACCACAAATGACTGTATATTAGAGAATTGATTTGGTTTTGATAGGACGAATACACCCGAAATCCGGATTCTTTTTTTATATCTACAAGTATATCAGTTTTTCTTGGTTAAAATAAAGTTGTAGTTGATAAGCTTATAAGGTCTAAAAAGTCAACTTCATGTATGTTGGGTATTTTTCTGTGTTTACTATACAGTAAAACGATGTGTAATTTTATATTAATTTTTGATATTGATCAAATATTATAAGATGCTCAATTTCACATGCGTATTATTTAGTTGATTTGTAAAGTTCAAATAATACTTTGAATGTTGTTTACCATGAAGTGTTACAAAAGATTTGATTCGCCATACAACTAAATAGCTATTTCTATTTCAGTTATCTTATACAACCTTATGTTTCACTATTATCCGTTTTTTGTTTCTTGGTTTATTGTTTTTTGTTATTTTGCACAAATTCAATGTTCTCTTACTTTTCTTTTATTTTATAAAAATGCATTATATTGTTTGAGAATTAATATTTATTAGTTTTTTACTTTTTTACTTTATATTTTTTAACTTTTATTAGCCACCCGTGATTTATCACGGGTTTATAGGCTAGTACATATTGATATATACAATAATCTGGTAAATAATATTTACTTTTTTTCTTAATACAGAAAAAAACGTCCCTTTCTTCCCAATATTCCCCCAAAAGACTCTAGGAGTTCCGTTCCATATTTGTATATAGATAAAAGTATTTTACTATTACTAGTTAGATACCCACGCACAGCGGCGGCGATAAATATAGTAAATGAATTGTTAACCCAACTCTCCTCGCAATTCCCTACCCGCCTAGTGAATTCATTTCACAACACTCCAAATGTATATGTGTTAGTTGTATGTGTTTGTTTGGGTTTTCCGTATCTTTCCCGTGACATCATTATTCCCGCATATAAAAAGACAATTACAATCTCTTTCCCGTCAAACACTTTCCCAAAAGTAAATGATTTTGATAAATAAAGTTTGTATTGATTGAAATAAAGGTTAAAGTTATAAAAAATTGAATCAAAATAAAATAAACCTACTAAAAATGTAAAAACTAAAAACTCATAAAAATATATCAAAATTGATGTTGAATTAAAGAGCACAAAATTTTAAAAAATATGGTGAAATTAGATCATAAAAAAATTAAACGGATTAAAAGATATTTAAATTTAAAAATAATTGTGATTAATTAGTTAGGAAGTGACATGTGTCACCCCATTATTGGAGCTCTTTATTTTAGTTTGTTAGAGCTCCTCCCTTTTTGTTATTTTGTTAGTTAGAGAAGTGACACATGTCACTCAATGATTGAAGCTCCTTATCTTAATTTTTTGTGGAGCCCACAACTTAAATGCTTTATATAGTAGTATAGATTATATGTTAAATAAGACCAAAAAGACGAAATCGACATAAAAATTCTAGATTTTAACAGGGTGCATTCTAGTCAATATGTTGGATATTATTGGTTGATGCTGGAACTTTGATTCCAACAAGTAACTTGGCTCTGTGGACTAAAGTTCTGAACTGGCAGAGCTAGTAACCATTCTATTCGATAGTACTGTTGTGCATAAAACTTGCTTATAACAAGTCCTCTAATTGTTGTTGATAGCATTATCTTTAATCTTTATACAATATGTCAACCATTAGTCGGAATAATAGTACTACGTGTATGAGAATAACTCTCTGCTATTAAAATTAAGGGGTTGAAATGTTCTTATTAGCTAAAAAGTTGATAAATCTGCATTATTGTAGCAACTAAAATACTTAGGGAGTGTTTGGGGTAAGCTTATTTCAAAAGGCTTATATCCTGGAAAAGCTATTAAACACTTTGAAGGTGTTTAGTTAAGCTTACGTCAAAAGGCTTATATCATTTTTGGCAACAAAATAAGCTAATAAGTAAAATCCCTTGGATTGGGAATTTTTGAAAACACATAAGCTTTTAAAGATAAGCTTACCCCAATCACCCCCTTGGTCAATAGGTATAAGTATGCATCTTAATAAATGGATTCTGTTTGGGATATGTTGGGTTTTATATCAGATAGGTTACCCAACTTTCCAACTTTGTTCGCCTAAGTTACCTAACTATTTTTTTGTTCAATCGGGGTATTGGACTACACGGGGTTGACATTCAGGTTACTGAACTTCAAAAGTGTGTTCAATCGGGTTATTGAATGACTAAATTGACGAAAATACCCTTCTTTTCATTTTTGTTAAGTACATAAATGGTCCCTCTGGTTCGCCCGGTGTTACGGATTCAGTCCGGTTTTCAATTTCGTTACGTTTTCCATGTTTATTGTTCAAAATCCACACTTAAGCATAATAACACAAGATAAAACATTTTAGTTCATAGTAGTTGAGTGAAAACAAGTTTTCGATAGTGATTTACTTAATAACAAACGCATGTGGGTAACGATAGGCATAATTTGCAATCATAAAGATTTATAAAAGTTGTGGGTTCGAGTTAGGTTACAATGTTTGAAGTGTGTACGAGTGAGTGTAGAGAATCAAAGACCAAAACTCGATTAGCTTTTCCAAAATGTAGACCCGATAACCCCTTGCCTTCAAAATATTTAACCCAACTTCCTATGCTTTTTTAAAATCCGTTTTCTTGTTCTAGTCTTTTCCTTTGTCTGTTTGTAAGAAAATGTATCGTTTAAGCTTATGTGTGGATCGGGTATAAAGTGTTAAGCAAGAGAGGATTGCTTGTTAGGTTTTACATATTTAATGCACCTTGTCCTTGTGGTACTTAGAAATCTTCAAAACTATGGACACCATCTTGTTTATGAAGGAAACCAAGAAAAAGGGTGGTGGAGTGTGAACCGAAAGAATTATGGGAGGTGATTTGTCTGTTGAGTGTAGCTAGGAGAAGTGAGAAAAGATTTTATCCAGGTTGACAATTTGTAATTATTCATGAGGTATATACGTTTGTGCATAAGATGAATCAAGTGGTGTTGAGTCTTGGGTCGTTTAATGTGATATTCTATATCACATAATTGCAAGAGTTGTCAAATGAGGTTTTAAACTCGTGTGGTTTGCAATATTTGTTTTTGAATGAGATAGATTCAAAACGAGAAATGTATATAACAAAAATGAAAAATAGACTCAATCTGTAACACCGGGCAAACCACAATGACCATTTATGTACTTAACAAAGATGAAAAGGAGGGTATTTTTGTCAATAGTAACCTAATTGAACACACTTTTAAAGTTCAATGACCTGAATGTCAACCCCATGTAGTCCAATACCCCGTTTGAACAAAAAAATAGTTGGGTAACTTAGGCGAACAAAGTTGAAAAGTTGGGTAACCTATCTGATATAAAACCCTATATATGTTTGCCAAATTTTTGGATACTGGGGTGATTGTTTGTGGTCCTCCAACTCTTCGGACATGCGTTGCTAAAGTGTGTAGGTCCAAGAATTTAGGGAGAAGGAGCAACAATCCAACCTTAAAAAATTCAATAGCCACATTTATTAAAGGAGCTAAAGGTCTCGCTATTTTAACCATTGCAAAAGTCGGGATGCTACTTACATACAAGCTTGGAATTGGTTTGGTCATAGATCGAAGGGAAGATGGTTCATGGTCTCTGCCTTCTACTATAATTTCAAATGGTATAGGATGGGGTGGTCAAATATATGTCCTTTCATTAGTATTAGGATACACAAGAATTTCCACATTAGATAATTGTTATGAATTGTCCAAGTGAAGCCTTAATGAAAAGTTTTATCAACAAGGCTTTTGCGCATATAATTATGTTAACTACATATGTTGCATTTTAGTCTTTGGGTCCTCATAACGGGTAAAATAGTTACTCATATCGTCTCTTTACGGGTGGTGAATGGAGGGTCTCAGTCAGGTTGCAATTCCTAATTTGTATAGCAGGATAGCATTTTTAACATACATAAACTTGAACGAATGTGTAATATGGGATGACTAAAGCTGCAACCTGGAATTAAGGCAATTAAAGAAGAGGCAGAAGAGTATGAGAATGTGGTTTCTGATAGGGATAAAGCTGCTTTGGGATGCATGATTAACTCTGAAATTGGTACTCTGCTGGCTGTCATGAGAAGGAATGTAAGATGGGGAGAGGTCGTTAATGGTGTACATAAAGGTTCGAGGTTACTGTTTTAGCATTAACGGTGCACATAACAGTTGGATCAACTGTAATTCCCATAAAATTCTAGATGAATGGAGAATGGAAAGTTTCAAGGTCTCATTCTATCTAATGTCAAATTATCTACTTGCAGAAAAAATTATATATGGTAATGAAAAATATGGTCTGATTGAAACTCTCAAAAGGTTAAAACATGATCTTTTAGCAAATGCTAAGAATCAGTATTAAGTAAATGTTGCGCCGCAAGTGAAAAATCATTTCAATTATATAAAGCATAATTATTAAAAAGTTGTTTTGGTGAATGAAAAAGGTTAAAACAGTTACTACGAAGAATTTCACTGAATGCAGGATGTAACAAAAGGTCTTTGGTGGATTGGGTTACCAACCTGACATAATCTTGATTACTATCATTATTTTGAATCAATTTGTGGATTGTTGGGTTTTGTATAGGTGTGATTACTATTATTATTATTATTATTTTTAATTGGTTCAAAATATGATATCTTAACTATCTCAAATTATTGATGATCAAATAGCAAAAGTTAACTACTTAAATAGATTTTGGTACTTAGGTAAGATAACCAAATAAATCATATGCATATAGGGTTGCATCTAATTCGGCCAAAGCACTTTCGTTATATCTCTCTATGCTTCTTATATATAAGTTTTTATTTTTTATTTTTTTTGCAGTGTGAATGAGGGAAAACGGCATTTCAACCTCGAATTAATACATATACGTGAAGTGGATCTCACCTTCAACACAGTAAGAGAATTAGCTAAGGTCGCTTCAGCGTCATCTGAGAACTTCATGTAACTTGAGTCTTATGACTCATGCAGTAGTACGATACAGTGGACGATAATTAAAGGTAATTCTTTGATTGGTTTACCCATTACCTCGATTGAAACTTTGTTGGTTTAATCTTAGTAAAGATACTAATCAGTAAAAGTTTTCTTTATTGAAATCTATGACACAAAGATCAATGCATGATGTAACACCTCCAATTTTGTGAACGCATCGAAATTCAAGCTGGGCGTTACCTCTTGGTATAACAACTATAATAAAAGAAAACGATCTCTAACTGAGTCGTTAAAAAGGCTTATCATTCGATTTATTCAAATATATCAGAGTTTACAAAGATAGGTCCCAGATGGTTCCATGATTACAAAATACATCAATATAAAGTCTTTGATGTTTATCGAATGATAAAATATATTATAGCCTTCTTGATGTTTCTGTGCCCTTCCATGCCAGCCTCGATCATTATGGACCTTAGATAAAACATGCTTAAAAGGTCAACACAAAGGTTGAGTGAATCCATAAGTTTGTTTGTTAAATGTTGAACACATTCTTTGAGTGTGGGCTACGATGTATTACACCCAAAATGCTAAAAACAATTATTATTTCACTAAGCTCATGCAACCAAAGTGTTAATGTGTACCAACTAATTTGCCGTGTTTGTCGCCCCTTTAGGTAATTTGATGTTATACCTATTGTGGAAAACTAGAAATGGGGAGGGGGGGTTTGAATAGTTTTACCGATTAAAACTTCGTTTTAAAATATTTAGATCGACTTCTGTCAATCTATTTGGTATGTGTGTTGGATACTGCTAGATGAGCATATAAGTAAGTAATGTAAATGATAAAGAGTAAAGGCACACAAAACCACAACACGAGTATTTATAGTGGTTCGGCTACAAGGACACATTCCTTGCCCTACTCCACTCCCCGAGTACCCCACTCGAGAGTTTGTAAGCATTACACAACACAAGCTCCTTAATGTGGCGGAAAAGCCTTCACAACGTCGCCTAATCTTTATCCGGTACAAGGCTAGACACTGAGTTCTTCCACGAGATAGAACCAAACCTATCACAACGTCGCCTACACTTTATCCGGTACAAGGCTAGATACCGAGTTCCATTACAAAGGAGGAACTACTACCCAATACTACACCACAACACAACTACCTAAAGGAGACACACTCCTTGTTACAAAACTTAGAAGGATATCAACATGCTCTAACCCAAACTATATAACTTGTACATCGATGCACCATATCGAATTTACACCTTTAGCACCATTCACTAATGCCTTCAACACGACCCTTTGGCACCTTTCACTAATGCCTTCAACACGACACTTCTATAGAGGGAGGAAAGAAATATCAACAAGATGCACTTCAGTGGTCTTGATGATGACGAAGCTTAACAACTCATGACTTGAGCTTGCACGTTTTCAAGAGGTGGTGATCTCGCCTTTAAGAGGAACCTAGAGAATCACACAAACATAAAACTACATAGAATGATCCTTTGGATATGTGGTTAGTGAGGTTAGAATACTGAGAGAAAGTATGTCTATGAGTGGTGGTGAACAAGAGAGAAATGACTCACTATTTATAGACAAAACATG
Organism: Chrysanthemum seticuspe; assembly: GCA_019973895.1. Taxonomy (NCBI): domain Eukaryota; kingdom Viridiplantae; phylum Streptophyta; class Magnoliopsida; order Asterales; family Asteraceae; genus Chrysanthemum; species Chrysanthemum seticuspe. The sequence goes on along the minus strand of BPTQ01000004.1, from coordinate 31,397,136 downwards.
TCTATTGTCCCACGGTTCCTACGGATCCCTCACTAGAGGGATCCGGGTAGTGCAAAACCTAGGATCCGGCTACTGGGTCAGTTTAGTCCGGATTTCGGGTTGCAAACCGGGTTATGAGTTATGGGTATTGGATTATGGATACCCAACAAGATGCAATGTACCTAGTCATTGGGTTATGGATCTTGGGTCATGGGTCATGAACTTTGGGTCATGGATCATGGATAATATCCAACATGACTTCATGCATGATGTCATCCAATGGGTCATGGGTTATGGATCATGCTCCATGGGTATGGGTTATGGACTTTGGTTTTTACCCAACAATATTCATTGTACCTAGTCAATGGATCATGGGTTATGGACTTTGGTTTTTACCCATTACTTACCCATTGCAATATATACAAAGTACATATACATTTCTTTAAAATGTAAATACTAGTTGTTATACATATGCATTTCTATAAGATATTCACACAGGTGATAATCTAGGTGATCCCTTAACTAAGGCTTTACATGGTGAAAAGCTTAATCAACATGCTGATAGCATAGGACTTCGTTTAGATAGTAGTTTCATGCCTATTTGTGATTAGTATTTGTGTAAAGGATATTAAACAATTATTATTTTAATGAAATAAAATATTTGCTATGTTTATTCTTCATATACAATATTGTGTCCTATATTTTTATGTTTAAATCCGTGAATAGCTTATGTTATTCTAAACAGTCTGTTGTCAATCAATGATATGGGAATATTATTGAATTAAGACAAATATGAGTTTTGGTTAAAATATACTTAAGTATATTGATGTGGTGACATGCCAAATTCACATGATATTCAATGGAATGAATATAGGACTTATCCCAACTACATGATTGTAATTTATGGATCATGTCATTAAGTAAATCATGAATAGTTGTCCTCAAACTTGAGATGCCAGAGAACTGTCATGGATGTAGTGCATTTTTGTAAAGCGATTTACCGCTATACGTAACTGGTAGCTATAAAGATTGTTTTCAGAAGTGTTGCAAAATTCATGGGCTTTGGTCGTAGTCGAGAAAGAATTTGTTCCTTCAAGTTTGTTTTGAAGTTGGATACTGTTGGGCCCCTCGTAGGGTTGACAAGATGTTTGCGTGGCAGTGCCCAAGATCTATCTGGAATACATTCAGATGATTTAGTAATCTTGCTCAATCATATACAACGAGAAACTGAATAGGTAGATAATGGAATGACTAAGATCCATATCTATATTTAACGTGGTATTAGAAACAAAAGGATAAGTATGATGATAATTCATCAAAAGGTTTTTCCAGAAACGATACTCGAGTTGTACTAGGGGCATTGGCGTGTTGCTAGACGCTAACCAATGTCATTACACTATTAAGATCTGTCTAAGTGGGAGCTGTTAGTTTTATAGACAAATTTAATACGTGTATGTCCGTATTCGAACTCGAGACCACGGGATTGCACATTTTACGTATGAGATTTAATCTTCGAATATTAATGTAAAATGTTATGGTTAATTATTAAATGCACAGTAACGACTAACGAGCGTTAAGTAATTAATAGATAATTGACTAACAGTCATTAAGTATCAAAGAGAAGGACTAATAATGAAAATAGAGGTCAAGAAGGTTCTAGAAACCCATGAGGGTTAAGAACCGATCGGTTGAGGCATTTGGGTGACCCAATCCTAACCTAACTTGGACACAAAGTTTCTATACTATAAATACAAGGCTTAGGGTTGATTATTGGTTACACTTGTACACATTGTTATACCCTAAAACCTTTTCCTCTCTTCTTCTTTGTGGTAACCGGTCGAATCAAACAACCCTTTAAGGTGTTCGACTTTTGCTTATCACAATTTTTTTTTTGGTTTTATTGTGTTTAGCATTCACGTTAAATCGGTATTAGTACGTGTGTACAAGAACGTGGTGCAAACTCACTATTATTTGCATCTTGGTTTGAATTGGAAAACAGTAAGGGTCAATTCGTTAAACCATATAAACCCTAATTAGGGTTCTTGTTTGTGATTGCTTGGAATCGCTAAAAGGTACGCATACTATTTAAATTCGGTTAATTAATTTACAATTATATGTTAAGTCTTCCATTGCATGCTTTGATGTAATCTTGTTTAATTTATGTATGACATGTTATTAAAATTCCAACAAAAATGATGCATCCTTCTGATGTAAACATGTATGACTTTTACCCTGGATAGGAAATTTGAAGGTCGATTGTGCGTCTTTGAATCTTTATATGCACTCTGCCGTTTCAGGAATTTTGATCTGATTGCGAGTACTGATTCAATTTCTGTTTCTTCAGTGAAATTGACTGGAAATGGACGCAAGATTGTCTGTAGTTCTGATAAATGAGTTTGTGTTATAACATATGTTAGCTCTATGTAGCAATTTCACTAAATTCCCTTTTGTTGTTAAATCTTGTGTTTCTGAAGGCCCTTGATCTTTCGTGATGTTGTTGGAAAGGATAAGGAGTATGCCAATTCTCATTCATATCAGCCAAAGGCATCTCACTAAAGTATATATATGATACAACCGTTGATCCGACAACAAAGGTTGCTGTTCTAGTGGGACAGGCAAGTGAATCTTTTGATATACCAGAGATAGACACATAAATTGTTAAACGATGTCTTAGATTCGAACTCACGCAACCAAGTGTACCCAACTATTGTCTTTTGATATAACTTTACTATCATGCATGGAGGTGTATTATTGTCTTTTGATATCAAGTGCCAATAATTTTAACGTTATGGAATTTGCAGGCCCCTTTCTAAATTTGATTGAAAATTTAGTAATATGTTATAGGAGGATTGGGAGGTGTCAACATGTTGCAAGATTAAATAAAGTAAAAATTTTGTTATCATCATACACACACTTAATGAAATAGTATTACATATTTTCACCCACCGATAACATGGGCGACCTTGCATGATTTCAAGGATTATAACCTCTTTTTTCTCTGATTAGTGTTCCCCTTAATTATCAAGAAAAAAAGCGATGAGGTCACTTTTATTTATGCGTCGTTGAGGTAATTTTAATAGTTGATTTTTGTTTTGAACAATGGGATATTGTCTGATGGGATAGATGTTATCTGAGGATGAGAGTTATTAGTATTGCCATTGTGATTTAGCCTCTTATTGGCTTCTTAACCTAGATACTTAGGAAACATTCTAATTAATTGCAAATGCCTTAAAAACCATATGATTGAACACTGCAGTATGCAGAAAATGACTCTAGTTGGTTAAGAATCGCTATAGATGCTCTGGATCGTAGAATTAGCAAAAAAAAATGTCTGATTTAGGTTATAAAGTGATTTATATGTTCAAACACATAAACAACTATAAAAAGTTTCATCTGAAGAATTGGACAAGAAAGATGGCTGACATGTTTTTAAAAAGAACACCATTTATTAACACTTATAATTAAATGGGAAAATTGCATAAAAAGGCATCATACTTGTTTTAAAAATGAAATAAATTAGAACGTTGTACAACTGTGGAGGGTTAGGAGGATATTGTATAATGATTTAAAAGTTAGTTTAAATCTTTCCCCGGACGTTTAAGGTATTGCAATTTTAATAACCGTGAACTATAGTTTTCTGTTATTATGTG
>BPTQ01000004.1:31221005-31374033 GCA_019973895.1 Chrysanthemum seticuspe | reverse complement strand
TTGAGGGAAGAATATTAAGTAAGTGAGTGGCCATATAAAGCACCTCGACCCAAAAATGAGGTGGTAAGTGGGCTTGGAACAAGAGGGTACATATTTGATTGTTGATGGTACGAATCATTCTCTGAGACTTCCATTTTGTTGGGAGGTACGGTATAACAACCCGCAATTTTTTGGATTATTATAATATTATTTATTAAGCCAGAGAATGCAAATCAATTATTTTCTGATAGTTATGAATATTTATCTAGTTTCAACAGAAATATGACACCGCACACACGGTACTTTTCCACCGAGTATCTAAATAGTAAATGTGAATTTATTATTGTCCGATTTAAAATTTTAAGCATACGTGAGCTTAAACAGTTGTTTTGGTTGGTTATCCCACACACTGCGGAACGCAGTAACACACAAAACTAGTATTTTATATTGAAACAAGTAAAATTATCACTTTTTAACACTTACTAATGATTTGCGAACAAAATCGAGAGGTTATCTCGTGATTTCAGAAAAACACGGCACCTCACGCATATCGACACCGATTTAGTAACGACAAACTGTTATAACTTAATTTCTACACAATAATGATATCATATTTTTACGCTTACAAAAAAGTTTCTAAAAATATACTTTTTATATAATACGGGTACCTAGAAGGTACGTTTAAACGAAGACTCGACAAAACATGGGGTACAGATTATACTATAATAAAGCAATGATAAAAAAATAAAACAAAACCCTACCCCACCCCCCTTGACCCGTCAATTTCTTCTCCCTCTCTCTTCTGCTTTCACTTTTCGTCTCTCCCAAACACAGAAACACAGGCATCTATCATCACTAGCCACCACGAGAGAGATTTGATCGAGGATGTGGGAAAGGAACGCGAGCCAAGAAAGGGTAACACCCTACGAGCTAGGTCAAGAAAGCAAGGATACTTTACCCTCCTTTTTCATCTGTAAACAAGAGTGTTTTCACAGGTTTTAACCAATTTTTCACACAAACTTCACTTCAATTAGGGTTTTCATAAGTTAGGGCTTTCTTAAATTAAGTTGGGGGTTTTTGTAAATTGATTAGTGAATTGTCCAATCCGAGTGCCAATTGGCTCGTGTTCTTGGTAATTGTGCTTCGGTTCTTTCTATTCGAGTTCATCAGGGTATTTATAAGGATTCTTATTTTTTGTGATTCAAAATCTTAATATTATTTGCCTTGTATTTTGTCTTACGATTTGAATGGCATACAAATTTGAAATTAAAAAGAAAAACTGTAATATTGTTAATGATGTCGTTGTTGTTGGCTGTGAACGGTTAAAAAGACAGGGAAAAGACAAAGCTAAAAATTAAACACTTGCAAATTTGATTGGTAGTTTCGGCTTATGTTAAAGCTCATCGGCTTATTTGTTTTTCGGTCTAAATTCCAGCCTATATGGCTTGTGGTAGATTTCAGCTTATAAACAACTTATGTGCTTATTTTGATTCACCCTGGTTTTGACTTATTTATATGAGGTTCAGTTTATTTACTCGGCTCATATGTTTTGAAACCCGGCTGTAAAACACACCTCCTCGAGGGGTGTTAGTTTTGATCAAGTTGTATCGAATAGTACGCCTCATACACTAAGTGGTTAGTCGTGTGTATTCACGGGTGGTACCCGACCAACTAGTTGAGAGAAAATGTAAATGTTAGGTTGCCTTGTTTTGGGTGCGTATAAACTCACAAGAGTCTAGTGTGGGTTAATTTGAATCACCAAAGGGTGCGTTTGCTTGTTAGCTTTGAGCCAAGGGAAAACACCCCGAAGGGTGCTTGTTACCACGTATGGTACTAGACGACGAAATTGGTCGTAATAGTCACAAGTGTGTGTTCACTAAACCAAAAGTATCTCGATGTCCCTTGCATAAATTGTGTTTGGCTTAAGCCTCCTTGTGTCAAAACAGCCACCACTATCAAAAATTACATTTCCAGTTAGGCTTCTTTGGGCGTGAGTCCAATCCTCAAGTGGTGTTGTTTGTCAGTATGGGCTGCAAAGCCCATTGAGTCCCATTGGGATACGTTGGACTATTTTAAACCGGGCCAAGCCCACAACCTTTATTGTTAAGGCGTTAGTTTAAAGTAGGGGTGAGCGAAAAAACCGTAAAGACCGAATAAACCAAAAACCGAAACCGAACCGAACCGAAAATAACTGAACCGAACTAATAACCGAACCGAATTTGCTAAAACCGAACCGAACCGAACTACTAATTCGGTTCTCGGTTTGGTTATGGGTTTGGCAGTTTAAACCGAAAACCGAATTCATATAAATATATATATATTTTTTATATTTATATATTTTTATTTATATTTATATATAAATAGATACTATTAAAAGGTTATCATAATATAATAAAACACTTTTTATGCTTGAAATATATTTTTTTGCTAAATATCTTTGTAATTATTAATTATTTTTTTTAAATAGTAAAATTCGGGTTATTTGGGTCAACCCAAGAACCGAACCGAATTAGAATTCAACCGAACCAAACCGAAAACCGAATTTGAATTTGGTTTGGTTCGGTTCTCGGATTGACCTAAAATTTTTTTTTAACCGAATTAACCGAACTGAACTAACCGAACAACCCGATGACCGAACCGATCAACACCCTAGTTTAAAGCGAGTTAACTAAAGGGTCCGTGCGTATTATTTCGCGACAGCCCCACAACTCGTTTTCTACTTTTCTCGACTCGTCACTCGCTACGCATAATAAGCACACGACTCGTTGATTTGTTACACGTCCGCGTTCCACGACTTACGACACGTCTTGCAAAATATCGATAATATTTTTGAACGACAAGTCACAAACAGATGGTAGAAATGAAAATGTTAAACAAAATTTGAAAACATATTTATTTGGATAAAATCAGTCTTTCACATAAATTATAAACCGATATGTTTGTATTGCTCATTATACTTCTAAATCAAATTATTGGAAATATAAACCTATAATTTTATACAACGCGTAATTTAAATGGATGGTTTTTATACTTCTAATTGTAAAAAGAAAACAAAATATATAAACTTGTAAACTTTAACTTACAATTATTAATTCGATTATTTAAACTTGGAAACGTTTATTATACAACTTTGACGTTAGTCATCTCAAACAAATGAAAACAAGTGCATAGGTCATGCTCAAATTTTTGGCAAACACATCTATCGTTTTACAATTGACAAACGAAATGTATTTTGAAAGTTTCTTTGGCTTTCCAATTACAAATGTATACAAAAAGAGTTATATTTAACTTTACATAACATGTTTTACACTTTTCACATACACTTACATTCTTTTGCTAATTATGAGTGTATACAAGTTAGATCACACTTAAACTTTTTCTAAACACTTATGTTAACAAGTAAGTACAACATATACATATCAGACACTTAATCCTTTTCATCCACACTGGCAACGTCTCATTATGTTTTTCGGCACATTATCATTTGGGCATCATTAAACTGAAATCGCGTCCATTTTTGATATTCTTTCCAGTTCATACCCTCATAAGCCGAAATACTCACAAACTCCTGAAAGGTTATTTTCAAACTTAAACGATGCCACAAAAGCAACAACAACACAAACACGATAAAAGTTAACTAACTTTCTCGAGTCTTAAACATGAATAAAAACTAAACTTGCCGTACTAATCTAGGTTGCGTGTCGGAGCTACTCACTAGCACTATTTAAATTGTCCACTTCAGACTGCATATTGCTGAGGTGGGTTCATAGCCCCTACTTTTAAACTGTTTTATATCTGTTTTGGGGGAAGATACATGCTCGCTTTACTTAAACTCAATGAATTGCTTTACTAAACATGTGCATTTCCATGCAAACAGTGCTCCATGATTAATATGTATGATTATTTAAATACATGATGTGTTTACCTACCACACCATTGAATGTTTCTTGCAAACTTAACTGTTTAAAGTTACATACGTGAGAATCACGCAAAGATGTTTTCTGGACCACACAAAATGCTTTATTGATTTAAATTGTTACACAGCTTAGCCTAAGCCCTTAAATCCCAAAATGCCCAAACTCATGAGCCGTCAATTCCTGCTGGGAAGCGCGAATTTTATAAATAGATCTATTGGGGAGACTCCCCCGTTCGGTTGGCCATACACGGGTCAAGGCGAAACGTATAGCATGTCGTAATCGAGTGTAACGGGATAAACACTCGCAACGGGCCCCCTGATTAGTATGATTACATTTTGCATACACCACTGTCGTAGCTTCAGTTGCATGAACTTAGTGCTAGTGTAATAGTCACCTTATATGGCATTATATTCGTTGTAATGTGCATATACCCTGCACACGGTCGACAAATGAAGTTTTATTTTAAAGGTAAACATGAATTTACATAACATTGTGCAAGACACAATGGTTACAAAACTGAATGTTTTAAACTCTCATCAATGGTACTCTGAAATGTTATTTGAATAAATCTATGAACTCACCAACCTCGTGTTGACATTCTTTAGCATGTATTTTCAAGTTATAAGGCGATAGCATAACTTTGGAGGCGCCAGGCAAGGGCACGGCATGGTTATAGATTTATCTGATAAACCCAAATGAGGACCGTTTTATTATGGCCCTGTTTTCCGCACTAAACAATGATGTAAACTTTGTTCTCAACAATGAATGAAATTTCTTAATGAAAATCAGTTGTTCTATACTTGTGTTGTGGTACCAATTTAGTAGTACCCCACGACATATGTGCTTCCGTTGTACTGTTTTGGGGTTGTTACATACAGGGGCAAGAGAACCGAATATGTAACACCCCCAAAATTTCACAGCGGAAGCGTTCGGGTCATGGGGTGCTACTAAATCAATATACACAACACAAGGTAATAAAGAATGGAAATTCTATTCCATTTTCAAAAGATATATTAATTTAAAAAATAGTTTTACATCATTGTTTCAAAGTGCGGAAGTAAAGCCCATAAAAATATATGTTGTCCTATTAAAAGTTGTATTAGATTTGTTTGAAAACACTTCGGATGCCAGTCTTCAACGAATGCCTTTGCCATTGCCCACGCCAATAAGTAAACCTGAGAAAAACGTGCTAAAATGTCAACACAAAGGTTGGTGAGTTCATAGGTTTAAGTTTAAGAAATCAAGTTGGACCACAGTTGCACATATAGCATCTCCGTGAATGACACTATATGCAAAAGGCTATTACGCTAGTACCAAGTTCATGCGACCGAAACTACGACAGTGTGCATGCATCTAGAAGCATGATAAATAAAGGCCCAGCAAGTGTATTTCCAGTACACTCAATCAATACGATATGGTATACGTTCGACGTTTGCCTATCCGGTCAAACTCGAATGGGGGTGTCATCCCTAATAGATCTATTCATAACAATCGCGCCTCCCCAAAGAGAACTAACGGTAGCATAGTTGGGATTCAAGGTTGTTTCACGTAATAGTGTTTTCAGTTTCAGGTCCGAAAAGAGTTTTGCATGTTTCTCACCCCATAGTTTTATAAATCAAGTAAATAAGAGTAAAAGTGGGGCTATAAACTCACCTTAGCAGTTCGATGAATAAAGCACACAGAGAACAAGTAACAAGTAGCTCTAACACGCAACCTAAATTAGTGCGTCAAATCTCAGTTTCTGATTCCAAGCTAAATAAAGTCTACTTACTTTATTTAATTTACATGTTGTGTTGTTGTTGTCGTTGTTGTTGTCGTGTGTCGTTACTAAGTTTGAAAATACCATTTTCAAAATAATAGAGTATATTTAGGCTTATAAAACTTGATTTGAAAATAACATCGAAATGAAAATGTTTCGGCTAGGAGACGGGTAGATGTGGTGTATGGCAAAAATTAGTACAATAAAGGAGACGTTGGTCGATAAAAAAACGTTATTTATATGTAAAGTGTATATATGTTTCAAGTTTTTGATTGTTTGAAAATATAATAAAGTGTATCGAGTTGGGTTCATCTTAAGAAAATAGGTATATATATATATACACACGTTGGATGGTTTTCAATATACATACATACATGTTCATAAAAGCATGAGTTTTACATTTAAAAGAAATGGTTTTATGTTTATTGTAAAAATGTTACCTTTTAAAAATCAGTTTGACATAATTGGCAATAATTGTGTTTTTGAGTAAAAATATTTGGTTTTTTATATCTCATGATAGCGAAATCTATATCATAGATTTTTTTATCAAAATGTTTCTAATATAGAAGTTACCCATTTATTTCTTTAAATGTAACAAATGAATAAAGTGTGTCGGAAGTGACGAATAAACGAGTAGTAAAAGATATCTGAAAGGTTTGACAAGATTAGTCAACGTGTTCGGGTTGTGGGTCCATAGACAAACCGGAAGGACCCTTTGACTATTTGGGTTTTTGGCCAACATATATTACCACTTGGGCCTCTAAATTTGGAAAAAGGTTGTGGACCAAGCTCAAGACCAGACGCACCTAATTTAGAAAACAAAAAGGGAGCAGGGGTGTATTTCGATATTACAAAGAGAGAGAGAGTACAGATACTAGTGCAATTATTTTGGACACAAATAGCAACAAGGTATAAGGATTTGGATTTTTGACGCAAGGGGATCGTGAACCAAGCCATAGACTCGGGACGAGTCACGATTGGAGCCATAGCTTAACGAGACCATTGGCTACGCGCCTTCTATCTCGACAAGCTTGTCACGGGTCCAAGACTCGAGTCATGAGACTTGACATATCATCTTTTTTTTTCAAAAGCTAAATGAGACACAAAACAAAACTAAGTCGAACGAAAATAAGTCAGAACCAATAGTTAATAAGCAGGTTTTAATTAAGCCGAGATTAGGAAATAAGCTGGTGAGCAATTCGGTTTAGTCAAAAACGAAATTTGATATTTCATGTTTCTCTCTTGTGTTTCTCGACAGCCAACAACAACATACATTATCAACATTACATTTACCCATTCATTCAATACAAATCGATAAAAAAAAAAAAATTGAACATAATGAAATTAAATTTCAAGTTTAACAAAATAACAAACAAGACATGGTTCTTACAATGAAATTGTGGGTCGAATGGAAAAACAACCGAACACCAAAGGCTCCAATTGGAAAGGCTCGGGACGAATTGGAACAATTAAATACTTGGGAAACCTTCTTTATGCATCCAACAACAAAACCCCTAAGCTAATTTTAAAAACCCCTTTGTTTTGACGAAACCCTAATTTTCGAATTGTTGGTGAGATGAAGTAATGAAGCTGTGAAACCCTCGCAGCCAGAGACGGAACTAGCATGTAAGAATGGGGGGCAGGCGCCCCCTATGGCTAGCCGAAAAAGTTGATATTTTAGTGTAATTTTTATTTAATTTTGACCTTTTTTCGAAAGTGACCCCCACCAGAAACTCAAATTGCCCCCCACTCACATACTAAAATCCAACATTTAACTCTTTAAAGCCTTATTTTTTAAATCTTTCATGTCTAAGTAAAAATACTCGATTTATCATTACGTTTCTAGTTTTTTATTTCACATTTTGTTGCTATCGTAAAAAAAAAAAATTTTGCCCCCCACATCCAATTTTTCTGGGTCCGTCACTGCTCGCAGCTATAAATAGATGAAACGAAGGAGTACTTGGACCACCACTTTTGGTCTTGAAGATGATAAGGAGCCTCTTTTGAGTAATATCACCAGGATGGGCCGGTCTTCACATGGCTCTCCTGCTTTGTTTCCAACCGCAACCCTAGAGACAAGGGAATCAGATGGAGGGGACCTCATCTTTGTAGATTTGTTTCTATGGGAAAGGTCCAAGAATGGTTTTTAGTTTGGTTAAGATTGATTCTTGGGGTGGGAAAATTGTTTGGATGGTTTGTTATTTTTGGAGGAGCGGTTATGGTAGAGGTGGGGTAGAGAGAGAGCGAATGAAGAGGGTGAAGAGGAGTAGCAGGTTTTCAGAAATCAGAGAAAGAAAAGGAGGGTGGGGCGTGGGTTTGTGGGGATAAGGGTAGAATTTGGATTTTTATTAATGTATTATTAGTATTATTTAAGGTATCATGTGCACTTCGTGTTTTACTGTTAGAATTTAAACGCGACATCTCGGATAAGTAAAAATATAAAAATTATATTTTCGGATACGTTTTTGAAAAACTGGTATGAAAATAAGGTTGTTGGTTTTTATAGTTCGTTTTTATATTTACGTCATAACTCGTCGTGATTATAGATCGAAAAGAAAAAAAAATATAGTCGCGAAAAATCGATAGGGAAATTTACGAGTGGTTACAGAATATGAATGCCATTTTTGTCAAAAAGACGTTGAAGGTTATGTGGGGGCGCGTATTGGTTTTTAGGGTTTGCAAAATTGTAGGGATAATTCTTGGTAATCCTCTGATACCATGTAGAATAAGTTGTCTCTCAAATGAACACACATATGAGTATAAATACACAATACATGATACAAATGGGCTAGACCCAATACCAAACAAATACATGGGCCTATACATAATATGAAATACATCTAACAGATTCTACAAATGTCAAGATTTTATTAAAAAATAATTTGGTAATGCATGCACATGCATTTTGATCATAAATTGATTCAAAACCAGATCATAGCATGTGCAAGGGGTCTCCTATTATTAAAGCCTGTTATATTTTTTAAAAGACCCCGGTTGATTAATTCATTTTTTTACCTTAAATAAGAATTAAAAAACGTAAGATACTTTTGATTCCTACAAATGATAAAAGTTCCATAAGTTCTTAGATTTTACACTTTAATTTCTAAATAATTAACATAACGAGACATTCAACACATTTGAAGTAACACAATTCCAGTTTAATAGTGGGAGATCATGCTAAGTTGGTTGAGACTTATTTTCTAAGTATTATCTTGTTTGTAGGTAAGAAAATGATAAGTTGAAAGCTGAGCGATTAAGCATGATCAGGAAAATCTAAGAGACTGAAGCTGTACATATGACGAACGAGGAGGCTTGTTTTATAAGTTTAGTTTTTACGCACCAAAAAGTCAAACACAAACACACACACAACAGTTTGTTTATCAGATTATTTGGGGTTTCGTTCTTAGTCTGTTCTCTTTAAATCTTGCTTAAAATTTGTTTTTTGAAAATAATTTCTTTGCGTTCATGCATACAGTGTGGTTGTTCTGGTTAAAAAAAATTCTTTGGAGTTAGTCACCTGAATTGGTTCTTACTAGAAAAATGGCTGATCCCATTACTTCAGCTATTGTGAGTGATATGGTAGGGAGATTAACTTCTGCAGCTATCCAAGAGTATGGCTTGCTCAGGGAACTTAAGACCGATCTTTCATCTCTCGAGAACACTTTCAAACAGATCCAAGGTGTTCTTTATGATGCTGAGATGAAGAAAACGACGCAAAAGAATGTGGAAGAATGGCTCAAGACTCTTAAATCTGCCTCTTTGGAGGTGGAAAACGTGCTCGACGAGGCCAAAACTGAAGCTATGATACAAAGCCTAGACAGTATCAAGCATAAGGTAAGAACCTTCTTTACCACCCACCATAATCCGCTTATGGTCAAAACTAGGATTGCACATAAAGTTAAGAACATAAGAAAAAGATTGGAAGACATTGATGCTAATAAATCCAAGTTTAATCTGAGTCCCACTAACATAAGAGAAGATGACGCGGGAATCGGTGGTGAGATGTCAAACAGGGAAACTAGCTCACTTATGTCCAAGATCTACGGAAGGAATGAAGAGAAGAAGATGATAGTTGATAAGATTTGTAACCAAGATATAGGCATTCGGCATGACGATGATGATGTTCGGGTCTATGCTATATGGGGCATGGGTGGCATCGGAAAAACTACACTAGCTCAATATGTTTACAACCATGAAACGGTGACAACACATTTCAAGTTAAAGTGTTGGGTGTATGTCTCTGGTGTGTTTGACGTCAAAAGAATAATTAAAGCGATATATGGCCCAAAAGATTTGAAGTTGGATGACATGTCATTGGATGATTTGCAAATACAACTTCAAAACAAGTTAAAAGGAAAGAAATATTACATTACAATGGATGACGTATGGATCGAAAACAAGGACATGGAAAAGTGGCGCGAGTTATGTAAAGCGTTAAATTGTGGAGCAAACAGCAGCACCATTATGGTTACGACGCGGAAGGAAGATACTGCCCAACTGATGGCTAAGATTCCTGGGTTGCAGCATAATGTGGCAGTTTTATCAAAAGAGGAGTCATGGTCGTTATTCAAGATGCTTGCGTTCCCAGGCGGAGGAGAGGGAGAAAATGTAAGGGAGCTGGAGCTTGTGGGAAGGGAGATAGTTGAGAAATGCAAAGGTTTACCTCTAGCAGTGAAGACTTTGGGTAGCTTAATGTCGACAAAAAAAAGGTGAATGAGTGGCAGCTTGTAAACGACAAGTTCATGTCGGAGATTCAAGACAATGGCATCTTAACCGTTTTGAGGTTAAGCTACGATGATTTGACTCCACATATAAAGATATGTTTCGCTTATTGTTGTGTATTTTCAAAAGGGGCGGAAATGAGTAAGGACTTATTGATAGAGTTGTGGATGACGTCGAGGACGATATAGAAACGGGTGAGAAATGCAAATTAAAATGCATGATCTTGCGCAATATGAAATGAGACATGATTGTGCAGTTATAGGGCCGGGTAAGGAGTCAATAATCCCGGATGAGGTGCTTCATCTCAGTATAGCATTTGAAGATTTTGAGTTTTCAAAACAGGATTTGAAAAAGCTAAGATTAGTACGATCAATGTTAAGAATCCCGGAGGTCGACTTTTATAGAGATAATAGACATAACATTAGACAATTCTCCAACCTTGTCTATCTAAGGGTGTTAAACTTGCAAGGAATTTTAAGCTCGAGGTTGCCCGAATCAATCTGCAAGCTAATCCATTTGAGATACTTGAAAATATCAGACTCAGAAATAGAAGTTCTACCAGAGTCGATTATTTATCTCAAAAACTTGCAAGTTTTGATTCTAAAATCGTGTATATTTTTCCGTGAGTTGCCTAAAGGTTTGAGGTACATTAGGAATCTTCAACGTCTAGATACCAGGATATGCTTTGCTCTCCAGCATATGCCTGTTGGAATAAAAGAGCTAACCAACCTTCGAAGGCTTTCATATTTTGCTGTAGGGAAAGATGATGGGGCCAGAATAGGTGAATTGGAAAATCTAAATCTTCTTGGGAGGGATTTGTTGTTATCTAGACTTGAGAATGTTGGAGGTTTAAGAGATGCCAAAAGTGCCAATTTGAAAGACAAAACAAATGTAAAGTCTTTGAAATTAAAGTGGTCGAGGTGGAATAGATCAGAAACATTTGATTAAGAGGTTCTTGAGGGATTGGAACCAAATTCGGGTCTCCAGAAGTTGACTATATTTGGTTACATTGGAACGGTTCTTTCTCCAAGTTGGCTGGTCAATTTAGTTAATCTGACTAGTATCGGTTGTATAATCTTCCAAAGTGTGAATATATTCCACCACTTGGGAAATTACCCGGCCTCAAAAGAATTAATTTGGAATGTATGTTTTCTTTGAAGTGTTTCCATGATGACGACAATCCTACATCAAAGGACGAGATTCTCTTTCCTAATTTACAAGAGTTAGATATAGATGATTGTCGTTCTTTGGTTTCTTTGCTAAGTAACTTCCCAAAACTCAGGTCCTTGAACATACGAAATTGTAACAAATTACGTTCTCTACCAGATGAGATACAAAGTTTCAAAGATCTCAATCAAATTACCATTGAAGATTGTGAAATTCTAAGAAGAAGGTGTGAGAAGGAGATCGAAGAGGATTGGCCCAAAATTTCTCACATTCCTAATCTCTACATTCATCCTCGATGGTAATATTATCCGTTTCTTCTTTCTTTTAATTATGGTTAATTATCTTTAAACAAATCTAATAGAAAAAAGTATTTAATTGTTGCTTTTCACGCAGATGTCTTGATGACGAATATAGTCAAAGTGAAAGAAAATGTACTATTTTCTCATGTCAAATGTTCTTTATGATGACAAAGATAAAGCCAAATCCATAATAAAAATTGGTATCACCATTTCTAAATAACGCATATAATTTGTTCACCAATTCTTCTATTATCAACACCTAGTTTAATTTTTTTGGGTAAAAGGTCAAAGACCCGGTAAATATATTACTCCAAAAAACGTTTAGGTACAAAGGATATGTGTGAATCCCATATCTCAACCCGTTACATAGGCGAAAATCTTACATAACAAGATACTTCCTACTCTCTATATAAGAAAATAAACCACTACACAAAAATAACATTATACTCCTATGGAGATAAAATTACTTCCTACCAAGGCCTTGAAGCTTGATACCATACGTGTCATAATAAGCATCCCGTTTATCAGGAAGATCGTAAACCTGATCCGCATAATTATCATAGTCATAGTCATCATAAGCATCCCACCTAGTTTAATTTTTATCTAACATTTAAAATGGAGTTTGGAGGAAGCTAATGTTCATTACATTTTTGTTTGTGTTTAGATCTGAGGACAATGACAATGACAAGAATGAGGACAAGGACGATGATACTGTAAACTTCAGGGATGAGGACAGTGACGAGAATGCGGAAAAGGACGATGATAGCGTGAACTACAGGGACGAGGACAATGACGAGAATGAGAAGAAAGACGATGTAGTGTGAACTACAGGGACGAGGACAGGGACGAGAATGAGGACAAGGACGATGATAGCGTGAACTACAGGGATGAGGATTAGAATCGAAGTTTGATATGATATGTGGAGATGATGTTGCTGTATGGTTTTAAGTCTCATTTATGTTAGGTGAATTTTGTGGGTATATTCACTGTAAACCCTCACGAGACAACACTCGTCCACTAGGGATCATCTAGGGGTTTTTTGAAGCATATTTCTGTCGGGTTGATCTTGATGGCTTCCACGTGCCGTTCATCTTTATCCCGAGCTTGAAAGTATACTACAAACATGAAAGAACCCGTTAGAAGGGGACCCAAGGCCGAAGCCCCGGGAACCACCCTCCGACGATCAAGTCAGAACCTCGTAGGTAGAGGATTTTAGCGTAAGTATATATGTATGAATATAATGTGGTGTGAATAATCTGTGATGTGTGTAGATATGAGATGATAAAATGAGATATATATAGAGAGAGAAAGTAGAGAGGGGTAAGAGGTAGGTAAGTAAATGTGTATCTTTGTGAGAGGAGAATACCTGCCTTGATGGTGGTAAGTGCATCTCTTTTCTAGGATAACTTCCTTGTCCATATACCTGATAGCGACATATTTAGGCAGCAAGCATTTTGGCGGGAAAGAGTTTAGGCGAGAAACAACTAGGCGGGAAACATTTAGACGGAAAACATTTATTCGACTAGGGTAGTTCGGCATAGGCCGTTTGAGAGTTGCAATAGTTATTCGTTCGGCGTGGGTCATCCGGCCATATACGTCAACATGTCCCCCAGTATTGTACTATTGGTTGAAGACCGATTGTGCAATACTTAAAGAATGTCTTTACGCCTTTCGGCAAGTGTCGTTGGGCGTGGGCCATCCGGCCACATACGCAGACATGTTCCCCTATATTGTATTATTAGTAAAAGACTAATGATGTAATATTTAAAGTGTAACACCCCGACCCGACAAGGGTAAAGATATCACAATACAGTTTCATATCAGAACTTTAAATACTATTCAATAACGGAAGCCTTTACAAAAACTTACAAAAGATAATATAAATAACTTATTATTCAAAATAAATCTAAGATCTCTATGGTCAAATCTTGCTCACGTCTCTACTCTTAAACCCAGATCAGCTATCCCATAAGCTCATCTTGAATGCTAAATACCTGCCGCAGGAAAAGAAAAGTGCGGCTGAGCTTACAAAGCCCAGTGAACAGATATAACGGAACAAAAGCTAAACAAAACAAATATACGAATAACGAAAATAAAATGAAATAATGACGAGGGATCTTTTAGAATTCAGCGGAAGCACAAATATACAGAAATCCAAACAACCACATAACAGTTTAGATATCACATAGCACATTAATGACACAAACACAAACACATCAGAACAACCAAACACATAACATATCAAATAACAGATTACGTATAATCCAAACGGAAAGTCTAAAAGCTAACGGAGACAGTTCCTAGAAAATAAACATGGCATTCATACAAATCAATTAATCAACATTTAATACACTTAAAGCAATATTGTAGCAGCGGAATTAGCAGACATGTCATGGCAGACATACTAGCACAACCAGTTCTCATATCCTAACCTTAGCAGAGTATAAACATGGCAGGTCACATATGCAGACAGATAATTAAACCTTCAAAACACTCAATTATACACTAGCACATTCATCTCAAAGATCAACGCATTCACGTAACAATAACAAATCATAATATCAGATATACGAATCATGTTTTAACGTATTAATCCTATCCTAGCATGGCAACTAATAATCACTTAAACAAATACGTCATAAACACATTCACTAACATATCATATCAGAAATATCTTTCTTCTTCAAAAAGGTAACATCATAAAATAAATTTGGAGTAGCTAGCTCCCAGATTTTGTGAAGACGCGTATTGCACACGACATCATTCACCAGATAACATATCAAATAACAGATCAGATCTAGGATGCATCCATACGCCCCTTCCTACATATTCAAAAATATGCTTCACCATCCAGAGACGTGGCAGAACATCACTCTACTGCCCTAGAGTCATATCAGAGGTGCATCACTGATACGGACATGGAACCCCCATGACTAGTTAAATATTTGGTTATTATCAACCAACTTAAGTCAAACAGATTTCAGATATAGCACAGATCATAGTCAACACAAGGTCACAGATAACATATCAGATAGTTCATACCATAAGATTCATATTCAGATAGTCAGAAATCATAAGTTCATGTCATAGTGGCATATCACATGTTCATAAACGGACGTTCATAACCAGAGGTTCATAATCATAGGTTCATAATCCTATATAGCAGGGTTCAACAATTGTGCATATCACAATCTTCCTAACATAAGTCCACATCAGATATTGCATAGTTCACTAGAACATACATTCAGAAAAGTAACAGATCAATCATTCAGAAAAAGGGTTCATAGCAATGGCATTGGGAATCCTAATAAACATAAGAGAAATGACAAAGAAGGAAAACATGAGGGACCTTTACTGAAAAGGTCAGAATATTTGTACGATAACACAAGTTTCTTAAAGTAAGACAGAATATCCGTACCTTAAAGCAAATGAGAGGAAAGCAACGAATGAACGAATACGAAGATGTAACGTCGCGTCTCCTCCAACGGATCTACACGGATTATGATATATTTAATACTTATCAGTATAACGGATTAATCTCATTAATACTTTTAAAGTTGTCAGATTATTCTCATTTTTAGAGACGGACGGAATTACAATATTTTAGAGTCTTAATCATTAATTAGTTTACCTTATGGGTTGCAAATGACAAACGGTAAAATTAAGGGCTTAATATGATAATCATCTTATTTGAGGACTTATATGATCATTATTCATAGCATAGGGTTTACAAATGTCAATAACGGATTTTAAGACTCTCTTTCAAAATAGTTTTACATAATCTTTTATAACGTACATGATTAACCAAAACTCACACGTAACATTGTTCGAATGCAAACCTTAATGAGACCATGCATATTCCAATTTAATTCATTATAACTCACGCATGTTCACGACACACTTAGTACTAGCTCATTTACTCCTAATCAATGGTTATACATGATTCCAAGACTTACCATTCTCACATGAAATAACGAATTTACACACTTAGCTTTTAACCCTAATCAACTTCCTGTTTATGTTTTAGGATTTTCCATACTTTTAATATTACTTAATACGCATTTAAATCACATGTTACTCCTTTTAATGATTCCCACTTTGACCTAGAACGTATGAAAACTCAAACAGAAATTAACTTAACTCATGCATGTCCTTACGTAATTTATTTACACATGTCGACCCATAATTACTCAAATTATATATTACACCCTTAACATCTTTAAGTATATGACCTAACCTTATATTATCAGATTTTACACTTTTAGCCCAAAGGTTTTAGAATTTACAAAACATACCCCTTTAAGTTAATACAATTCGAATGGCCCTCCAAATATCCAAAATTACACGTTTAACCCCCATACTTATTTTATACTTTTAGTACATGTATTTTACTATTTTACAAAAATAACCCTTAAGTTTCATAATTTACAAAACCAACCCAAACTTTTATTTAGAACCGAATATACATAATTTAAGTACAAGCCCTAAACCTAGATGTAACCCATCATTAACTCATCATTATTACTTCATTAATTACCCTTAATGATAACAACAAAACCCTAGTTCATGTAAACCCTAATCGCCCCTTTTATATTTCTTTCCTTTTTTATGCGTTATCGAACAAGAAAACCCAAGACAATTTACACAAGCTTCGAATTCACAATCATGTATTTTATTCAGGTCTTATAACATGTAAGAGCTTCTGGAAAAATCAATTCATGGTCTTAAAAATTATTATACGCTCATGCGTTATTTTATACGTTTTTAGGGTTATTAATCCAAAACAATTTCGTGCGACTTGTTAATTATGCATGACCAATTTTTACAGGTTCTATATGACTTGTAGGACTGAAAGCAACATTAGGAACATACCCTTGATGAGCTTTGGTCGTTAGAACAAAAGAAACCAAAACTTCCCAATCGGCGAAACCCTAATTGACCCAAAACTAACCACGATCAAAACAGCAGCTTAGGACCTCGAACACGATTTTTCTCACCTTCTTTACCTTCAAACTCGTCCAAGAAAAATAGTCTCAAGCCTTGGAAACTGGAAGTCGAATTATGGAGGGTTTTGGGAGTCGGTTTGGGGTAAATCGGTTATTAGGGATTAACATGAACCGTATAATGGGTTTATATAGGATTTATAATTTTTCTTGTGGGCTTTATATTGTATTGGACTTAAAATAAATGGACTCTTAATTTTATAAACTTATATTGGGCTTTTATTTAATTTTATTCTTTATAAAACATATTAAATATATTCGGCTAATTAAGTAAAATACAAAACGAATTTTTATAAAATTATAAACTATAAAAATTACCTTTACAAAGTCTTTAATATTTATTTGGATCATGAGTGATATTTCTTAAAAATTTTCTGAATTTACATAGCTTATTTGATATTCTTTTGAATTAATTATTCATACTTTTTGATCATAGGGGTATTTTGGTCTTTTTGTGAATTTTAGAAATTCAGGTATTACAATTCTTCCCCTCTAAAAGAAAATTTCGTCCCCGAAATTGGACAAGGCGGAACAGAACAGAAAACGAATCGGATTTCAGAATTTCTAGGAATATAACGAACGTTAATCTTATATCGGAACAAATGAATTTCTTATCAGAATATTCAAACTCATACTTATTCAGAAATCAAATAAATAGTCAAATACTTATAATAGATAATTATATACGTATTAGAATAATGGCGGAGAACAGATGAGACGCAGAAAATCAAACGACAAATTCTAACTTATTCAGATATCTAATGATGAGGACATCATATGCATAGACGGAATAAATCCTATGGGCCTCAATAGTCGTAGAATATGTGGAGACGTATAAGCTTAAGGCGGTCATAGCAATCTATAGGTTCGTACAGATCATAACAACTTCGGATTCCAAACGTACAAAACTTATACGTAACAAATATCGACGAAATCTCACAAATATGTACGGAATTTCAAACGAACATGAGAAGCACCAAATAACAGATACAAGTCAAAGTCCATACACACCTCAATCACAGGCATTTCCCAGACGTCGTATACCTTCAATAAGTTCAGATTATATGATCTCGGTATTATTACGTTGATCAGGCGTCATAATACTTGCATCACATAACAAGTTCTTATTGTCAGTATATTCGGTCTCGGGTCATGACAAACACATAGCTAATATCACAACAAAACATACCACATACAGATAACATACATATAGCAAGTAACATATAATAAAAAACCAGATCCACGTGAGTATACCATCATGATGGCCATACTTCATCCAAGCGGTAAAACGAAACAACTACACTACGAAAATAAAATAGCGGACAAAACTTATGAGGACTAACGGAAACTTAACGAATCTAACAGAAAGAAACAACAGACAGGAACTATACTTTCAAAATTTTGTTTTATTTCCATTAACCAAACAAAATTTGCAGAATCGTCTTAAGATGAACTTCCAAAACAAAACCTAATAATCCCAGATTCAAACGTCAAAATGAAAACAAAAGAACCTAACTCAAAATCAACTGTCAGAAAATTCTCATAAAGAGGGTAACAAATCAGAAGCGAAATTCCTATTCTTGTATTGGATTGAACCTACTAGTAGCCGTAGACTCCAAATCCGAATCCACCTCGTATTCTTCCTCGGGTTCCTCTTCTTCCTCTTCGCTTATCCATCCGTTCCTGTTTCCTTCACGCTGTGGTAGTAAGTGACTAGCAAAGTCACCTTTCTGCTTCCTCTCTTCCTCCTCCGGCACACGATCCACAAAAGCATACAGATCGCGACTCTCAGCCCGTCCCACTCCTTCATCCTCAACGAACTTGGGACACCTATCAGGATATCTAGTAGTGAAACCTTGGTTGTCAACAACCTTAGTTTCATACTCCTCCACCACCTCTCCGTCAATGGTCTTCAAAGTCAGCTTCTCCTCGATGGTGCATGGCCACATATAGGCCGGAACTCTTATCCTCCTATTAGCCCTCTTCACTTTACCATACCTCTTGCAGCCCTTAGTAATGACAACGGCCCACTTCATCTTCTCCTTATGTTGCCTAGCCGGTCCTCGATTACTCCTATCAGATGAATTAGGGCGACGGGGGATAACCATCTAAAAGAAATACCAACTAACAGCAAAACTTAAATACGATAGGGTACGCAAAGAAGTACGCAGAAAGGAAAATCCTAAATCTACCCACTTCTCACAGGTCATAGCCTAAGCTCTAAGGGTCCTAAAACCTAGAGCTCTGATACCATAAATTGTAACACCCCGACCCGACAAGGGTAAAGATATCACAATACAGTTTCATATCAGAACTTTAAATACTATTCAATAACGGAAGCCTTTACAAAAACTTACAAAAGATAATATAAATAACTTATTATTCAAAATAAATCTAAGATCTCTATGGTCAAATCTTGCTCACGTCTCTACTCTTAAACCCAGATCAGCTATCCCATAAGCTCATCTTGAATGCTAAATACCTGCCGCAGGAAAAGAAAAGTGCGGCTGAGCTTACAAAGCCCAGTGAACAGATATAACGGAACAAAAGCTAAACAAAACAAATATACGAATAACGAAAATAAAATGAAATAATGACGAGGGATCTTTTAGAATTCTGCGGAAGCACAAATATACAGAAATCCAAACAACCACATAACAGTTTAGATATCACATAGCACATTAATGACACAAACACAAACACATCAGAACAACCAAACACATAACATATCAAATAACAGATTACGTATAATCCAAACGGAAAGTCTAAAAGCTAACGGAGACAGTTCCTAGAAAATAAACATGGCATTCATACAAATCAATTAATCAACATTTAATACACTTAAAGCAATATTGTAGCAGCGGAATTAGCAGACAGGTCATGGCAGACATAATAGCACAACCAGTTCTCATATCCTAACCTTAGCAGAGTATAAACATGGCAGGTCACATATGCAGACATATAATTAAACCTTCAAAACACTCAATTATACACTAGCACATTCATCTCACAGATCAACGCATTCACGTAATAATAACAAATCATAATATCAGATATACGAATCATGTTTTAACGTATTAATCCTATCCTAGCATGGCAACTAATAATCACTTAAACAAATACGTCATAAACACATTCACTAACATATCATATCAGAAATATCTTTCTTCTTCAAAAAGGTAACATCATAAAATAAATTTGGAGTAGCTAGCTCCCAGATTTTGTGAAGACGCGTATTGCACACGACATCATTCACCAGATAACATATCAGATAACAGATCAGATCTAGGATGCATCCATACGCCCCTTCCTACATATTCAAAAATATGCTTCACCATCCAGAGACGTGGCAGAACATCACTCTACTGCCCTAGAGTCATATCAGAGGTGCATCACTGATACGGACATGGAACCCCCATGACTAGTTAAATATTTGGTTATTATCAACCAACTTAAGTCAAACAGATTTTAGATATAGCACAGATCATAGTCAACACAAGGTCACAGATAACATATCAGATAGTTCATACCATAAGATTCATATTCAGATAGTCAGAAATCATAAGTTCATGTCATAGTGGCATATCACATGTTCATAAACGGACGTTCATAACCAGAGGTTCATAATCATAGGTTCATAATCCAATATAGCAGGGTTCAACAATTGTGCATATCACAATCTTCCTAACATAAGTCCACATCAGATATTGCATAGTTCACTAGAACATACATTCAGATAAGTAACAGATCAAACATTCAGAAAAAGGGTTCATAGCAATGGCATTGGGAATCCTAATAAACATAAGAGAAATGACAAAGAAGGGAAACATGAGGGACCTTTACTGAAAAGGTCAGAATATTTGTACGATAACACAAGTGTCTTAAAGTAAGACAGAATATCCGTACCTTAAAGCAAATGAGAGGAAAGCAACGAATGAACGAATACGAAGATGTAACGTCGCGTCTCCTCCAACGGATCTACACGGATTATGATATATTTAATACTTATCAGTATAACGGATTAATCTCATTAATACTTTTAAAGTTGTCAGATTATTCTCATTTTTAGTGACGGACGGAATTACAATATTTTAGAGTCTTAATCATTAATTAGTTTAACTTATGGGTTGCAAATGACAAACGGTAAAATTAAGGGCTTAATATGATAATCATCTTATTTGAGGACTTATATGATCATTATTCATAGCATAGGGTTTACAAATGTCAATAACGGATTTTAAGACTCTCTTTCAAAATAATTTTACATAATCTTTTATAACGTACATGATTAACCAAAACTCACACGTAACATTGTTCGAATGCAAACCTTAATGAGACCATGCATATTCCAATTTAATTCATTATAACTCACGCATGTTCACGACACACTTAGTACTAGCTCATTTACTCCTAATCAATGGTTATACATGATTCCAAGACTTACCATTCTCACATGAAATAACGAATTTACACACTTAGCTTTTAACCCTAATCAACTTCCTGTTTATGTTTTAGGGTTTTCCATACTTTTAATATTACTTAATACGCATTTAAATCACATGTTACTCCTTTTAATGATTCCCACTTTGACCTAGAACGTATGAAAACTCAAACAAAAATTAACTTAACTCATGCATGTCCTTACGTAATTTATTTACACATGTCGACCCATAATTACTCAAATTATATATTACACCCTTAACATCTTTAAGTATATGACCTAACCTTATATTATCAGATTTTACACTTTTAGCCCAAAGGTTTTAGAATTTACAAAACATACCCCTTTAAGTTAATACAATTCGAATGGCCCTCCAAATATCCAAAATTACACGTTTAACCCCCACACTTATTTTATACGTTTAGTACATGTATTTTACTGTTTTACAAAAATAACCCTTAAGTTTCATAATTTACAAAACCAACCCAAACTTTTATTTAGAACCGAATATACATAATTTAAGTACAAGCCCTAAACCTAGATGTAACCCATCATTAACTCATCATTATTACTTCATTAATTACCCTTAATGATAACAACAAAACCCTAGTTCATGTAAACCCTAATCGCCCCTTTTATATTTCTTTCCTTTTTTATGCGTTATCGAACAAGAAAACCCAAGACAATTTACACAAGCTTCGAATTCACAATAATGTATTTTATTCAGGTCTTATAACATGTAAGAGCTCCTGTAAAAATCAATTCATGGTCTTAAAAATTATTATACGCTCATGCGTTATTTTATACGTTTTTAGGGTTATTAATCCAAAACAATTTCGTGCGACTTGTTAATTATGCATGACCAATTTTTACAGGTTCTATATGACTTTTAGGACTGAAAGCAACATTAGGAACATACCCTTGATGAGCTTTGGTCGTTAGAACAAAAGAAACCAAAACTTCCCAATCGGCGAAACCCTAATTGACCCAAAACTAACCACGATCAAAACAGCAGCTTAGGACCTTGAACACGATTTTTCTCACTTTCTTTACCTTCAAACTTGTCCAAGAAAAATAGTCTCAAGCCTTGGAAACTGGAAGTCGAATTATGGAGGGTTTTGGGAGTCGGTTTGGGGTAAATCGGTTATTAGGGATTAACATGAACCGTATAATGGGTTTATATAGGATTTATAATTTTTATTGTGGGCTTTATATTGTATTGGACTTAAAATAAATGGACTCTTAATTTTATAAACTTATATTGGGCTTTTATTTAATTTTATTCTTTATAAAACATATTAAATATATTCGGCTAATTAAGTAAAATACAAAACGAATTTTTATAAAATTATAAACTATAAAAATTACCTTTACAAAGTCTTTAATATTTATTTGGATCATGAGTGATATTTCTTAAAAATTTTCTGAATTTACATAGCTTATTTGATATTCTTTTGAATTAATTATTCATACTTTTTGATCATAGGGGTATTTTGGTCTTTTTGTGAATTTTAGAAATTCAGGTATTACATAAAGAATACATGTATGGCCATTCGGCTTGTATCTTTCAACGAAAGTGTACCATCTTCCTTCTGGCGAGTGTCTTTCAGACATATACACTAACATGTCCCTCCAGTATTGCATTATTAGTAAAAGACTAATGATGTAATACTTATATAATGCCTTGCGTTATTCGGACATGCCTTCCATCCAGTGACCATCTTAGAGTGGGTCACCAAGTGGCCCATAAGCCGGTGCCTCAAAAGCCGAGTTGGGTCTATCAGACCACGTATGCCAACATGTCCCCCCAATATAGTATTGTTAACATATAGTCAATGATGCTATACTTAAATTTTGTCTTGTCTTTATATATACATTATTCATGATTCTTTCTGAATGGTCGTGGGTCACTAGTAAGGTGCATTGTTAAGGCTGAAAACGAAATCCATACATGTCCTTTCCATTTCCCAAGTAACTTGGAGCAAAATACTTTGGTATTTAAGCACCTAGATCTTTCGGGGTGATTTTGCACTCGAAAACTTTGCCTTCCTGGTGTTTTCACACCCAGATCTTCCAGAGCTTTTTTGCACTCGAACATTTTGCCTTTTCGGTGTTTTAGCACCAAGGTTTTCAGGAGTAGACATCGACATACATGCCGCTTTTAGTTTGTCTACCGAGTCATCGTTCATCACCTTCCTATTTAGGATAAGTTAGTAAACTTCCTCCTAAGTGGATCACGCTTAGGGAATATGGACAATAATTTTCAGCAACCACCGTAGTGGTATGAATCGTTTTGAGGCGTCTTGTGCTTATTGGCCAATTGTACCTTAATCTTTATGTAGCAACCACGTTTAGGGTATGAACCATTCAGCTTGTTTAGTTATGGCAACCCTTTTTGGGTATGAACCATTCAACGAGCTTAGTTATGGCAACCCTTTTTGGGTATGAACTGTTCGGCCAATTTAGTTATGGCGACCCTTTTTTGGTATGAACCATTCGGAGAGCTTAGTTATGGCATCCCTTTTTGGGTATGAACCGTTCGGCCAGCTTAGTTATGGCAACCCTTTTTGGGTATGAACCATTCGGCGAGCTTAGTTATGGCAACCCTTTTTGGGTATGAACCATTCGGCATTCTTTAGTTGTGGCAACCCTTTTTGGGTATGAACCATTCGACATTCTTTAGTTATGGCAACCCTTTTTGGGTATGAACCATTCGGCATTCTTTAGTTGTGGCAACCCTTTTTGGGTATGAACCATTCGACATTCTTTAGTTATGGCAACCATTTTTAGGTATGAACCATTCGACATTCTTTAGTTGTGGCAACCCTTTTTGGGTATGAACCATTCAACATTCTTTAGTTATGGCAACCCTTTTTGGGTATGAATCATTCGACATTATTTAGTTATGGCAACCCTTTTTAGGTATGAACCATCTTTGAACATTGACTACATTTCCCCGAAGGTCGCAAGCCAGCTGGGGGAGTCACAATAAACTTATGTTCAGATTTTTAGCCTTCTGGTGTTTTAGCATGTCACACCCCCAATTTACCTGTTTTGCAGCGGAATGGAATTCCTGGGGATAGACTGTCATAGCACCACAATCACAGTTATATTGAACGACCTAAAGTGTCGTTTAAAAACACATCGTTGGATATTTAATAAAAGCGTTCAGAGTTACAACATAGGTCCCAAAAGTTTATAAAGTTTACGGAAATATAAATATATTACAAGTCCAAACGATGTTTTGAAAGAAAGTGCCATAATGTACAATGATATAAGTCGACGCCGCGACTCAAAAGGGGTTCCTTAACCATGCCATGATGAGTATGTCTTAGTTATCTGAAAATACATTGCTAAAACGGTCAACAATAATGTTGGTGAGAAATCATAGGTTTATGTAAATGTTTTATACGACTACGCAAGTATAGACCATGTATGACAATCATGTCACAGAAAAATGTTACAATTGCTATAAGTCCATGACACCGAAACTAGACTGTTCATGATGTGTGCCCCAACAGAGTGTTTGCCAGACAACTCAATAATGTTATTAAATGAAATGCATCCGTATGACTAGTTGGGATTCACCAACCCGGATGGAGGCGTCACCCTCGATAGATCTATCCACTCACCCTCGCTTCTAAGATTAACGGTTCATGTAATATAATGGGGACTTTCAATTGGCATGTGGTAACTTAAGCAATGTAATTGAATTTAACATACTTGGTATCGTAATAAAAATGTTGTGCAATGTATTCTCCCCCGTAGGTTTGAAAATAATTATAAACATGTACGACGGGGCTATGAAAACTCACTTGATAAATTGGTATGATGACAAGAGTGAGTACACTGAGATGTAGCGTGATACTTTAACCTTGACCTATTACGAATGATATGATATGTAATGAGTTATGATGTAATGATATGCATGCATTTCGTATGTTATTTATACCATTTGTGAGTTTTGAAAATATTACTTATCGTCGAAAAATACTCTTTTGACGTCTTGACCATTCTTAAATTACTTTACAAGTTTTTACGTCAAAATGTCATCCTACAGTAGTTTATTAATGATTTATTGTGAAATTTTAACTTTTCGTCGTAAAATAATGTCGTTGGAAATTCCATGAAAGTGACAAAAATGGCCTTGAAAAGCTAGTCGTAAAATAGTGTACGTCGAACGTTAAGAAACGAACTCAATGGTTTTGGAAAGCTTGTATCAAAATCTCGAAGTTTTAGTACATGAGTTTTCGTCATAGAGGTCTCGAACATAAAGATAATAGAGGTTAAATATGGTGATTTTGTCCAAATGTGGTTTAAAAAGTGAGTTTCGGCAAAGTTTGAGCAACCGTAAATAATTTATTACAACTCCGCTATACAAACGGTTGGTCATTTTGAAAAATATGCTTGGTGATCTCGATTTCATTAGAAGACATCTCGTTACAAAAAGTTCTACGTCAACGTTAAAAATAGCCTTCAATATGGTCGTTTTGTTTACTGTAACACTTGACAAATAAAAATAATATAGTTTTTCTAAAAATAAAGTTACGGCAATTTTGTAAAAACGTGTATATTTTAGTCGTTACAAATCCGTTTTCTATGTATTATACGTCCTTAGCTTCGTATCAAAGTATACTAATATATTTTTGATAAGTCAAAATAATTTATAAAGCTTAAGACTCGTTTTTGACTCGTACAAAGCAAAAACAGTTTGCTGAAATTTCAGGAAATATATATTTCGTCGTCAAACTTGAAAAATTCATAACTTCTTCGTTATAACTCCGTTTTAATCCGTTCAAGCGGCCACGGATTCGTTTTAAAGTATATTTTCTAAATATCTAGGCCAAAAATTCGTGTCTACTGTCGGATTTTCCAGAAATACAAAACAAGATCAGACCACTTTTTATACTTGACGAAAAGAGTTTTTCTCGTACTAAACCAATTCCAATCCCTTCAAAACAACTCCAAAGCTATTCTAATCCTACCATACACCTTCTTAGGGTGTCATGGGTTCCTAAACATCATCAAGACCAATATATAACAAGGGATAAATTATAGGATGACTTATATATATATAAAACTCTAAAAACAATGTAAAAATGGTATAAATAACAATAAGTCTTGCATGCTTGTTAAAAAAATGATAAAATACATATGAAATGATAAGGAAAGATGTAAATAAAAATGATATGCTTACTAGTTACTTGATGAGGTGATAAGGACAAGGGATTAAACCTAAACACCCTAGGTTTTTATTTCAAAACCTTTAATAAGAGTGTAACTAGATTGTTTATACTTGATCTTGGAAAATTTTTATGATTTCTTCTTAACACCTTATGAAGGCCGGTTATGGAAGGAAGAAACAAGAGAGAAAGAAAATTTTTACTAACTTGATAATTGAGATGAATGAAATGAGTGAATGTTTGGAGTATAAATCTATACAATTGAAAAAACTTACCAACTCATTAAATGCAACCCCCCCTTGGTCGGCCAAGGGGGGAAGTATTTACAAAATATATATATATATATATATATATATTTTTTTTTCTTCTTTTATTTGTATGTAATTGTTAAAAAGTGTAAGTATAATGTATAGTTAATAATAACTTGTAAGATTGTATATACATTAGTGTATTTAAGGTAGTTTTAGGTAAAAGTAATTTTTAATAGATCAAAGTAAAGTATAATGAGATCATTAAAATTATAAAAATACATTTCTTGCAAAATTTGAGTGATATAATAATTATCGTGTAGTTTTTAAGAAAAGCGTCGTAATAATATAAATTTAACGATTGATACACAAAATAAATTTAAAACACTAGGTAAACTCAAAATATTGTTTTTATAAACTAAATGTAAGTATAAAAAATATATCGGGATCATTTTTGGAAGTATCGGATTAAATGTTCAAAATAATAACTTACGCGATAACGTTTATTTATTATGAAATTTACGCGTTTAAGGTGAAATGCAAAATCATGAATGAACTAACATGATGCAAATGATGCTAATGAAGTGTAGACTAAACTTAGTCTATATGAAATGTCCGTGATGATATGATCATGAATTCGCCGCTAAACCATTAAGGTTACGCGAATTTGGAACACGCAAACCTAGTTTACGATAAATGTTGAAATGGTGAAGCATGAATTGTTTTGAGAAATGACCTGAAAGTACGAGGTGTCACATAGCACCTTGGCTCTTCCTTTTTCCCGTTAAATGTCCCTGCAAAGTAAAACATGAAAGCTCTTTTTGCTTTTTCCCATTAGATTGTGAAAAATATAATGTTTCACATGTATCCATAAAAATCATGTTACAACCGGACCGTAACACAGCCGATGGGGGTATCATACCATTATACTCCCCCAGTTCAACGGTGCTATAGTTTACTAGTATCGTTGAACTTAAATAAAACAAAATATTAGATAATATGATCAACGGTAAGTAACATCGTTACCTATGGAAGTTAAATACGAAAAATGTGGTGTTTTCTCATACTTGACGGCAGGGTGCAAATTATTGTAAATTTAATGTTGTGTTTCAATATTTTATACATTGATCAAATATATATGTTTTATGTAATAGTAAATAGTGGTGACTTGAAACTTTATTCTTTATATTGATTTTCAAACATCGAATGGTCCATATTTAACGTGCTGGTACCGAAGATAAGAGATCAACCGCGGGTTATTAGTTCTCAACATTGTTGCCTCAAGACCATGTTTCACAGGATGACAAGAAAATTACTAATTCATTATCTTGATCTTCCAAAAAGTCTTGAATAAATAGGGCAATATTTAGTTTAATTCATATTTCATATAATCGTTAATCCATAGATATCTCACAAAGGTTAAACAATTTGTTCACCTTCCGTTCATAGTCAAAAACTTTTATTTATAGAACATGAAACAAGTTAGAGCAAATATTACATTATGTAAGTTTTATAATATATAAACAAAGTTGAGGAATATCACAATTCCTAAGGGGCCTTTTGGTTCGAAGGAATTCGATGTAATCTGTTGTAATTGTAATCTGAATTACATTACAATCCTGTTTGGTTGGCAGGATGGATGGAATTGTAATTCAGATTACATTACATCGGGTGTTTGGTTTGCAACGTAATGTAATTGAATTACAACCAATTACGTCCAGTGATGTAATTCAGATTACATAGCAAACTTGATGGAATGTGTTGTAATTCAGATTTTTACGAGTTAAATATCAGTATTTATCTTTCATCGTTATTATTATTATATTATTTAATTTAAAAAATAAATAATAATTATAATAATTATTTTTATATTATATATAAATATCTAAATAAATAATTAATTTTTTTAATAATTATTTTATATTAAATTTATGATTTTTATTTACTATTTTATTTAAAAAGTATTATTATTATTATTATTATTATTATTATTATTATTATTATTATTATTATTATTATTATTATTATTATTTTTATTATTATTATTATTATTATTATTATTAAGTAATATTATTTATTATTATTATTATAATATTATTAAGTAATATTGTTTATTATTATTATTATAATTATTATAATTATTATTATTATTTTATTATTATTATTATTATTAATATTATTATTATTATTATTATTATTATTATTATTATTATTATTATTATTATTATTATATTTATTATTTAGTATTATTTTACTATTATTATTATTATTATTATTTGATTAATTATTATTATTATAATATTATAATTGTATCATTATTATTATTATTATTATATTTATTATTTAATAATAATAATAATAATAATAACAATAAATTATTATTTAATAATAATAATAACAATAATAATTAATATAATAATAATAATAATAAATAATAAATAATAATAATAATAATAATAATATTATTATTATTATTATTATTATTATTATTATTATTATTATTATTATTATTATTATTATTATTATTTATTATTTATTTTTAATATTATTATTATTATTAATTATTAAGTATCATTTTTTTATTATTACTATTTATTATATTGTTATTAATTATTATTATTATTATTTTAATTATTATTATTTTATTATTATAATAATCATTATTATTATTTTATTTTTATTATTAATATTATATTTTATTATTTTATTATTATTATTATTATTTTATTATTATATTTTTATTATTAATATTCTTTTTTATTACTATATTATTATTATTATATATTTTTATTATTATTATTTTATTATTATTATTATTATTATTATTACTATTTATTATTATTATTATTATCGTTATATATTAGCTTTTTAAGTTTTATAAAAAAAATTGAATTACATTACGTTGCGAGTCAACCAAACACATTGACAGATTTCATCAATTATAATTACAACACATTACAATTACAACACATTCCAATTCTTTAAATTACAATTACATCAAATTACAATTCCTTCCAAAGATTACAATTCCTTCAAAAACATTCTGTGAACCAAACGCCCCCTAAGTGTTTATTGGCACATACTCCTATCACATGTGTACTGTGACACATAATTTTTTTACTTTTACCAAATCCTTGCATAAGGTCACACTTGTACATTATGTATAATTGTTTGTACACTTTATTAAAGTCATAACATGTATACATTTATTTTTGAATAAACAAATTTTGTTTTCTACTTTATGAATTTTGACAAAAAAAAAAAATAAAAAATACAAGAGTCCTACGCCCCCCCCCCCCCCTTTTTATTTTGTATTTTTTATGTTATAAATATATTTACTTAAAACACTTAGGTAATAGAGATGTACAAAGTGTTCAAACTTCAAAAGATATTTGATATTATAAAACCATATGCCGTTTTACCGAGTGGACAGTTGAAACCATTTGGTGAAGACGACATCATCGAATTATTTTTGGAGATCTACTCATAAAAGTGAAGGTAAATATACAAAGACTTACTGTATAAGTAAACCACCGTTAAAACATGAGTTCAACATGATAATAGAAAAATGTTTATTTGTAAAATAGCTATTACATCATTCTAACCACCTTTGTGCCACGATGTTAATACGTGTGTTGCAAATACCGTGTCATTAATTAGACATATTAATTTTTCATATGGTCAAAGTTATTGACGAATGCTTTTCCTTAGACTTAATATAGCTTAACAATTGATTCTTAACCCTCAACGAGTTGAAGTATATTATTCATACACAAAAAATATGGTCCACTCAAAATTGCCTTTATTGACTTGTTACTGACAAAAGTAAATGTGATTTCTTTCACGACATGCATTAATATATGTATCCTTTTTAAGAAAAAACGTATACCCGTATAATTTTGTCATAGGAACAATGTTCTCTCTCAATATTTAGGCTTTTGGTCTAGCTAATTTCTCGTGTAAACTTTCTTTTAGATGGTAGGTTTTGACCAAACCTAAAAATATTTTCTAGCTAACTGTGTACTTTTGATATACACCAACCCATGGTGCTTTTTCATACTATTATGCAATATTATATCTAGGCTCCTTGTGTACCTAACATGTTATTATTTTGAAGTGCAAACTATGTTTTGCTTTTAGCATGTGAATATGGTCATGACATGGTATTGATATCCATAAATCTAGCATGAACACCACGTCAAAAGATCTAAAGGTTCCACGTATAGAATGCACTATCAAATTTCTTGTATCCCGTGCACTATAATATGTACGCTATGTTTTATAGCAAGTACTTTATATAAATTAATTTTGATGAGTTAACTTTTGATGTGAGATGTGTAATTTATAAAGAACCCAACTGAGTTACAAATTCATATTCCAGTGCGTTTTAAACGAAACAATGTGATGTAAAATATTTTAGACAATAACTTGCTTTAAAGATACGTTGCCAGTGGTTTGACATATTAAGGATAGTGTAAAATGTGTACATTCATAAAACAAAATGACATGTCATACGTATACTGACCGAGATAAGGCGTGTCATTTCTTTTTTAAATCTTTTTGCAAGAAAGGTACATATCAACTTCTGCAAAAAAAAGACTAGGCATATCTAATTTGACTATTGACTTTTCTTTTTATTTTACATGTCTACCATCTTACTAGGCTTTTGCTTAAAAACATGTGGCTTAGAGATAAAGTCAATTTAGCTTATACATTGTGCATGGTTATTCAAAAGTTAAAAGATGGGGCTTTTGCATATATATCATTTCGAAAATGAAAAATTGCATATATATTCAAAGCATGCATAAAAACCATTATATTACGTGCATAAAAAACTTGTACAAAGGATATATATATATGCAATTATTCACTTTGGGAGGGATATATATACATTTTTGCCAAAGATTGAAAAAATATGGTATCCTCCATACTCTAGTATATAAAACATATTAAAAGGTTGGACATCTCGCACAGTATAAACCAATGTGTATATACTATAACTTACTATTCTACTCTATTTTGTTCGATGCAATACATGGGAAGTGACAAATCATAAAGTGTACCCACATAAGCTTATCCTTTAATAAATTTAACTTAATAAATATGAATGAAATTACGTATTCTCTTCCTGGATAAAAGTTATGTTTTTCAAAGTGATTTGTTAAAACACTCAACCATTTCCATGGTAGACATATGTATTTTGTGGTTTTATTACAACCTTTGTACAATATCTCAAGTCTATATTTAAACGCATGAGTTTTTCTTGAAAATAGAACCAATTCAATGCTGACTTTATACTTAACATATATATTCAATAGTACTGTAGTTACTAGGTGTTTATGCATGCACTCTAATCAAGTAGGCCTGAGCGTCGGTCATAAACCGACCCGAACCGAGAAAACCGAAAACCGTAAAAAACACGAACCGAATGTTGTCGGTTCGGTTCGGTTTTGTCGGTCTAGGTGTATTTTGGCATATTTTTGTCGGTTTTGGGCTGAACCGGACCGAACCGACCCGAAACCGAAAGCATGTAAAACCTGAAACCGAAACCGAACCTACGGGCTGTCGGTCCGGTTCGGTTTTTGTCGGTTCGATCGGTTTCGTCTGTCCGGTTCGGTTTTGAACCTTCGGTGCTCAGCCTTATAATCAAGTATAGGCTGCAGATGGTACGGTAGTGATGAGACAAAACTATTAGTTCTTTTTACAAAAAGTTTGGGCAACACTATTTTACAACTTTCTCTGAATATTGAAGTGCAATTTGTACATTATGCATAGTGAGTCGTAAATTACATCTTTAAAATTGTGCAAAACATGCACCATATCAGCATTTTCTTTTTACATGCATTTATTTAAGAAACAATCATGTAAATATATACCAATGGTTTTTATGGTATGTTCTACAGTGATTTCGCTTTTCATGCGGTCAAAAAAGTAAGCAAAAGAATCAGGAAACTTACCGATAGGCAACCGACAAGGGGACATGGGAAAGCATACTAAATTGTGCCAGAGATTGCTTACCCATTTAATCAGTCTGAAAACACGGATCTGAATCCTGCTCAACGAACCCGTCACCATTTAGCTTTTCACAACCAACGGATCAAACCCATCACACGTATATCCGAACGTGACAGCGTGTCCAAAACAGTATATTGGAACGACTTGACCGAATGAACTCATCCCAAGCGACCCTTGGTCAGCCCATACCGTCTGTGACATCCATACCAGACGCCTACACCAAATGCCCATATAGGACGGATGGTTAGAGAAAGTGGACTGTGAATGTGACCCGTCATTCTTAGCTATTGGTAGATTGAATAACGGTCCCACGGATGGCGCCAAATGTTGAAGCATATTTCCGTTGGGTTGATCTTGATGGCTTCCGCGTGCCGTTCATCTTTATCCCGAGCTTGAAAGTATACTACAAACATGAAAGAACCTGTTAGAAGGGGACCCAAGGCCGAAGCCCCGGGAACCACCCTCCGACGGTCAAGTCAGAACCTCGTAGGTAGAGGATTTTAGCGTAAGTATATATGTATGAATATAATGTGGTGTGAATAATCTGTGATGTGTGTAGATATGAGATGATAAAATGAGATATATATAGAAAGAGAAAGTAGAGAGGGGTAAGAGGTAGGTAAGTAAATGTGTATCTTTGTGAGAGGAGAATACCTGCCTTGATGGTGGTAAGTGCATCCCTTTTATAGGTTAACTTCCTTGTCCATATACATGATAGCGACATATTTAGGCAGCGAGCATTTTGGCAGGAAAGAGTTTAGGTGGGAAATAGTTTAGGCGGGAAACAACTAGGCGGGAAACATTTAGACGGGAAACATTTATTCTACTAGGGTAATTCGGCATAGGCTGTTTGGCAGTTGCAATAGTTATTCGTTCGGCGTGGGTCATCCGGCCATATACGTCAAGAGGGTTCAAAGGCTTGTTGCTATGCTAAATGGAACCGCGATTCCTGCGAAAGTGAGTTAGGATCATTTACAAATTGTTTTTTTTTTTTTTTTTTTTTTTTTTTTTTTTTTTTTCATTCTTTTCGGCTTGTGTATCAATGACGTTTCTTTTCCCTTTTTTTCAATTTGTGTATGTATGCCTGACATGTAGTTGCTAGATGTTAAGTGTTCTGCTGTATAAGTCCTCTGTTATTATAAAGTTTTATTGAGCCATCGAATTCCAATAAAGTATGGTTATTGTGTGCAAAAATGAGATCTTCATATCACCATGTGTGTACTATGAATATACCATAATAAAATCAGTTGGCACGTTTTAAGTCAGATCTTATGACTGACATCTCAAACCTCGTTGATCCAAAAGAGCGGGCTCCCAATTTGATGCAAAGGAAGCCATGTCTTTCAATAATTTCATTGCAAATGTGGGATTTCACAACTTTAACTTGGGTGGACGATCTAATACTTATTTTAATCGAAGTGGATCAAAGATGAAGGATGAGCAAGCTAAACCGGTTCCTTGTTACAATAAGTTTTGTTGTTAACTGAACCAACACTTCTGATGTTACAGTATTGGACTGTGTTATCTTGGACAGTTGTTGGACTGTGTTATCTTGGACAATTGTTGGACCGTGTAATCTTGGACCATTGTCCCATCTTTTTTGTCCAACCCTTGTGTCGATTTTGTTGGAAAATTTAGTGCACTTGTGGGATTAGTTCACACCTTGTAATGGGTTAGGAGGTACGGAGTGTACACCCATAAGGTCCATGAACACCCTGACTCTTATAGTGGTTTGTATTGGTAGTACTGGTGAAAGTACTGCTTGGTGAAAGTACTGCTTGTGGAAAGTACTGCTTGTGGTTTCCACTGATAAAGCAGTGCTTCCACTGATAGGCAGTGTTTCCACTGTAGCATTGTGAAAGTACTGATGCTATGAAAGTACTGATAAGCAGTGTTTCCACTGATAGGCTGTATTTCCACTGTAAGTGAAAGTACTGCTAGTGGAAAGTACTGCTTATAGAAAGTACTGCTAAATGGCAGTTACAACTTCTTTATGACCACGATTAATTGGTCATGTAACCACTAACGGCTATAATGGGGATAATTATGAGGCTATTAATGGGCCGATTAATACTCATAATTCCATTGGAATAGCTCAAGAGTAACCTCCTATATATAGGAGATCTGAACATGCATGAAGGAGACACAGAAAACACTAAATACTTATAAGCAAAAGGGTTATAGAATTGTGCCTAATTCTCTAACTGCATTTGGTCTTATCCCAAGTAGATATTAGTGATACCCAGGCATTAGGGTCGAATAGTTTACTTTGGAAAGTGATCACACGATTCCAAGTGATATCCGGTAACCACCTAGTGGTATTGCTACTGTCATTGATTGTCTTAACCTTGTTCTGGGATCTAACCCCCAACAATCAAAGTAAACTATTCTGTGATAATCAATGGCAACTGCTGCAATGAAACACATGGCTTCAAACTTTGCTAAGCTGGACAAGTTTGAAGGGGTGGACTTTAGGAGGTGGCAGAAGAAGATGCACTTCTTGCTGTCAAGCATGAGTGTGGTCTATGTGCTGACTACTCCAATTCCTGATGATGGTGATGATGCTACTGTGGAGCAGATCAGGAGGAGGAGCAAGTGGGAGAATGATGACTACATATGTAGAGGTCTTATTCTTAATGGTATGTCTGATTCTCTGTTTGATATTTATCAGAACTTTGAATCTTCCAAAGAACTGTGGGATTCCTTGAATGCCAAATATATGGCTGAGGATGCATCAAGTAAGAAGTTCCTTGTTAGTAATTTCACAAATTACAAAATGACTGATTCAAGACCAGTTATGGAACAATACAATGAACTTCTTGGAATACTTGGAAGGTTTACACAACACAATATGCACATGGATGAGGCTATTTCAGTCTCTTGTGTTATTGACAAACTCCCTCCTTCTTGGAAAGATTTCAAGCATACCTTGAAACATAAGAAGGAGGAGTTAACTCTGGTTGAGTTGGGCAGTCATCTGCGCATTGAGGAATCTCTCAAGGTGCAGGATAATGACAAGCCAAAGAGTGGCAATGCTGCTGGACCATCTGTTGTCAATATGGTGGAGCATAACAACTCCACTAGGTACAATGACAACAAAGGCAAACGCAAGTATCATGATAACACAAGGGCAGATCCTAACAAGAAGGCAACACCTACTTGTTGGAAATGTGGCAAGACTGGTCACATTAAAAGGGACTGCAAGGGTGTTAAAGTTGGTGGTAAAGCCAATGGATCAGGCACTAATGGTTCAGGGAGTGGTGGTTCAGCCAACTCACTGAAAGGTCAGAATATGTTTAATAAGTCTTTTCAGATTTATTATGTTACATATGTATCTGAATCTTTTTATGTGCAGGATGATGATGTTGCGTGGTGGGTTGACTCTGGTGCAACAGTTCATGTGTGCAAAGATAGAAGCTGGTTCAAGACTTATGAGTCACTGAATGATGGTTCTATTCTTCACATGGGAAATGAGTCAACAGCCTTGGTGCATGGTCGTGGTTGTGTAGATCTTAGGTTTAGTTCTGGAAAGATTGTAACTTTGTTTAATGTTATTCATGTTCCTGATATAAGGAAAAACTTGGTTTCAAGTAGTGTTTTGAATAATCATGGATATAAACAAGTTATTGAATCTGATAAATTTGTTCTTTCTAAATGTGGTGTTTTTATTGGTTTTGGTTATTTATGTAATCAAATGTTCAGGCTTAATATTACCACTGACAGTGTTATTTCAGCTTTTGTGACCTCATATGATCAGAGTGATTCTAACCTTTGGCATGCTAGACTTGGTCATGTTCACTATAAAAGGATGCAAGATATGTCTAGGGATGGTTTAATCCCTGCTTTTGACATGGACACTGAAAAGTGTAAAACTTGCATGTTGACCAAGATAACCAAGAAACCCTTTCAGGGTGTTAGTCGTGAGACTAAGATCTTGGAGCTTATTCACAGTGACCTGTGTGATTTGCATGCTACTCCTTCTTTGGGGAATAAGAAGTACTTTGTGACATTTATTGATGATGCTTCTAGATTTTGTTATGTCTATTTGTTACATACCAAGGATGAAGCATTAGATAAATTCAAAGTGTTTAAAACAGATGTTGAATTACAACTTGGGTCTTTGATCAAAAGATTAAGGACTGATAGGGGAGGTGAGTACATGGATACTCAGTACTTTCAGTCTGTTGGAATAATCCATGAAACGACTGCCCCTTATACTCCTCAGCAAAATGGTATTTCTGAAAGGAAAAACAGGGTGCTGAAGGAGATGGTTAATTCCATGATGTCCTATTCAGGACTGAGTCAAGGGTTCTGGGGTGAAGCTATGTTAACAGCTTGCTATTTACTAAATAGGGTTCCCAACAAAAGGAACAAAGTTACCCCTTATGAACTCTGGACTAAAAGGAAACCCAACCTGAATTATCTCAGGGTCTGGGGTTGTAGGGCTGTTGTAAGACTCCCTGATCCAAAGCTAAAGACTTTGGGTGAAAGAGGCATTGACTGCATCTTTGTTGGATATGCTGAGCATTCCAAGGCTTTTAGGTTCTATGTTATTGAACCTAATGAACATGTTTCAGTTAACTCAATAATTGAATCAAGGGATGCAGACTTTGATGAGAATAGATTCTCATCAGTCCCTAGACCAAGTCAGAGGATTCCTAATGGAACTCATGAAACTGGTGTATCAGAGGTCCCTGATGATGAACCATCAGTGGTCCCTGATGAGGTTGTGGTTGAGCAACCTGAACCTGTGCTCAGGAAGAGCAAAAGGGTCAGGACTCCAAAGTCATTTGGACCTGAGTTTCAACTATACTTAGTTGAAGGAACAAGGGATGAGGTTTCAGACCAATACTCCTATTGCTTCATTGTTGAGAATGATCCCAAGACATTTGAAGAAGCAATGAAGTCCCAGGACATTGCCTTCTGGAAAGAAGCAATCAATGATGAGATGGATTCCATCATGGGCAACAACACTTGGGTGTTGGTTGATCTACCACCAGGTTGCAAACCTCTAGGTTGCAAATGGATTTTCAAAAGGAAAATGAAGGTAGATGGAACTATTGAAAAGTTCAAGGCTAGATTAGTTATTCAGGGCTTTAAACAAAAGTCAGGAATAGACTATTTTGATACTTATACCCCTGTGGCTCGTATCAGTACCATAAGACTGCTGATTGCTATGGCATCTATTCACAATCTGGTTATTCATCAGATGGATGTGAAAACAGCTTTCTTGAATGGTGAATTGGAAGAGGAGGTTTATATGAACCAACCTCAGGGCTTCATCATGCCTGGCAATGAAAACAAGGTGTGTAAACTGATTAAGTCTCTTTATGGACTTAAGCAGGCACCTAAGCAATGGCATCAAAAATTTGATGAAGTGGTTTTGTCTATTGGTTATGTTCTTAACCAAGCTGACAAATGTGTATATAGCAAATTTGATGAATCTGGTAAAGGAGTCATCATTTGTCTATATGTTGATGACATGTTGATCTTTGGCACTGACCAAAATCAGGTTGACCTGACAAAGGAATTTTTGTCATCAAGGTTCTCCATGAAGGACATGGGGGAGGCTGATGTTATCCTTGGTATTAGGATTAAACATGAAAGTAAAAGTATTTCTATCTCTCAGTCTCATTATATTGAGAAGGTACTGAGGAAATTCAATTACTTTGATTGTACTCCAGTGAGTACTCCTATGGATACTTGTGAGAAGCTGATGCCTAATCATGGCAAGGCTGTATCTCAACTTGAGTATTCTAGGGTAATTGGCTGCCTGATGTATGCCATGACTTGTACAAGGCTTGATATTGGTTTTGCAGTGGGAAAATTGAGCAGGTATACTAGTAATCCTAGTGCTCATCACTGGCAAGCAGTTCAGAGGGTACTGAAGTATTTGAAGAGAACTATGGATTATAGTCTCTCATATACTGGTTACCCATCATTGTTGGAAGGTTACACTGATGCAAGTTGGATCAGTAATACTGAAGACAATTCGTCTACCAGTGGCTGGGTATTCCTACTTGGTGGAGGTGCAATTTCTTGGGCATCCAAGAAAAAAACTTGCATCACCAGTTCAACAATGGAATCTGAATTTGTGGCTCTAGCAGCTGCTGGTAAAGAAGCTGAATGGTTGAAAAACTTACTTCTTGAGATTCCATTGTGGCCTAAACCTATAGCACCTATTTCTATACGATGTGATAGTGCAGCTACATTGGCTAAGGCTTATAGCCAGATGTACAATGGTAAGTCTAGACACTTAGGTGTCAGGCATAGCATGATTCATGAGCTTATCATGAATGGGGTGGTATCTATAGAGTTTGTGAGATCTCAACAGAACTTAGTTGATCACTTGACAAAGGGTCTGGCTAGAGACTTGGTTATAAAGTCTGCTAAAGGGATGGGTTTAAGTCCAACTTAGTCACTGAATGCTAGGACACCCAACTCCCTCCTGAGGAAACTTAGGAGCTGAGTTCAATGTGGAAAGCTGAACATTCAGTGGACTAGAGCACATGTTTTATTTACATCCCAAGGTTGTGCTCAGAACCTGCTGAAAGGAGGATGAAGTCTTTACTTCTTAATGGTTATTTTTCTTTGAAAAAGTGCTTGGCAGGAGCATGACTAAAGAGGAACCACCTATGTAAATGTTGAAGTTTTGCCGCTTCAGGAAGCTTTGGACTTTTAGCTTTTGCAACATTTATGAATTTGGATATGGACACATGGCTTGTATAGTGTCAGGAGCTTTTAAGTGTTTGAAAACTTGTGTGTAGTTATCTTCAGGTACTCAAATGGGTTGAAGGGTTCAATTCTTAGAACACCCTGATTTTCGAATATTTGAACGTGTAATTACTAAGATGGAAATTCAATCCTCAGGACATTTTCATTTATGCACATGTTTTGATTGATGTTTATTTTTCATGCAAAGGAAGTGAACTAAATTTGGGGAGGATTGTTGGAAAATTTAGTGCACTTGTGGGATTAGTTCACACCTTGTGATGGGTTAGGAGGTACGGAGTGTACACCCATAAGGTCCATGAACACTCTGACTCTTATAGTGGTTTGTATTGGTAGTACTGGTGAAAGTACTGCTTGGTGAAAGTACTGCTTGTGGAAAGTACTGCTTGTGGTTTCCACTGATAAAACAGTGCTTCCACTGATAGGCAGTGTTTCCACGGTAGCACTGTGAAAGTACTGATGCTATGAAAGTACTGATAAGCAGTGTTTCCACTGATAGGCTGTATTTCCACTGTAAGTGAAAGTACTGCTAGTGGAAAGTACTGCTTATGGAAAGTACTGCTAAATGACAGTTACAACTTCTTTATGACCACGATTAATTGGTCATGTAACCACTAACGGCTATAATGAGGATAATTATGTGGCTATTAATGGGCCGATTAATACTCATAATTCCATTGGAATAGCTCAAGAGTAACCTCCTATATATAGGAGATCTGAACATGCATGAAGGAGACACAGAAAACACTAAATACTTATAAGCGAAAGGGTTATAGAATTGTGCCTAATTCTCTAACTGCATTTGGTCTTATCCCAAGTAGATATTCGTGATACCCAGGCATTAGGGTCGAATAGTTTACTTTGGAAAGTGATCACACGATTCCAAGTGATATCCGGTAACCACCTAGTGGTATTGCTACTGTCATTGATTGTCTTAACCTTGTTCTGGGATCTAACCCCCAACAGATTTTGAACCTAAGCCTTTTAGGGTGTTCGACTCATGGCTCTCTAAGATTCGTCAAAATGACATTGAATCCCATGGGAAGCACTTGCTGAATATCATAGATTGAAGCATATTAGCACTAGTAAGATTCGTCAGAAATGTTGTGTAAATGGGCAGTTGAGGGGGACGAAAACACTCGCTATCCTCATGCTTCTTCAAATGGTTTTTGGATTACAGATCCATCTCAGCGCAAATGTATCATGTATGACCATTTTTTGGATAGGTTCATTGAGCCTCCTGTGCAAAGGCCTGTTTTTCCAATGCTAGCTATTTCCTAATTTGGACCTATCTGGACCGAACATTTTGGGTGATGAATTCACAATGGATGAAATTAAAAAAGTGGTGTGGGACTGTGCAGGTTCAAAAGCCCAAGGACTTGATGCTCTGAACTTTACCTTTGTTAAGAAAATTTAGGATCTTCTCAACAACTTTTTTTTTTTTTTTTTTTTTTGATTTAGAGTATTTAGAGTCGACTAGCAGGCATGCAAAAGGGTGTAACCCCTCGTTCATTTATCTTGTTCCAAAATATTGGGTGCTTTAACTTCTCACTACTTGTTAATATATGAT
The DNA here is from genome assembly GCA_019973895.1 of Chrysanthemum seticuspe. Classification (NCBI taxonomy): domain Eukaryota; kingdom Viridiplantae; phylum Streptophyta; class Magnoliopsida; order Asterales; family Asteraceae; genus Chrysanthemum; species Chrysanthemum seticuspe. The sequence goes on along the minus strand of BPTQ01000004.1, from coordinate 31,332,998 downwards.
GCACTTAAACAAGTTCAGAGATGACTGAATAGTTGACCAATAAGATATGGTGGTCTTGCGTCTTCATTTTTGTGTTGTTATTTCGACAGAAAAGACCCAAGATGATCACCTAGCCAACGACTTGCCAGCTAAAATAAATCTTGAGTTGCTCAAGATAACTTGTTATATCTATATTCACATGTTATCTCTATATTCAGTGCCTACAAGCATGTCTCTTTCACATTTGGTGGGTCAATCTTCTTTTGGTTATTATGTTCCCCTCCCTTTTAAGTACCTTCTGTAATTTTAGCAACTTATGGATGAGTTAAACATGTGTATTTTCAATGCATACAGAAACGAACTCACATTCAACACACCATCCAACTAAACACGCTTAACTTTGTCAGCTAACTCAATTATAGAATTTGCACTTGATCAGATGTAACATTTTAATCCATCCATCCTAATCAAGTTGAAGTTTAGTACTCGTAACAGATTTCATATGTTTTGCCGAAACTAATGAGAGGCAGGCCAAATGGCAGTGAGATTCTAATAGCCATTATCTGTATATCATTCAGTTCGCTACCAATGATTTTGAAAGGTCAAACTGCAATTGTCCCAAAATTGGGTACATCAAAATCTAGCAAGGGTGATCGCCCAAATACTATACACAAGCTACAATATCATGTGGAACCGCCTACTGTTGTTAAAACAAGGGAAGAACCTTTTCCTGTTCCAGACTTCTTCTTTCCCCGAAGAACCACTAACTAATGAGTGTGCTACTACACTATAAAGGATGTTATCAGTATACTTTTCAACATAACACGCAAGACGCATAAGATTCATTTGTATTGCTATTACAAACATCTTATATCCAACACTAATTTTGATGCTCATCAGCATTCAAAAACAATGGGTGAGCTTCTATTAAAAATAGAGCATTCTGATTGGCCAATTGAAAGTCTAAACCGAAGATGACCCGACATGTAAACGGAAGATACATGGATCCGCCCTGTAGACTGAATATGACCAGAAGAGGATTTTCCGAACTTGGGTCTTCATGTTGATTGTACATTTCTGACACTTTTGTCCACTTACAAGTTGTTAAAACCAATTCTTCATCCCCATGAGCGGAGCTTTAATTTATGAGATGCCCTCGCGTGTGTCTTCATTGTTGGCATAATCTCGCCCCTAAAGCAAACTTCAAGGGTCTACGTGTACATATATAGAGACACAAGGACCAATTTAGGATATACTAAACCTAATAACTGCATATAGCGGTTATGTTATGTGTGAAACGACACAAACACAGAAACACAACGTTTCAAGGATTCCTGCAGGCTCAAAGGTGTCGCTTCACATAGTATAAATAGGGTTCGATTGTTTCTCAGTTTAGACATCAGATATTGTACAAAACATAGTTGTAAAAACCAAATCGTTTATAATACAAGTCGTTATTAGTATTTGTTTCGTGTTACTTAATTTCATTCGAGTATAAAACCCCTGCTGGGCAACAAATTGGCATCAGAGCCTGCGTTTGTTTAGTGATACAAAATTAAGAGTTAGGGGTCGTTGGTTTTCTGGAAACACTGAAACAAAAACAGCAGCCTGCTGTTGGTTTTAGGCAGAAAACAAGGAAGGAACTTTGTTCCTTGGCGAAGGGATTAAAGGCGAAAAGGAAGGCGCTGAGTTTGTTTTCTGTTTTGGCTCAAAGACAGAACAAACAAAACCTGTTGGTGTTTGTTTTTTTGTTGATTCGAAAAGGAAGAAGAAAAACAACTTTCTTTGTGATTTACTGTTTCGAAAAACAAAGGGGCAAGGCTTTTTTGTTGACTTCTGGTTCGAAAAAATAAGGCAAAAAAAAAAGGAAGAAACATCAAAAGTGAGTATTTGGTTAATTGTACAAGGAAGGAAAATCATATCGTGAAGGAATCGCAAATTCGGGTTTTACTTTCTAAACTAAAATCTGAATTTTATAATTTTAGTCTTGTAAGATTAGAATTTTTTTGCTTTTGATTCCTAGTAGAATTTATTAGAATTTCCTAGATTCCTAAATATATAATCCCTATTAGGATTAGAAATAGTTTCTAGACAAAATGACTGGAGACTCAAGTAAGGAAACAAACAAGGAAATTGTAATTCACAAAGAGGTTACATCATTTTCCCAATTTCAATGTCCCGTTCTAAAACCTACAAATTATACAGTATGGGCTCTTCGTATAAAGACCATACTAAAAGCAAATGGGCTGTGGGAATTGATAGAACCTACGGGTAATGTAGAACTGGATACAAAAAGGATATGACTACAACTGCATATCTTTACCAGGCATTACCAGAGGATATGATTTTGAAAGTGGCTAGTTGTAAAAGTGCAAAAGAAATTTGGGAAGCACTACAAACTAGGCACATAGGTGTAGATAGAGTGCAGAAAGCACGGCTACAAACTCTCAAAACTGAATTTGAGATGTTGAAAATGAAAGAAGATGATAGTATTGACGTTTTCTCAGCAAAACTCAATAGTATTGTCACAAGGGCTAGTGGCTTAGGATCAACTTTTGATCAACAAACCTTAGTGCGAAAACTATTAAGTTCAGTACCCAGAAGGTTTATACAAATCGTGGCAGCCATAGAACAATTTTCTGATCTAGAAAACACAACCCTAGATGAGACAATTGGAAGGTTAAAAGCCTTTGAGGAAAGAGTAAAACTCTTTGATGGAAGCCCTAGTGACAATCAGGACAAACTTCTGTTCACAAATTATGACAAGAGTACAAGTCATAAGAATGGTGGACAAGAGAAGTTTAGATCATCAGATAACCAAGATGGAAAGCCCAAGCAATACAACAATGATAGGAAAACTTCACATAAGTTCAAGAAAAATAATTTTCAGAAAAGGGACTTAAGTAAAGTAAAGTGTTACAACTATAACAAGCTTGGACATTTCAAGAGTAACTGCAAAGAAAAGAACAGGAGACAAGAGCAATCAAACTTGGTTCAAGAAGACATTGAACCAACGCTCTTAATGGCAGTTGAAGGAAAAGGAGACGTGGGAGAGAAAATCTTCTTAAATGAAAAGGAAGAGTCCGTTTTGGAGATGGGTCATATGTAGAGATTAAGGGTAAAGGATCCATATTGCTGGAATGTAAAAACAAGGAACAAAAGGTGATTCCCAGTGTTTACTACATTCCTAGTTTAAAAAGCAATATATTGAGCCTAGGACAATTAACAGAGAATGGCTGTAAGATCATTATGCAAGACAACATACTATTGCTATATGGTCATGATCAGAAACTCCTCATGAGAGTTGAAAACTTTACAAGATAAACTTGAACGTTGGTATGCCTATGTGTTTATTGACTAATTTAGAAAACCATGCATGAATCTGGCATGCTAGGTTGGGTCATTTGAATTTTGATTCCATCAAACAAATGACTCGGAAGAAATTAGTGGAAGGAATACCCAGGATTAATCACAAGAGTCAAGTATGCAATGCATGCTTACTAGGAAAGCACAGTAGAGCTCCGTTTCCAAATCAAACAAACACTAAGTCTTTGGAACCTTTAAACTTAGTAATTGGAGATTTATGTGGACCTATTTCCCCAGAAACAGAATCAGGAAAGAAGTACATGTTTTTGCTAGTAGACGATTGTACTAGATACATGTGGGTATACTTCTTAAAGTCAAAGGATGAGGCGTTTGAGACCTTTAAGGAATTCAAGTTAAAGGTGGAAAATGAGGTCGGAAAAAACTTAAAGGCGTTTAGAACAGATAGAGGAGGTGAATTCACATCAAAAGAATTCATAAGCTACTGTAAGGAGAGAGGCATACTTAGGCAACTTACAATACCATATTCCCCACAACAAAATGGTATTGTGGAGAGACGGAATAGGTCTGTAATGAGCACAACGAGAAGTATGTTAAAGGCTATGCATATGCCACAAAATTTTTGGGCTGAAGCAATTAGGCATGCTATTTATATCTTAAATAGAGTGCCTACAAAAGCCCTGAAGGATTCTACTCCCTATGAAACGCTAAAGGGTAGAAAACCAAACCTGAAACACCTTAGAGTGTTTAGATGCAAAGCATATGCAAAGGTAACCAAACCACATCTAAAGAAATTAGATGATAGAAGCAAGGAATTGGTTTACCTAGGAAGTGAACCAGGATCAAAGGCTTATCGATTGTTTGATCCTGTAAGCAAGGTTATGATTGTTAGTAGAGATGTAAAGTTCAAGGAGAATGAAGGATGGGACTGGAAAGGTTATTTGGATGATTACAATCCAACTGAACCAGAATGGACGGATTTCATTATAAATAAGAACCAAACATCAAGTATCATTGATGTAGAGAGCACACAAGATCCGGAAGAAAATGATGAAGATGATGCTCAAAGTCCCATAAAAAATACTGCTCATAGATGGGAAGTTCACCACTTAGATGTAAAATCAGCATTTTTACATGGCGAACTTAAAGAAGAAGTGTATGTTGCACAACCAGAAGGCTTCAAGAAACTAGGAAACGAAAATAAAGTGTATAAACTTGACAAAGCACTTTATGGATTGAAGCAAGCACCACGCGCTTGGAACATGAAGTTAGATCAAACCTTGAAATCACTAGGTTTCAAGAAATGTACATTAGAACAAGCAATTTACACAAGAGTCAGAAACGACTCTATGCTGCTTGTTGGAGTTTATGTGGATGATCTAACAGTTACTGGAAGTAACAAGAAAGACCTTCAACCGTTTAAGTCACAAATGGAAGAAAAATTTGAGATGAGTGACTTAGGCTTATTAGCTTACTATTTGGGAATAGAGGTTATCCAAACAGAGGATGAAATCTCAATAAAGCAATCAGGATATGCAAACAAGATTCTTAAAGACGCAAGAATGGAAGATTGCAATGAAACCAAGATTCCCATGGACCCAGGAACAAAGCTAGTAAAAACGGAAGGAGGAGAACTAGTTGATGCTACAGAATATAGAAGTCTAATTGGATGTTTGAGGTACTTACTTCATACAAGGCCTGACCTCAGTTACTCAGTTGGCTTATTAAGCCGGTTCATGCAAGAACCAAGGGAGCAACACATGAAGGCAATTAGACAAGTGTTACGTTATATCAAAGGCACTTCAAACTTTGGTATAACTTATCACAAGACCGGAGGATGCAAGTTACTTGGATATAGTGACAGTAGTTACGGCATCAACATAGAAGAAGGCAAAGGAACAACAGGGATCGTATTTTACTTCGGAAACTCACCTATAAGTTGGGTTTCTCAAAAACAACCTACTGTTGCATTATCATCATGCGAGTCAGAGTTCATGGCAGCAACAACAGCAGCTTGTCAAGCAGTATGGCTACAAAGACTATTAAACGCTTTAACAGGCTGGGAAGAAGAAAAGATTACGATCAAAGTCGACAACAAATCGGCTATAGCACTTATGAAAAACCCCGTGTTTCATGGCAGAAGTAAACACATTGATATACGCTATCACTTTATCAGAGAATGTGTTGAAAAGAATCAGATCGAATTCGAGCACGTAAGTGGAGACTTACAAAAGGCGGACATACTTACCAAGGCATTGGCAAGGACCAAGTACGCAGAAATGAGAGAGCTGTTAGGCGTAAAAGATCTGAAAGGATTAGGCACGAGATTAGGGGGGTGATTGTTGGCATAATCTCGCCCCTAAAGCAAACTTCAAGGGTCTACGTGTACATATATAGAGACACAAGGACCAATTTAGGATATACTAAACCTAATAACTGCATATATCGGTTATGTTATGTGTGAAACGACACAAACACAGAAACACAACGTTTCAAGGATTCCTGCAGGCTCAAAGGTGTCGCTTCACATAGTATAAATAGGGTTCGATTGTTTCTCAGTTTAGACATCAGATATTGTACAAAACATAGTTGTAAAAACCAAATCTTTTATAATACAAGTCGTTATTAGTATTTGTTTCATGTTACTTAATTTCATTCGAGTATAAAACCCCTGTTGGGCAACATTCATGACTAACAAAATTTGATTCAGTTATATTTGCTTGCTCACAAGTAACTTTGTCATTGTCAGTTTCGCAGCTCCAAAATCTTTACACATTTGAACCATAAGTATTTGGCTAGAAGTTTTAAATATATTGTGTATGAACCTGAGGTACACACTATGCTGCAAAATTTGCTACTTTAAATTATATCCAAACCCATATAAACAATTTAAAATTGAATTCATAAATCAAATAAACATAAACACAAATAACTATATACAGAAACACAAAAACCCATAGTCCAAAAATTATTTATTAAAAAAAAAAAAAAAAAAAAAAAAAAAAAAAAAAAAAAAAAACCTAGAAAATGATACAAATAAACCAACATCTATATCCCAAAGTTGAGGTCGCACCTAAACAGAAGGAACGTCATGGTTAAATTACCTACCCTAACCCGAAAATCAGTATCAGCATCAGCATAACTGTTCCAAACATAGTCAGTAGTCCATGTTAACCTTCAACGCCATTTTGGACGTCATTTCTGCTGCCATCCATTGTCACACCAGATGAAACCAAAGAATTGTTATCTACAACAACCCCAGTGAGTTAACTGGGTATCCTATTTGGTACGGGCCCCACAATCCCATTATACCCGTTTGCTGCCATACCCATTAGCCTATGTCCACCGTATAAGTAAGCTGGATAAACTGGCATCGACAATGGGCCCCACGGGATCCTAGGTGAAACCTGGCCCAACCCATAACCATTAACTGGATAACTACCCGTAAACATGCCATAAGGATAACCTGTGTATCCTGGGATCGGCGCATAGCTTGGAAGAACATCGTACCTGGGACTATATGGACCTGTTGATGACTGCTGTTAAAGCTAATATCCCTCATTCCGCTAGTGGTCCCACCTTAACTAATCTCTTTAGGAGCCGTCCTTTTAAAATTCAAATTTTGTAAAAAGTTGCTGAAAGACTCAAGGCTTGTTGATAAGTTGCACATGTTCATAATGTTTCCAGGATCGAATTAAACACACAAGATTAACAAGAATTCATTCGAATGATTATCACAACATAATAACGATTATGTTGTAATATGATACAACAAAATTAGTCACCAATCGAACAGAACATGTATTGATTGATCATATTGAATGATAATTGAATTACAAAATCTTTACCTATATATACAAACTGAATCGATGGCTGCCCAAGGAGTTAGACCGATTCGACAAAAGTAAACGACACAACCAGTGGCGAATCCAGAAATTTCATGTATGTGTGGCACAATTGTTATTTCTTTTTGAATCTATCTGAATTTATCACTAGTTGTGCATGTTTTCTACCCTTGTTGCACGGCTTACAAGAGCAAGTTTTAGCATGCCTTTTTTTAATCTTTTTTCAAATCCTTTGTAGCTATTAACAATTCATCCCTTGAAAGGAAGTTTGCATTTTTGGTAGTGAATGAGTCACCTTTTTGTAAATCATCTTGTGGTGTTTCCAAAATATTGTTTAAACCCTTGTCTAATACATTAAAAGTACCAAGATTCCTGAGTTCATGCCTAGTACTAGGCCTTTTGGGTAAAATAAAAACTACTTCACCTGGCAATCCATATGTGGCACGTGCCACAGGTAGCCAAGCCTTAGCTCCGCCCCTGGACACAACTTCTAAACATTACAACCCTATTCAAAGCGGTTATATTGTTATCTTTTGGACCCAGCCCAATACTATGTTTCGGTTTATACGGAAACTTAAAATACATAACATAAATATATACTTAACTACCCTAATCTTTGATTCTATAACATTAATGGTCCAACATTCACCCCCTAATGTTATAGAATCTTTTTCAGCAGGTTTTATGTGATGATCACGAAGTCATCACTCTCCGAGGTGCTCGCCCCATCTTCTTGATCAGCCCCTTTACAACCATCGTATCATTATTGTTTGCCTTCTAAGATTACACCAAAGGAAGTTTTATTTCCTTGAAAATTCTCACAACCTTCACATGTGTTTTCTTTTACAACTCGTAGCCCATTACTCTACCCATCACACTCTTGTGGGTTTTCTTTCTCGGCATGATCACAACCATCTTCCACCATCTTGGATTTCTCATACTTCATAGGTTCTTCATTGAACCCGGGCCTCAAATTTGTATTATAGTAACACTCGATCACGTCAATGGTTCTTTGTAACAATTCTTCAAGTCTTCTTGTTCCTTACTTCTCCTTGTTCATGCTATCTTTACAAAAAACATAGTTTTGATTCTTGATGTAGATTTCTTCATGGCTTTTCGGTTTCTAGTTGAACCAAATTCTAGCAGGGTTAGTGCCGCCATAACATACTTCTTTTCTTCAGAATTGTTGCACTAATAATCCTTGGTGTCTCTTCCCTTCTAAGTCTTTTGATCTTCTTGATCAAAAACTTGAATCAAGACTTGTAATCTTGCAACCCGCTCTGATACCACTGATGATAACTTGCACAGGTTCATAATGTTTCTAGGATAGAATTAAACACACAAGATTAACAAGAATTGATTCGAATGATTATCTCAACATAATAACGATTATGTTGTAATATGCTACAACAGAATTATCACCAATCGAACAGAGCATGTATTGATTGACCATATTGAATGATAATTGAATTACAGAATCTTTACCTATATATACAAACTGAATCGGTGGCTACCCAAGGAGTTATACCGGTTCTAAAAAAGTAAACAACACAACTTCTAAAAGTTACAACCCTACTCAAAGCAGTTATATTGTTATCTTTTGGACCCAGCCCAATACTATGTTTCGGTTTATACCGAAACTTACAAATACATAACATAAATATATACTTAACTAACCTAATCTTTGATTCTATAACATTAATGGTCCAACAAGGCTTCTGTTTTTTCTTATGATATCATTATAACACTAAGTTTTTTTTTTAATTTTCGTAAGCATAGGAACTTAAAGTCCGGTATATGGTGATAACAGGTAATTGCATGTGAAAAAGAACTACAATGATCAAAATAAGTAGGTGGCTACCGATTTTGTAAGAAGATCTTGTGTAGACTTATTGTATGATAGAAATTAAAATACATGTAGTTAACTTTATTTGTGAGGAAGTACTTGACATTGTGTTGGGAGAGGGATTGTTTAAGGGTGAAGTAATTGGTTTAGTTTCCAGTAGTCTTCAGCTGTTTTGTTATTCTTGTACAATAAATGGCAGACAACTTTTTGAGCCTTTAAAGATCATCTCTATCCTTGCTACATTGCATGAACCTTAAGGATTCTGTTGGAACATGCCAAACAAAGTTGGATACCAATTCTTAGTAACTAATATTGACCTTTCAACCAAGCAAACCAGGTCTTTTTCGCTGCTAAAAATAAGAATATATGCAAAAGTTGATAGGCAAAACACTACTTGTTGCATGCAAGTGACTTTGGAAAGAAAGTGCGAATAAAAGAATTACTCAATTTTCATATAACAAAGTTGGACCAACATATTATCAGACATTTCACCGAAGAACAATTAAGAAATATCCGTTTGAACTGGAACATGTTAAATTAGTTGAGACTTAAATGGTTTATTTAATGTAAAAAAAAACAACGTAGATAAATTTAAAGCAAAGTAACCAGAAGCCTTGTATTATGAGTTTGGTATCCACTCAATATAATCACTTTTATACATAGATTCTTTAGCATTCTGAAAGTTAACACACAGACAGATTCTTGTATCATTAGAGGGACCAAAGATGTGCTATGTATAACCAGAAGCCTTGTATCATGAGTTTGGTATCAACTCAATATAATCACTTTTATACATAGATTCTTTAGCATTCTGAAAGTTAACACACAGACAGATTCTTGTATCATTAGAGGGACCAAAGATGTGCATATGTATAACCAGAAGCCTTGTATCATGAGTTTGGTATCAACTCAATATAATCACTTTTATACATAGATTCTTTAGCATACTGAAAGTTAACACACACACACGCATCCTTTTGTTCATCTCATTGTTGATCACTCACAAGAAATTTATCCACAAATTCGTTTTACTTGGGTATTCATGGCTGATCCCTTTACTTCGGCCCTTGTAAGTGATGTGGTAGGGAGATTAACTTCTGCAGCAATTCAAGAGGTTGGGTTGTATAGGGGCCTTGAAAATGATCTTTCAGCTCTCAAGAATACTTTTAAACAGATACAAGGTGTACTTTATGATGCTGAGATGAAGCAAACGACGCAAAAAGATGTGGAAGAATGGCTCAGGACTCTCAAATCTGCCTCTCTGGAGGTGGAAAATGTGCTTGATGAGGCCAAAACTGAAGCTATGATACAAAGGGTGCACAGTATCAAACATAAGGTAAGAACCTTCTTTTCCTCCCACCACAATCCGCTTATGGTCAAAACTAGGATTGCTCATAATGTTAAGAACATAAGAAAAAAATTGGAAGACATTGATGCTAATAGATCCCGGTTTCAATTGACTCCCACTAACATAAGAGAAGATGCCGCGGGAGTTGGGGGTGAGGTTTCAAACAGGGAAACTAGTTCACTTGTAAACTTGTCCAAGATCTTTGGAAGGGATGAAGAGAAGAAGATGATAGTTGATAAGATTTGTAACCAGGAACTAGGCATCAGACATGAAGCTGATGATGTTTGGGTCTATGCTATATGGGGCATGGGTGGCATCGGAAAAACCACACTAGCTCAATATGTTTACAACCATGAAAAGGTGAAGACACATTTTGAGGTAAAATTTTGGGTGTATGTCTCTGCTGTGTTTGACATCAAACGTATAATAAAGTCAGTATGTGGCTCAGAAGATTCGGAGTTAGATAAGATGCAAGCATGCCTTCAAGACAAGTTACGAGGTAAGAAATTTTTTATTGTCATGGATGACGTATGGATCGATAACAAGGACATGGAAAAGTGGGACGAGTTATGTAAGGCATTAAGTTGCGGAGCAAAAGGCAGCACCGTTATGGTAACGACACGGAAGAAAGATACTGCCCAATTGATGGCTAAGATTCCTGAGTTGCAGCATAATGTGGCAGTTTTATCAAAAGAGGAGTCATGGTCGCTATTCAAGATGCTTGCGTTCCCAGGTGGAGGAGAGGGGGAAAATGTAAGGGAGCTGGAGCCTGTAGGAAGGGAGATAGTTGAAAAATGCAAAGGTTTACCTCTAGCAGTGAAGACTTTGGGTAACTTAATGTCGATAAAAAAAAGGGTGAATGAGTGGCAGCTTGTAAATGACAAGTTCATGTCGGAGATGCAAGACAATGGCATCTTAACTGCTTTGAGGTTAAGCTACGATGATTTGCTTCCACATTTGAAACGATGTTTCTCTTATTGTTGTCTATTTTCAAAAGGGGAGGAAATGAGTAAGGATTTGATGATAGAGTTGTGGATGGCAAATGGATTTATTCCATCAAAAGGAGATGTGAGCTTGTATGTGCTTGGTGAGGAAATTTTTGATTCTTTGGTCGGGAGGTCGTTTTTCCAAGATGTCGTTGAGAAGGATATAAACACGGGTGAGACATGCAAAATGCATGATTTGATGCATGATCTTGCGCAATATGAAATGAGACATGATTGTGCGGTTATGGAGTCGGGTAAGGAGTCGATAACCTCGGATGAGGTGCTTCATCTCAGTTTATCATGTAAAGATTTTGACTTTTTAAAACAGGATTTGAGAAAGCTAAGACCAATACGATCAATGTTGGTCTTTGATGATGATTATGAAAGTAGCATCAGACAAATCTCCTGCCATGTTTATCTAAGGGTGTTGTACTTGAACCTAATTAAAGGCTGGACGTTTCCCGAATCAATTTGCAAGCTAATACATTTGAGATACTTGAAAATAACAAAGTCAGTAATAAAATCTCTACCAGAGTCGATTACAAATCTCCAAAACTTGCAAACATTAGTTTTAGAAAAGTGTATATTTTTCCGGGAGTTGCCTAAAGGTTTGAGGTACATGAGGAATCTTCAACATCTAGATACTGAGTTCTCTATACTCCGCCATATGCCTGTTGGAATAAAAGAGCTAACCAACCTTCGAAGGCTTTCACATTTTGTTGTAGGAAAACGTGATGGGGTCCGAATAGGTGAATTGGGAAATCTAAATCTTCTTGGGTGGGGATTGTGGTTATCAGGACTTGAGAATGTTGGAGGTTTAAGGGATGCCAAAAGTGCCAAGTTGAAAGACAAAACAAATCTAAAGACTTTGAGCTTAGAGTGGTGGTGGTGGAGGTCGTGGACTTATACTAATAGACCAGGAGCATTTGATAAAGAATTTCCTGATTCAGGAACATTTGATTCAGAGGTTCTTGAGGGATTGGAACCAAATTCGGGTCTCCAGGAGTTGACTATCAGATGGTACATGGGAAGGGTTCTTTCTCCGAGTTGGATGGTCAAATTAGTCAATTTGACTAGTATTCAATTTTATGGTCTTGGTAAATGTGAAAATCTTCCACCATTTGGGAAATTACCCAACCTCCAGAGAATTAGTTTGAGATCTATGGATTCTTTAAAGTGTTTCCATGATGCTGACAACGCTACACTAAAGGAAGAGGTTCTCTTTCCTAGTTTACAACAGTTAGATATAGAATGTTGTTGGTCTTTGGTTTATTTGCCTAATAAATTTCCAAAATTGTGGTCATTGAAAATTAAAGAGTGTGGCAAATTACGTTCTCTACCAGATGAGATACAAAGTTTCAAGGATCTTAATTCAATTCGAATTTTTAATTGTGAAATTCTAAGCAGAAGGTGTGAAAAGGAGATCGGAGAGGATTGGCCTAAAATTTCTCACATTCCACATCTCTCCATATATTGAAACTCCACGGTAGCACACCTTTTTTTCTTTTCTTTTTTTTATCTTTTTTTTTTCTTTTTTTAACTATGGTTGTTTATCTTAAACAAATCTATAACAGAAAATAGAATTTAATTGTTGCTTTATGAGCTGAAAAAAAATATAGTCTAATGTACTCTTTTCAAGTATCAAATTTTCTTTATGATATCCACCATTCAAGGAGGACAAATTCTTGATGTCTGATATCCCAAAGCACATATTAAAGGTCTTGTGCTTGTTTACAATGGGTAAAAGATGATAGTAAAATCGCCTTAAGAAAGGCTAACGATTACTATTTGACAAAATAAATTAGTTATTTTCATTATATGAGTAATGACTAGTCGTTGGTTCTTAGTTAGCCTGTCATGTCACCATATGTGTACGATGAAAATACCATAGGAAAATTAGTTGCAAGGTCTTTCCAAAAAGTTTAATATAATGTAGCATATTCACGTGTTGTTTAATAAAGTTCGTTTATGGCTTATCTTTAATTATATGTAGTATATTGACCTCTTAAGTCTTAATAGAATACAATTGTCGTCCTGTTAACCAGTTGGTCATGATCAAAATTATCAACTCTAGAAAATTACATTACAACAGTTTTCAAATGTACAACATATTAATGTTAAAACCAGTGTTGCAAAAAAGGTCTAAAAGGCCGATTAGGTGCTACTGGGCCACCGACCTTTTCGATTTGTGTAAATCGTTGAACAAATCGGTCAACCATGGTCAACGGCGGTTAACGATGATAAAACTTGCCGAAAACATGAAAATCTTACCGGAAATACCCTAAACTAGCCGTAAATTAGTTATAATCACTTATAATCACTGTTTATATCTATTATAAGATGTTTTTCAAGAAACATTTGCTGAAAATACCGACACTTGCCGTAAATACCTAAAACTTGCCAAAAATGCCAATACAATTAATCACCGATTCGCTAATTTTGCAACCTTGAACAAATGTAATCACTTATAGTCATTGTTTATATCTATTACAAGATGTTTTTAAGGAACGTCTTTTCGGGAATACCCAAAACTACCCAGAAATACCCAAAACTTTCCAAAAATGTCAATCCGATTAATCACCGATTAATCCCGCCTAGACCGAATACAAGCTACAGGGGGTCGACCGCTTCACTAGCGATTTGCGATTTTTTTGCAACCTTAGTTAAAACTTTATTTCGTTGGTACAAAATGAATGCTTTTTGCACCTGATGCAACTCACGGATAAAATTATCTTGTTATCAGATATTAAGAAAGATAGTTTCAAAATAGTGAATACGCAATTAACTCACCGAGTCACCGTGTAGAGACAATTAATTCATCTTCCTGGATAACCGGTAACTGAAAACAAGGTTCTCGGAATTTCTCTGGATATTTGCCAGAATAGTAGCTAAGCTCGTGTAGGGAGTTAAGACATTGTCAAGAACCAATCTATTAATACTAACACAAAATATTTTCACACACCGCACTCAGAAACTATGGTTTTCTTTTAGCAGACAAACAACTTTCTTTACTCTTTAGAAGAAAATGCAACCAAAAGCAATTCATATAGCCATACAAAGATATTAATCTGCCTGATTATTGCATAAGATCTTTATAGAAAGCATTAGCTTTTCCCACACCTTTAATACAGAGCTATAGGAACCATATGGTTTCCACAAATGATTTCTGCAACTTCCTTCAGACAGCCCAAGAGCAAAAGTGCGATCATTACACAAGCTATCCCAGTGGATCGTCCAGAAATATTTCTCCACAACATAGGGTGTGTTTGTTAAAAGTAGCTGTGAGCAGTGAGCCACTGCTCACTGCTCACCGCTCACAGCTTCTTAAAGAAGCATCGGAAAAATAAGCATTTATAAAAAATAGCAAAGCTCGCCGCTCCTTTGCCAAACGACTACTAAAAACCAAAATGCTCATTGCTCACCGCTCATCGCTCAAAAAAACTCCACACCGCTCCTTGACAAACATACCCATAGTTGACAACCTGAAAAACAGCAAACGAAACTATATCTAAGCTGAAGAACATTGCTCTATGTTAGGTCTGATATGTACACTTGTTTTTTGTTGACTTCCTAAGTTGGGGCATTATAAAAAATGCAGAACGTTAAGGTCCTAAATTCCTAATGTCTCCTGTCTCTAAGGATAATACAAGAGTACACTAAAAGAAGCCTATATCAGGCTTCAGTGGTGAATGGAAGTAAAGATTGAACGCATTTACCATTGAAGGGGTTGATTTGAGTTATATTTGACATGTACAAATAAGCCAAAAATAGAACGTGCAGTGTCAAATGGGATGAAAGTCGCCTGAACTATAACAAAGTATACGGACTGAGCTTTGTATGAAACAAAGTTATGGAAGAAAAGTTGGATGGCCCAAAACAAAGGGAACTCGATCTTTTGGGTAAAAGGGGATCACCCTGGCAAATATATTACTCCAAAAAACGCTTAAGTACAACTTAACGGATGAGAGTGAAAAGGGAACTCGATCACAGTTGCCATGAAAGTGTCATGAAGCTAATATCATACTAAATACCTCCATTAATGTTATTGACTATCTCTTTTTGAATAAAATCGTATCTAGAAGGAAATGCAAGGGTTGTCTATTTAGGATGAGACAAAATGAGGTAGTCACTACGAAAAAGCCATGAAGTTGATATCACACCTCAATAATCGGTAGTCCTAGCACAAGTAGGCAAGTTGCTACTACAAAACAAACAAGCATTCAATTTTGGGTTTAATAATGGACCTCGATGATGATTGTAACATCCAGAAACTCTATTTAGTTAAAATTAAATTTAAATATACTCCTAGCTGACAAAATTGATTTTTTTTTCTTGATTTAAAATATCCTTACCATAACTCAAAATCAGCAAAAAGAAATTTTACCTTCCACAAGTTTTTACATGACTGATTTTTGTCGCATGAAATCATGTGCATGCGATATCTCAGTTGGAACAACATATTATATCAGACATTTGAACATTTCAATGAAGAAGTACTGGGAAATATCGGTTTAAAGTCGGAACATGTTAAGTTAATATATAGTTATAGTACTACCTCGGTCACAATACGTACTATTGTTCACGGATAAAAAAACAAAAAATAAAAAAAAAATGCATTAATTAATGCTTGAGTTTCTACGAAAGCCTACAAACGACAATGTTACCGTTTAACAATTAATTAATGTTTTCTTTTAATTTTGTACATATCAATTTTGGTTCAGAATAATATGGTAAACTTAAACAACTCTAACTACGAGTACTATTTTTAGTAATGGACAAATATCGCCTAAATGATGAAAAACTAATATCACGTTTGACTTTTAGCTCAAGCTTGACGTGTTTTTACTCGCCTCGGCTCAATGATCTATATTATGGGTTTGCTAAAATGAAACATACACATTTTTTTCTTAATAGTTGGCCGGTATCATACATATTATGTGTTCAAGTAAATTTAAAATGAACATTGTGTTATTATTTAAATCTCGCACTTTGTATACTTGCCCAATTCTTGCATTATCATTTAATCATTTACGTAATTCTTACCAAAATCTTACAATAACGTTTTATGTTGATTATTTTACGAATTTACAAATGCACATGTGAATATCCCTTTACTATGTTATTATTTTATTTTCGCACTTTAATTGTATTACGAGTTTGCTGTCCACTAAATATAATCACTTATACACAGGGGGATCTACAGCCAACACAGGGTATGCATGTGGTTCTACCTTGTAGTGTAAAATTATTATTTTTTTCAAGCTTTTATAGATCAAGTGCATTGAGTGCATACCCAGAAAAAATGGATTTATCCGAGTGCATACCAAGAAAAAGAAGAAAAAAAAAAAATGAAATTAAAGAAGAAAGAAGTAGAGATTGCCATTTCTAGGGTTTACGTCTTCTGTGTTGAAAAATGAAGAAGAAGGAGGCGACATAGTAACTGATATGGTTTTATTAAATATTGTTTCTCTCACATCGTCAATGGGCCTGAGTAAACTACAAACTCATTTTCTTAAAAACCTTGTATTTAGGGGTGTTCATCGGTTCGGTTATCGGGTTGTTCGGTTTATTCGGTTCGGTTGGTTCGGTTAATTTTTTTTTCTGGGTATAACCGAGAACCGAACCGAACCGAATTCAAACTGATTAAACCGAACCCTCATAACCGAAAACCAAACTGAATAACCCGAATTATATAAATTTAATTATTTATTCATTTATTTATATATATTTTTAGCAAAAAAAATAATTTTAAGGTTAAAAAATATTATATTTATAGTATAAAAGAGTTTTAATAATTTTATTAATATAATTATATATAAAATATATATATTTATTTAAATTCGGTTTTCAGTTTGGATTGCTAAACCATAACCGAACCGAAAACCAAATATTTAATTCGGTTCGGTTCGGTTTTGGCAAATTCGGTTCGGTTACGAGTTCTGTTCGGTTACGAGTTCTGTTCGGTTATTTTCGGTTCGGTTCGGTTTCGGTTTTCGATTTATTCGGACATTACCCAACCCATGAACACCCCTAACTAGTGCAATACCCGTGCGTTGCTCGGGTATACGTTTCAATAAATAACTTATTTATGTATTAAATTCAATTTATAATAATACAAACATTCAATATCAAATCAAAATTCTAGTGTATTTATCATAGCTAACAACAAATTTTAGATACCAATATAGTAGCAAGTTGAGAAAGTTATGTAAAAGTGTCAAGTGTGTCTTTTTGGCTTATATAGGATGAATGAAGCATATAACATTTCACAATGTGAAAGCTTGATATTTTCATTCTTTAAGGTTCTAACTTACAATTTATTGGATAATATTTATAAAAGGTGCATTGTTAAAATAGTCGTTGGAGTAAATCCCTAAACCTTTCAGGGCTAATAACATTTTAAAGCACTATACTTGTCAAGAATGGCAGTTCTGCGTAGCGAACTAAAAAAATAACTCTTTTAGACATTAAAATTGACATTTTTGTCTTTCTTTAAGTATTATGACCATTTTACCCTTCAAAAAATATTTCAAAAAAAAAATCAAAAAAAAATTTCAGAAATTTCAAAAAAAAAGTATTTCGAAAAAAAAATTCAAAAGAAAAATTTTGGAAAAAATATTTCGAAAAAAAAGTATTTCGAAAAAAATTTAGAAAGGGTAAAATGGTCGTAACACTTAAAGAAAGACAAAAATGTCAACTTTAATGTCTAAAAGAGTTATTTTTTTAGTTCGCTATGCAGAACTGCCATTCTTGACAAGTATAGTGCTTTAAAAGGTTATTAACCCAACCTTTTATGAGGCTTTAGGCGTATGAAACAACTTTGGTGACTATGAACTCGTTGATGGAAATTTGACATGTTTAATGACTTTGACCTATTAGGAAATATTACAAGAATTTACTCACATCACATGCACTTGCAAAGGCCTATAACAATGATGCAAAGGATAATTTGGTGTGATTGATCGGGACATAACATTTTCTCTTATGTGCAATGGAACGAAAAAATAAAATTTAAGAACTAAGAATGCATATGTTCATGTATGCAATTGGTAGAACTTTGTTCATGTATGCAATTGGTGGAACTTTAAATTCCTATGTTAACGTTGGTGATAAATAGGTTGTTTAAGTTCCCTTTCTATATATAACTTACTTGAATGTTCATACCGTGTGATTTTAACAACCCTTGCTTGAACCGTTTTCATCCGCACTTAAATTAACGTTACCGAACTCAATCAAGAAGGTCACTAAACTTTGTCTGTCATTACCGAAGACATCATCTTAACATTGTACCGATACATATCTGATATGAAGCAATATTTACCCTTCGTTTCTTAATCGTCGACAATGTATAGTAGCCGAATGGACATAACACGTCATCTAGAAAAAATGATCTATATCGTGTGATGTTATTTTGATGCCCCGTCAAACAAAACAACAAAAATACAAAAATGAGTATTACGAATTACCATAAGCAATTTACACACACCACAAAAGAGATCTAACTTAATATAAGGTACTGGGAATAAGTGAATTGTGAATATAATGTAATGATCAAATTTGAATTTGGAAGCAGAATACATAATATCATATAGATGCCCAGGAATAAGGGTCTTAGTTGTTGACTATGTGCTACTACTACTTTTTTTAGTCACATTGCTTTATCTGTAACTAACTCTATGTTTTAAAAGGAACAATTATGACGGCTAAGATGAAAAGTAAATTTGATCGAATGGACATGAATAACTTAAAACCAAACCAAATGACCGGCAACAATAGAATAGTAATTGTATTATATATTTAGTATCAGGCTTCCTTATTTTCTTAAATGAAATGTGTTTTCTATTATTGTTGTTCTCACTATTTTCTTGTCATATATTTTTTGATATCCGAATGTAGAGGTAATGATCTTACTTGCTTATATAATCAATATCAATCACTTTGCAAGTATGAAAAATCTTTAAACATAGTTATAGATAATCTGATTATGTGCACAATGCTTTACGAAAGAAAGTTACAGTCTTATTGTTTGCTTTTTCTTGTTGTTCAAACTGAATTGTTGTATTATGTATGGTCTCTAGAGGTGATTTTTGGTCCACTTATATACAAATCGAGCCACTTATTCATCGTTCCAAGGTTAATCCAATAAACCATTTTACATAAAAATTTACAAAGTCTAGATTATTATTATTGTACATTAAAATTTATGCAATCCATGGTCTATAATAAAAACAATAAAGTGTTTACGGGTAGGACAAACCCGGCCCATCCAATTTGACCCAGAGAACCCGACCTGACCCACTTTGACCCGTTACACACTTTATATTTCTAATTATACCTTAGGACAGTGCATACCCTTTGTGGAATTTCTAGATCCGCCAGTGCTTATACACAGATTCTTTCACATACTAAAAGTCACAACATAACACACACACACACACACATCCTTTTGTTCATCTCATTTTAATTTGATCAATCACAAGAAAAGTATTCATGGCTGATCCCTTTACTTCGGCCCTTGTGAGTGATTTGGTAGGAAGATTAATTTCTGCAGCTATTCAAGAGGTTGGGTTGTTTAGGGGCCTTGAAAATGATCTTTTAGCTCTCAACAACACTTTCAAACAAATCCAAGGTGTTCTTTATGACGCGGAGATGAGACAAACAAACGAAAAGGCCGTGGAAGAATGACTCAAGACTCTCAAATCTGCCTCTTTGGAGGTGGAAAACGTGCTCGACGAGGCCAAAACTGAAGCTATGATACAAAGGCTGCATGGGGAAATGGGCAGGAAATACAAGGTAAGAACCTTCTTTACCTCCCGCTATAATCCGCTTCTGGTTAAAACTAGGATTGCTTATAAAGTTAAAAACATACGGAAAAAATTGGACGTGATTGATGCTCATAGATCCAAGTTTAAGTTGACTCCCAATACCGTAAATGAAGTTAGCGCGGGTATTGTTGGTGATATCTCTAACAGGGAAACGAGCTCACTTATGTCCAAGATCTACGGAAGGGATGAAGAGAAGTTAGCGTTGACTCATAAGATTTGTAACCAAGATATAGGCATCCGACATGAAGACGATGATGTTCGGGTCTATGCTATATGGGGCATGGGTGGCATCGGAAAAACCACACTAGCTCAATATGTTTACAACCATGAAATGGTGAAAACACATTTCGAGTTTAAATGTTGGGTGTATGTCTCTGCTGTGTTTGACGTCAAACGAATAATTAAAGCGATATGTGGCTCAAAAGATTCGGGGTTGGATGCTATGCAAGCATGCCTTCAATACAAGTTACAAGGTAAGAAATTTTTTATTGTCATGGATGATGTGTGGATTGAAAACATTGACATGGAAAAGTGGGATGAGCTATGTAAAGCATTAAGTTACGGAGCAAAAGGCAGCACCGTTCTGGTAACGACACGGAAAGAAAATACTGCCCAACTGATGGCTAAGACTCCTAAGTTGCAGCATAACTTGGGAGTATTAACAGAGAAGGAGTCATGGTCGCTATTCGAGATGCTTGCGTTCCCTGGCAGAGGAGAGGAGGGAAACGTAAGCTCCGAGCTAGAGCTTGTAGGAAAGGAGATAGTGAAGAAATGCAAAGGCTTGCCTCTAGCTGTGAAGACTTTGGGTAGCTTAATGTCGACAAAAAAAAAGGTGAATGAGTGGCAGCTTGTAAACGACAAGTTCATGTTGGAGATGCAAGACAATGGCATCTTAACTGCTTTGAGGTTAAGCTACGATGATTTGCCTCCACATATAAAGATATGTTTCGCTTATTGTAGTGTATTTTCAAAAGGGGAGGAAATGAGTAAGGATTCATTAATAGACTTGTGGATGGCAAATGGATTTATTCCATCTCAAGGAGATGTGAGCTTGTATGTGCTTGGTGATGAAATTTTTACTTGTTTAGTCCAGAGGTCGTTTTTCAAAGATGTCGTTGAGAAGGATATATATACAGGTGATCAGAAATGCAAAATGCATGATTTAATGCACGATCTTGCACAATATGTATTAAGACATGATTGTGCAGTTATAGAGCCTGGTAAGGAGTTGATAACCTTGGATGAGGTGCTTCATCTCAGTTTGTCAAGCCACAGTTTTCGTTTTTTAGAACATGATTTAAAAAAGCTAAGATCAATACGATCAATGTTGGTCTTTGTTAATGTTTATGAAAGTAGCATTAGACAAATCTCCAGCCATGTTTATCTAAGGGTGTTGTATTTGCAAGGAATTGAAAGCTCGACATTGCCCGAATCAATTTGCAAACTAATACATTTAAGATACTTGAAAATAAAAGACTCGGATATACAAGCTCTACCAGACACTATTATCTATCTCCAAAACTTGCAAGCACTGATTTTAGAAAATTGTTGTCAGCTCCGTGAGTTGCCCAAAGGTTTGAGGTACATGAGGAATCTTCAACTCCTAGATACCAGTTTCTGCCCTGAACTCCAACATATGCCTGTTGGAATAAAAGAACTAACCAACCTTCGAAGGCTTTGTTGAGTTTATGATATATAAAATACAATAAAACATAAAGACATCAAGAGTACACAGCGGAAGACTTAAGATCATAACAAATAAATTAATTAACTGAAAGTATGCGTAACGTACCTCTTGCGAATATCAAATCCCTCGAGCAAAGCAAAACAATCCTCGAGCAAACAAAACAAAGAAGTACTTATTGGTTTAAGAATAATGTCTTACAACCACGTTCTTGTACACACGAATTAACCAAACGAATCAAGCGATTGCTAGATCTAACACAAGTCCTCGTTTAAGAAAAACGAAACCAAACTCCCTTACTTGGGGTGTTCGGCCGAATAATGGACTAGAGAGAGGAGAAGAGAGATCTAGGGTTAATTCAATGCACAAGTGTATGAAACCCTAGAACCTAACCCTCCTTATATACTAGTAGGTAAACTTAGGGAACAAGTTAGGGGATTAGGCCTAGAAGAGGCCCTATGGCCGGCCATGTACACAAGCCCAAAGCCAAACCCATAACTTTCCAAGTTTTCCATTTCTAGTCCTTCTCTTTTCCATTTAACGGTCATTAGTTATTTTTCCGTTAAATACTTAACGATCGTTAACCGGACTTAATGTGTAATAATTAATCGTAAACATAAACATTAATTATTAACTTTAATTCTCATTCGCTAATGTGTGCAATCCCGTGGTCACGAGTTCGAATCCGGACATTCACATGTTTGTAAATATATACATTTCCAACAGCTCCCACTTGGATATGTTTACAAAACGTGAAATGACATTGGTTAGCGTCTAGCAACACGCCAATGCCCCCGGTACAACTCGTGTATGGTTTTCTGGAGAAAAACCAAGTTTGATGATTCATCATCATATTCATCCTTTTGTTTCTAATACCATGTTAATAAGAATATGGATCTCACTCATTTCTTAATTAACTATTCTGTTTCTCGCTTTATATGATTTAATAAGATTACCAATTCTTCTGAACAGAAGACCTTGGCTATGGCCATACAAACATCTTAACAATCCTACGAGGGGCCCATTAGTATTATACTTCAAAATAAATTTGAAGGAAACAAATCCCATTTCGACTACAAGCAGGATTCATAAGTTTCGCAACACTTCTGAAAACAACCTTTATAACTACCAGTTACGTATAGCGTTAGATTGCTTCACAAAAATGCACTACATCCATGACATATCTCTTGCATCTCAAGTCAGAGGATAAATATCCATGATATACTTAATGACAAAGATCCATAAAGTATTATCATGCGGGTGGGATAAGTCCTATATTCAATTCATTGAATATCATCTGAAATTAGTCATGCTACGCATCAATATACTTTCAAGTATATTCTAACTAATACTCAGATTTGTCTTAATTCAATATCATTCCCATGTTATTGATTGACAACGGACTATTTAGAATAACTTAAGTTATTCATGGATTAAACATGCAAATATAGGACAACATCATAATAAATGAATAATAAACATAACAAAAATACTTTATTTCATTTCAATAATAATGTTTACAATATCCTTTTATCTAAAATACTTAGTCACAGATGGGCATGAAACTACTAGCTAAACGAAGTCCAAACTTATCAGACAAATGATTAAGTTTTTCACCAGGCAAGGCCATCGTTAACGGATCTGCTAGGTTATCATCTGTGTGAACTTTGAGCAACTCAATTTCACCTATCTCGACTTGCTCTCGAACATAGTGATATTGTCTAGGATAGTGTCTGGTGCCCTTCATGACTCCAGGTTCATGGGCAAA
This sequence comes from Chrysanthemum seticuspe, assembly GCA_019973895.1. Classification (NCBI taxonomy): domain Eukaryota; kingdom Viridiplantae; phylum Streptophyta; class Magnoliopsida; order Asterales; family Asteraceae; genus Chrysanthemum; species Chrysanthemum seticuspe. The sequence continues at coordinate 31,309,393 of BPTQ01000004.1, read as the reverse complement.
AGTAATTGCAGCTGAATTGTCACAATATACTTTAATAGGATTTTCAATCGACGACATAACACCAAGCCCAGAAACAAACTTCCTTATCCAAACAGCTTCCATGGCAGCCTCAGACGCCGCTATGTACTCACTTTCTGTAGCAGACATCGCAAGTGTTGTCTGTTTCTTACTCTTCCAATCCACAGCACCTCCATTGATGACAAAAATTTAACCCGTTTGAGACTTCGTATCATCTTTGTCACACTTCCAGGATGCATCGCAGTAACCTGTAACAGACAGTTATGCTTTTGGATTTCCTCCATACACTATGAACATATCTCTTGTAGCCCTAAGGTACTTGAGAATATGCTTAACAGCAGTCCAGTGAATTTCACCCGGATTCTGTTGATACCGACTGGTCAAGTTTTGAGCAAACGCCACATCAGGCCTTGTGCATCGTACCGCGTACATGATAGATCCTACAGCCGAAGCATAAGGAACTTTCTTCATACGCGCCACCTCTGCAGGTGTTGAAGCACAGCCTTGGCTGCTCAAACCATGATTCACTTGCATTGGCAAAAATCCCTTCTTGGAATTTTGCATATTGAATCTCTTCAATATTTTGTCAATGTAAGCACTTTGGCTTAAACCAATTAGCCGCCTTGATCTATCCCGGTAGATCTTGATTCCAAGGATATATGATGCTTCCCCTAAGTCCTTCATGGAAAAACATTTACCAAGATAGGCTTTCACCTCGTTTAGACTTGGAATATGATTTCCCATGATTAATATGTCATCGACATACAGAACAAGGAAAGTAACATGACTCCCACTAGCTTTGTGATATACACATGGCTCATCAAGATTCTGAGTAAATCCAAAACTTTTGATTTCCCCATCGAATCTTTTATTCCATTGCCTTGATGCTTGCTTTAGTCCATAAATGGACCTCTTAAGCTTGCATACACGGTTAGGAAATAATGGATTCACAAACCCCTCCGGTTGTGCCATATAGATGTCTTCATCTAGACGGCCATTAAGAAAAGCAGTTTTGATATCCATTTGCCAAATCTCATAGTCATAGTGTGCAGCTATAGCTATGAGAATCCTAATAGCTCTTATGTCCGCTACAGGAGAGAATGTCTCCTCGTAGTCAATGCCATAGGTTTGAGTAAAACCTTTAGCCACTAGACGAGCCTTGTAGGTGTGTACATTGCCATCCATGTCAGTTTTCTTTTTGAAGATCCACTTACTCCCAACGACCTTAGCCTTGGGAGGAAGGTCAACTTCAATCTAGACATCATTATCTTTCATGGATTGCATTTCCCCATTCATAGCAATCTGCCATTTATCCTTCTCAGGATCAGCCATGGCAGCCTTATAGTTGGCAGGTTCATTAAGATCCCCAACCATATTTTCCTCCACCTCTACGTTTAAACATAGACGGTCAGGTGCACGTATAGTCCTTTCAGACCTACGAATGGGAACAACTTCAGGAGGAGCACCTAAGCTTTCAGGTTCTTCTTGAAGTTGGCTAGTATTTTCAGAAGGTGTTGTATCTTCTTGATCATATTCCAGATCATATACTCTCCCACTGAGTTCTTGAGATATGAGATTCCTTTCAAGGAAATCTCCATACCTAGCCACGATGACTTTGTTCTCAACTGGGTAGTAAAAGTAGTAACCCATAGTTTCCTTAGGGTATCCTACAAAGATACACTTAACAGATCTGGCTTGGAGCTTATCAGGTGTGTCACGTTTAACAAACGCTTCACATCCCCAGACCTTTAAGTAAGAAAAGTTGGGAGCTTTTCCTGTCCATATTTCATATGGAGTTTTAACAACCTTCTTAGTTGGAACCATATTCAAAATGTGAATAGCAGTTTCAAGGGCATAATCCCAAAAAGTAAAAGGTAGAGTCGTAAGTTCAAACATTGATCGTACCATATCAAGTAAGGTACGATTTCTCCTTTCAGATACACCATTTTGCTGTGGAGTATAAGGAGATGTGAGCTGCTGGATAATTCCACACTCAGCTAAGTAATCTTTGAACTCTTGACTTATATACTCACCACCTCTATCGGATCGAAGAGCTTTAATCTTCTTACCGAGTTGTAATTCTACTTCACTTTTGAAAACCTTAAATGTTTCAAAGACTTCATGTTTATGTTTAAGTAAATAAACATAACCATAACGACTGAAATCATCCGTAAAGGTTAAGAAGTAGACAGCACCACGTTTTGACACATGTCTAAGTGGACCACACACATCAGTGTGTATCAATCCAAGTAGATCAGAAGCCCTTTCCACTTGTGGTGAAAAAGGTTTCCTTGTCATCTTCCCAGCAATGCAAGACTCGCATTTGTCAAATGATTCATCATTGACCGTTTGTAAAAGCCCATCGTGTTGCAGCTTTTCCATGCGTTTCTTGCCAATATGGGCAAGGCGACAATGCTAAAGATAAGAAGAGTCACAGTTCGACTTGCTCTTCTTATTGCTAATGCTATACAACGAATTATTTTCATTGGATATACAACCATCCATATCAATTTCAAACACACCAAGCATAGGAATTGCATTAAAGTAAAAAACTTTATTTAAAGAAACTGAAATTCCATAACTGGTAAAAGTGTGCACAAAACCAATATCTTTTAACAAAGAAACTGAAATGACACCCCTAACAATGGAGGGTGCATAATGACAATTATTTAGTTCTAAAATTAAGCCCGAAGGCAACACTAAATCAAAAGTCCCTATGGCTTCGACAGCTGCACGCTTTCCATTTCCAACGTACAAGTATCTTTCTCCACAGGTCAGCTTCTTCGCCCCTCTAAGTCCCTGCGATGTATTACAGATGTGAGTACCACATCTTGTATCATATATCCAGGAATTTAACTTATGAGGAAAAGAAAATAATTCAAACATAAAAATACCTGATGAGCTAGGCACCATCTTATTTTTATTCTGAAGGCACTCATTCAGATAAACTGGACAGTTCCGCTTCCAGTGACCCGGTGAGTTGCAGTGGTGGCAAGACAAATTCTTCTTAGGATTATCCTTTTTCTTTCCAGGGTTCTTCTTAGGAGCTGGTGGGATAACAACTTGCTTCCCCTTTCCTTTTCCTTTCCCTTTCTTATCTGCTTGCGGCTTAGGCTTATTTACCCTACCACCCTGTATTGCGAGTACAGCAGGTGTAGGAGCCTTCTTTGGCAATCTCTTCTCGTAGTCTACAAGCATTGCATGTAACTCATTCACTGTCTTCCCCGTGCAATGCATGTTATATAATTTCGGACAAAGTCACCAAACCGATCCTGATTAAGGGAGTGATTGATGAGTCCGACACATACATCATTCGAGTAACCACAGCCGAGCTTCTCCAATTGTTCCAAGTGATGTTTCATCTCTAGGACGTGGTCGGAGACAGATTTGCCAACCTCCTGCTTGCAGCTGTGAACCTTTTCAATAAGTTCATACAGTTCAGCTGCTGGTGGCTTCTCAAACATACGTTTGAGTTCATCTAGCATGCTCATAGGCGGATAGTGCTCAAATTGTTTTTGCAATTGAGCAGACATCCCCGAAAGCATAAGACACGCCACATCATTGTGCTTCTCATATTCAACATGATATGCCTCTTGTACAAGAGCAGTTGCCGTGTTGGGAGGAGCTTCAGGCAGAGGTGTAGTCAAAATTTCAACCCTTTTGGCAACACGAAGGATGATCCTAAGTGAACGATGCCAATCATTGAAATTAGGGCCAGTCAGCTTGTCCCTTCCAATCATATCTTTGAAAGCGGCACTCAGTAAGCTCATAGTGTTATCAGATTGAGCCATCTACAGAAAAAGTTCAAAAAACCATAATTAGTATTTTGATAATTTTCCTTTTCAATAAACAATTAAATACCCAAGGTTCATATTCATATAACCAATTAATATTTATTGAAAACTAGGATCCAAATTGTCATAATCTCATCACATCAGTTGATCTGTTAGTGATGAACCTTATACAGAATGGTAGAGCATTTGCTCAATTGCCAATTTCGATTGCAATTCCTAGATTTATGGGATTTACATATAGCCAATATCAATCGCCATGTAAACATGTTTTATCCCATCTTATGCCTTGAGTTGCCAGTTCTCACTGCCTAACTCAATTAAGTTGTCCAACTTAAGAAACTGCAAAATCGTCCATGCCCGTTCTCACGACACGTGGACATTTTACCCTTCGATTAAGATCTAAGTCACGTTCTCACACAAATAGAAAGTAATCTTAGGTGTTTCCGTTTCGTTGGATGGCATATAACTTAAATTAAAGGGTAATAGTTTTGATGTTAAATCAAATATGTACAAAGATGTCATGCATTCATCTTTGTAGCATAGTTTTTATTAAAACATTTATATCTTGTTTTAATGTATAAGCTTTTCATCATCAAACTTTAATTGAGGTATTGGGTTCACCAATCAAGGAATTAGTGTTAATTATCATCCATTATACCGTACTTTTGCATAAGTGTAAACACTTAGTGTTTCGGATAATTACCACCTAAGTGGCGCATGGAATCAACACTAATTCGCCCTTAAGATGAGCTTGCACATTTAATGACTTACTAAGTAGCTCCACTCGAACTTACAGGGGGCAGAGGACCAGGTACGCGCTAAAGCACAACCTTAGACATCCATTCAGTGTGACTGTGCGCACTTCTTTAAACCCCTTTTATTAGTTCATTCTCATGGGTGAGCCGTTCAGTCATTTGTACCAAAGTCATCAATCAATTAAACGATTATGATTACTATTCTTAAAAATACATGTTTCACCATTGTTTAGGTCAGTTTATTTTTCTTGTAAAAATACCCTTGTTACACATAACAAACAAGCAAGTATTTGAAAAAATAAATAAATAAACAATGAATGCATAACAAATAAAAGTCATGCATATCAAATAGCCACATGCAAACGGTTTTGATAAATCCTATTAATAACCAATTCTATATCTGTCAATATGCATATATTTAATTAAGACTTCCACCCGTTTTCATCTATGTACAAGGTGAACCACATGCATCGATTCATCGATTGCGTAAGTCAAAACTAAATATATACCACATAGCACATAATTGATTAAATTAATAATTATTGAGGTCTTCCCCAATTTAAGATCTATCATTATTTAATGTATATCACTTAAAACATGAAAGACATACAATTAAAAGCAGATCCATGATAAAACATGCAGATAATTATCATGGACATAAAATTACACTTAACAATTAATGCAATTAAATCAAAGTTACGCATATACACATAAAGTTGCATGCATCTTAGGGTTTCTAATCCAATTAAAACAATAGTTTACAAAACCCTAATTAGGGCACTAAATAAAACGCCCCCCCTCAAAAATAGGGTTTAGGTTTTGCAAACCCTAGATCTAAGCATACAAATAATAACACATTCATGTTTATTTTAATTATGTGTTTCAGTAATTAATTACTTGTTATACAAGGCTCGTGATGCCACTGTTGAGTTTATGATATATAAAATACAATAAAACATAAAGACATCAAGAGTACACAGCGGAAGACTTAAGATCATAACAAATAAATTAATTAACTGAAAGTATGCGTAACGTACCTCTTGCGAATATCAAATCCCTCGAGCAAAGCAAAACAATCCTCGAGCAAACAAAACAAAGAAGTACTTACTGGTGTAAGAATAATGTCTTACAACCACGTTCTTGTACACACGAATTAACCAAACGAATCAAGCGATTGCTAGATCTAACACAAGTCCTCGTTTAAGAAAAACGAAACCAAACTCCCTTACTTGGGGTGTTCGGCCGAATAATGGACTAGAGAGAGGAGAGGAGAGATCTAGGGTTAATTCAATGCACAAGTGTATGAAACCCTATAACCTAACCCTCCTTATATACTAGTAGGTAAACTTAGGGAACAAGTTAGGGGATTAGGCCTAGAAGAGGCCCTATGGCCGGCCATGTACACAAGCCCAAAGCCAAACCCATAACTTTCCAAGTTTTCCATTTCTAGTCCTTCTCTTTTCCATTTAACGGTTGTTAGTTATTTTTCCGTTAAATACTTAACGATCGTTAACCGGACTTAATGTGTAATAATTAATCGTAAACATAAACATTAATTATTAACTTTAATTCTCATTCGCTAATGTGTGCAATCCCGTGGTCACGAGTTCGAATCCGGACATTCACATGTTTGTAAATATATACATTTCCAACAGGCTTTCACATTTTGTTGTAGGAAAAGATGATGGGGCCCGAATAGGTGAACTGGGAAATCTAAATCTTCTTGGGTGGAAATTGAGGTTATATGGACTGGAGAATGTTGAAGGTTTATGGGATGCCAAAAGTGCCAAGTTAAAAAACAAAACAAATCTGAAGTCTTTGAGATTAAATTGGTCGTGGAAAGATAGATCAGAAACATTTGAATCAGAGGTTCTTGAGGGATTGGAACCGAATTTGGGCCTCCAGAAGTTGAGTATATGGTATTACACGGGAAGGGTTATTTCTCCAAGTTGGCTAGTCAAATTAGTCCATTTGACTAGTATTCGATTTTATTATCTTGAAAAGTGTGAACATCTTCCATCACTTGGGAAATTACCTAGCCTAAAGAGCATTATATTGTGGGATATGCGGTCTTTAAAGTGTTTCCATGACGAAGACAACTCTACATCAGAGGGCGAGATTCTCTTTCCTAGTTTACAAGAACTGGACATAAACGATTGTTCGTCTTTGGTTTGTTTGCCAAGTAACATCCCAAAAATCAGGTCCCTGGAAATAGGTTATTGTCACAAATTACGTTCTCTGCCAGATGAGATACAAAGTTTCAAGGATCTCAATAAAATTACGATTAATGATTGTAAAATTCTAAGCAGAACGTGTGAAAAGCATATAGGAGAGGATTGGCATAAAATTTCTCACATTCCACATCTCGACATTGAAACTCCACGGTAACACACATTTTTTTTCTTTTTCTTTTATATATATATATATATATATATATATATATATATATATATATATATATATATATATATATATATATATATATATATATATATATATATATATATATATATATTTTTAACTATGGTTGTTTACATATAAACAAATCTATAATAGGAAAAATATTTAATTGTTGATTTACGAGTTGAAGATGAATATAATGGAAGTGTAGAAAATTTACTATTTTCGAGTATCAAGTGTTCTTTATATCCACCATCGCAATAATGTTTCAAAAGATAATGCCAAATCCAATATTACAATTTTTATTCGAACAATATTTCTTAATAAAAAAAAATAATTTGTTCAACAATAATTCTAGTATCATTTGTTGGATTTCCTGGGATTAATTTTATCTAATGTTTAAATAGGAGTTTGTTAGAAGTTAATGTTCATTGCATTTTGTTTTTTTTTTTTTTAGATCTAGTCGAGGATAGTGACGAGAATAAGGGATGATAGCGTGAACTACATGGATGAGGACTAATATTGAAGTTTGGTATGATATGTGAGCCTTATGGTTTTAAGTCATGTTTATGTTAGGTGAAGTTTGTGGGTATGTTCATTGTAAACCCTCACGAGACAACGCTTGTTATTATGCTAAATGAAACAGCGATTTCATCGAAAGTGAGTTAGGATCATGTACAATTTGTTTTTTCCATTCTTTTCAGCTTTTGTCAATGACGTTTCTTTTCTATTGTTTTTTATTTATTTTTTTCGAATTTGTGTATGTATGCATGATATATAGTCGCTAAATGTCGTAATCTCATGTAAACGTCCTCACTGTTATTATAAATGTTTTATTGTACCATCAAATTACAATAAAGTATGGTTATCATGTGCAAAAATGAGATTTTCATATGACCATATGTGCACTATGAATATACCATGGGAAAATATGTTGTAAGGTTTTCTTGATTGTAGTGCCCTTATAGTAAATTGGTTTCTTAATAGAATATGGAATGTGGGTGGGGACTAGTGAGCGTGTCTGCAGTTTAAATATTTACAGTCCAAAGTTGGCATGTTTTAACTCAGATATTAGGATTGACATCTTAAATCTTTTTTTGATTATATGGATAGTATTTGCATAGCTATGGGTGATTTCAATGCAGTTAAGTCCAGATCCGAAAAGCAGGCTCCCAATTCGATGCAAATGAAGCCATGTCTTTCAATTTTTTCATTGCAAATGTGGGATTTCACGACTCAAACATGGGTGGGTGAAGTAATACTCATTTTAATCGAAGTGGATCAAAGATGAAAGATGAGCAAGCTAAATCGGTTCCTTGTTATAGTAAGATTTGTTTTTCACTGAAGCAACACTTCTGTTACAGTATTGCATTGTGTTATATTGGACAACTGTCAGACCGTGTTGGACCATTGTCCCATCCTGTTGTCCAATGCTTGTGTCGATTTTGGACCTAAGCCTTTTAGCTTAGGGTGTTTGACCCATGGCTTAGTAATGAGGAATTATGCCCTTTGGTTAGTAGATCATGGAATTCTTGGAAAGGTTGTGGTGTGGCTGATATTTTTGCAGTGCTTGGTGTGTGGTTAGATAAAAAGAGAGAGATCAGACTTGTTACTGAAAATTGGTATGTGGGGTATTAACGCTTATAGGGGTCTGCTATCTAAAATGAGATTGAATCCCATGGGAATCACTTGTTGAATATCATAGATTGAAGCATGTTAGCACTAGTAAGATTCATCAAAAACGTTGTGTAAATTGGGCAGTTGAGGGGGACGAAAACACTCGCTATCCTCAAGCTTCTTTAAAACAAAAATAGAAAGAAAGAATAAAATTATGGGTATTGTCTCAAATGGTTTTTTGGATTATAGATCCATCTCAGCTCAAATGCATCATGTATGACCATTTTTTGGGTAGGTTCACTAAGCGTCGTGTACAAAGGTCTGTTTTTCCATGCTAGCTACTTCGTAATTTGGGCCTAGCAGACTCGAACGTTTTGTATAGATAATTCACTATTGATAAAATTAAAAAAGTGGTGTGGGACTGTGCAGGTGTAGTTGTTGGCCGTTTCGATGGATCTATGATCTAAACTTAGTCATAATAGACCAAAAAAAGAAAAATAGATTGTAATCTTTGAAATACAATTGTTTATCAAATCTGTCATCAAACTTTGTTTGTTTACATGTCTTTCTATATATGCAAAACGAAAATGCATGAGTTAAAGGTTGTGATGGTTCGATTGAACCAATGGTTGTGTCCTTACACAATAACTGCTATATGACTAACTATCTAACTTTAATTGTTTTAACTAACTTTATTCCAGTAGATTGGGATTAACCCAATATTCACCCCCTTAATCACAATCGCTTTATCGTAGATCTTTAACTCCAATAAGTTGCCTCATTGTTAGAAACTTGATCTTCGGTAGTGCTTTTGTGAGTATGTTAGCCTTTTGATATTCTCCACTTATGAATTCAACTTGTAGATCTTTTCTTTCAACACATTCTCTTATGAAGTGGTATTTTGTATCAATACGCTTACTTCTCCCATGAAATACAGGGTTCTTCATCATTTCTATAACAGACTTGTTATCAACCATTATTGTAACATTTTCTTCCTCTGAGTGGGTAAGCTTGCTTAGTAGTCTCTTTAACCATAATGTTTGTGTTCCTGCTGTTGTTGTTGCGATAAATTCAGATTCACATGATGATAGTGCTATAGTGGCTTGTGATGGTCCAAATAATTGAGCAAATCTTGATAAAATAAATAATAACTTCATTAATATATATTGAACATAGTTACAAGATTTCTCAATACCAATTAGACTACATGATAACATCCTCAACTTTTCACGAGGATAATTGCGGTATACTATCCCTTTTGAATGACAAATAAACTCTCATTGATCCAAGCTATGCTTGTGATTCAATGAGAGGATGATCCTATCAACTAATACTAAGTATTATGTGGATGCATACCTATCTCCATTACAATACAAACATATATATAGGTAAAATACAAAGACATCATGTGGTGGTAGGTCCGTGAGATGCCATCCATCATGTGGTCCATCTTCATCTTCCTCTTTTGGAAAAGCACCAACCAATCTTTCAAAGCAGTCACAACATTATTCCCACTTCTATGGTAATCTCTTGTACTTTGTCTTGACTTCTTCTTTTGGAAATTCCCGCCCATATTTTTTAGTCTGTTTGTAGAGATAGCGTCTTTAGGCTCACTGAGACATTTGTCAAATCTCTGTAACATTTGTGTTGTTTATAGCTTATATGCTTTACTCACTGACGCCGCATCAGTAAGTAAAAAGCTGTAAACAACACTCACTGATTTTTTTTATCAGTGAGTCACTTACTATTTATTTAGTGAGTTAGTGATAACGTTACACGCATCGTTCGGGGTCAAAGGAACTTCCTTTTCGTCGAGCAAGTTTTTCAACACCCTAGGCAGTGAACCTAATCGTTGTAGTGTAGTATTAGGGTAAGCCACGGGAATTGATATCGTTCTCTAGGGGAATAGGAATGCTAGTGAGAAGTTACTACGCTAAGGTTGGGGTTGAGGAAGATTATTTTTTATCTTTTTATATTTTTTTAGGAAAGGAAAGGTACGAATCTCGGGGTTTGGATTTGGGGGTTAGTATTTCTACCAATTACTCTATTTATCTAATTATCTAATCTAAGGTGTATGTAGTCTATGTCTAATTATTGTGTGCTCGTATGATGGTTTAAAGATGTGTTTACTTAGGTTTTATTACTCCTTAATTATCTCCTATTGATGGTTGAATTGTCACATCCTTATTCTTAATCGCGTTGTGTGTCTAAAGTCGTAGGGTATGCATTTGTCCCTAACTCTTTGAACTTACCAAAGGGTCTCGTCTACAAAAACCTCTAGGAATTATTAACTCTAACTCTAAGGCACTCTTTGGATGGTTTAACCTACAACTGCTCTAAGTGTTATAGTCTAAGGTTCACAAAGATCAATCAAGCATTAATTACACAACGAATGACCTATCGCATTACTAGATCATTAACAATTAAGATAAGAGACAACCAATCAATATTCAATAATTAAGTTTCATATTCCCTAAGCAAACACGCAAGTAAATTAGCCGGACATGGAGAACATGCAAGCATACACACAAGTAATTGAAGACATAATTGAATTAATGAAGTAAAACACTTATCTTGATGTTTTGGAACCCTAAAATACTGTACAAGACAGCCTTGGTTTAGTTTAGGTTTTTACTCCAAAAGACTACACACTAAAACTGAAAAATTCAGATTCTACATATAAGATTACAATCGCGACGGCGTCACCTTTTGAATTGTGACGCCGTCGGGTCACCGTCATTAGGGTTTCGTCTTGGCCACGTTAGTCTTGCGACGGCGTCACCTTGTGGTTGTGACGCCGTCCCCTTCAGTCTCTGACGCCTTCTGGATCAAATCTAGGCCGTCTGAGTTGCGATGAACTACTCTTTTAAAGCCTGACACCGTCACTTGAAAATAAGCAATTTGGCCACAGAGCCGTCACAGAAGTGCTCCGACGGGGTCGCAGTTAAGCAGTGACGCCGTCCCCTTGTATTTCAGCATCTTAAGTGTCTCGATTCTTGACTTTAGCTATTTTCTTCGTATATCCTCGCCTTTTCGTCCAAATAAGTGCCATTCCAACAATTTGCCTTCAAGAGACCTAAAAAGTGAAAATGAACGATATTAAGTAATAACGGATACAAAAGTGATCAAATATGGGCTTAAACAACCCCTCAAAAAAGTACATTTTAAAACCTTATCAGTTAGGCTATTTTATTTTCAAATCCTTGTTAAGGGTGATTGGGTCAATTTTTTACCCAACAATCTCTCCTTATTTGAATATACAAATAGCCTAAGGTGATTTGTCGAAAGTGAGAGGTTCAGGTTATTCAGTGACTGGGGTTTAGTGCCCGAGTTCACTGAGAGGGTTTTGACCAGGAGTTCAGCGACCTGGTTTAGTAAAGGGTTCAGGTAGTGGAGTTTAAAGGTCAGGGGGTCCAATGACTAGGTTTAGGCACCTGGTTGAATTTTGATACATCATGACCTGGTTCAGGGACTAACATGTAATAATAAATAGAGGAATACTAAATGCATTCATCACCACACAAGTCAAAGTTACAATGATCCATGATATAGAGGATACAAGTCTTACTACATAAGTTCACAATAATCAAGTCTTAAAGGGGCATTTCCAAATGCATAACTCCTCGGGAACACAGCCCAGTAGAGTCTTGTCTTATGTCTGCTAAGCCAGGCCACTACTCAACCTTCTATGCAACTTCATTCTTAACACCTGAAAATGGATACTCGAAAACGTCAACATAAAGTAGGTGAGCTCGTAAGTTTAAGAGTTAAACCACGAAACTGTGCATATAGTATTGTAGAACAATAGTGAGCAAGATATACAAATATGAAACACAGTGTTAGCGACAACTGAACCTACCAATAATGTTACACACATGTTACCAAGTACTATCAACTTGTTTCGGCTCCAAACGGAGTTAAACAGTTACGCATACAAGAAACACAAATTTTTCACCACAAAGTAGTCACATATTTCAATCAAACACATATATTGTCCAAAAACATGTAAACAGTTTAGCACGGCATAAAAACAGTTAAAACACCATTTGAGTACCATTTTTGCCCAAGAAAAACATTATGAAAAATGGGCTATGAGAACTCACCTCAGCAAACAACAGTCAGATGGTGAAAGTCAAAGAGTATTGTGTAACCACACCGACACGCGACCTAAGTAAATAGGGCAATTTAGTTCATTATTTCAGTTAAGAATCAGCAAAGCGTAATTACGCTCAAAAGTTTTGAAATGATTAAGTTAATGTTGCTTGTGTGGCAGCGTTAAGTTTTGAAATAGTTTTCGAAATATTCGCAAGTATTGGCTCTTGAAAGTACATGAGTAAGAAGTCGGGACGCATCGATAATGAGCAGGTCTTCAGTAAAAGGTGACGAAGAGATAACAAACGAATATGATTTACACGATGTATTAGACTTTTAACGGTTTATTAACGAAAGCATATATATATTATGAGTATGGTTATCGTAAAAAGAGAGTTAAGGTAAAAAGGATAGGAAGTGATCACAACCATGTGATTTATTAAATGAATGGCTAGATCAAGGTAGGAAACATTTAAAAAAACTTGAAAATCAAGGGTGCATAGTGTACTTTTTTGTGCATCATAAGGGTATGGAAGTCTTTCCATTATGAGCAATAATTAGACATAATGTCATTTTAAGTTTACATTTGAAAGTTTAACGTGTAACATTTTTTACATAATGATTCATCATTATTGCAATTAAAATAAGCATTTAAAGGTATCATATTTGTATTAAAAAATGTGATACGACATATTTGCATAATATATATCACTAGATTATCTAGCTAAATACAATAATACAAAAAAAAAAGTGATATTGACATACAACTGTGTGTCAAAAAAACTTAATGTGTCACTTGAATTGTATCATGAAATCAAGCGTGTCAAAAATTAAGCGTGTCGTATAAATATTATCATGAAATCAAGTGTGTCAAAATATTAAGTGTGTCGCTTGAATTATATAGTGTGTCAATAATATTAAGTGTGTCCAGAAATTTAGTGTGTCATTTATAGTGAAACACTATGTTTATCACTAATTTTCTTGATACACATGTAGTGACACACTAAAATTTTCAAAACATTTGTAAAAACACACTAATTTTTATGACACATTTTTTTTAACACACAATGTCTTTTGACACACTTAAACTTATAATATATTTTTAATGACACACTAAGTTTCTAGTAAAAAATTCATACATAATTTATAATATTGACATACTAAACGTTAGCTTATTAATTAATACTACAAAAAGTTTTATGAATTCAAACACGTAATATATTATGTTCATATATTAATTAATCATTTTAATTTTAATGTTAACATATAAGAGATTAAAGTAGCTTAAATGAGCATTTAAAATATAGTGGTTAAAGGTCTAATGTATGGCTGAGCACAAAACCGAGAAAACCGAGCCGAACCGGAAAACCGATCCGAATCGGACCGAATCGGACTGACCATTTTCGGTTCGGTTTCGGTTCTATGTCTTATCGGATTTCGGTTTTCGGTTGGGTTCGGTTCGGTCCGACCCAAAACCGACCAAACACGCACTTAAAGCATGTAAACCTGGCCGAACCGACCGAACCGACACAAAACCGAACCGAACCGAACCGATTCGGTTCGGTTCATGTTTTTAGTGAAATTCGGTTCTCGGGTCACGTCGGTTCGGGTCGGTTCTGGACCTTTGCTCAGTACTAGTCTAATGTACCCTTAGTAGTTAGATGACATAAGTTACACTTTTAACCCTTTTTATCCTTTCTACCATAATATACTTTTTATTTGATCCAAACTCTATATATTTTTTATAAATATATTTATATTGTCATTATTCAAATAAGGATACTTAAAATTATAAATGCTAACTCGCTTCAATGTGTTCTCGTTTCAAAACTAAAAAGGTTTCTAGTTTTTAATATATACAAAAATATAGTAAGTTAATATATGTTTTTGTCAAAATCGGCATGACTCTTGAGTAAACTTTTTATTCGTTATGACATTATAATTAAACGACTAAAACTAATGATCGTACTTTATAAAATGTAAGTATTTGAAAGGTATTCATTTAGATTTAATATGAAAGTTTATGTAGTAAAAATCATATTTTCATGGTTTCGAGTAATGTTTAGTTTTACTTGTTTTAGTATAAGTTTTCGAGACGTTGTATTGAATGACTATGTATGTATTGGAATGAATTGAGTCGTTTGGAGTAGAGTACAAAAGACAATCGTTGGACAACCGATTTGGTATTGGCCGGTTAATGAGGTACGGAACATGGAAACGTTCAACGACTACTATCTTTTGGCTTTCGGGGAAACACTTATATGTTTTATCCTTTTACAAGTTTTATATATGGATTGATTTTTATTTTTTCACCCAAGCGAACACACCCTTAATTTCGTGTAGGCTGTGGCTCAGTAGGGGCGTTGATTTTGCAATGGGCTTCAGCCCAGAGACCAAGTAAACACCCTCTTAAGTAACCATGGGCTGTGGCCCAATGGTTATACTAGTAGATTTGTTTGTAAAGCTTGGATGTAATATTGTTTTTCCAGCTTTGGTGAAAATGCTTTAGACGTAGGGACTCAAGAACAAACGCTCTAGACTCGGGACCTAATCCAAAGCGAATGTGACCTTGACCATGAGTTCGAGACCTTGTGACTGAAAAACAGACACACCCGCACAATATCCAAAGCACATCCAAACTATTTCAATCAAAAGTTTAGCTCAAACGGGTTTTACATAGCGGGGTGAGGAAAATTAGTAACTAGTGTCGAGGGGATTTGAGTTTCAACTAAGACATCAACGCCTAATGTAAACGGCATAACTTTCACTTTACGATTAGTCAATATTTTTACCACTTTGGTGATAACCACAGTGGATTTAGACCCTCCTTAGAAAACAAAAAACCAACTCATTTTCTTTACATGTTTTTACCTAATGCAATATAGTCAATGTGCATAAAAGTTTTAGCAAGACTAACACAACAAGGAGGTAAACTTAGATTCACCATGGATGAGCCACTGTGGTTCGAACCACAGTGGGTCTCGACCGAGATCAAAAGTATCACCTCTTCAAGGTCGAATTCGTCCCTAGAGTGTTAAACCCAAATAAATTTAGCACTTCCAATAGCAATACTAGTTTTTAGTTTGTGATCTTATCAACTTTGCCACACTTCTAACCAATAACATCAACAAATTTTATAACAACTATCATTTCAGTTTTGTTTAGTCGTTCGAAAAGAAGAAGAAAAAAGAAATTCATCACAACACTCATAAATCAAAACATAGCTCAATATCAAAATGCCAAATTCATAATCCAAATAAACCCTAATGAATTTAACAAAGTATGGGATTGAATTAACCTTACAAAGTGGAGTGTGTGATGTCGATGGAGTTGAAGGCCAACCCGAGAATCCAACACCACTATATCCCAATTGAATCTGAGCAAAAACCCAAGCAAGGCTTTACAATACCTTTAAGAATACTATTCTTTGTAGTGAGATTTGAGGTGTGTGGCTCCTCTGGTTGCCTCGACTGGAATTAAAAGAGAAGAAAAGAAGTAGTTTTTGACTAGGCTTTCTTGATGGAGGTCTTGTGATGACTTTTGTTGGGATTGTGCGAATGGTAGCAGAAAAAGAGAAGGGGAGCAAAAGGATTCATGATTTGGTATGATGTTGGGATGATGGAGAAGAAAGTAAAATGCAGGATACCCATTTTTGATTTCCCTTTCTTCCTTGGTTTGGCCTAGACGAAAAAAATCAGAAAAAGAAAGGATAAGGGTTTGGGAACTTGGTTTCTGTGTTTTGTTGTGGAACGAGACAAATGGGGAAGACAAAAAGGGAGGAAAAAAAATAATATAAATCTTGAGTTTTTTATTTGGCCATAGCATCTTTAAATTTTATTTAACAAAACATTGTACTTTAAAATTTATTTAACAAAATATAGCACTTTTACATAAATCATGGTTTTTCGCTGTGTTCTCGAGTGGGATTAATAAGGAAAAGAAAATGAAATGGAAGTAAAGTGAAGATATTTACTCCCACATTGTGTTCTTGAGTTTTACTTAAGGAGGAAAAGAAAATGAAATGGAAGTAAAATTAGGCTTATTTGGGTGATTTTGGAAGGAAAGTGTTTCCTCCCAAAACTGGGAGGAAATGGAAGTAAAGTGTTTACTTCCACTTTACTTCCCTTTTCTTTAATGAAAAAACTCAAGAACACAGCGAAATAAGATGTAAGAAACAATTCTAATTTTATTTTCGTTTTTTTATTTTTGTCATCTTGATTTTTGCAGGTTCGTTGATGATGATGACGACGATCACCATAAACTCGATGATAAATATAAACTCGATCGATGACGATTATGATGTTAAAATCAGTGATAGTGATCGATGATACAAGAATCGACGAGGATGATACTCGACGATGAAGAGTATACAAAAATGGATGATGTCGATGATCGACGGGGATTATGATGTAAGAAAGATGATTATGATGCAGTAAATGGTGATGGTGATCGATGAACCAGAATTGATTATGATGCAACATTCGAAATGAAGATGATTACGATGCAGAATTGATGATGATGACGAGGCATTACATTATTAACAATCTGAGTTTAACTAAATACAAAGATGCATATT
This sequence comes from Chrysanthemum seticuspe, assembly GCA_019973895.1. Classification (NCBI taxonomy): domain Eukaryota; kingdom Viridiplantae; phylum Streptophyta; class Magnoliopsida; order Asterales; family Asteraceae; genus Chrysanthemum; species Chrysanthemum seticuspe. The sequence goes on along the minus strand of BPTQ01000004.1, from coordinate 31,292,141 downwards.
AAGAATCTGTTTTCTATTTACCAATTAAAGATGATGCAAATTTGAACACGATATGCAAATTTTTATTTACCATTGCCCTTGATTCCAATGACACGTGTCACATTAAGAATGTGTCTTCTCTTTTTAAGATTAGCGTAGGTTTTTACTTGAACTAATACTTAGCAAAATTACTATCTTTTGTTAAATAAAGTTTAAAGTGCTACGTTTTGTTAAATAAATTTTAAAATGACTATGGTCACACAAAAAACTCTATAAATCTTGATAGTGGATAATAGTTGTAAAGTTTTGATAAGTGTTATTTGTAAAGGAAGAAGTATTCGTAGTATCTCGGTTTGGCAAAAATTCGCGAGAACATGTTTTTGAACATGTTTTTTTTTTTTTTTTTTTTTTTTTTTTTTTTTTTTTTTTGAGGCTAGCATAAAAACATTATTATTGACTCAGGGAATTCATTATAAGTTTATTTTGCCTTTACTGTAGTGTCGGTACGCGGCGATGTCGGGTTTTCAGTTCGTGTTATTTACTTATACGCAAAAGAAAGATGTAACTTCAACAAAAGAAAAATTACTTTGAGTTTTAAGGTTGAGTAAGGACCTAGAAAAATTGCGGGTTGTTATAAGCACGTAGCAAAGGAGTAATATAATCGTCGTATGTAAAGGAAGAGGCCTCTAATCTGCAACAGTTCCTTGTTATGTAGAAATGCGTCGACAAGAATACTTGAGTTTTTCTCCAAGATAAACTTTGTGAATCCCTTAGCAATAGCCACCTGGATTGCCCAAAGAATAGCCTTTGCTTCGACCTCAATAACCGATGTCGCGTAGGCTACATGTTTATTTCCCGCTACTAAAACCGACCCGTTGTGGCACCACATGACAAAACCAAGTCCTTCACCGCCAAAATGTGCACACTTTTATTTATGAAAGTTCGTTATATTTATACAACTTTTTCAAATTTTGACTTACTAAATCGATATATTTGAGAAAGTTCATTTCTATTTATACTTTGTTTTTTAGTTTTAAAGAAAAAGAAAATGAAAAGAAGTAAGAAATGGAAAAGTAAACGAAGTGTTGGTTGATATGTTTTTGAGATAAAGGAAACGAAAATGAAAATAATTATAAATCATCTTGTTAAGTCGAAGGGAAAAGGAAAATAACTTGTTCGAATTACAAGTATGCCCTTTAGTTCAAATCTTTTATGATGACATGTCAGTTTTTCTCATATTGTTAAGATCTCGATCATGATTTTAAGATCTTACGATTTTACAATACTATAATGAAAAAATGACCTGGATCCTACGTAGATCATAGCAAGCTTAAGATCTTATAAGATTTTGATCTTGACCGTAGGAACTGTTAGAAATCAAGATCCATAAGATGTTGATTGGTTTTTTAATTAATTTACAATAGTGGGTCGGTGGGTATATGGTTTTAATTTGTGGAAAACTAGAAAGGATGGTTGAATAGTTTTGCCGATTTTACGTTAGTTTCAAAAACTTTTAGATTCGTTAATATGTGAGATCTTATGGATGTAGAGAAAGTATAGATCTAATGATAAAGCAAATAAATAAAGTAAAGCGAAGGGAAAGAAAAGACACAACCGATGTATAGTGGTTCGGCTACAAGGACACATTCCTTGCCCTACTCCACTCCCCGAGTCACCTACTCGAGAGTTCAAGCACTATGTCAACAAACTCCTTCACTTGGCGGAGAAGCCTTCACAACGTTGCTTACACTTTTTCCGGTACAAAGCTAGATACCGAGTCCGTAGCACGGTGGACCAAACCAACACAACTATTACACAACAAATATGTGAAATATCAAATACAAGATCTTCGCTACAGAAATCTTGTGGAGTGACAAATCAATCAAGGACCCCTTGCTTGGATGACTTGTAGAATGCTCGTGATCTCGCCTTAGAGAAGGACCTATATGAGGATCACAAATAGAAAGTGTAAGATATTGGTTTTCACAAACACATCAAACCATAACACAAAGTGGGCGTATAAGTGGAATTCTAGAGAGAGAAAGTTAGAGGGTTAGGGAACTTAGTGAGAGAAAGTGAAAGATATTATTATGAGCTCCAACTCTCTACCTTGGAAGGTAGAGAGTATTTATAGTCTTACATAAATCGCCACACATCGGGCTGTGGATCAGGCATACAGTGGGTAAAGACCCGTCCGTCCTCCACGGTGTTACTTAACTAAATACTACTAAACTTAAAATAACTACGACTACGAGCTTTCTAACGATTACATATACTTGAGGTGACCGACTCTTTAATACCTGGAATTTCTAATTCCTAACAATCTCCCCTTAAGGGAGGTCACCTCAATCATGTACCAAAATTACATTGAATACAAATAGATATTACATTAAAAAAATTGTTCTTGCATTCTTGATGTAGTCCTTTGTTCCTAAGCTCGTAGTCATTGATACTTCACATTGCATGTTTGGTTACTTCAAGTGGAGGTCTTTTACTGAAGTGAACAGACGTCATTGTTAAGAGCCCAATCATATGTTTAGAGCCGCCCGAATCCAAATACCAAGGGACGATTTGTACGACCTGCTTTGGACAACAGACGAAGACAGAGAATTGGAAACATTGGATCCCCACATGCTGATGGGTTCCTTTTGGTTAGCACAAACAATCTTTGAATCAACAGAAACCCTAGATGCAATGGCATTATCACTAGGAGCTGAACTAGTAGAAGCATCAAACTTAGTCAAATGACCTTTTGTGCTTAATGGGATTATTCTACCAGTTGGCTTCCAAACCTTAACAGGCACTATTCTAGGCATAGTGGATCTAGCTAAGGGGTAGGGTTTGCCATGCGTTAATATTCGACCTGTGGGCTTCCGCTGAAATCCTACATTTGTAAACACATTCCCTGTAGGTTTCCAGGATTGCTTAATCTGTTTCGCTCTCCAAACTTTCTTAACTGGGTTATGAATCATAGAACTCAGAAATAACACATCACATTTATCATGATAACCAGAAGATAAACATTTTTTACATGTTTTGCAGACAGCATAAGGGCTCGAATTAATTTCAGTAAGCTTGGAGCTAATACTAGAACTAACACGATTCTTTTTTTTCAAATCAAACTTCTTGTCCCTATGGTGTTCTTTCACTTCCTTATCATGATCACTTTTAGTTTGCGTAATCCTATCCTTCTTTGCATTGCTTCTAGGTTTTGACCCGCAAACTTTAGTGTCAATCTTAACATCTGTAGAAGTAACGATGGGAACATTACATGGCTTCACTACTTTCTGCATTCCTGGTCTAGAAGTGCTGGGATCTGAAATTCTAGGAGGCACATCACAGGTTGCTTGCTTGAATTTAGACATGGAACAAGGCATATCAAGGGTCACATGCTTGGTTTTAGGCATAGAACAAGGCACAACTATTCTATCTCGCCTATTGCTAGATTTCGGACTTGTGACAATTACATACTCTAAGAGTTCCTGAGATCGTTTGGCATCCATGCAGGCATAGGCTATAGTACTATCAAAAGGTTTTTCTAATCTTTCATCTTCAACAATCTCACGGAGACCCTTCAAACTTTCCTTAAGGTATGAGAGATATGCTTTATGTGCAAGTTCATTATTCCTAATGGGCGGGGGAATATATAACATATCGATAGCATATTTATCACAAGAAGAAACCTTAGGAACAGAGTATTTGCAATTGGGGATTGGCAACTTTCCTTTCACCTCACGCTTCAGATTCTCAATATCGTTAAGTAAAGAAGTTATCTTTTCAATTTGTTTATCATGATTAACTTTAAATGAATCACATAACTCTTTGTTTTGATCATTAACCTTTGAAATTTCAGCCTTAAAACAATCATTTTCCTTTTGCAAGTTATCAATTATGTTTTGAAGTTGGAAATTCCGAGAATCTAAAGGTGGAGGCATATGGGAACCAGTCACATCCTTCTTTTCACCTTTCAGTTGTGAAATTTGGGCTTTCAATCTTTTGATCGTGTTATAATGAGCTCGAATTTGTTCATCACGTTTGCTAATTTCAAAAACTGCATCAAACTCAGGAGCATCAGAGGATGTCTTGATATTTGAGGTTTTAACATTTTCTTTGAGATGTTGATGTTTTAATTGCAAAGCAAGATGTTCAACTTCTAATTTAGAATAATGTTTGACCAAGTTATCATGATTATCCTGTTCTATTTTCTCATGCAATTTTGAATTTGTTGTTTCAAGCTCAATGACACGATCATGGAAGACTTTCAGAGCAACAGATAATTCATGAAATTGAGAAGCATTAATGGAACAATTTTTAGCAGTGAAAAACACATCTTGAGCAATACATTCAGAAATCAGATTCTCATTCAGTGTATGCAAGTTCTTCCTTTCAATCTCACTATATTTTAATTCTCTCTCATAGTCACTAACCTCAACAATCATTGCATCAAATTCCTTTTCCATTTCTTTAATATCAGAATGCGTCCCTTTTTTAAGACTCTCAAATTGATCCTTTAGTTGTTTAAAGAAAGGCATGACCTCAGTTAAATAGCATTCTTTAGTTTGCTCAAAACCCCTTTCCCCTTCAGTTATACCAGTGGGTGTGATCCTTTTCTTACAAGTTTTCTCAAAATCAACAAATAGTTGAAAGATAACATATTGACTGATTAAGGTCTTGCTTTTAGTGGCAATTGTTCTAGGAACAAGATGCATTGGTGTATTAGGAGGATACACAGTCGCTCTAGGCATTTTCCTAAGGGGAGGGTTCGTTACAACAGGATTCTCTGCTTTTTGCTTATCTAAATCCTTTTTCCAGAACACTTGTTCAGGGGTTAATAGAGTCTGAGGCTTAAACTTGTTCAAGGAGATCCAATTTTCTTTAGTATAATTATGGGGTTTGATCGTTATGTTATTCTTTTTACACTCAGGATCTTCTAACTTCTTATTCATTTTCTCCCTAGTGACTTCATCAGATTTCTTATCTTCCTCAGTGCACTCAACGCAACTAGGTTTCTTCCTAGGCTTAAGGATTTCATTACCATCATAAAGTACCTTATGAGCATTTCTAGCCTTTTTAATTACCTCTGGATTTGGTTCCTCAACAAGGGGAATGCTATGCTTATCGCTTAAGACTCTATGCTTAGTGATCATGTGAGCAGTCTGAATGGTATTCCCTTGTACGTACAACTTATTTTCAAGCTTGTTTTTCAAAGTTTTTAGATTGGAAAACTCATTCAAAAGTTTTGATTCCTTAGCCTTGAATTCTTGCTTAAGCATTTTAACATTTTCTTGAAGTTCGTGTTTTTGCTTAGCAGTTTTAGAAAGCTTTTCTTGTAAGGAGTTTAACTCTTGTTTTAATACTTCTTCTCTAAAATTACTTTTTCTAATGATTGTACGTATTTGGACATCCATTTCCTGCTCACGGGTGGTCAACTCAAACTTAGCACGCTGTTCATAAATAGCAACTTGATCCTTATATATGTTAAGCTCAGTGGTAAGGGAATCATCAGGCACAAATGCAGCGTACTCATGGAGTTCATAATCATCATTTTGAGTAGAAGATGCACAACTAGGTATAGCATAAACTTCTATACAACTTACCTCAGCATTGACATGCACAGGCTGTGACGGGTGCATCTCTATCTTGGGTACATCCGAAGCTTCCATGGAGCGTTCCTTTGCATTAACTTGCACAGGTTGTGTCTGGTGCACCTCTCTCTCTTGTGAATTTGAGAACGAATATTCCATTATTGCATTATCCGACTCATCAATTTTTGTTGTCACTGACATTCTGCATTCAACAACACCCGATTCTTCAACAGATACATTACCCAACTTATCACAACAATATTTCAACTGCACCTGACACTCATTCACGTCTTCATTCTTTTGTGCAGATTCTTCAATGTACTTTTTCACATTATCCATGAGTTGGATAAATGTCTCAACGAATTCCTGAATTTCCATTCCAGTATGTTTTTTGAAGGAAATTCCAGTCAAGTGTTGATCGTAATCTGCTGAATATTCCCCACTGATGAATGGCTGAAATTGTTTGTAGATTACTTGAAGAGCTGCACTGGAACCATCCTTTTGAACCTCTTCATTGGTAAGTTGCAGCTTTAAATGTTCTAAGTTCAACAGCAAACTTCTTGTCAATGTAGGTAAGTCCTGGCGGAAAAGAGCACTACATGTTCGATCCCCAGCTATGGATAACAGCTGAATGAGGTGCAGATGAAGTAGCTGATAGGGCTCAATGCTGTATTTCATTTGCATGGCATTCTATAGCTTGGACTGGTGCAATTCTCTCTCATTAGATTCTGAACACGGAGATCTCACATCCTCATTGCTTAATTCAATCATCTTTAATCGTTCAGTGTAGCATACATTATCATTGTTGTCCACAACATCATACAGTTTAAGCACTTCTGAAATCACTGGGTCAGTAGAGTAAGACATGATGTGGAAGGATGCACGGGATTTTACACGTCTATGATTTAAACCGAGAAATAGAATCTTTCGTGGGATTTTACTAAAATCAAGACGAAACCGTTAAGCAATGACCAGTAGAGGGTGTTAAGATGACCGATGGAATGATACAATGAAAGAAGATTGTGTGATAGGACTTTATATTGTTCGTAGGAAAGGCTGAAATGTTGATTGGTTGAGATTTGGATTGGTTGATGCACGTTTTTACGGAGAATTTTTAGGTCTAAAAACTTAAAAGCTCAATAACTTCCTTTCGGAGGGGATTTGGGCCTCGAAAAATTCGTTTCATGACATCATGGTGAAACTTCACATTATTCAGGCTGTTCCGGTCGTTTTGACAGGTATTTCGCTGAAAACGGAGTTACGGATCAAAAGTTATGGCCGTTTGAAGTTTTGACGTAAAAAGTCAACTTTGGTCAAACTCTTCTTCGTAAAAATCAACCAAGTCGCTATAACCTTTGAACCAAGTCGCTAAGTCACTTGAACCAAGTCTCTAAGCACCAAGTCGCTAAGTGCTAAGTCGCTATAGTTACAAGTCGCTATATAACAACTCGCTACCAACCAAGTCGCTAGCAAAATTTTGACAACAATTCGCTAAGCACCAAGTCGCTAAATTGACAAGTCGCTAAATAGCAACTCGCTAGGTACCAACTCGCTAACACCAAGTCGCTAACATAAACCAAGTCGCTACTCGTAGTGGGGAATCCACTAACAGTACGACAAGTCGCTACGCCTAAATCGCTACCAACTGAAACTGCAACTCGCTACCAAGAACTTACTCCGAGACCCAAGTCGCTACCAAGAAATACTTCAAAAACACACTTTTCAATCCAAAACAAATCCAACCACGATGATTCAAGCCTTCAAAATCAAAACCTAAACACTTATGATGATTCTAAACACAAAAGTACTACCAAAATCCAAACTTTAACACTAGAAATCAACCAAATTATGCACAAACCACTAAACTTTTTCAAACTCAAAAACCACCTAAAAACCACTAGAAATCCAAAGATGTGTAAGATATGATCTAACCATGTCTCTGATACCAATTGTAAGATATTGGTTTTCACATACACATCAAACCATAACACAAAGTGGGCGTATAAGTGGAATTCTAGAGAGAGAAAGTTAGAGGTTTAGGGAACTTAGTGAGAGAAAGTGAAAGATATTATTATGAGCTCCAATTCTCTACCTTGGAAGGTAGAGAGTATTTATAGTCTTACATAAATCGCCACACATCGGGCTGTGGATCAGGCATACAGTGGGTAAAGACCCGTCCGTCCTCCACGGTGTTACTTAACTAAATACTACTAAACTTAAAATAACTACGACTACGAGCTTTCTAACGATTACATATACTTGAGGTGACCGACTCTTTAATACCTGGAATTTCTAATTCCTAACAGAAAGAAAGAAGAACAACTCTCTAGATCAAGTGATCTATATGTTAGAAGAGAATGAGAGTGTATGAGAGATTTAGTAAGAAGAGGGGTGAGTTAGAGTGAAGAAATGGCTCTCTATTTATAGGCAAAATTCTTCACTGTTCCCCAGATCCCACAGATCCCTTCCACTTGGGATCCGTCTAGTGTAATCCTAGGGATCCGTGGAACGCTCCTCTTTGCCCATGGATTTTTTGGTTATGGGTCATGGGTTATGGGTTGGTCCATGCGTTTTCTTAGATTCAATGTATCTAAGTATACATTGTATCTAGTCTACTTGGGTATGGGTTAAGATCCATGGGTTATGGTTTTTACCCATCCTAATAAACTATTACAACAAATGCTTAATTACTACATTTTTGTATTTAAATGGCTATATGTAAATGCTTTACAAAAATAACATGTATCCTTATAATTATACTTAAGATAACATTATATGTAGAAAACTAGAAGGGGGGGTTGAATAGTTTACCAATTAAAAACTTTGTTTTGAAACTTATTGAAAGATCAATTGATATTGATCTTGGATATGTTGATGAAATATGCAAGCAATATGTAAAGAGTAAATAAGGAAAGAAATGATCAAACCACAACAAGTTGTTTATAGTGGTTCGGTCTACAAGGACTCTTTTTCCTTGCCCTACTCCACTCCCCGAGTCTCACACTCGAGAGTTTAACTTCACTAGTCAACAAGCTCCTTTCACCGGCGGAGAAAACCTTTACACTTCGCTTACACTATTTCCGACACTAAGCTAGATGTCGAGTTCTTTCCAAGGGTACAACTACTCCCACACACAATGTATTTTGAGGACTAAAATACTAACCACTCACACTCACAAGATTATGATGGTTTAATACAACAATGAAGTATGAATCAACACTAGATCATACAACACTAAACAAACAAGACTTCCAACTTCTCGTTTGAAGCTTAAATGTGACTTGATCTTCTTTGCTACAAAAGAGATCACTAATATGATATGAAACTGAGTTAGAAAGGTTAGAGAGAAGATATGTATGAGAGTATAGTAGAAAGGAATGAGAAACTACTTGGTTTGGCTTTGCTATTTATAGCCAAAATGGACAGGAGCGTCCACGGACCACGGAACCCTTAAAAGGGTTCTGCCCGTGTACCATTTTGGTACCGCCAGGTCTGACAGCCAAGATATCAAAATATTTGCTAAAGTCAACTATATCTAAGTGAGATTGTGCAAGATATGAAGAGTACAAATCCACACAAAATATCTAATGAAATCTTCCAATGATTTCCATGATGCATCACATGATTTCATATGTTGTATTTCTATTTTTAGAAATATGCAAGTACTTAAGTAGTGTTTGGTTTTAAGAACCTAACACATTCTAAAAACTACTATCATACATAATGATTAGAGTCATATCAAGATGTCACTAATCATAAATGTAAATGCTTGAATGATGAATATATTGTTTGAAAAAGCTTGTTTTAATATCTATTAAACTTGACAAGCTTTAAGCTTTTATACAAATTAAATTTACTTTTGTCGTTAACAAAACTTAGGTAAAGATCAAAAATATAAATAACGTTTAATGACGATATTTGTATTAACAATCTCCCCCTTTTTGTTGAGGACAAAATATAAATTTTATTTTTATAAAGATACAAAGTTTGTGCAAGAGTTATAAAAATATTAGTTTTAGAACTTGAAAAGGAAATGATAATGTAAGTGTATGATGTTTGACTTTTTCAGAAAGTCAAAGTATTCACTAGTTGATGCATGATGTTGACTTTTTCAGAATGTCAAAGTATGCAGTTGACTTTTTAAGAAAAGTCAAGTATTATCAATGAGGTATCATGTTTGACTTTTTCAGAAAGTCAATGTATGCAGTTTGACTTTTTCAGAAAAGTCAAATGTAAACAAGTTCAAGTTCTATAATTTCTCCCCCTTTTTATCTCAACAAAAAGAAGAGGCGGTGCGGAATGTAATGAGCCCGAGTCATTATCTCCCCCTTGATCAAAGCTCCCCCTAAATTGGGTGCTTAATGGGAAGATACATGGATTGTGAAAATAAAGCTACAAAAAAAAATGTTAGTAATAATGATCATTCACAAGCATTTCCAAATACTATGTAAGAGTACCAACACTATAATAAAAACACCATTTATTAGTTAAAATTTTCATGAATAAATATCATGAAAGGAGAACACAATGATGTGTTTTAATACAAGAAAAAGAAAATAATCCTAAGAAAAGAAAACTTAGAAATGCTAATCTATAACCATCCTAATGAAATGGTGTATGAGAAAGAGCGTTGAGGCACTCAAGGATGTGATTGAGGATGAACCTCATTTCCTCTTGAAAGTCATGGACCATAACCCGGGTCCTTTCAACGGTTTGGGCCGTTTGCTCACAAGTTGAGCAACCATGCCTAGGGGGTAGTATGTTTGGGAAGGTTGTGGTGGTGGAATGGTAGATGTGTTGGTGTTGTTGGGGATGTTTGGGGTGGTCATGATGGAGGCAAGAAAAGCATTTTGCATTTGCATAGTCTCACTTAAGTGAGAATCCACCATGCCTTTGAATTGGTGGAGGTTGTGGAGTTCCGCTTGAATCTCCTCTCTAGTGGGATTGGCATCCCACATGCACTCCTTAATGTCCTCAAGATGAGGGGACATTGATGTTAGGAGTGGATGGTCCCCATACAAAGGACCATGAATGTCTTTGTGAATGGGGTGGAAGAGAAGAGGTTTTGGCCCTAGTGGGGCGTTTGGGTCAAAAGATGACCTTGGTGATTCACGAGCTATTCGCTCACTTGTGCCAAAGGATGGCAATGGTGGTGGATAATTTGGCCTAGGAGGCAAGTCATCCAAGTCATCCAAGAAAGGATTTGGTGAAGTTGGTGGAGTGGAAAATAACTCCATAGGAATGAGAGTTGGAGACCTTGGTGGTGAAGGTGGTGAGGGTGTTTTGGATGTTTGGATGGGTGCCGGTGGAGGTGAAGTTGGTGTTTTTGTAGGTGGTGGAGTGGTGATCACAATGTGTGATTGAGTAGGTGTAGCCAAGGTAAGGTTTGTATCATCTCGGATTGGAGACGAGATTGTGAGTGGAGAAGACTCGGATGAGGAGCTAAGGTTAACGAAGCAACAAGGCCTCACACTTATTCTAGCGGTTTTCTTGCAAGGTTTAGGAGAGGATTTTGTCATTTTTGACTTGGGTTTTTCTTTGCTAGATAATGGTAAGAATGAAGAAGGTGTGAGGAAGATCATGGTAAAACCTCTCAATTTATAGAAGTGAAAAATTATGGAGAAATGTGTTTGATTTGATGTTAAACCATTGAAGAGATGAGGTTCCTAATGATTTAGAAGTGGGTTGAATGCTAGTCATATCACCCAAGTCAATCCATTCAAGAGAGATGGAGTGAAGAAGAAAAGATTTGCAATAAATGTGTTCTAATGAGTGGAATTTCCTAACAATCAGATCACCCACGGATTTGAAGGTATCAAAAATTTGGTTCCTTCCTTTATGCAAAAGGGCTCCTTGGGTGGATTTTTCAAATTTTTGAATTTTGGTGGGAAACGGATTTCTTATATACCTAAGTGAATTATACTAGTTCTAATAAGAGTATAAACAAGTTAGGAATAACTTATAAGCAATGGATGGTAATTTGGAATCACGAAAGAGTCGAAATTCAGAAAATTACCTAGAGGATCCACGGCACCAAAAATTTACACGGACGGAACCCTTAAAAGGGTGACGTCTGGTCCGCCTGTACAGGTACGGCGGTACCAATATTCATAACAGACGGTACCAAATCGTTGGTGCCGTCTGGTCCGTGCAGTGCAGAAAACAAGACAGAGTGTGTTTTTAGGTGTCGGGGACCTTTCCGAAACCTGAAATTTTTCTCAAAACATGTGACACTAAACATTTCTAGTTAGGAAAAGCAAATAACACATATATAAACATAGTGGAGCATGTATTTTGAGCAAGGCCTAGTGATTTTCACATTATGGTGAAAATGGGTAAAATTAGATAGCATGCTTGTGCTACCCCCCTGCATAAGATTGTTAGCATACATCATTGTTTCAAGTTATATTATCATCCTACATAATAAAAACAACTAAATAGTATCAAACATTAACGATAATGTATTGTTCCAAACACTCCTTAAAGTACCCTCATTTGTCCAATTTCTTGTAAATCTTGTTCATCATCCTACCAAGGCACTTGAACATTCCCTTAGTTTGCTTGAATTCCGCTGATTCATTCTCTATCTCGGGAAGAGATGCATAATATTCATGAGGCGGAAGAGGAGAGCTTGGAAGACCATCCTCGGAGCTATTTGATGATGATGATGATGGAATTGGAGGTTTTGCTCTCTTGCCTTTTGGCTTAGAAACTCGTTCATCACTCAAAGGTACAAAGATGTGAGGAATGAGGTCATAGTGAAGGTGCATCCCTTTTGGTGTTGGTGGAATTGGTGCAAAGTTTCTATAGAGACGGGTGAGAAGCATCCCGTATGGAAGAGCAACCGATCCTTGAGTTGGAATATCAATCATTCTTCTAGCGATGTAGTAGGCTAAATTGAATGGTTGTCGGGTGGACAAGTTGTAGAGCATGTGACAAAGGCAAGCGTTTATGTGATCCCTATTTCCTATGGTGCTAATGACGTTGGCTCTAAATAGTTCCTCCCATTTCTTAAATTCGGGCTTAAGTTCATTTAGCTTCATTCCATATGGATCTCGGTTTACCTCTTTTTCTTTTCGGGTAACTCGGGTTGTATCACCTTTTGGGTTAAAAAGGTGTTCTCGGATAACATCCTTATCGGCCAAACGGGTTTGGTAGGGAAGAGTGCGGTCATTGATTGCATCAAGAACGGTGATTGACCATTTATCCGAGTAGACACAAGTCCCTCGGTTGGGAATTCCTAGCACTTGAGCAACGTTGGCTAAGGTGATGGTGTAGTCGTTTTGATTATTTTAAACCTAAGAAAAAATTCCTCATCGTCTTCATCACTAAAGCCGGTCACATTAGCATAGAATTCTAACACAAACCTAGGACAAATTGGTTCATCGATGTCAAGAAGACAATCGAATTGAATGGCGGCTAGTTCTTCACGGAGATTGGTATTTTCAAGGAAGGATGAGTGAATGGTTCTACCCTCATGGAAATACCTTGATTCTAGACCCTTAAATATTTCTACTTGTTCCTTGGTAAGTCCTTTGGTTTTTTGGTGTTTGGGAATGTAGTTAAAGGTGTCTTTGTGATCATAGAATCTTGCGGCTACCATGGTTATTCCTAAGGACAAGAATTGATATGTTAAAAATGAGAATAAACTTTAACGTTTTGGTTCTAGTGTGTGCCTATATGAAAACAATTTGGAGTTGCGGTTATCTCGACTCATTTTATGCACAAAAATGATTTTAGTGGGGTGTTTGGCAAATACTATGAGATAACCCAAATGCTCCTAATTCAATGTGGCTTCATTTGAATATACCCGGGAATGCATATTTGTTACGCAATACCTTTAGTATTCAAGAGCATGCAAGTGATGAAAGTTTGACGTTTCTATTTGTATTTAACAATAAAAAATTGTTTTCCTACAAGTGAGAAGCTTTTCAAAAATTTTGACATGGGGTGTTTGGTTATTTGAATAAGGCCTTATAGTTATTATCTATTGATTAGTGGGAAGCATGATTTGTTTATGCAATATGATAATGTAGTACCTAATTTCAATGACTAGTTATGCAATTTGCCAACTGAATTCATATTTAGTATAAGAGCATACATAAAACCCCATGTAATGATTTGTGATAGTTTTGTGCATAAATAAGAATCATAGACTCAGAATTTAGAGATAAAATGTAGTTAGGATACTTACAATGATGTTATCCTCAGTGATTAGTGAGTGGGAAGGTGTCAATAATGAGCTTAGTTTAATGTTTACACGTTTTGGTAAAGTGGGTTTTGAGGAAGAGGATGTTTTGTGTATAGCAGTTTTGCTTTTGTAGACACCACGGACCAGACGGCACCAAATATTTGGTTCCGTCTGTGTTGTCGTTTGGTGCCGTGGCTACAGTAGCAGGTACAAGACAAAAATTGTTTTGTTTTGACTATTCTAATGTTTTGGGCTATGTTTATCCCACATGTTTGGTTCCATTAACCCTAAACCAAGTCTAAGAAGATTAAAAGGTTCTCGTTTAAGAGGCTTAGTTAAGATGTCGGCAATGTTGTCTTCGGAGGATACTTTCTCGATTGAAATGTTTCCTTTTTGAACATTGTCGCGAAGAAAGTGATGACAGATTTCAATATGTTTTGTACGAGCATGTTGAATGGGATTCTTGCTGAGATCGATGGCTCCTTTGTTGTCGCAAAGTATCACAATGTCGTTGAGATGAATTCCATAATCTATGAGAGCTTGCTTCATCCAAAGAGCTTGTTGACATGCTTTTCCGACTGAGACGTACTCGGCTTCAGTAGTTGAGATGGCTAAAGCCGTTTGCTTCTTTACAAACCATGAGGTGAGACAATGTCCAACAAAAGCGCAAATACCACTTGTACTTTTTCTATCGACATAATCACCGGCATGATCCGAGTCGGCATACACTATGGTTTCTATACCCGTTCCTTTGGGATACCATAATCCTAAACACGTTGTTCCCTTAATGTATCTAAAAATTCTTTTTAAGGCTTCTAAGTGTGATGCCTTTGGGTTTTCTTGAAAGCGAGCACATAGACAAACACTAAACATAATGTCGGGTCTACTTGCCGTAAGATAGAGTAGGCTACCAATCATTCCTTTATATTTAGTGTTATCTACGGATTCACCTTCTTCGTCCTTGGTGAGTTTAGTGTCCGAGGACATGGGTGTTTTAGTTGGTTTGGAATCTTCAAGACCAAATTTCTTAAGCATGTCTTTTATATATTTAGATTGTCATCTTCTAGTTGTTTAATTTGAAGTCCTAGAAAGAAGTTTAATTCACCCATCATACTCATTTCAAACTCGTCGTGCATGATTTTAGAGAAATCATCACATAGTTCTTGACAAGTTGATCCGAATATAATGTCATCAACGTATATTTGAACAATGATAATTTGTGATTCCTTTTTCTTGGTAAAAAGAGTATTATCTACTAATCCCATAGTGTATTTGTTATCAATAAGAAAAGTCTTAAGTCGGTCGTACCAAGCTTTAGGTGCTTGTTTAAGGCCGTATAATGCTTTCTTGAGTTTGAAGACATGATGTGGTCTCTCAAAGTCGGTAAAACCGGGAGGTTGAGCAACATACACTTCTTCGTTAATAAACCCATTAAGGAAAGCACTTTTAACATCCATTTGAAATAATTTAAAGTCATAAGCACATGCATAAGCAAGTAATATTCTAATAGATTCAAGTCTAGCTACCGGTGCATAAGTTTCATCATAGTCAATCCCCTCTTGTTGATTATAACCTTGTGCAACAAGCCTAGCTTTGTTTCTAGACACTACACTATTTTCGTCCATTTTATTTCGAAAAACCCATTTTGTTCCAATTATAGTTTGTTCTTTTGGTTTTGGAACTAATTTCCAAACATCATTTCTAACGAATTGGTTTAATTCTTATTGCATGGCTATTACCCATGATTCATCTTTTATTGCTTCATTTATGGTTTTAGGTTCAATGGTGAATACAAAACAAAAATAATTACTTTGATTTTGGGCTTGTGACCTTAAGGTTCTTTGATTAAGTTGTCCTATGACCTTTTCTAAAGGATGACTTTTAGATTCTCTGATGTTTATAATTTCCTTATTTAATGGTTCATCTTCCTTGTTATTATTAATTTGACTTTCTATTATTTGACTTTCAACTAAGTCATCATCTACCAAAGGTGATGTCTTAGAGGGAGGTGGACTTTCGTCAAATGTTATGTTCAACGATTCCTCGACTATCATTGTTTCTTTATTTAGGACAATGTAAGCTTTAGTAGTTTGAGAGTAACCAAGAAATACACCTTCATAAGACTTTGGGTCAAACTTGGTGAGATAATCCTTAGTATTAAGAATAAAGAATTTACAACCAAAGACTCTAAAATATCCTAACGTTGGCTTTTTACCTTTATAAAGTTCATATGGTGTTTTGTTTAAGAAATGACGTATTAAGACTCTATTTAAAATATATGTAAAAGTGTCAACGGCGTTACACCAAAACTTTTGAGGAATGTTTTGTTCATTAAGCATTGTTATACTCATTTCTTGAATTGGTCTATTTTTACGTTCTACTACTCCATTTGATTGAGGTGTTCGTGGAGCGGAAAAGTTATGTGTTATACCATTTGTATCACAAAAGTTTCCAAATTGGGTTTCGTTGTCAAATTCACGACCATGATCCGTTCGGATTGACACAATTTTAACACCTAGTTGGTTTTGAATTTTCTTGCTAAGAATTTCAAATTTATCAAAAGCTTCATTTTTTGTTTTCAAAAACAACGTCCAAGTAAACCTTGAGTAATCATCTACTATGACCAAGGTGTATAAGTTGCCTCCGTAGCTTCTTATAGCGGATGGTCCAAACAAGTCCACATGTAATAATTCTAGACACTTAGATGTGGACACCATATTTTTAGATTTGTGACTACTATGTGTTTGTTTACCAATTTTGCAAGCGTCGCAAAAGTGTTGGTCATATTTTAGTTTTGGTAAATTCCTAACTAGCTCTTTTGAAGATAGGTTTTGTATAAGTCTCATATTAGCGTGACCTAAGCTTCTATGCCAAAGAGATGAGCTATCGTCTAACGTTGTTAGGCAAAGTTTGTCATTAGATGTTTTATCTATTTTCATGACGTATATGTTATTTTTCCTAACTCCTTTAGCTATGGTGATACCATCTTTTAGTATTTTACTACAATTTTCATCAAATAGTACTTTATACTTTTTATCGCATAGTTGGCTAATACTAAGTAGATTAAATCCTAAACTATCCACATGAGCAACATTTTCAATAGTTAGGGAGTTATGAGCGATCGTACCTTTGCCAATGATTTTGCTTTTGAGATTACTACCAAAAGTGACATTACCTCCGTCATACTCTTGGTATGATGAGAAGAGACTTTTGTTGCCCGTCATATGCCGTGAGCATCCACTATCTTTTATGCATTCATCAGGTTCCAATCCAACTTTCAAGCATACCTAAGAAGTAAATAACTCAAGCATTTGGTCCCCAATATCTCATGGGTCCGTTTGGGTTAAACATACCATTTATTTGATTCATGTATGGAAACGATGGGTAAGAGTTCCATGACATGTAATCTGGAGTTTGATATGGTCTAGGAAAGTTTTGATTCCAACCGTTGTGTTGGTAGTTGGGTTGAACGTTGTGGTTGCTCTTAGGAAAGGGGCGTTTGGCAAAAGGTGTTTTATATCGTTGTTGAGTAGTTTTTGATCTAAATTCATTTTTGGCAAGTCCTACTCCTGATGTAACAGCTGGTTTTAGTTTAATACTATCATTGGTTTTCTTTGTTACTTTGACAAATTCAGTATGGTCCGTATTGCGAACATTCTGTCCTGCTGAGGTACCCACGACACCATTTTGCACAACGGACGGAACCCTTATTTTGGTTCCGTCTGGTCCGTGCTGGACTGCAGCAGTTTTGACATAATGTTCGTCCTTTTCGGCCGTTTTGTTTTGACTCTTTGGAATTAATACCTCATTAAAACCTAGCCCATTCATGTCTCCTGGTGTTTTATGGATTTTAACTATTTCATCGGTAAGAGCGATGTTTTTGTTAAACCTTTTGAACTTAGAATTATTTTCGATTAGAACCTCTTGTGTGAGCTTTAGTTTTTCTATTTCAAGATTAAGCTCTTGACATGATTTACAATCATCGTCATTTGCTTTTCCTTTTTCAAGTCGTTTTTCTTTTTCTTTCAACTCATATACTTCATTTTCCAAAAATTCCTTTTTGGTTTTTAAAAATTTATTTTTAGTTATAATTTTTAGACTTAGCTCACACAATTGATTATATTGTTTTTGCAAAGTATCATCATTTATAGAAGAATAAGAAGAGTCGGAAAGTACCTCGTTTGACTCATGTGCCATTAGAGCGATCTCTTCCTTGCTTGATTCTTCATCGTCTTCACTATCACTCCAAGCACCACTTACAAAAGCTCGTTGAGTTTTGCTTTTAGGTGGCTTGGGAGATTCTCCTATGAGATGACTTGCATCACTACATCTAAAACACTTTCTTTCACCTTTACCCTTTTTGTCATCTCGATCTTTTCGGAATGGCTTCTTTTCTTCTCGAGGTTGTCTTACAAACTTTCCTCTTCTTCTAAAGAACTTCTTAAAATCTCTAACGGCCATGGCATACTCATCATCTTCACTACCGGAGCAAGATTCGTCGTCATCACTTGATTCCGCCTTTGCTTTTAGAGCGACGGATTTGATCTTCTCCCTTCTTCCTTTGATGATCTCCGAATCTTTCTCCATTACCATTTCGTGAACTTTGAGGTTGCCAATTAGTTCGTCTAGTGACATTTTTGAGAGATCTTTTGATTCTTCAATAGCGATCACTTTAGCTCTCCATTTGGGATGAAGTGCTCTAAGAAATTTCATGACAAAGTTCTTACTACGAAAAGATTCATCAAGTGCTTTAAGTGATGTAATAATAGTATTGAAGCGAGCAAAGCCACAATCAATGGTTTCATCTTCAGGGATAACAAATTGTTCATATTGTTGAACAAGAAGATCAATTTTGTTATCCTTGACTTGTGAATTACCTTGATGTGTAACAATTAAAGATTCCCAAATATCTTTGGCGGTTTCACATATAAAAATTCTTTCATATTCTTTTCTAGGTAAAGCATTATAAAGCATCATTTTAGCTTCATTATTTTTAGCAACTAATTTCTTTTGTTCATCAACAGAAATATCTTTTATTGTAGAACTAAAATCCCCTTTAACAATAATAAACCAAAGATCTATATCTTTTGATTTTACATATGTTTCAAAACGGTTTTTCCAATAGATAAATCCATTGGTTTCAAAGAGTGGTGGTCTTTGCATAGATTGCCCTTCTTTAAAGTTTTCAGAATCCATGGATCATTTCAAGTTTATAAAATACACGTTATTTTAGAAATTCTTGAGCAACGAGGCTCTGGTACCAATTGTAGAAAACTAGAAGGGGGTTGAATAGTTTACCAATTAAAAACTTTGTTTTAAAACTTATTGAAAGATCAATTGATATTGATCTTGGATATGTTGATGAAATATGCAAGCAATATGTAAAGAGTAAATAAGGAAAGAAATGATCAAACCACAACAAGTTGTTTATAGTGGTTCGGTCTACAAGGACTCTTTTTACTTGCCCTACTCCACTCCCCGAGTCTCACACTCGAGAGTTTAACTTCACTAGTCAACAAGCTCCTTTCACCGGCGGAGAAAACCTTTACACTTCGCTTACACTATTTCCGACACTAAGCTAGATGTCGAGTTCTTTCCAAGGGTACAACTACTCCCACACACAATGTATTTTGAGGACTAAAATACTAACCACTCACACTCACAAGATTATGATGGTTTAATATAACAATGAAGTATGAATCAACACTAGATCATACAACACTAAACAAACAAGACTTCCAACTTCTCGTTTGAAGCTTGAATGTGACTTGATCTTCTTTGCTACAAAAGAGATCACTAATATGATATGAAACTGAGTTAGAAAGGTTAGAGAGAAGATATGTATGAGAGTATAGTAGAAAGGAATGAGAAACTACTTGGTTTGGCTTTGCTATTTATAGCCAAAATGGACAGGAGCGTCCACGGACCACGAAACCCTTAAAAGGGTTCCGCCCGTGTACCATTTTGGTACCGCCAGGTCTGACAGCCAAGATATCAAAATATTTGCTAAAGTCAACTATATCTAAGTGAGATTGTGCAAGATATGAAGAGTACAAATCCACACAAAATATCTAATGAAATCTTCCAATGATTTCCATGATGCATCACATGATGTCATATGTTGTATTTCTATTTTTAGAAATATTCAAGTACTTAAGTAGTGTTTGGTTTTAAGAACCTAACACATTCTAAAAACTACTATCATACATAATGATTAGAGTCATATCAAGATGTCACTAATCATAAATGTAAATGCTTGAATGATGAATATATTGTTTGAAAAAGCTTGTTTTAATATCTATTAAACTTGACAAGCTTTAAGCTTTTATACAAATTAAATTTACTTTTGTCATTAACAAAACTTAGGTAAAGATCAAAAATATAAATAACGTTTAATGATGATATTTGTATTAACATTATATTTGTTATCAATAAAACACAAAGAGATCGCAAAATATTAATAAACGTTTTTACGGTTTATTTGTATTAACATAATTCTTGTTCGCTTTTGTCGAGGTAGATTTCTTTAATCGTGTGTAGTCTTTGAATGTGAACCGACCATTAGGTTGTCTTGTTTTGCATGGTTATTTAATTCTTGCTAATTCGTATTGTCAATTACTAAATTGATATATTGTTATTCATGGGTTGATCTATGGCCAATTATGCTTATAAACCCTAGTTTATTATTAGGTTTCAATTAATACGTAGCGATTACGTGGTTTGGTACGGGTTGTTTTTTCTTGTTTCGATTGTGTTCTTTTGGTTAGGGTTTGTTTATTGTTGTGTTGATGGAGGGTGTGCCTAACGTTGATAAGGATGCCTTAATGGATTGTAGGCAGCGTGAACCTCATGTGGAGCCGGTTCCACATGAAGTAAATCCTACTGATTCTGCTTGTCAAGGGGATATGAATGCCAATGAGGTTCTGAAGCCGGTTTCACATGCGAGTATCAATGATTCGGTGTTTTGGGATGTTAAGCCTCTTGGTGTTACAAGTATCTTGAATATGCAAGATTACCCATCTACAGTTTACAGTGTCGAGGACACCACTAGGGGGGCTAATCTGCCTAGTGGTGATGGTATTAGTGTAGCTCCTAAAGCTGGAAGGATACATGTTTCTCCACCTAAGGAAAAATTAACTGGTGCTACGCCAATTATTTAATCTGTTGGGGTTAATACATTACCTATGCCGTATGTTGGTGTTACAAGTGGTACGAATTCTGCTAATGAATCGACGAAGCGCAAATCAAATTTTCGTAGGTTGGAGTGTAGTAAAAAATCTAATGGGGTGGATCTCTCCATTCCTATGAAAGTTGTTGAGGAGGTAAACTCTAAATTTGAGAATACCCTTTATGGTTACTTCCTTGGTAAACGTATTGCTTTTCTGGTTGTTGATTATTACGTTCTTAATACATGGGCCAAGTGTGGTATTCAAAAGGTTATGATGAATGTGAAGGGGTTTTTTTTCTTTAAGTTTTCCACTCGTAAAGGTGTTGATGATGTGCTTGAAAACGGACCGTGGATGATTAGGAATGTGCCAATTATTCTTAAACCATGGACTTTGAATACTAATCTGCTTAAAGAGGATTTGACTAATATTCCGGTATGGGTTAAATTCCATGATGTGCCCCTTGGTATGTTTTCTGATGATGGTCTCAGTCTCCTAGCTACATTCATTGGCACTCCAAAAATGTTAGATTCTTATACTAGTCAAATGTGCTTGGAATCATGGGGTCGAAATACTTTCGCTAGGTGCTTGATTGAAGTTAAGGCATATCAGGTTCTTAGGGAGAGCATCACTGTTGAGATACCATTACTTGATGGGACAGGATCTACTATCGAAAAGATTCGGGTGGAATACAAATGGAAACCGCCTCGGTGTGATACATGTAAATTGTTTGGTCATACGCTGGTGGATTGTCCTAAATCTGTTCCACTTCCTACTCAGCCTAAACAAACTGTTAATGACGGTAGCTCCCCCTAGCTTGGGGCGTCAAGTGAAGAAAAATAATAATCCTACAAAAAGAAAGGTTAGTAACATGCTTAAATAATCTTGTGATTGCCGAGAATCAAGATTGGGAGCTAAGCTATGTAAACAAAGCCTTGTAATAAAACAACAAATTGTAGTGGTATTTATGCCACTTACAAGCATGTAAAAATAAGAACAAGACTTGTTCTTGAAAATGACTTCAAAAGAAAAAAATACTAAAAGTAGAAAATAGTAGTATTGATTCCTTCCATGCTTGCATAAGGTTATGGATGGAGGTTTTGATGAGTGATGGTATTGATGCGATCAAGGATGAGGTTGAGTATGAAACGCAATTCTTCCCTAACTTCTATTGCGATTTCCCTAGTGGATTGGCAATGTTCACAATGTAAATGATGTGGGTAATGAGTGCGGAAGTTTTCCGGGTTATTTTGATTTGAGTTATGCGGAAGTTGTGGTGGAAAAATTGGAAAATATGGATCAACATCCAGAATGTTTGTAAATGGTGGTGGAAAAGAACCTAGATGTTCTTGTAATGTGATGGGAGCTAATGGTGGTGATGTTTCAAGATCTTGAAAAATAGTATTTGGAGATGTGGGAGGTGTTGAAAAGACTATTTCTTTTTGTTTAGGTTGTTTAGATCTTGTTGGAGTCTTAAGGAGTTCCAAAAGAGTGACTTTAGGTAGTGATGAGGTTGGTGTACTTGTTGGTGATGAGGGGGTGCTATAATGGAATCATCTTGTGGTGAGTTATTTGTTGAGGATGAACCATTTGAGGTTGGTTTTGTTAAACAACAAGATCGGATACTAATCCGTGCGGATATCCTAGAGTTTGATTGTGGTATTTTGGATGGTGGTAGTACAAAGGCTTGAGTATCATGAAGATGATTGTTTGTACTAGGTGATTCATCTAAAGGGTTTTTGGATGACATGGTGTATTGTGTATGTGAGGATGAGATGGATTATGCAAGCATTTTGGGAGTTCTATATATATAGAAAAACAAAGCATTGTAATGAATGCTTGACCCAAAATGTGGATTAAAATCTAATGATTAGATATGAATTCAAGATATGTGATCATGAGAACACAAGCATTAAAGAGCATACTCCCAAAAATGAAACAAATGTGGATTTTTCATCCAAAGTGAAAAAATAGAAGGTAAAAACAGCTTCTGTTTCACGGATCCCACGGATCCTTCCCTTGAGGGATCCGTCCAGCATGAAGGCTGGGATCCGTGGGTCTGGTGATTCAGGCAGCACAAAATTTTCTTTTTAGAAACATTTTTGCCTAGTGTGTGCCTATATGCAAACTATTTGGAGTTGCGGTTATCTCGACCCCTAAAAAGAAATAGAAAATAAACTAGAAGTATAAAAACATCCTATTGAGATAACCCGAAAACACATATTTAGTACATGAGTACGTAATTTTGTGTTATCAATGCTCCTAATTCATTGTTGCTTAAATGAATGTACCCGAAAACACATATTAGTTATGTGTCCCCTTTAGCATTCAAAAGACATGAGATGCAATGAAAACGGGTTTTTACTTTGTATTAATAATGAAAAAGCGATTTCTCCTAGACGTGAGAAATTGCTTTTGTGAAATTGAAACGGGAAGGTATCATCCTTTTAGAAAACATTGTGAAAAGAGGTTTTCTTTGAAAATGTGTATGTGTTTTAAAAGAAATAAGAAAGCTATAAGTGGAAAGCTCATCTTGGGTTTTGAAAATTCCCGTATTGTTTGTGAGTTGTGCGTGAAATAGTGATCCTAGACTCAGAAAGAAAAAGGCTAGTGTTTACATACCTTGTAGAGTTAAATAAGTTACGACGTTTGTTCCATTAGACCAAGACCAAGACGAAGTAGGTTGAATTGTTCCCGCTTTAACGGTTTGGTGAGGACGTCGGCTATGTTGTCTTCGGATGCTACATTCTCAATAGAAATGTTCCCCTTTTGAACATTGTCTCTTAAGAAGTGGTGACGAATCTCTATATGCTTTGTGCGAGAATGCAATACCGGATTCTTGCTTAAGTCGATGGCACCTTTGTTGTCACATAGGATGGCTATGTCACTTAGATGAATGTCGTAGTCGACTAACGCTTGTTTCATCCATAGTGCTTGTTGGCATGCTTTGCCGGCGGAGACGTACTCGGCTTCGGTTGTTGATATTGCTAGTGCCGTTTGTTTCTTAGAGAACCAAGACGTTAAACAACATCCCATGAAAGTACATACCCCACTTGTACTTTTTCTATCAACGTAATCACCTGCATGGTCAGAATCTGCATATACAATTGTTTCTACTCCCGTGCCCTTAGGATACCATAATCCTAATTGTGTTGTACCCTTAATGTATCTAAATATCCTTTTTACGGCTTCTAGGTGTGATGTTTTAGGGTCTTTGGTTGAAACGAAACAAAACAAGCTACTTTGGTTTTGAACTTGAGACCTTACTGTTCGTTCGTTTAGCTTTCCTATGACTTTATTTACGGGGTGATCTTTGGACTCTTTAATATTTATGATTTCATCATTTAAAGGTTCTTCTTCTTCATTTATCTTTTTCTTTATTACTATAGCTTCACTTTCTATGATCTCATCATCGACAAGAGGTGGAGAGGGTTTGGGTGGACTTTCATCAAATTTTAATTTTAATGACTCTTCTACCTTCATTGTTTCTTTGTTTAATATGACGTAAGCTTTGCTATTTGGCGAGTAACCTAGAAATATACCTTCGGTTGATTTAGGATCAAATTTTGTAAGGTAATCTTTGGTGTTAAGAATAAAACATTTGCTTCCAAAGACTCTAAAGTGATTTAACGTAGGATTTTTGCCTCAGAGTAACTCATATGGAGTTTTACCTAAGATTGGTCTAATTAAGACTCGATTGAGTATGTACGTTGAAGTATCAACGGCATTACACCAAATTTTTTGAGGTATGGATTGTTCATTAAGCATGGTTCGACTCATTTCTTGAAGGGTTCTATTCTTTCTTTCTACTACCCCATTCGATTGTGGAGTGCGTGGAGCCGAGAAGTTGTGAGTAATACCATTAGCGTCACAAAAGGCTCCAAATTGCACTTCATTATCGAATTCCCTACCATGATCCGTCCTAATGGACACTATAGGACTTCCTAGTTGTCTTTGGATCTTTTTGCTTAATATTTCGAAATAATTAAAGGTTTCCGTTTTGTTCTTTAAAATTTTTGTCCATGTATACCTAGAGTAGTCATCCACTATTACCAAAGTGTAGTAGTTGCCTCCATAACTTTGGATAGCGGATGGACCAAATAAATCCATATGTAGTAATTCTAGACACCTAGTTGTAGACACCATGTTTTTAGCTTTATGACTTGAATGAGCTTGTTTTCCTACATTACAAGCATCACAAAAATGATGTTCATATTTTAACTTAGGTAGATCTCTTACTAGATCTTTGGATGATAGCGATTGAAGAAGTCGCATGTTGGCGTGACCCAATCTTCGATGCCATAAGGTCGAAGTATCATCCATAGAGGTAAGACATAGTTTGTCTTTAGGTTCATTACCGATTTTAATGACATAGACTCCATGTTTCCTAATTCCTCTTCCTATGGTTATTCCATTTTTAAGTATCTTACTACCGGTTTCGGTAAAAAGTACATTGCACTTTTTATCACATATTTGTCCTATACTTAAGAGGTTAAAGTTTAGGTTTTTTACGTGACACACATCGTTAATGGTTAGAGATTTGTTAGAAATCGTACCTTTACCGATGATTCTACTTTTGCTATTTCCAAACACCACATTACCTCCATTTACGGATTCATATGTGGAGAATAGATCCCTATTGCCGGTCATGTGCCTCGTGCACCCGCTATCCTTGACCCATTCATCGGGGTCTAGGTCGACCTTTAAGCACACCTAAAACAATAATAAACTTGAAAGTTTGGTCCCCATTTGTTCATGGGTCCATTAGTGTTAAACATTCCATTCATGTTAGACATGTATGGATAAGATGAGTAAGCATTCCATGGAGCAAAGTTTTGAAAAGGAAAACCGTTTTGCATATTAGGGTTCCATCCCATTTGATGGTTACTTCTTGGATAAACGTTATTAGGTCTCCTAGATGCATTAGGTTTTGAAAAAGATGGTGCTTTGTTTCTTGCAAAAGTAGGATTATATTTTGGAGGTGGTTGTCTAGTGGTGACATGAGTTGGTTTCTTCCTATTAACGATAACGAACTCAGTTCTAGATGAAGAAGATACGTTATTACAACTAGTTGTTATAACAGATCCACGGATCCCTGTCTGTACACAAGCCGGTTCCCTTTTTAGGGGATCCGTGGGATCCACCACAACAGTGGCTGGTTTTTCTAGTTCCTTAACAAATTTTGTTTTTTTACTTTCACTAGTTGATGGATCAAGTTGTTGAATACCTAGACCCTTTTGGTTGTTACCGGTTTTAACACCATCGATTATTGTATCTAAAGTGTTCGTACTCATTCTAGCAATTTTAGAATCTAGATGATCAACTAGTGTTTGAAGTTGAACGCAAAGTTCACATTTACCACTTGCTATTTTACCCTTTTCTAAACGTTTTAGTTTTGCTTTTTATTTCTACGACTTCTTTATCTAAACGTTGATTTTGACTCTTTAAAAGCTTGTTTTTGTTAATTAGTTTTAAGCTAATATTGCATAGTTTGTCATATTCATTATGCAATGAGTCATCATCAAGTGATGAACTACTATAGTATTCGTGACATACCTCGTCATTTGCCATGAAACAGATTTCTACGTCCTCCTCGTCGCTCATTCCCCACGTGCCGCTCACGAACGCCTTTTGATCATCCTGTTTGGGACACTTACTAATAAATTGGTTTGGGTCCCCACATTTAAAGCAAGTACGATCATCCTTTGGCTTCTCGTTCTCTTTGCTTTTCCGAAAGCCTTTCTTATCGTCATACGGTTGTTTGACGTATCTTCCCTTTCTTCTAAAGAACTTTTTAAAGTCCCTTACCGCCATAGCGTACTCCTCGTCGTCACTACCCGAGGAGGAGTTCTCTTCATCGCTTGAAGCCTTTTTGGCTTTTAGGGCAAGAGATTTGTGTTTCTCTTTTACCTTTGAAGCTTCGGAGTCTTTAGCAAGAACAAGCTCGTAGACTTTTAGATTGCCTATGAGTTCATCGAAGGTGAGGGCTGTCAAATCTTTTGACTCTTCGATCGCCGTCACCTTGGATCTCCACTTCGATGGAAGTGCCCTTAGATATTTCCTAACATGGTTACGGCTAGAAGAAGATTCATCAAGTGCTTGTAAAGATGTAATAATAGTATTAAAGTTAGCAAATGAATGATCTATAGTTTCCTCATCCGATATTGAAAATTGTTCATATTGTTGAACAAATAAATCCATTTTATTATTTTTAACTTGTTCGTTGCCTTGATGAGTTACAACTAAAGAATTCCAAATTTCTTTAGAGGTTTTGAGCAAGGAAATTCTTTCAAATTCCTTTTTCGGTAAAGCATTATATAAAACCATTTTTGCTTCACTATTTTTAGAAAGCTTTTTCTTCAAATCATCATTTAGTTTATCATGAGGTATGTTAACTACATTCCCTTTATCATCTTTTGAGGTAGCCTCAAAATCGCCTTCAACAATAATGTAGCAAAGATCAATATCTTTAGATTTCACATATGTTTCGAATCTATTTTTCCAATATATAAAACCATTAGTTTCAAGTAGTGGTGGTCGTTGCATAGATTTCCCTTCCTTATAATTTTTAGAACCCATAGTGATCGAAAAGTTTTTAAAATACAATTTTACTTTAAAACTTTTATAAACTTAGCTCTGATACCAATTGTGGAAAATTAGAAGGGGGAGGGGGGTTGAATAGTTTTGCCCATTTTACGTTAGTTTAAAAAACTTTTAGATTCGTTAATATGTGAGATCTTATGGATGTAGAGAAAGTATAGATCTAATGATAAAGCAAATAAATAAAGTAAAGCGAAGGGAAAGAAAAGACACAACCGATGTATAGTGGTTCGGCTACAAGGACACCTTCCTTGCCCTACTCCACTCCCCGAGTCACCTACTCGAGAGTTCAAGCACTATGTCAACAAACTCCTTCACTTGGCGGAGAAGCCTTCACAACGTTGCTTACACTTTTTCCGGTACAAAGCTAGATACCGAGTCCGTAGCACGGTGGACCAAACCAACACAACTATTACACAACAAATATGTGAAATATCAAATACAAGATCTTCGCTACATAAATCTTACGGAGTGACAAATCAATCAAGGACCCCTTGATTGGATGACTTGTAGAATGCTCGTGATCTCGCCTTAGAGAAGGACCTATATGAGGATCACAAATAGAAAGAAAGAAGAACAACTCTCTAGATCAAGTGATCTATATGTTAGAAGAGAATGAGAGTGTATGAGAGATTTAGTAAGAAGAGGGGTGAGTTAGAATGAAGAAATGGCTCTCTATTTATAGGCAAAATTCTTCACTGTTCCTCGGATCCCACGGATCCCTTCCACTTGGGATCCGTCTAGTGTAATCCTAGGGATCCGTGGAACGCTCCTCTTTGCCCATGGGTTTTTTGGTTATTGGTCATGGGTTATGGGTTGGTCCATGGGTTTTCTTAGATTCAATGTATCTAAGTATACATTGTATCTAGTCTACTTGGGTATGGGTTAAGATCCATGGGTTATGGTTTTTACCCATCCTAATAAACTATTACAACAAATGCTTAATTACTACATTTTTGTATTTAAATGGCTATATGTAAATGCTTTACAAAAATAACATGTATCCTTATAATTATACTTAAGATAACATTATATTTGTTATCAACAAAACACAAAGAGATCGCAAAATATTAATAAACGTTTTTACGGTTTATTTGTATTAACATAATTATTGTTCGCTTTTGTCGAGGTAGATTTCTTTAATCGTGTGTAGTCTTTGCATGTGAACCGACCATTAGGTTGTCTTGTTTTGCATGGTTATTTAATTCTTGCTAATTCGTATTGTTAATTACTGAATTGATATATTGTTATTCATGGGTTGATCTATGGCCGATTATGCTTATAAACCCTAGTTTATTATTAGGTTTTAATTAATACGTAGCGATTACGTGGTTTGGTACGGGTTGTTTTTTCTTGTTTCGATTGTGTTCTTTCGGTTAGGGTTTGTTTATTGTTGTGTTGATGGAGGGTGTGCCTAACGTTGATAAGGATGCCTTAATGGATTGTAGGCAGCGTGAACCTCATGTGGAGCCGGTTCCACATGATGTAAATCCTACTGATTCTGCTTGTCAAGGGGATATGAATGCCAATGAGGTTGTGAAGCCGGTTTCAGATGCGAGTATCAATGATTCGGTGTTTTGGGATGCTGAGCCTCTTGGTGTTACAAGTATCTTGAATATGCAAGATTACCCATCTACAGTTTACAGTGTCGAGGACACCACTAGGGGGCTAATCTGCCTAGTGGTGATGGTATTAGTGTAGCTCCTAAAGCTGGAAGGGTACATGTTTCTCCACCTAAGGAAAAATTAAATGGTGCTACGCCAATTATTCAATCTGTTGGGGTTAATACATTACCTATGCCGTATGTTGGTGTTACAAGTGGTACGAATTCTGCTAATGAATCGACGAAGCGCAAATCAAATTTTCGTAGGTTGGAGTGTAGTAAAAAATCTAATGGGGTGGATCTCTCCATTCCTATGAAAGTTGTTGAGGAGGTAAACTCTAAATTTGAGAATACCCTTTATGGTTACTTCCTTGGTAAACGTATTGCTTTTCCGGTTGTTGATTATTACGTTCTTAATACATGGGCCAAGTATGGTATTCAAAAGGTTATGATGAATGCGAAGGGGTTTTTTTCTTTAAGTTTTCCACTCGTAAAGGTGTTGATGATGTGCTAGAAAACGGACCGTGGATGATTAGAAATGTGCCAATTATTCTTAAACCATGGACTTTGAATAATAATCTGCTTAAAGAGGATTTGACTAACATTCCGGTATGGGTTAAATTCCATGATGTGCCCCTTGGTATGTTTTCTGATGATGGTCTCAGTCTCCTAGCTACATTCATTGATACTCCAAAAATGTTAGATTCTTATACTAGTCAAATGTGCTTGGAATCATGGGGTCAAAATAGTTTCGCTAGGTGCTTGATTGAAGTTAAGGCCTGTCAGGTTCTTAGGGAGAGCATCACTGTTGAGATACCATTACTTGATGGGACAAGATCTACTATTGAAAAGATTCGGGTGGAATACGAATGGAAACCGCCTCGGTGTGATACATGTAAATTGTTTGGTCATACGCTGGTTGATTGTCCTAAATCTGTTTCACTTCCTACTCAGCCTAAACAGACTGTTAATGATGGTTATCAAACTGTCACTAACAAGAATAAGGGTAGGAATGGTGGTCCAAGTGTTCTAGGTAAGGGAGGTTTTACTAAAGTGGGTCCTAAATTTAGGTATCAACCTAAAGCGCCTCCTCCTGAACCCAAGAAGGTGGATAGTTTGAAGAAGACAGCCACTGATGTGGCAAGTACGAGTGGGATGAAGATTGATACATCTAACCCTTTTGCTGCACTTAATACGATCGATTATGATGAATCTGGCAATCCTACTGATGTAGAGGTTTCTAGTAATACAATGGAAGCAAAGGAGGTTGGGTATATCGAGACAGGTAATGTATCACAAGATCCGCTTGTGAGTGATTCAATGGTAGCGAACACGGCTGGTCCTACCCCTATTGTTGAGAAAATTGGGGAATTTGAAAGGCTTCTTATTCATGGGAAATCTATTTTTGTTGATGATAATGGTAATCCTATTAAAAAGGTTGATTATCAGAGTTATAATAAGGATTTCTCGGCTACTTCGTTTACTAAGAGGGTTAACCCATTCACTAAGGTGGGAGAGATTGTGGATTCTGATAGTGATGAGGAGGAGGTTGTGAACACCTTTGATAAGACGAGTAATCTATTTGGTGGTGGTCATGATCGCGAAGATGACTATGATGACTATGGTTATGATAACTATGCAGATAAGGTTTACGATCTTCCAGGAAACTTGGATGCCTATTATGACACGTATGATATCAAGCTCCAAGACCTTGGTAGGAAGTAATTTTATCTCCATAAGAGTTTAATGTTATATTTTAAGTAGTGGTTTATTTTCTTATATAGAGAATAGGAAGTATCTTGTTATGTAAGCTTTTGCCTATGTAACGGGCTGATATATGGGATTCACCCATATCCTTTGTACTTAAACGTTTGTTTGAAGTAATATATTTACCGGGTCTTTTACCTTTTACCCAAAAAAAAAGATCCCTAATTTCGGGTGGTCGGGGAAGCTCAAAATACAAGTTAGACATGGTGAACGCAGTGAGAGAAAGGAAGGAACGATGTGTATTTCACACACTTATTATGGTATTACAAATGGGAGCTTGTCACAATTCTCAATTTCTGGTCATTTCTCAAACTCAATATTCACCATATTAGTTCATGCATGGTTTTGCATTTCACGTTAAACGTATAACTTTTATTAAATAAACGTTATCGCGTAATTTATTTATTTTGAACAATTGATCCATTACTTCCGAAAATTATTTCAATATATTTTTATAATCATATTAAGTTTATAAAAATATTATTATTAGTTTACCCGGTGTTTTTAATTTTTTTTTCTTATATAAATTGTTATGTTTATATAATTACGACGGTTTTCGTAAATTCAACACAATAATTATTATTTCACTCAAATTTTACAAGAAATGTATTTTTATAAATTTTATGACTTCAATATAGTTTATTTTGATCCGTTAAAATTTATTTTTAGTTAACGCTACCTTAAATACTCAAATGTATATACAAGTTGCTACATACCTTAAATTAATTTCACATTTACTTTACATATTATGCATTTAAAAAAATATATATATATTAACAAATGCTAACACCCCCCTTGTCGACACAAGGGGGTTAGTCATCAAGATTTTGATAAAATATCTCTACATGTGCATAGTATTATACTCAAATTCATTTATCACATACACAACACAAATTACAAAGTGCAAGAACAATTTTTCTCTCTTCCTTTTTCTCTACACAAACCGGCAACCACAAAGATTAAAGAAGGAGGATCATAAAAATTTTCAAGACAAGATTAACACAATCTAGTAACACTCTTTGATTTGGTTTTGAAATAAAAACCTTGAGTGTATAGGATTTAAGCCTTAGCTCTTATCACCTCATCAAGTATTCTAGTAAGCATCTCATGTCCATTTTTTCATCTTTCATATTCATTTCATATTCATTTCATCATATTTGAGCAAAAACATGCAAGTCATATGATGTTGTACCACTTTTTCATTGATTTTTAAGAGTTATGAATATATAAGTCATCCTATAATTACCCCCTTGTTATATATTATTTTTGGTGATGTCTAGGAACCCATGACACCCTAAGAAGGTGTATGGTAGGATTAGAATAGCTTCGGAGTTGTTTTGAATGGGTTAGAATAGGTTTGGCGCGAGAAAAACTCATTTCGACAAGTTTTGAAAAGGGTCTGTCCTTATTTTGAAATTCTGGAAAATCCGACAGTAGGTAAAAATATTTGGCCTAGATATTTAGAAAATATACTTTAAAACGAAACCGTGGCCGCTTGAACGGATAAAAACGGAGTTATAACGAAGAAGTTATGAATTTTTCAATTTGGCGACGAAAAATATAAATTTCTGGAAAATTCAGCATATAAATGTCACTTTTTACGAGTCAAAAATGAGGTTTAAGCGTTATGAAATGTGTCGACTTAACGAAAATATATTAGTATACTTTGACACAAAGCTAAGGGTATAGAAAACGTAGAAAACGGACTTGTAACGAGTAAATTACACGCGATAAACAAAGTTGCCGTAACTTTATTCTATTAGCAACATTAATATATTTTCTATTAAACATATACTACGGCAACTAGGGGCCATGTTGAGGGTCATTTTTAACATTGATAGGATACTCTTTATAAAAATATGTCTTCTAGTAAAATCAAGTTCGCCAACCATATTTTCTAAAATGTCCAACCGTTCGTCAAGCGGAGTTGTAATGAATAAAATATAGTCGCTCAAAGTTTACCGAAAACCACTCTTAAACACACAAGTACCATACTTAACCTATATTTTTCTCTAAGATCGAGACCTCTAGGATGAAAAATTAAATGCTAAAACTTTGAGATAATGATACAAGCTTCCCAAAACCGTTGAGTTTGTTTTCTAACGCTCGACGTGCGCCAATTTACGACTAGCTTTTAGAGGCCGTTTTAGTCACTTTCATGGAAATTTCAATGACATTATTTTACGACGAAAAGTTATAATTTCACAATTAATCACTAAATGATTATCGTCGGATATCATTTCAATGTAAATACATGTGAAGTAATTTAAAAATGGTCAAGACGTTAAAAGATTATATTTTCGACGAGAAGTATTGTTTTCAAAAATACATAAGTGGTATAAATATCATTCGAATTGCGTGCATAACATTACATCATGACTTATTGCATATCATATCATTCATAATAGGTCAGTTTCGAGATTCACGCTACATTTCGGTGTAACCACTTTTGTCATCGCATCTATTCATCAAGTGAGTAATCACATCCCCTTTTTACCGTTTTACTATATTTTGGGGCTGAATGCATGAACCATACTTGAATTAAATTGATTCTTACTTTTGTGAACTCTTTTGACTAGAACTTGTGAACTCGAATCAAATCCTTGAACTTAATTACGAATTTATGACTTGTTGGAATTTATTGAACCGTACATGTTATGACCTTGACCTAAAGTCTCCTATGTTCGGAGCATCACTATAAAGTCTCCCATGTTCGGAGTATATATTTGGGAAGAGGCACCCAGTATATCTTTGGGAAGAGGCACCCAGTATATCTTTGGGAAGAGGCACCCAACATAACTTTGGGTAGTGGCACCCAGCATAATTTGGTTTCATCAGGAGCATCCCTGAATTATTATATACGTGGTGCTATATTGTGAACTATTATGACCGCTTATACTTGACTACTTGACACGCTATATTTTGTGCAATGGGTTGTGAACACACAGGTTGCAAGTTTTGTATGGGCGGAACTTGGAACTGAGTGGATTTACAATGCCTTTGCTTTGTGGACTATTTTCGTTGACCGAAAGCTTTGAATATTTCTTACGAGTTTTCTTATTTTGCTAAACATGTTTACTCACCAACTATTTTCATAGTTGACCCGTTTTTCTCTCATGCATTTCAGGTGATCATTAGTAGGCTTTTCTACCAGGTCTTGCATAATGAAGTTTTCACTTGTCAATACAAATCGTTATGTAATAGAACGCAATATTTTGGGAACTAAACTTTGTAATATATTTGCCGATGTCGGCTAAACTGGTGTTGTAATGGTGTACTCTTTCTTTTAAATCTTAACGTTGGTATGTTCTATTATCTTGTGCTTATGTTCCCTTCCGTTACACCTCGTGTTTCCGCCTCCGGTGAGGGTGTGACAGATTGGTATCAGAGACAAAGGTTATAGAGAATGCCGATTTTTCAAAAATAAAAATCACAGCTATAACCGGAATAAATTTTTTTTTTATTTTATTAAACATTGAACATCATCCGAGTCAACTAGTCCTATCGTTGCATCGTTAATCATAAATTATACATAGCCTGATCAACTATGTCTAATTTATGAAGAACCATGCAATGATAAGAAGGGTAATTTTAAATCATGTTTAGTCAAGTCTGTAGAGTCTGGTCACCTGAAGTTGCATTGGTCGGGTGGGTATGCATAGCATGTTTTTACGTTCACGTCTACATTACCGTACCTTGTTTATATCTTCTCTTTTCCATCTTTCGACTTGTTAGACATAGTATGTCTCTGTTCCTGTCATATTTCGATCACTATAACACACATTACCACCGTTCTGCACCTCATCTGACTTCGTTCGAATGTCGTTTACTCAACCCGATGTTTTGGTCCTCTGTAGGATCATGGCTGCAAGAAACACACGCTCAGGAGGCAACAACAACGGCAACCCAAACAACAATGACAATCCAAACAACAACGCGACTGGAATAGCGGATCTACTCACCCAAATTATGACGCACCTTGATGCTAGACGAACCAACAACGGAGAAGGTACTTCAAACACTGGTCATGGATGCACCTACAAGACTTTCATGACATGCAAGCCGATGGAATTTTATGGTACTGAGGGTGCCATTGGACTGCTAACCTGGTTCAAGAATGTTGAGTCGAAGCTTAGTATCACGAAGTGTGCTGAAGGAAACAGAGTTGAGTTCTCTGCTGGTCTACTACAAGGTCGAGCATTGACCTGGTGGAACAACCAATTGCAGACTAGAGGAAGAGGGGCTGCAAATGCGTTATCTTGGGAAGCATTTAAGAAACTATTAACTGATGAGTACTGCAGAAAAGATGAAGTGCAGAAGCTGGAAGCGGAATTTTGGAATCACTTGATGGTTGGAGTAGAAGTCGACAAGTACACGATCCGTTTCCATGAGTTAACTAGGATGGTTCCTCACATGGTTTCCACTGTGGAGAAGTTGATCGACCGATATATATGGGGATTGATACCGGAAATTAGGAGGGACGTCACCTCATCAAACCCAACCACTCTGCAAGCCGCTGTGGGTATGGCGTATCGCCTGACAAATGATGTGATCAGGTCTGGAGGACTAGCAAAAGCGAATGACAATGGACGAAAGCGACAGGAGGATCACCAGGGAAGCCGAGACCAGGGTCAGCAAGACAAGAGGCAACGAATAACCAGGAACTATGGAGCGACTACTCAGGAGCGCAAAAGATACGCAGGTCCACATCCTTTGTGCACTCGATGTAACTATCACCACTCGGGAGACTGCCCAAGGTGCGACAAATGTGGACAGACGGGCCACTTCGCGCAAAATTGCTCAAACAGGACTGAGAATCAAGGACAGAGAAAAGCATGTACGAGTGTGGAAGTCTAGATCACCTTCGCAATACCTGTCCAAAGCTGAAAAGAACACCTAACCAAGAAGGTAATCGTCCAAACCTGGCGTTGGCAATAGAAGGCCCACAAGATCAGAACATTGACGTTCCCCCCGCACGTGGTCGAGCATTCTATCTAGGTACCGAGGAAGCCCGCAACGCGTAACGGGTACATTCTTTCGAACAACTACCTTATTTCTGTACGACATGATTTTGAGTGCATAACTTCCTTCCAATTTTTACCACGTTCACGGCATTGATTAATTTGTGACCCATCGATATCGACCTTAGTTGTATTATATTTTGTTGATTTGATTTGATTTGTGTAAGCAAATCCAATATCGAGCGAATCTTTCAAAAGACTTCATTCAAAAGACTTGTTTCCTAGCTTGATCTAGTGACAGTTCTTGTTTGATGAAGTTGCGAAAGTCAAGCTAAGAAACAAGTTTACTCAAGTCACTATCTAAAGGTCTTTTGAGGGCTACGTTCGATATTGGGTAAGTTTACCCTATCAAATCTAATCACGGGCACGTACTTAGTTGAATGGGGAACCTGTACGCATGGGCATTGATATGATCATTTAGACTGTTCGTACGAGCATAAACTTTTAGAATCCTTGTCGAGGTTCGGACCATAGTATCATTAATCGAATCACGAGGACGTGATTCCGCTGACATGGGAAGAATGTCACAATTCTCAATTTTCGGTCATTTCTCAAACTCAATATTCACCATATTAGTTCATGCATGGTTTTGCATTTCATATCATTCATAATAGGTCAGTTTCGAGATTCACGCTACATTTCGGTGTAACCACTTTTGTCATCGCATCTATTCATCAAGTGAGTAATCACATCCCCTTTTTACCGTTTTACTATATTTTGGGGCTGAATGCATGAACCATACTTGAATTAAATTGATTCTTACTTTTGTGAACTCTTTTGACTAGAACTTGTGAACTCGAATCAAATCCTTGAACTTAATTACGAATTTATGACTTGTTGGAATTTATTGAACCGTACATGTTATGACCTTGACCTAAAGTCTCCTATGTTCGGAGCATCACTATAAAGTCTCCTGTGTTCGGAGTATATCTTTGGGAAGAGGCACCCAGTATATCTTTGGGAAGAGGCACCCAACATAACTTTGGGTAGTGGCACCCAGCATAATTTGGTTTCATCAGGAGCATCCCTGAATTATTATATACGTGGTGCTATATTGTGAACTATTATGACCGCTTATACTTGACTACTTGACACGCTATATTTTGTGCAATGGGTTGTGAACACACAGGTTGCAAGTTTTGTATGGGCGGAATTTGGAACTGAGTGGATTTACAATGCCTTTGCTTTGTGTACTATTTTCGTTGACCGAAAGCTTTGAATATTTCTTACGAGTTTTCTTATTTTGCTAAACATGTTTACTCACCAACTATTTTCATAGTTGACCCGTTTTTCTCTCATGCATTTCAGGTGATCATTAGTAAGCTTTTCTACCAGGTCTTGCATAATGAAGTTTTCACTTGTCAATACAAATCGTTATGTAATAGAACGCAATATTTTGGGAACTAAACTTTGTAATATATTTGCCGATGTCGGCTAAACTGGTGTTGTAATGGTGTACTCTTTCTTTTAAATCTTAACGTTGGTATGTTCTATTATCTTGTGCTTATGTTCCCTTCCGTTACACCTCGTGTTTCCGCCTCCGGCGAGGGTGTGACAGAGCTTCATCCTCCTAGTATATATAGATACAAATATGCCTAACTTTAGAATGACTAATCAAGTCCGTGTGTATAAGTAAGTAAAGATACTTATGCAATTCCGATAAATGACTTCACCTTTGATGCTAACTCTCTCCCTAAATGATGGCATACGAGAATTGCTTACAACATTTCCTACAAGTAAAACAAAAATACACAACATAAGCGTAACAACTTTGAGAATATCTTCATAATCTTCAATCTTCATTAATCTTTTCAGCTTCATAGATCTTCTCAGCTGCCATCTTTCTACTTGTAGAAGAACAACCTAAGAAAATGTTATTAGGGATTAAAAATGGCTTTTTACTCTCCCCTAATTAGCGCATCATTATCTTGATTGCTCTCCCCTAAACCGACAACCCTTTTTATGAATGTTCTGATCCTGAAGAAGTCTTCTGATAAATGTTTAACCCATCTTTAGTCTTCTAACAAGCAGCGGAGAAAGTAGAATATACTATCGACTGATGCTTCTTCAAGGTTGTCCACTCGGGGAAACAAAATATCAACATTATCATCTCACTAATACATCCTAGTTATCTTACATATATCATTTCAACTCATAATGTACACATGTATCGTATGGAATATGAAACGATAAAACCAAAGTAACAAGTTGAAGCATTGATCATCTATGGGTTTATGAGATAAATCATTAAAGTCGATCACGTGAACCTATTGTGCATCCCCGGTATACACATTTCTCTCTCCATGATGGTTACGTTCTAATGGAAGCATTTTGCATAACCTTTCTGTGGAAACGTAGAGGGGGGGGGGGTGAATACGTTACCATTTAAAAACTTTAGATCTTTAGTATCAAATCGCTTATGAAGCTTGTTATAATATGAAAGTACCAATTATTGTTTGTAACTAATATAAAGCATGGTAGACCAAGTTGTCACACAATCATGAACATCAAACCACATCACAAACAATAGTATAGTGCAAGTATAAAAGTAAGAGATAAAGAAAGGAAAGTGCAAACCGAACACGAGGATTTATAGTGGTTCGGTCACGGATCTCCTTTCCGCCCTATTCCACTCCCCGAGTACCCAACTCGAGAGTTACTTCACTAAATCAACAAGCTCCCTTCTTGGCGGAGAAAACCGTACAATCGTCGCTTACACTTTTTCTGATACAAAGCTAAATACCGGGTTCTAGTTCGAGGTAGAACCAACCTAACGTCGCCTATACAATATTTCCGACACTAAGCTAGATGTCGAGTTCTTTCCAAGGGTACAACCACTCCCAATATGTTTTATGGCCCAACAAAATAAACCTTGTGTTTTATGGCACAAACACATAAACCATCTAATCTAGTTTGGTGAAAGTGTTGTTATGATGCAATGATGTTTACACTAATGATCCATGACACAAATGTCTAATGGATATGAATAACTACTTCTAAATGAACTTCCATTGATAGGAAGCCTTCATGATGAAGATCACAAGTTCCCTAAACTTGTTGTGATAGATCTTCAGCTTGTGGTGAGTGGGGATGGCTAAATCTCCAAACTTTCCTTGGTTGATCAAAGAGTATGCTTACAACAAAGATGAATGTTAGAAGCATTATGATCATGATCATTAGGGTGTTTAATGTATGTTATTACATTGTTAATGATTGATCTAAATGTATGCAAGAAGGCAGAGAAGATGTGATTTGAAGTGGTGAAGAAATGGGAAAACAATGGGCTTCTATTTATAGCCAAAAGTGCTCAGGAGCGTCCACGGACCAAGGATCCCTTTAAAGGGTTCCGCCCTTTATAAAAAAGGGTTCCGTGGGTGCCTGTCAGAAAATCTAAAAAATCTTTCTTCAAATCTTTCCAAGATATTACCAAATCTTACTAAGATCACATTTGATATATTGAGTATCAATCTAACCAAAATATTCAAGTGATCTTCCAAGGATTTTAAAGATGATGCATGACATGATGTAACATGTATTTCCATTTTTAGATTAAAAGGTTTATCAAGGTAAACTTGTAAAATGTATTATGTAACTAGTTAATACTTGTGAATGCAAAATGTAAAATGAGGTTCGAAATAGAATGGTTAACCTATTAAAATACTTAGTGACTCTAAATGTATTTTAAACATTCTAAATGATTTGTTAATGGGTTTGATCATAATGCCACATAACAAACATGTACGAACCTGTGTTGTAACATACGAGGACTTGAGACATCGAGAGGTGTTGAATGTATGTTGAGACAAAGTGTGATTACAAGTAACTTGTACATTTTACGTTATGTATTACAAGTTACATGTTTGTCATCAATCAAAACAAACGAGACTGTATAGATTAAATATCGTAATATTTGCACTAACAATCTCCCCCTTTTTGATGATGACAAATATATGTAAAAGTAATATAAGGTAAAATGTAAAAGGTTACTTTTATCCTTACTACCTTTACATTACCTTCTCCGTTTACACTCTTCTCCCCCTTTTGTCGAAACAAAAAGGGCGTGTCCTTGGAGTTTAACTTCATTTCTCCCCAAAAAGGCGAGCTTGCATCGTCCCTAGTGAAGTTAAATCGTCTACTTCAATCCGTCCTTTTTTGGTTGCGGATCCATGGATCAAATAAAGAGGCTTAACCTACATCAAGGTTAGTTTTATGCAACAAAAATTATGAGAAACATATGAAAAAGAAAAATGCATAGCAATGTTAGCCTATTTTCTCCACTTTTTATCGAAGCACAAATACTTGTTGAAAAGTGAGAATAATGGTAAATGCGTGCATGCTCCCCCTTGACGGTTGCTCCCCCTTGTTTGAGGCGTCAGGGTATGATTAAAAACCTACAAAAAAATTGTTAGTGCAAAACTATATTCGTCATTGGACGAGTAAGTGATATACAACAAAGTGTGTATAAAATGCACTTAGTAAATGCTTGATGAAAGCTCCCCTTGCTTTAGGGCGTCAAGATGAACCTTCAAAATAGATATTAGTCTAATAGAAGCTTTGTCTTTAGACAAATATGTCATATGCAACCAAGTGTATAGACGATGCAATATGAGTGCTTAAAGGATATTCCTCCTAGTTCGAGGGTGCCAAGAAGCACCTAAAATAAGAAAAATAATTGATGCAAACTTCATCTTTAGATGAGTAAGTTATATACAATCTAGTGTATATGATGATGAACCTACAATGAAAAACATTAGTGCAATATATTTTATCTTTTTCACAAAGAAAAATAAGATGTATATATGTGATAAATGATATAATCAAAGATCTCATGAAGTGTAGTTTCCTAATTACAATCATAAGAAAAGTGAGAATATAATATGATAAAAGCCTGCAAAATAATTCCTAGAAAGAAGATATGAAGTCTTCTACCGGGTGTGCCACTAGTGATGCTAGTGTTGGTGTAGGTTTACTACTAGGATTCATGTGGTGATGGTAAATGACTCGAGATTTACAAAAGTAAGTTTTCGCTAATCCATGGTGGTGATGATTAGTGAAAGTGGTGATGGAAGGTTGTGGTGATTAGGTAGGAAGCTATTAAGGAGTTAGAAACTCGTATGTATAGCAAATATAAAAATATGGACTCATGCAATCCATTCGTCATGTCAAGTGACCAAAGCTAAGAAAATATATATATATATATATATATATATATATATATATATATATATATATATGAATGGATATTGCATTTCAATGATGCTTAAGGGTTATGATTTGAATGATTTATTGATACTAACAACCTATTGTTTTGAGCAAGTTCTCATATGCTTCAACCCAAGAGTAATCAATAATGCGTTCTATCTAAGAATATGAAGATACCAAAAAATATAAAAGTGATGAAGATAAATTCGTTCATTGATTGACACGAATTATAAAAATGACCTATTCTAGGTGACAATGGGAAAGGTAGTATTAGCATGGTTTTGACCGACATGGATGATTATCACTTTGAAAAGAAGTGAAGATAATATGGAAAATACTAATAATGAGTACCTATATGAGGATGAGAATGATATCATATGAGTGAGAGTTGGATGGACCAACGTGTCGGAGATGGCTGTTTTGATTAATATATCATTTGCACTGACAATGGCATGCATGATATATGTCAAGCGAGAAAAGGATAAGATCCTATGATGGTGTTCTAGATAGTGAAGTTGTAAGGTGCTAGTTTAAGGAAAATCCTAGATTCGTTGATTGTGGAGATGAAGAGGTTTGTAAAACACATGATGTGTTTTTCACTTGATGAGGTATTGGTGCAAACTTGTGATAAAGAGTTAAAAAGGTTGAACTGGTTGTGGTTCGTGAACCGGTTTTAGCTAAGTGGTGTTTGCCTATGTGTTGGTATTTTAGAGTCTAAGAGATATAAAATTTGAAAAAAGACAATTATGTGAATGGATTTCTCTCTCCCTTAATTGGTGGACATCCAACATAATTTGTAATGTATCAAAATAAGGAATGATAACAAAGTGTTTAGGAGATTATTCGGGCTAACGAAAGAGATGAGCTTAGTGATGTTTTTCTGGATGATGGTTAGCATACAATGAACTTCATCCTTAAAGTCACGTACCTCTTCTCGATTAATACGAGATGATCGTATGATAAGGCATGTGGCTTCCTAATAGGAAGTGAAGAGGATTAGAGTATTGTTATAACTAAATAATGATGGAGGTGATTTTTGGAAAGTGGAAGCAAAAATGAGATTTGCAAAGAGGTCGGTTGAAATACGAAAATGCAAAGCCAACCCGCTAGAACTTAATTCTATATGCTTTTAAACTATATGCAAGTGTAGGGGTCCCATAAAGCATAGTACTAATCTACGTAGCAATAAAGGGGATTATGCAAAATGAGCATATAAAAGTTAGCACCAAGTGAGATAACAAATAATTTGTTATCAACCTACAAAATAAATTTGTTAGTGACAAAAGATGTTAACATGATAGAAATCAAATGATAAC
The DNA here is from genome assembly GCA_019973895.1 of Chrysanthemum seticuspe. Taxonomy (NCBI): domain Eukaryota; kingdom Viridiplantae; phylum Streptophyta; class Magnoliopsida; order Asterales; family Asteraceae; genus Chrysanthemum; species Chrysanthemum seticuspe. The sequence continues at coordinate 31,249,711 of BPTQ01000004.1, read as the reverse complement.
ATATTATATAAGCAAAAACAACACATTGCACTTAGTAGACAAGAAATCACCACACACGATAGCATCAAAACAATCATATTATGCAAGAATACGACTTTATTCAAGACATTTCATTATGAGATTGTTTTGTCGTTAGACTTAGACACTTAAGCATATTTGGATATACAATAATCTATGTGATTAATTTGTAATATAAAAAGGCTTCTAAAAGTTTGTCATACCAAAAGCACTTTGACAGATTATATGTGCACATGTAGCAAACAAATAATGTGACAAGAAGCAAAAGAAACAATATGAAAGAATCATGCAAGCCATGTTTAAGACATAGAAATTTGGAGCATGTATCATTTGGATCGTACTACATATAGATGTAATGAATGCCAACTAATAGCTTTCAAACACAAATATAGCATATCACGTATCAGGATGCCATATTAAGAGTTCATAAGTAACATGTTAATCATGCTAAAAATAATTCAAACGTAAGTATCATGCAAATAAAGTTTAGGTTTAAACGTTTAGTGGCATGAAACAAGAATACAAGCATTATAAAGATAAAACCGTACTAAGGTTTACACATTTGACTAGTTATCAAACACTAAGATAATGTCAAATCAACTTATCGTATCAAACAAGAACATGTAATCAACACATGTAAGTGCAATGCAAGTGGTTTTAAAAGAAAAATCATATATACTACTTATTTGATTAGTATTCCTAAGGCGAGGCAAACTATCAATGTTTTAACACTTACTTTAGGCAAGTATAGGAAAACAGATTTTTCAAGTTAGAGAATGAATATGAGACTATTACTAGCGGTGCTCAATTAAGGCTAAACACGACCATTTTTACGGGTGATTCCACATACCCAACTTCTCTCCAGGAAGCAATTCAACCGTTAGGTCAAATTGAGTTTCTAGTGCAATACGTTCTCCAGTAGTCATTCTCATGTTAGAAAAATGGGAATTCCTACTTTTGCCTATTAAAGTGCATAAAAGATGATAGTTTACCAATACTTGGCTTAATGTGACACAACTAATATACAATATAACTAAGGTGATGAAGATGTCATGTTATACACATGAATTTTAACAATGGTGTATTGATAAACAATATGTTTTAATCTTGTGTTTAGAATCTAAGGTTGTTTAAATTACATAGCTAATTGTATGATCTAATGGATGACATCTTTTATGTTGAGTTGAAGTGTGTACTTTAAATGTTAATTGATCATCTAAGACTAGAGAATGGAATATGTTAAACTAAGAACGTTCTCAAGAGAGCTCTTTGGAATATTATTTAACAAGAGTCTAAGTGACGTTACCAACTTCAATAGATCTTATGTATGCTCTAAAGATGTGTAGTTTTAACCTTGGATGTGCACTCGGTTTGAGCAAGGTTAGGTTATGATGTACGCTTGAAAGGAAATAGATACAAATAGTATCTTTCAACAAATGAGATTATCCTATGGGATAAAGTTATCATGCTTATGAAAACAAGTATGGCAAGATGAATTGGATATGCTAGTTCATAGAACTTGTAGATGTTTGTTTCAAGATCATTTAGCCAATGAGGTGTAATGAAATTTCTTGTAACACAACTATTTATGTCACAAGAGTGATGCATAGGATATACAATATCCTTTTAACAAAATGAAAGCTTAACGCATGAAATGTTCTTCAAAACATCATGTTTTCCTAAATGAAGATATGAAGCCAAAGTGTTTGAATCGGATAGTCCCATCTAAATAAACTTGGTCTCAAGATTATATTCACTAGATGATGATAAGAGGAATTCACTCGAGTTTCTTATGTATACTTCTCAAGAGTCATTGTTGCTTGGGGTGCATGATGTTGGCTTTGAGATTGCATTTTAACATATGTTGTTGAAATGTTGATTTGAGGTTTAACGAAATTTATGCAGAAGTTTAACGACAAAGTATTACTAATACTTTGGTAATTTGTGAAGGTAGTACTACTTATACCTAGTGGAAATTGACAACAATTACCAAGAGCACCATGCTTATTTGATAGTTGAGGTTCTAGCCATAATGAATTATCTAAGTCCTTATATGTGGGAAAGGATGTTTGAGTTTGTTCAAACGTGCATTTGATTCAGTACAAGTATTGGACACAAGGGCTTTTTGAGCAATACACTCAACGAATTCAAATGATGGTAAGGATGGTGGATTGGCTGATCTAGGTGGTAGGTCTTCTAGTGTGTCTAAATAAGGATGTGGTGATGTAGGGGTTTGTTGTGCTATGGGAGTACTTAGGTTGATTATTTGTCCATAGATGTTGAACACAAAAAGTATGGATACTAATTCTTATGGTTCATTGGTTGCTACAACTAGTGGGTTAAGTGCTTGAAGTTTTGGTTATGTCTATGAAGCTTAGGGGTTGAGGTATAGGTTCACCTTGAAAGGGCACGTTTGATTTAAAGGATGCTCTTGGAAGTTCATGAGCAATACGCTTAATGGTGCCAAAAGATGGAAGAGGGATAGTAGGTGTCAAAGAGGGATAAGTGGCACAGTGGGTTGTTAGTTTTGGATAAGTGTTTCAACATGTGTTGTTAAAATACTTGGGTGTTGATTTTTTCGGATATGACTTTTAATGACTACAATCGTAAGTCGCATATACTTGAATATTTCGGATGAAATACTTAAGTTGTCAATCCTAATTTGTTGAGATTATAAAGCTTAGATTAAACTCAAGGATAACAAGACTTGATAGTATGTCTTTAACATACGTGTGAGTTATGACTCTATGTAAATACTTATCGTCTTGAAGGATGACACATTATTTTCATGTTAACCAAGTGAGGCAATACATGTAGATACAAAACAATATCTATAGTCATATGATAGACTTGTGTATGATATCTTTGCAAGTAATGAGTCCAGATTTGTTAGTCTCGGTAAGTCATCTAAGTCATCCGCAAACGGGTGAGGAGATGTTGGTGGTGTTGTACAAAGTTTGATAGGTACAAGCTTTGGAGACTTTGGTAGTGAAGGTGTTTTGGATGATGGTGGGTGATTTTGGTGGTGGAGTTGGAGTACTCAAGTTTAAAAAGTTCACATCTTGAAAGGGTGATGAGATGTTGAGAGGTAATGAGTCTGAGGATGAAGAGTTCAAGTTAATGAAGCAACAAGATTGAATGCTAATCCTAGTGGTTTTCTTAAGTGGCTTATTTGAGGTTAGGGATTTAGTCATTTTGACTTTGCTTTAAGAAATGCTAAGCTTGAGGAAAAGTAACAGTGAAGGTGTGAAAATGATCATCTTGAATGTGTCGATTTATAGAACTAAGGATTCATGGATTTGATGTTAATCCATACAAAGATGGTAGTTTCTAATGAGATGGAAGTGTCTAAAATCATGTCAAACATCCTAAGTTAATCCATTGAGGATGTGTTGAGTGAGGTATGAAAGATATGCATTAACAACTATCCTAGAAACGAAGTTTGGTAAATTAGATTGCGGGATTTAGTAAAATTCAATAACTTACCTGTAGGATTCACGGCACCATTTCTTTACACAGCCGGAACCCTTAAATTGGTGCCGCCTGGTCCGCCTGTACAGGTATGGCGGTACCAAAATCCATAACAGACGGAGCCAAATTAATGGTGCCGTCTGGTCCGTGGAGACCAGAAATCTTTACATACCTATTTTTTTAGGTGTCGGGGACTTTTTCAAAACCTGAAATTTTTCTCAAAACATATGGCATTAACTATTTCTAGTTAGGAACAGTCAATAACGCATACACAAACATAATGGAGCATTGATTTTTAACAAGGGCTAACGACTTTCACATATAAGTGAAAATGGGTAAAATTTGATAACACCTGTGTGCTATCCCCCTGCATGAACCGGTTAGCATACTTCAATGTTTCAAGTTAATTTATCATCCTACGAAGCAAGAACACATAAATGACATCATACAACATTGTTTTTGTCCTTGTACCAAACACTCTCTTAAAAACTCTATTTTTCAAAGTACTTGACTAATTTACTTAGTACTCATTGCTAAGTGAGTTATGATATTTCATAAGTTATGCGAGATGTTAGTATAACCTATGAAAAAGAAGTGATCTAAGTCTATAAGTGATGGTAAAACAATTTTCCAACTTAGTGCACAAAATCTAGCAAATGTCCTATTGTGCATAAACAAGAAATCGTCAAGCAAGCGAATAAATAACATGGCAAGATTGACACTTATATTATGCAAACAAACAAGTGAAAACAACAATTTGAAAATAAGCAAGCAACATATATGCAAACAACATAAACAAGTGGTCATTTAGCATAGTATGACAAGAAAACACTTTTCGTCATTTAGCGTTTAAATATGACGATGTATACCAAGCTTGATTAGTTTCCTTTAAACATATTATCAAATTAATTAGTTTCAAAAGAAGTTGTATCAAAGTTCTAAGAATACCAACTTAAATTGTTTGATTCAAAAATTTGAGTTTTTATGTTAAAGCGAAACTTAATATTTTAGACATACTGTAGTATTTGGTCTATTTTACCAATTTAAAATTAGACTCAGGCCATGAAAGTATTTTTAAGTGAAAGTAGACTCAATTCCCTTTAAAATGATAGGTGGCTCGACTCGTACGGACTTATGGTTAATTAGTTATGATTTTTTGAAGTTGCCCAAAAAACTGCATACTGTACAGACGGATTCCACGGAACCAAATAAAGGGATCCGCCCTTTATAAGATTTGGTGTCGTGGTCCTCTGAGACAGATTCACCAAAACTAATATTTGACATAGAGAAAACGTGTGCGACTTACTAGATTTCATAGTAAACATATAATACACATATTTAACAACATATCTACTTATGTAACTTATCTTAAACATTTACGGAGGTGATTTTTCAACTAAATTTATAGTTATCCCAAACACTCCTTTAAAATCATATTTCTTCGTAAATTTTCTATAAGCACTCAATACAATACTTACTAGTTCTCTCAACAAACTTTTATTTTATGTTTCAAGAAAACCTTCAAGCTTGTATACAAAGTTACATTTAACAATAAAATTTCTAAGTATAATTAGCATAGCATTTTTCATATTATTTTTCGCTTCAATGGTAATTTGATACATGGATCGTACTATATTTTAAAAACCATTTGTTTTGAAAATACGAGCTACGTGGCTCTGAAACCAATTGTGGAAACGTAGAGGGGGGGGTGAATACGTTACCGTTTAAAAACTTTAGATCTTTAGTATCAAATCGCTTATGAAGCTTGTTATAATATGAAAGTACCAATTATTGTTTGTAACTAATATAAAGCATGGTAGACCAAGTTGTCACACAATCATGAACATCAAACCACATCACAAACAATAGTATAGTGCAAGTATAAAAGTAAGAGATAAAGAAAGGAAAGTGCAAACCGAACACGAGGATTTATAGTGGTTCGGTCACGGATCTCCTTTCCGCCCTACTCCACTCCCCGAGTACCCAACTCGAGAGTTACTTCACTAAATCAACAAGCTCCCTTCTTGGCGGAGAAAACCGTACAATCGTCGCTTACACTTTTTCCGGTACAAAGCTAAATACCGGGTTCTAGTTCGAGGTAGAACCAACCTAACGTCGCCTATACAATATTTCCGACACTAAGCTAGATGTCGAGTTCTTTCCAAGGGTACAACCACTCCCAATATGTTTTATGGCCCAACATAATAAACCTTGTGTTTTATGGCACAAACACATAAACCATCTAATCTAGTTTGGTGAAAGTGTTGTTATGATGCAATGATGTTTACACTAATGATCCATGACACAAATGTCTAATGGATATGAATAACTACTTCTAAATGAACTTCCATTGATAGGAAGCCTTCATGATGAAGATCACTAGTTCCCTAAACTTGTTGTGATAGATCTTCAGCTTGTGGTGAGTGGGGATGGCTAAATCTCTAAACTTTCCTTGGTTGATCAAAGAGTATGCTTACAACAAAGATGAATGTTAGAAGCATTATGATCATGATCATTAGGGTGTTTAATGTATGTTATTACATTGTTAATGATTGATCTAAATGTATGCAAGAAGGCAGAGAAGATGTGATTTGAAGTGGTGAAGAAATGGGAAAACAATGGGCTTCTATTTATAGCCAAAAGTGCTCAGGAGCGTCCACGGACCAAGGATCCCTTTAAAGGGTTCCGCCCTTTATAAAAAAGGGTTCCGTGGGTGCCTGTCAGAAAATCTAAAAAATCTTTCTTCAAATCTTTCCAAGATATTACCAAATCTTACTAAGATCACATTTGATATATTGAGTATCAATCTAACCAAAATATTCAAGTGATCTTCCAAGGATTTTAAAGATGATGCATGACATGATGTAACATGTATTTCCATTTTTAGATTAAAAGGTTTATCAAGGTAAACTTGTGAAATGTATTATGTAACTAGTTAATACTTGTTAATGCAAAATGTAAAATGAGGTTCGAAATAGAATGGTTAACCTATTAAAATACTTAGTGACTCTAAATGTATTTTAAACATTCTAAATGATTTGTTAATGGGTTTGATCATAATGCCACATAACAAACATGTACGAACCTGTGTTGTAATATACGAGGACTTGAGACATCGAGAGGTGTTGAATGTATGTTGAGACAAAGTGTGATTACAAGTAACTTGTACATTTTACGTTATGTATTACAAGTTACATGTTTGTCATCAATCAAAACAAACGAGACTGTATAGATTAAATATCGTAATATTTGCACTAACACTTTCACATATGTCTCAACTAAGACTTAAGCATGAGCTAGTCATTTACACCTTAGGTAAATGTACATAATGTAATCCAAAGATCCTCTTGGAGAAAGTAACGTTTCATTTTATTATTAAACATTAAAATGGAGGGACTTTGAGGATATGTGACTACACTATGCAATTTTGATCTTTGATAAGGCCTTCATATTGGTTAAATGAGATTTCTTTTAATTAGAAGAAAGTAAAAATTCATACTCGACACACTCATTCTCATTTATCATGATGCTCTATTGCTCTTTACTTTACAAACCCTCATGCCTGTTAGTCTGTAATATGTAATGGGCTCAACCAAGCCCGAATTCTAGAATATTCGGTATTTACCTATTTATATGTTCATTGTATCGAAAGTAATGAATCAATCAATAATAAACATTATTCTCTCATTATATTGTTCTACATGGTTTCAGGCCAATAATACAGATCCTTAATTCTCTAACCCTAAACCATTCCGCTGCCGCCTCCGGCCGCCGGCTACACGCCGGAGGTTCGGAGGGCTCTCTTTAAATATTAACCTTCATCTTTCATTTTAAAATATCAAATAATAAACGTCAACCCACCTGCTCCTCTCACCTTTCGGCGCCGCTCCGGCTGCCGTTCCGGTCAACCTCCGGCCACCACCACCATACTACACCACCACAATCAGGAACTTGTTTCACGAGCTCGGATTCTTGGAGAAACGCGGTTAAGTTGTGATCTGTTTTGGAGATCATCTTGAGATCTGGGTCAGGTCTGGATTCGAGAACGAGGTCTAGGCATGTCGATTTCTTTTGATCGACGTAGCTGGTAAATGATTTAGTTAACAGATCATTCAAGAGAGGATATGAAATGAAATGATATGATAGTGTTTTGGTGTATAGTAATAGCAAAAGCAAGGTAGGGGCTGGTGTTTGGTGTAAAGTAAAAGCAAAAACAAGGTGGGGACTATATATATATATATATATATATATATATATATATATATATATATATTTTACCGACTTGATGATTAAAAAAAAAAAAAATTGTTATTTATATGTCGAATCCAGGGTATTAATTCTCGAGACGACTTTTGTTGCTGTCGAATCTAGGGTATCAATTCCCGAGACGACTTTTTTAGTGTCGAATCCAGGGTATTCAATTCCCGAGACGACTTTTGTTTTATGTCGAATCCAGGGTATCAATTCCCAAGACGACTTTTGTTGGTGTCGAATCCAGGGTATCAATTCCCGAGACGACTGTTAAAATCTTTCCGCTGCCTCTCCTTCTTCTCTGCCTTCTGATCTGCTCATCTTCATCAGACACTTTCCTCACCTCCCTTCTGATCTGCTCATCTTCATCAGACACTTTCCTCACCTCCATTCTATATCTTCTCATTAAAAATAATAATAATAATAAAAAAAAAAAATGGATGTTTATGTTTTTCTATAGAAAAACACGCCCCGTTTGTTTGGAAGGTTCTTTGGGGGTTGAAGTTTTAGAACCAACTTTCGTTGTCTCCTCTTTGTTTAGTTGTATTGTTTATTAGCTTTAATCTCCAGTTCGAGCTCTCGCGATTTCGCCGCTCGAACTGCGGGGGAGTGTTAGTCTGTAATATGTAATGGGCTCAAGCCCAAGCCCGAATTCTAGAATATTCGGTATTTACCTATTTATATGTTCATTGTATCGAAAGTAATGAATCAATCAATAATAAACATTATTCTCTCATTATATTGTTCTACAATGCCAACGCTGCCAACATCTTTCAAGAAAAGATAATATGCTGTTTTCAAGTTTATTTGTTATATATACTTAGAAGTTACTAATCTACGGTTGTTTGTATTACGTTTGGTAGATAATTATGAGTTAGTTTATTATTATAGATGATTATTTGTTTTTGATTGTTATTTCTCATGTGCGCTTAATGCTTGATTTCTTTGCTTGACATTTGGTTTATTTTGGGCTTGTTTTATTTTTGGACTGAAAATAAGGCAACTCAACATGACTTGAAATAACCCAAAATGGCAACAACATCAAACTGACAACCAGATTCATCATAAGGTCGTGTTATAGTTCTGATTGTGAAACAAAGCCTTACTTCAATCCAACCATATAGGTTTATGTAATGGATTGGAGAGAAGAACAACCTTTTCTTAGGATTATTAATAGATGGTATTAGGGCATCTCTAACGTAAGGTACAATTAGTGCTGAGCATTCCGACCGGACCGACCGACAAAACCGACCGGACCGGACCGAAACCGACCGGACCGATGGACCGGCGGTTCGGTCTCGGTCCCGATTTTTACCTTATTTCGGTCTCGGTCCGACCAAAAAACCGAAAATCTTGCCTATTTGGACCGGACCAACCGAAGACCGGACCAGACCGGACAGACCACATTCGGTCTCGGTCTCAGTCTCGGTCTCAGTTTTTACCCTAATTCGGTCTTCGGTCTTGTCGGTCTCGGTCCGGTCCCGGACTCACCCTTAGGTACAATGAAACATTTTTTTTACTCAAAAAAGTTTTTGAAAAGCTTTTTCCACTGGAGTGACGTCTTTTATTGAACGAGTATACGCACGCTCCGATAAAGGTTTTAAGCATAAATAAAATAGTATCTATATGTGTATGGTCTAACACAAAACGCATACTTTCCCCTACAAACACTATGCCACAAAATTCTTGAAAAAAATCATTTTTGTTAATTTTATCTTTTTTGTTATTTTCACGACCTTATCTAAGAACAAAAAATAAATAAATAAATAAAATAAATAAATCCTAATATAAATATGGTGCAATAATACTCTTATTCGTGTCGACTTTGATTTGGTAAAAAGATTTGTTTACCTCACAAATCATCTAAATGTACTCTTTTGGTTATGCTAGCATGGTACTCGCGCAATGCGGCGGGGTACCTTGTAACTAAATTTTATGACGGTGGGTACATTCGGCCTTATTGATGATGTTTTATATGTGTGTGAGAGAGATATGAAATGATTTGTGTGTATTTATATAGTGTATGCGGTTATATATTTTTAATAATCATTACTGATAATAATGATTTTTAGCGGTTACACATTTTTAATAATGGGTTGTAAATGATTTGAAAAATGTATTTAATTCAGTGGAAACGTTTTCATTTAATTTTGAATAATGGAATGTGTTGAATTTTAAGCCTTCCTTTTATGTTAAATGTGTGGGCTTATTTTTTAAGACTTCATTTTTAGGAATAACCTGAATGTATTATAATGTAGTTAAAGATACATGTTATGAAGCAAAAGATCATGCATAAACTTTTACCATAGAACTAAAATTGGTAAATGGAACAAAATTATTAAAGATATAAAAGCTATAATGGTAAATTTTGGAATTATTGAAAAAACTAAATTGATTAGAATTCTATAAAATTAGTAATGAATAACAAAAAGTTAAGACCTAATTTTAGTTAAAGACCGCTCTATTTACATACTACAAACAATAATCCTATTTCCTTACAACTTTTTTAAATATAGGTTATTTGGATTAATTTACTTATCATCTCATATTCTAAGTATATTAATAATGGAATGGGATTTAGCATAAGAGAGCTCGGTAAGGGGAACCAACAACACGTTGTTGGTAAATTTTGGGAACCAACAACACGTTATACGTTACCGTCCATTTAGCCATTCGTTAGCCATTCGTCCATTTAGCCACAGGAATGGCTAGCGCCATTCGCTTTCTTTTATTTATTTATTTATTTATTTTTTGTTTTGTGAGTGAGTGGGTATTATTTTTGCCAAATGTATAAAAGGATAATATGAAAATGGTGCAAAAAGTAATTTGTGGACGCTGTGCATGAATGGTAGTACTATACCAACTGCTCTTATTCAATCACCAAGTCAGCATTAAATCTTGATCTTTGTAGTTTATTTTTGCCAAATTATTCATACTTAAAACACCTACCATTTTGCATAACCTTTAGGCTATGGTTAAAAATATCGGTTGGTCATCAACTTTTTTCCACTATGACCGATGTCAATATAGGTCAAGTCCAATGTGGCATGTTGGTCATCAAATCGGTCATAGCTTGAAAGTTTGGATATCGGTTGTATTTTCAACCGATATTCATTTCTTTCACCTTTTCAATTTTGTACCGTTGCAACATTAAAAACAAAAAAAACAAAAAAAAAACCAAAAAAAAACAAACTTTACAACTTTTCCTTTAAATACTAACTCAAACACATTTCTAAAACATACAATTTCAATCCACGTTATTTGAAGATTATTTTAATGTTTTTAACGTTAATTGAATAACTTACGCAATGTTTTTAATGTTTATTTGAATTTCGTACTGTAATTTTTTTAATTTTAATAAATTTAAATTTGTTGTTTAAAATGTTTGAATTAAAAAAAAAAAAAAAAAAAAAAAAAAAAAAAAAAAAATCGGTCATCTGTTGTGGCAACTTGGTCGTATCTGGTCATCGGAGAGAGAAAGCTGATGTGGCACCTGGTGACCTGGGTCATGTCTGGTCACGATTGTGCCTAGCCTTACATATGTCTCAACTAAGAATTAAGCATGAGCTAGCTGATCATTCATTTACAACAGAGGGAAATGTGCATAAGGTAATCCAAAGATCGTGTAGGAGAAAGTAACGTTTTCTTTTATTATTAGGTCAATGCTAATGGCATGGTTGGTTGCCCCTCAACCGAGTAGTCGACCGAGTTCCTTCCATTAGCGGACTGGTGACCGGTCACTCCCAACCTTTTTAAAGTTATGGTTGGTTGCCAACCGAAAGAATTGATTTGTTTTGTGTGGTGTAGTTTTTCTTTTATTTGGTTTTCATGTTTTTTGTTATAATTGCGGTCGCCTTATTAACAAATTATGGTTCGGTGTAGTCTTGAAAAGAGAAAGCTGATGTGGCACTGATATGGATGAGTGACCACAATATTTACGGTTACCATCAGCATCAGCCTTACGAACATTGAAATTGAGGGACTTGATATGACTACACTATGCAATTTTGATCTTTGATAAGGCCTTCCTATTGGTTAATGAGATTTCTTTTGATCAGAAGAAAGTAACGTTTCATATTCAAGTGGTTCCACCACTGCTCATCAAACCACAATAATTCAAAAATGCATGTGACAATGGTACAAAAAGTAATTTGTGGACGTTGTGCAGTACTATACCAACCCCTCTTATTGAATCACCAAGTCAAAGTCTTTCTCACACAAGTCTTGGTCTTTGTAGTTCATTTTGATCTTAAGTAAGGGGGTGGCAATGGTCCAAAACCATACCTTACCACCCACTAATAATATCATTTCATCTAATCTCATATCTCACTTATACCTCACTATAGTTTTTTAGTGGCAATAGTCATTCTATACCTAACCATTTTTTTTTAATTCATAATTATATTAAACAATTAAATAAAAACATAATATTTCATTAATAATAAAAAAAATATACATAATACGTAAAAAAAATTACATCACCGTTGAAATAAAAAGAAAATTAAACTAGTTATCGAGGTATGCTAAGTCTAGAGCCGCCACATGCTCCGTAAGATCAAATAGTAGACGATTATGGATATCTTCGTCTAGTAACTCCTGTAGTGCACTGTCATCGTAAACTGGCGCTACCGGCTGATCCATTATATGAACCGGTGATATTGCCATCTCGTCGTCTTTTAAAATCATATTGCATAGTATAATACATGCATAAACGAAGAGTCGATTTTTTTCGACCGACATAGCCCATAGAGGACGACTGAGAATCATCCATTTTCCCTTAAGACGCCCAAAAGCTCGTTCGACATCCTTTCTTGCAGATTCTTGTAGCTTATTGAATCTCTTTTCCTTCGGGTCAGTGGGATACTTATATGCTTTAACCAACGTTGAATACGTAGGATAGATTCCATCGGTAAGATAATATCCACATTGTAAAGTCGTCCATTTACAGTAAATGAACTGTTTGGCGCCGTTCCATTTCGCTCAGTAAGATACAACGGAGATTGATTCAAAACATTGATGTCGTTATTTGCACCGGGAGGACCAAAAAACGAATGCCAAAACCACAAATCATTTGAAGCGACGACTTCAAGCATAATAGTCGGGTATTGGTGATCACCTCTTTGGTATTGGCCTCTCAAATGCCTAGGACAATTTCGCCAAACGAAATGTGTACAATCAATGCTACCAAGCATTCCAGGAATGTGATGTTTTTCTTGATGTGCCTCGAATAACCATGCAACGTCATGGGTTGTCGGCCTAAGCAAGAACTCTCGACTGTATAACGCAATTACCGCATGGCAAAAATGATCAAGAAAATCTCCTACAAATATATATATATATATATATATATATATGTATATCTATATATATATATATTATATATATATATATATATATATATATATATATATATATATATATATACATATATATATATATGGATTTTTCTAACATGTGCCCCCGGGGCACATGTTAAGCCCACCAAAAGGACGGCCGGACCCACGAAAAAGTACGTCCGAACCCACATATTTTATTTAAAAAGTGTATTTTTGTGGGTCCGGCCGTCCTTTTTCGTAGGTCCGACCGTCCTTTTGGTGTGCTTATGGTTTTTATTTTTAGGATTTAGTGGAACAAATATATACTAAAAAGTAATTAAAAGTTAAATGAAACGGTTAAGATGTATAATTTATGTTATCATAATCCATTAAACGACTAAAAGTATGTAAGTTATTAAAAGTTAGATGAAACGGTTAAGAACTATAATTGATGTTACCATATTCCATAAAACGGCTAAATGAGGTAAGTATTTTGATTTTTGGTTTTTATTTTTTGGGTTAAGTTGAACAATTATATACTAAAAAGTAATTAAAAGTTAAATAAAACGGTTAAGAACTATATTTGATGTTACCATAATTCATAAAATGGCTAAAAGCAGGTAAGTACTTTGATTTGTGGTTTTTATTTTTAGGATTTAGTAGAAAAAATATATAGTAAAAAGTTATTAAAAGTTAAATTAAACGGTTAAGAACTATAATTGATGTTACCTTAATCCATAAAATGGCTAAAAGGAGGTAACTACTTTATAACATTTTGTTCTAAACAATATTAATCATGAACATTTTTTACATTTGATAATATTATTAACATTTATTATTATTATTATTTTAGTTTTGTTAATTATGTTTATTTACTTATTGTATATAGTTGCTTTCAGCTGATTTTTTTTTACCAAATTTAGATGATGTTGACAAATTTGAAATATTTATGAATGGATTTATGGTTTAGTTTGATGTTCGTTGTGATGAGAATATGGCATTGTTGATTGCACATAATGATTCGACACATGTACCGTAATGCCCTTAACCTTCTTGCTCAGAAAAGAGTGCAAGTTACTTTATGGTCTCCTCAAGGATTCTTTTTTTCACCCTTAACCCAAACTGATATAAATTAAATCAGTTTCCACATGAAAGGTCTTAAATATTGGTGTAAAAATATGTATTGTGTTGACATTTTAATGAAATAACACAGAAATCTCAATGCGCTAACAAAAGCATGATTTTTAGATGGTTCATAAGGATAAGGATCCTCTCATGTTTAACATAACATGATAGGTAATGTTGTTTAAGTTTGTGAGAGGAAGCATACATGTGGGTCCTATCTTTTCATTCAAAGTAAAAAAAATAAATTATTTATCTATTTTGTGATTGGTGAACATGATGTATCATGTTTATTTCAACTTTAGAGGATTCTAATCCGGTTCATAAATATGTTTTTTAATGTACAAATGAAGTCATTTAAATCATAGTTAGAAAGTTTACTTCGGAAGCATATCAGTAGCAATCTCTACACACTTTGGACCAATGGTAGCCATTAGGTTGTAGCATTGAGAACTTTACTATTGATATGGACTGCCTTAATCCCATACATCATCGGTACCTCTAAATCACATCGTAGGAGAACTCGCTCAACGGATCAATCTAATCATGTACAAAATCATATCGTAATATGAATTTTGGTTATTAGAATAAAGGAATGGTCAAGTACATGCAAGAAAATACCTAGGAAGAATGTCTGCATTGATATACATTTCTACGATTGTGTCTCAAAATCCTCTAATCTGTGAAAGAAAAACCATGGATTTTATTCATAATAAGCAAACTGGTCATTTTAGATAAAAGATAATCGAATCCACCCGTAATAAGTAAATTGTCATTACAGCAAGCGCAAGAAATTGGATTTTTTCCATTTGGTTTCTTTGGAGAATTCGGCTAGCTCCTGGACCTGGTTTAACCCGCGCGGGTTTGCCAACCTTAGTACAATTAGCTTTACACCATCCACAAAGAGTAAAGCTCCCATCCAGTCGTTTGAGATGGCGTGACTTTTCTATCAAGCGACTTGACTTTAAGTTGCAAATAGCCCATTACGGATGTAATTTAAACTATACAAAGTTACCTGCAACAGGAGACGAACAATTTACCAAAAGAAACGGTCGCATGCAATAAATGTGATGGTTATTTGAAAGAGATTGAAAGCCTGAAGAAAATAGTGAGTGATTGATGAGTCCCTATTGTATCAAAACCTTATTACTAACAATAGGGTGCCCTTTTTGTATTGTTTGTTCAGTTTTGTATTGCTTTATTTTCTAAAACTGTTGACCTTTTTGTAATTTGAACCGTATATGCCCGTAGACCCATATTTTTCTTACATATATATGCTTGGATGCTTTTATGTTTCTGTGTCGGTACGATTGTATGTGTTTGTTATATATGCTTATTTTTATCTCAGTGTCTACACCATCCACACACACACGACCACACATGAGTCTATATATACACATACACACTTGCCGGAAGTCTTACTGGAATTGGGTATTGTTGTTGCATTTTTATGCTGTCCATTTTCTAATGACAATTACAATTTATCATGCAGCTGAAGGTATTGGTTGGATTTCTTGTATTACTAAATCAACTCATATGCAAATTCAATACTTTTGTCAAAGATATTTTGGAGAATGTATAACCTGTTATTGCGGGTCGGGTATTTGCTATTATTCCAAGGGATACAACCCTTTCCGGACTCAGCAGTAACACCGAGGTATATGAACTATCTAACTTTGTTCTAATTTAGACTTCCAATTCTTAGTCCAGTTTGATCTTTGCTGTAACAGAAATTTATTGTGTATACTTGGTTATTTTAGGAAAGTATTGAATTGCAAGAGCTTCAGAGGACATTCTATACTTTCCTTCATGTAGTGGCTACACATGATTTGTCAAACGTGTTCCTATCTCTTAAAAGTCGAGCCTACTTGGATCCAATGATGCAGTTACTATTGTTCACTTCTTGTAATCATAATGATAGCAATGAAAGCACCAATTGATACGACCCGGAATGGGTAATATCGATAATTAGCACCACTTTTAGCGGGTGCTTGCTCCTAAGAAATAAGAAGAAGAAGAGAAGATTAATTGACTCGAAAAGCTAATTGATTTCATTCATAATTCGGCTTAAATAGACTACATGACCACTTCTTCCGGCTGCTCTTGATGTTTATTGTTTAAAATGAAATGTAAGTGTGTGGCATGTTATTAAGCTAACTCGCCTATATGTAAGCGGGTCGTTCCAAAATTATGTAAACTACGTAGCTCATAATGACTTGACTGAAGCTGTCATGCAGTATCAGAATGATAATAGGATGCACCCTTTTCACATGTTCGCCCATTATAAACTCTCATTTCCCCATCTAGAAAATTCGCACCTGCAAATGCAATTCCAAGAATGGTTTGTGATTCAACGCCAAAGCAACGTCAAGCTTAACTCACACAAACTAGCCACTTGTGAATGACTAGCCGTAAGAAACTTAAAACGGCTCGGACACTGAGTCTTTGATAATGAAGGCTTAAGGGTTATGTGTATGGATAAAAACCTCAATATCGTTATCAAAAATAATCACAAAGATATATTCAAATTGTCTTAGGAAAAAGAATAATAAATCAAATCCCGTGTGTGTTCGTGAGTACGGATTAGTCAACCCGAATCGTTTTCCCAACGAGGCGTGAATTGCCAACGTCGTTTTTGGTTTGGAATTTAATGCTCGATGTTTTGGATTAATGATTTTGATTATTAAAACTACGGGAATGGGGAAAGTAATTAAGGAAATCTAAACTACGGGAAATCCTAAGTGCGATTAAACTAAAACGTAATTAACAAAACGTAATAAAAATGCAACTACGTCTAAACAATACCCTAAAAATGCCTAAAATTACTTTTACTCTAGAAATGATATTAGAAAACTATTTTAGAATTAAAACTAATTTTTAGGATTTTTCTTGATTTTATAAAAATTAAAAACTAATTTATAACTAATAAAACTAATTTAAAATACTAAAAATTATGAAAATCAAAGAGAAAAATATGAATCTATTTTCTAAAAATCACAAATAACTCAAAAGATTTTTTAAAACTATTTTTTTATTTTTCAGATTAATTTTCTATTTTCTACAAATTTTAAACTATTTTAATCTAATTTAAATTGTGAAAAATACCAAATAAAAGTGGAAAAATAAGGAAAAATATTTTTTATGCTTTTTATATTTTTCTTAAACTGAGAAAATTGAAAAATTATTTTTTTGGAACTTTTTCTCAATTATTTGCAATAAAAGCTATTAAAAAGTGATTAAAAACTACTTTTAATTAAGAAAAATAGTAAATAATGACCAAAAATTGTGAAAATCTCAGGAAAATTCTAAAATCTGATTCTAATTCTATGAAAAATAAGAAATGAGCAGCTTATGTGTAAGAAATGAAAGTTGTAGTGTAACTGAATTTCTAATAAGCTAGGAAAATAAGCTAAACAATGAGTTAAGCTACCAAACAGTGACAGAAGCTAATGTATACTAAAATAAGCTAAAAGCAACTAGTTATACCTACTCCTAACAAGCTATAAGCTAAGACCAATGATTTAAACAAACTGCTAATTTTATAAAACAGCTAATTAACCCCTACTGTTTGGGCTAGTACACAAGCTTATTCAATAAGCTAAACTCAAAACCAATAGTGCAGTCCTAAAGTACACCTGGCAAGCTTCAAATGGGCCAAGAAACAGATTCTAACTCTTTAAATTGAGACCTACACAAGCTCTGCAATTCTGCCTGATTCACACTCAGTTTTTGCTGAGTGTGAACAGGGCAGATTGAGCTAAATGAATAGCTTATTTGAAGCTTAAAATGACTTTATCAATTTGGACAAAAAGCAGTTATCACAACTAGACCAGTTGAAAATCATTTATCCAAAGTTTGAAACACTAAAACTTAGTAATGAATGAATGGTTGATTCACAAAGTTTGTTGAAAAACTGTATTGACAGATTTTGACTTTTGAAGAACAGGTTTATGAACTTTGACTTTAGTAAGTTTTGATCCAAAATATTTGACTGATTATGATGAATTTAGACTACTGATGATTAAAACAAGCTTGATCTACTTACTCTAAACCTATATGTAAATAATGAGCTACTGATTTTAACAGATTCACCAACAAGATCAGTTGCAAGATGATTTTGACTATATGATTATAACTGCTATAACTAAGATCTGAAATGACTATCAAAAACCTAAATAAGCATGTATCAACTACCTCTATCTGTCTAACTGATCTCTATCACAGTTTTATAAGCTATTCCAAACACTATTGTAACTACTGATTTGAGAGCTAAAAACAGATTACCACAATATTATGCTAAGCAAACAATGAACACAGATAACAAACTACAAATAATCACTAAAATCAGATTCAAATGACAGATTCAAACAGTGGAACAGATTTGAGAACTTACAAAGTACCTAGCCACTATGGCTTGCAAATGATGAAACAGTAACCTCTAACCTATTTAACCCCTATCCTACTTCAATTCAAGCTCAATTTCAACCCAATACAGCTACTGCATCATCCCAATACAGATCCAACACCATCACATCAGATCAAGTTACTGTAGCAACTGAAGTGAACTGAACTTTTTATGATTTGAGTGTGAAAGAAGAATAAGCTTCACAATAAGCTATTAGAAGCTTATATGAACCTTATTAAACAGTAGATCAGTATGGATCACTCCACATTATAGATCTAAAATGATTTTTTATTTTTCAATGATTTTATTTGTATTTTTTTGTATTTTTTGAGATTTTGGAGAAATAAGCTAAAAACAGATTTATAAAACTAGAATAAGCACTAATCAGAGATAATAAGTAGATTTAAAACTTAAACAAACACTTGATAATGAAAACTAAATTTTATTGATATGAGAAATTTGAGTACAAATTCGAATTACAAAAGACTTAAAACCTTTAAAAATGGAAATTACAATAAGCTACACTACTGAAACTAGAGAGAAGGAAAAAATGAAAAGATACAAGATGAGATGAGATACATAATGAAAAGAGGTCCTATATATAGCTAAGCTCAAGGCCTTGGGAAGCTTCTCGAATTCCTCCAGTGTGCTTTCTCTGAGCTCGTTCTCACCCTTAGATCAAATCCCACGCATCTTCCTTTGATATCAACCCTTGGATCACTATTGATGACTTGTTTCCACCAATGGGAGAGCAAAACGTGGCCTCAAGCACACGGATGAGTGACTTGGCAACGCTTATGTGTCAGAGGTGTCAGGGAAAAGTACATAACTGCCCTTAATTGTGGTAATAATGATCAATTTACACGGGGAGGTAATTAGGGTTCTATGAGTCTGGGTAAAAGGGGAAAAAGGGGCGCGGGTATTATTTGGGTTTATTTATTATTTTTCTAACGTTTTTGACTGGTTTAGTAGTTGTTTGACTCGGGTAATATGAGCGGGTCAAGTGGGTTTCGGGTTTAATAATAGACCGGGTATTAGCTTGGTTTTATTTTGGGCTCGGGTAAACTAGATTGGGCCGAGAAGTTTAGTAGTGGTTTAGGCTTAAGGATTTAGTTTGAATCCAAGTATACTTAAAGGGACCAAGAGTGTATTTTCTGCTTTCCAAGGGACTAAAGGTGTAATTTTGATAATGCTCATTAAGGACCAATCTTGTTAAGCTCAAATAATCCAAAGGTGAAATATGCAAACTCTGAAACTTCAGGGATCAATTCTGTCAAAAGCTGAATGTGCAGGGACTAATCTTGATATTTCTTCAAACTTGACTAAAACTTCAAAAATCATCTTTAGAGATTAAAATCTTCCACAATGCACAATCCCGACCTTCCGGCTCAGCTAAAACTCTCTTGATCTCTCGTGCTCGGATTTATGTCTGATTTGGTTCCTTTTTGTGTGTTTTTGCATATCCGTACCTGCACAAGCACAAACTCAAGAAAACCACAAATATTAGCAATAAACGGCTTTTTCTTGGTTGTTTTGGGTCAGATTTACTACTGAAAAGATATGTGTTTAAGCACATATCAAAATACCCCAGACGAGACCATTGTCGTGTCCTCACGCAATGCAATCAACTCACGCTTCTAAAACCAAGGATTTCAATCTCTTTCTACTAAACCATTGATATGTCCAAACCGTCAAGTTATCTCACACAAGCTAGCCACTTGTGAATGACTAACCGTAAGAAACTTCAAACAGTTCAGACAAACCAATTAGAGAAGAAGTAGTCAATGTTCCTCAAAAGAGATTAAGAAAGCCTTAATTCTAAAAACGCCCCGTTTACCTTTTAATTCTCATGTATATATTACAATTAAGCACATTCCGATTATGAATGACGGTTTGTTGAACTTTCATGTCGATCAATAACTCCAACATTTTTCAAACGACACGTTAGGATCACGGAGTAGAAAACACAACACAGCGTGAAGTGACCATACGGATAGAATACATCGTCCCTGATTTTTCACAAGTCCCAAACTAAGCGTAAAACCGAAATCATTGTTACAAATGATTCTAGATGCTAACACTACCCATGGAAGTTACTTGTGTAATTACCTTTTGTTCCCATTTTCCTATTTTCCTCTAGATTTTTTTTTTATTTTTGTGATAAATGAATTTCTTCAAATTCTCGTTTCGATAACTTTTATTCCGATAAAGATACAAAGCTAAGTCGATAATTAGTTATCCGTCTTCTCTCAAGAACCATTGTCGTAAAAATGAGGTCCACATTAAGGAATTTTTATTCACTAACTTTTGATTTTTTCAATTTCATTTTTTTTCAACATCATTTTTCAATTTTTTTTTTTTTTTTTTTTTTTTTCATATGAACTTTTACTTATATGAGCTGTGAACCACGGAGCTTCACGGGGTAATTCCAAGACTATAGGCTTCATGAAATGAGGATCCCGGCTGGCTAGGCTAAGACCTCACTCAATCCCGGCTAAAGATCCAAGGGTCCGATCTCGACACCGCAGCTCACAACTTTATTTATTACATTTCACACTTATCACTTATTACTTATTACTTATTTATTACGGATCCTTGATGTGTACCCAATTTTTAAAACAAAGATTCTTTTAAGAAGATAAAGAACTAACTATCGCCAAAAACTCGACATCTCTAATTATTTAGACAGATATGGGGTGAAACAATTTTGTGGGAACAAAAAGCCATAAGTACCTTCGATGGGCTCTAAAGAGAACCAACTACTCCACGCTTAGCATCTAAACTCATAAGTAACTCTATCATTTCTCGATCTCTGCAAATTTAAAATCTCAAATAATGAGATCCGCAGATGCTTAGCCGATAATTTTTAGATTACCTATGGTTAAGGGAACAAGCTAGGGCTCAACACGCCCGGTCAAGTCAGAATTCTATTCCTACTCTCACCAGCGGAAAGTCAATCAAGGTGTCAAAACATATATTAACTTAGCAAATGTTTCGTCTAATGAAATCAAGTCATGCATATTTAAAATCACTCAGGGAAACTTGCAAAATCTTGGCCTTGTGAGCTAGAATTCGCATTTTATAGCTTCTTATCTAAGAGACTAGCAAAACTTTTCAATCAAAAAGACTTAACAAAAGCTTAAAAAAATTTTTAAATTTTCTCATTTTTGCACAATTTTTTCATTTTCAAAGGAAAAACGGGGTTGCGAGAGTACACGACACAAATAAGCAAGTGCGGTCAAATCAAATCGAAGATTACCCTACCCCAGACTAGAACGAAACATTTTCCTCAATGTTTAAAGCAAGGGTATCACGAAAATCTAAAAGCCGTTTATTAAGTATGGTAGAAGATAAACGTTAGTCGATAAGATTAGGATATCGGATTTCCTTCAGCATCGATCATGAAACTCGAGTGGAGAAATGACAAACTTCGAGCACGAGAGTCTTCATATCGGGAACATCCTACACACAACATCACAAACAACCAAACACGAGAAATCGAAGAGGCAGACCTCTTCACGTCACTTATTAGAAAATAGAAAGAAGAGAAGGATAAGCATGGGGTGCCTCCCACGAAGCGCTACTGTTTTTGGTTACCGAGTCGCTAGCTTGACTCGATCCCCGAATTCAGTTATTCTTAGGGAAAGTTTGGAGATCCGGGACAACCATGGATGGAATGTCCCCTCCGAAATAATGTTTCACACGATGACCATTCACCTTGAAATTTGGGCCATCGGGCTGAGAAAGCTCCACCGTTCCATACGGGAAAACTTGAGTGATGGTGAATGGTCCTGACCAACGGGTTTTGAGTTTGCCCGAGAATATCTTCAATCGAGAGTTAAAGAGGAGAACTTGATCACCAACGTTGAAAACGCGGTTTTTGATTTTAGCATCATGAATCCTCTTAGTCTTCTCTTTGAAAATCAAAGAATTCTCGTAGGCCTGATCCCTAAGCTCGTTTAATTCATTCAATTGAACTTTTCGGTGATCACCCGCGGTCTTAAGATCGAAATTAGCATGTTTCAAGGCCCAGAATGCCTTATGTTCGAGCTCGATGGGCAAGTGACAAGCTTTTCCATACACCAACTTGAATGGGGTGTACCCGATGGGTGTCTTGTAAGCGGTGCGGAAAGCCCATAATGCATCATCTAACTTATCAGCCCACGAAGCTCGATTCTCTCCTACGGTTCTTTCTAAGATCCTTTTCAAACCACGATTCGAGACCTCAACTTGTCCGCTCGTTTGCGGGTGATACGCGGTAGAAAGACGATGGGTAACTCCATATTTAGCCATAACTTTAGCAAATTGTTCATTACAGAAATGGGTACCGCGATCACTGATGATAGCACGAGGTGCTCTGAATCAGGAAAACAAATTCTTCAAGAATTTAACAACCACTCGGGCGTCATTGGTGGGGAGCGCCTTCGCTTCAACCCATTTGGACAAGTAGTCGACGGCCACTAGGATATACTTATTTCCTCTAGATGATGGAAATGGTCCCATAAAATCGATGCCCCATACGTCAAAAATCTCACAGACTTGAATAGCATTTTGTGGCATTTCATCCTTCTGTGAAATTTTCCCTTGACGTTGGCAAGAATCACAAGATTTGACTAAATCATGGGCATCTCGATATATGGTAGGCCAATAGAATCCGGAATCAAAAACCTTCTTAGCGGTGTAGCTTGCACCATGATGGCCACCAGTGGGTCCGTTATGGCAAGCATTAAGAATATCAAGAGCCTCTTGGCCATGAACACACCGCCGGATTACTTGATCCGCACAAATCTTAAACAAGTAGGGATCGTCCCAGAAATAATGCTTAACATCTTTGAAAAACTTTTTCTTTTTTTGGGACGACATCCCTTTCACAATGAAATTGCCCGCATGGTAATTTGCAATGTCGGCAAACCATGGGGTGTTTGGGTCTTTCTTAGCAATCATCCCAAGTGTCTCAAGAGGAAACGTTTCCGTAATCTCCTTTTTCTCGAGCACACTTTGATGGGGATTTTCAAGTCTCGAAAGATGATCGGCAGCAAGGTTCTCCGCTCCTTTTTTGTCAAGAATAGTAACATCAAACTCTTGAAGGAGGAGAACCCACCGAAGTAATCGTGGCTTAGCATCTTGCTTTGCCAAAAGATACTTAAGGGCAGAATGGTCAGTATACACTATGGTCTTCGACAAGACAAGGTAGGGTCGAAATTTCTCAAAAGCATAAACAACGGCCAATAATTCCTTTTCAGTAGTAGTGTAATTGTGTTGGGCCTCAGACAATGTCTTACTCGCATAGTGTATGGGCTGAAAATATTTTGACTTACGTTGCCCCAAGACTGCCCCAATTGCGTAATCACTTGCATCACACATAAGTTCAAAGGGCAAATCCCAGTCGGGGGCAACTAAGATCGGAGCCTCAGTTAATTTCTTTTTGAGAAAATTAAATGCTTCAATGCATTCATTGGTGAAGATAAACGGAGCATCCTTTTCAAGGAGATGGGTCAGAGGGCGGGCTATCTTGGAGAAATCTTGGATAAAACGGCGATAGAAACCGGCATGACCCAAAAAACTCCGAATACCTTTGACGGTAGTGGGATGAGGGAGTTTAGCTATAACGTCGACTTTAGCTCGGTCGACCTCAATCCCAGATTTTGAAATCTTATGGCCGAGGACAATGCCCTCTCGAACCATGAAATGGCACTTCTCCCAATTCAAGACCAAGTTGGTGTCTTCACACCTTTTGAGCATGTGGTCTAGATGAGAGAGGCAAGAAGTGAAAGAATCTCCATAAACCGAGAAATCGTCCATAAAAACTTCCATAGAATTTTCGATCATGTCATGAAAAATAGCCATCATGCACCTTTGAAACGTTCCAGGAGCATTGCATAAACCAAATGGCATTCGTCGGTAAGCAAACGTTCCATAAGGGCACGTGAAAGTCGTTTTCTCTTGATCCTGCGAATCAATTGGAATTTGAAAGTAACCGGAAAAACCATCGAGAAAGCAATAGAACTCATTCCCCGCTAAACGTTCGAGCATCTGATCCATAAAAGGTAGCGGGAAAGTTTCATGTAGCATCATTCAACTTTCGATAATCAATACACACCCTCCATCCGGTGACGAGGCGTGTAGAAATCAACTCGTTATCTTCATTGGTAACGACGGTCATCCCTCCCTTCTTCGGGACACAATGGACAGGGCTAACCCATGAGCTATCGGAGATTGGATAAATTATTCCGGCATCAAGGAGTTTCAGAACTTCCTTTTTGATAACGTCATGAATTTTGGGATTAACCCTACGTTGTTGTTGAATAACGGGTTTGCAATCGTCTTCCATTAAGATCTTGTGGGTACAGAAACGAGGATTGATTCCTTTGATATCAAAAATTTGCCAAGCGATGGCACTCTTATGTTTACGAAGAATATCCAAAAGTGCGGTTTTCTCCTCATCTTTCAAGTTTTTAGCAATGATAACGGGAAATTTGTTCGGTTCTTCAAGAAAAGCGTATTCAAGATGAGGAGGTAAATCCTTGAGCTCGGGCTCTAAAGGTTTTTCGTTAGACGTTTGTACTTCTTTGATTTCTTCAATCGTAATCTCTTTCGGAGGGAGTGACGGTAATGGATCTTCATTTAACAATTTCTCAAGATAAAGAATATCTCCCTCCGAATCATAAACTCCATCATCAATTCCCGGTGGAATCGATTCATCAATAGCAAGAAACTCATCGATCTCTTCCAAAAGGAAATCACCTCCCTCAAACGGAGTGAGAGAAGGGGAAGAGTCGGCAATGATTGGTTCAGAAAGTGAATCAGAAGAAGTAGAATTTTTAGCAAAACCGAGAACTTCTTGAGCGTACTCCTCACAAGAAACATCAATAACGTCGATTCGATTGATGGAAGCATCGTCGAAATTTGAGGAATACCTCATCGTTTGATTAATGTTGAATGTGACGGCTTCTTTTTCAACTCTTAAAGTGATCTCTCCTTCATAGACATCAATCAACGCATGGCCCGTCCTTAAGAAACTCCTTCCGAGAATTAAGGGTACTCGAGGATCGGCATCAAAATCGACTACAACAAAATCAGCGGGAAAATCGAACTCCCCCACTTTGACAAAGACATCCTCGGCTATACCCTTTGGACGGGTCGTAGAACGATCGGCTAGCTCGAGGGTCATACACGTTGGGGTAAGTGGGGGTAATGAAAGCTTTTCGTAGATTGATTTTGGCATCAAATTGATACTCGCGCCAAGATCGGCCAAGGCGGAGCATTGAACAATTCCTTGAAAATCACACGGAATGAGGAATTTGCCGGGGTCACCTAACTTGACGGGAAGTTTCTTGAGGATAACCGCCGAGCAATTCTCATTCAGAGATGTCGTAGCAAGCTCATATAGTTTCTCCTTATTCGTAAGCAATCCCTTAATCGTAGAAGCAAGTTTGGGCATCAAGAGAAGGGCATCCGCAAAACTGATCTCCACATTCAAGTCTTTGAAGATTTGGAAAAACGTTTCCATCTGATGATTCGATTTCTCACGAAGAGTTTGATCTTTAAGACGAGACGGATATGGGATAGACGGTTTCGGATTAGCTTTCTTCACATTAACGGGAGCATCTTCGGGCTCAGAATCTTGGACAACCGTGGGTTGGACATTCACAGTACTCCCCTTATTAGTAGGAAGCACCGGGTCCTTTGTCACCCCGGTCTCACGGTCTACCACACGAGAATAAGAAGAATTAGTGGTAGGAACCGTAGGTCCATCGTAAGCAACACCACTTCGGGTAGTGATAGCTTTCATGTCACCTCTCGGGTTAGGAATCGTGTTACTTGGAAGAGAACCGGAACCCGAGGGTTGAGAATAAGAAGTAGACGGTTGACTGGCTTGAAAGAAACTAGCCATCATATTCTTCATTTCACTTATCTGCTTGTTACTCGTGGCAAATTCATTCCTGATGCTTGTGATTTGATTTTGCAAGCTCTTAATGGTATTGTCGGAGCTCTTCATGTAAGATAGAAACTCGTTGTTCGGAGCAACTTGATGAGACGGTTGTTGGTATTGTTGTTGAGGAGGAGGTGGTTGTTGGTAAACTTGAGGTTGAGGAGCTTGATAATGTTGATTTCCATGGTTAACTCCTCTGTTTTGGTTGTTGTTACCATTGAAACGGTTTTGATTATGGTTTTGTTGTTGAGGTTGGTTGAAACCAGGAGGTCCGAGATAATTGTTTGAACGGTAGCTAAGAAGATTTCGATCTCCTTGCGGTTGATTATAATTCCCTGTAGCAGCATAAACATTCTCATGTGCGTAGCCACCGACGGCTGGGCACTCAGAATAAGGATGGGGACCTCCACAAGTCTCACAAGTCGGATGCACCGCTTTCACTTGTTGTAGTTGATTCTGATTATTCATTTGATGTAGCCTCAAGATATCGTCCATCTTTTTGTTCAGAGTGGCTATTTCGAGAGAAGAAGACGTATTTGATCGAGACAATTCACCCCTTGCAGCTGAAGAATCCCAATAATTATGATGAGCGGTCATGTTCTCAATAAGATCGTAGCATTCCTCGGGACGTCTTTTCATGAAAGTTCCACCAGCAGCAGCATTGATCGTATCACGATGTCTCAACGTCAAACCATTATAGAACGTATCAATTTGGGTGACAAGCAACATATTATGATTTGGACATCGATCAATAGCAAGCTTGTATAGTTCCCAAGCTTCAAACAAAGATTCGTCGGGATACTGTCTGAAATTACTGATATCGTTTCTCAACTTCGTCACCATCGATGGTGGAAAATACTTTGCCAGAAACTTCGAAACCATTTCCTCGAAGGTATGAATCGAATTCTTCGGGAGTCGATCAAACCAAGAAGTGGCATGATGAGTCAAAGAGTATGGGAAAAGATAGAGACGAAGGGCGTCATCGGAGACCCCATTTTGTTTCATACTCTGAGTAACGGTTAGAAACTTATCAAGATGCTTGTTTGCATCGTCATCGGGTAAACCGTGAAATTGACAAATGTTTTTTACTTGTTCTATCATATGATGTTTCAAGCTAAAATCGGTAGCTTGGATATTTGTCGGTGCAATGGGTCCTCCCCTCCCGTACATGGTAGGTTGACATAGCTCCTCCATCGTTCGGAGATCGGGAGCTACATTTTGATTACTGTTAGGAATTAGAAATTCCCGGTATTAAAGAGTCGGTCACCTCAAGTATATGTAATCGTTAGAAAGCTCGTAGTCGTTGTTATTTTAAGATAAGTAGTATTTAGTTAAGTAACACCGTGGAGGACGGACGGGTCTTTACCCACTGTATGCCTGATCCACAACCCGATGTGTGGCGATTTATGTAAGACTATAAATACTCTCTACCTTCCAAGGTAGAGAGTTGGAGCTCATAATAATAATTTCACTTTCTCTCACTAAGCTCCCTAAACCTCTAACTTTCTCTCTCTAGAATTCCATCTATATGCTACTTTGTGTTATGGTTTGATGTGTAAGTGAAAAAGTTATATCTTACAATTGGTATCAAGAGCCATGGTTAGATCATATCTTGCACATCTTTGGATTTATAGTGGTTTTTAGGTGGTTTTTGAGTTTGAAAAAGTTTAGTGGTTTTTGCATCATTTGGTTGATCTCTTGTGTTAAAGTTTGAATTTTGTTGGTACTTTTATGTTTAGAATCATCAAAAGTGTTTAGGTTTTCATTTGGTAAGCTTGAATCATCGTGGTTGGGTTGTTTTTGGATTGAAAAGTGAAGGTTACTTGGTTTTTCAAGCTAGCGACTTAGCTCTCGGATTTTTTCTTGGTAGCGATTTACTTCACAGTTTTGTAGCGAGTTACAGTGTTAAAACTAGCGAGTTAGTTCTAGCGAGTTAAAGTACAAGTAGTGGAATCTCCACTACGGTTAGCGACTTGTGGTAGCGACTTAGTCTGTAGCGAGTTGCTCTTTAGCGACTTGCATATCTAGCGACTTGTGTAGCGAATTACTGCACAAATTTGGCTAGCGACTTAGTCTGTAGCGAGTTGCTCTTTAGCGACTTGCATATCTAGCGACTTGTGTAGCGAATTACTGCACAAATTTGGCTAGCGACTTAGTCTGTAGCGAGTTACTACTTAGCGACTTGCTTTTC
>BPTQ01000004.1:31180175-31217848 GCA_019973895.1 Chrysanthemum seticuspe | reverse complement strand
AATAAAGTCTAGTGCTGTACCGACTTGTTTACTTACACCTACGTAGACTTCACAGCAATGGAGAGAACTTCAGATGCATCCACATTCATTTGTTCAGCCATGTCGTGATCTGAAATAACATTAGCCAAAAGAACCAACATATCGAAAGACATAATGTTAGTCAACAGAAGGTCTTATTGTCTAGTTATTGAATGTACAGTGTCAATGATTGTTACGAGTCCTAAGTCACTTGTATGTTCAATAGTCCAATGACGTCATGAAATGTTTCGTGAGTTAATTAACTTTAAGTTTTAAAGTTTATTTTATCACTTATTGTTCACAACATATCAAACGATTTAAGTTTATTAGTGACATTATTGGATTCGTGACGATATGATTAGTTTATTTACAAGTTTGTACACGTAACAATTCATAACGAAGGTATGATCCAGGCTTATGCGTAGGATTGGTAAAGTTATGCGTAGACAGAAATGATATATGTGTAGGCGTAAATTTACGCGTAGGATCCTAAGTTACGCGTAAGAAATATTACGAGTAAGAAAAAATGGACCTTATGCGTAGAGGTTACGCGTAGGCATATATTAACCTTACGCGTAAGGCTACTCGTAAGAGTTGACCTTATGCGTAGAGGTCACCGTTTACGGATAACCTTCACAGGATACGCGTAGTCCCATATGTAGAACCTTATGCGTAGAATCTACGCGTAAGACTAATCTTACGCATAACATACTACGCGTAAGGTGATCCTTATGCGTAGAGTTACAACAACCTTGATTCTGAATTTTAAGCGTAGCAAGCCTAAAACAAAGCATCATATCATCAATTTTGACACATAACATTCATTCTATGACAGATCAAAAACACAATTGCTCATATTAACAGTTAAGAGTAGAAAACCTTACGCGTAGTTTAAAACCCTAAATCTACGCATATGAATTTTAGCCATAGAATATGCACCAAAGTTTTTCTGGTATGTCTTAGATGTTGTGAGAGTATAGTAACCAAGTTTTAAATCTACGCGTATGAATTTTAGCCATAAAGCTCTGTTCTTTGTCTGTGAGAGATCCACCAGCTTCATCCTTAAGAGCCAAAACTAAAGCCTCTTTGAAATAAGCACTGCCCCTAGTCCTCGGATTTGGGCATGCATTAGCCAGGTGTCCCTTCTCATTGCAGTTGTAGCATCTAAGACCATTTAACCGATTTTGAGCATTTCCCTGTTCCACCACTTGAGCTCTGTTGTTATTCTGACCCACAGCATTAAACCCTTGACCACCGCCCATCTGACGACCATAATCACGATTCTGAACTTCAACACGTCCATTGTTCACAACAGCTTGAGTCCGTGTGTTAGATGAGGAACGAATACGATTGTTGGATTTGTTGGTGTAACGGCCAAAAGCATTAGCAATCATCACAAATCCTTGTTGCAATGCTTCAACGGATCGATTTCCTCAGTCGCTTCACTGACATATGCTTGAGCATTGTTGTTGTATGGAACCAATTGATTTTGTTGAGGTTGTTGCTGTGAAGGTGTGTTTGAAGCAGTTGGTTGAGTTGCTTGTTGAGAGGGATAATTCTGTTGAGCATACAAGGCAAGTTGTTGATTATCCGGATGTGACTGTTTAGCAATTTGAGCACGGAGAATCCTTTCTCGATCAACTTCCTTTTCATGAGGCTTTAAGTAATCATACAACAATCCATAAGTAGAATGATGCATATTCTTTGCTTGACGGAGAAAAATGACATACTTCTCCCATTCAGGACCAAGACTACTCAGAAACTTAGTATTCACTGCAATTCTTAGCATGATGATGTTGTGTTTATCCAAATCATTGATGATGTCTGAAAATCGATGATGATAGGATTCTAGTGTCTCTCCAGGTTCAATCATGAAGTGTTCATAAGCCAAGTAAATTTTGGATTCCAAATCCTCCTGATTGAGTACAGATCCTTCCATAAGAAGACGAATATGATCCCACATTTTTTGTGCAGTTTTTTGAGCATCAACACTACGAAGAATTGGGTTTGGTAATCCTAAGAGGATGTATTCCATTGCAAGTTCATCAGCTTCATAGTGTTAAAGTTCTGTAGCATTTAGATCTGCAATAGTAGCAATGTTGGTTTGTTCATCTCTTGGTGGAATAGCATTAGGATCTCCGGGTACAATGACAGTAGGCATCTCAAATGGCCCTTCCAAGATAACCTTCTTTAAGAACTTTCCATGTGGTTTCTTCAGATCACAAAACCTAAAGAACCTTATCACCCATTGATCGTAGTTTCCTGGAGTGAGCATTGGAGGTCTATCAAGTGATCCAACTTCATGAATTGATTGTTGGCTGCTTAAAGCTTCACACATCTTTGCAAACCAAGTGGGTTCCTTCATAGTGTTCCTTGATGGATGTTGATTGAAATCATTTGTGTAGGATTGAACTTGAAGGCTTGGTGGTGTTTGAACCATTTGTGGTGGTGGGATTGCACCAATTTGTGGATTATGTTGTTGATTAAATTGTTGTTGATAACTAGCTTGTTGTTGATTCCATTGTTGATGTTGTGGAGTTAATTGTTGTTGTTGTTGATGATTATAAGTGTGAGGGAAATAGTTAGAATATGGTGGTTGAGACATGTTGATAAACTTGTGTAGTAAAAATGGATCTTTGTAGTCGAATGAACCTTTGTTGATGAAGTGTCCTTAGGCGTAGAAAAGACAAGAACCAAGTAGCACTTATGCGTAAAAACACCAAAGTTACACGTAACAATTAGGAGTTACGCGTAGGATTTAGCTTACGCGTAAGCAGGGAAAAGACTCTAAAGTTATGCGTAGACACAAGTTAGACGTAGAAACTTAGGCGTAGGATTTCCTTATTCGTAGAACTAGGTTTACGCGTAAAGTGAATCTTATGCGTAGGATTTCTACGCGTAAGCTTATGCTTATGCGTAATTTTAGGGTTTTTGCCCAAATGATCTTTTACACTATCACAGTGCAAAGGATATCCAAAGTCGACGTATTTTCAGACTTATCCAAGTAAGAAAACACGGAATAAACCAGGAAAATGAAGATCAAACCAAGGAAGCACTTACGCGTAGTTTTAGGGTTTTACTACGCGTAGAAATGCTCAAAACATTGATTATGTCCAAAAGTGTTTCTAAACCAGTTTTTGTGTGATAAAATAGCTTCAATAACACCAAAATACACAAAAGTGTGAAACTTGATGAACCAAAACCTCTAAAACAGTTAAGCGTAGAATGAAACCCTCGTTAAAAACCAAGCTTAAAAACGTATATCCACGCGTAAAGGTTGAAACTTTTTGCCAAAAACAAGTATTTTAACACCTTAAAACATTGAAAGTACAAGAATCTTGGATTAAAAAGTGTAAAAAACAAGTTTTTAAGCAAAGTATCACTCGTTAGTTTTACGCGTAGGACCAAAACTGTAGGATATTGGTTTTCACATACACATCAAGCCATAACACAAAGTGGCGTATGAATGAAGTTCTAGAGAGAGAAAGTTAGAGGTTTAGGGAACTTAGTGAGAGAAAGTGAAAGATATTATTATGAGCTCCAACTCTCTACCTTGGAAGGTAGAGAGTATTTATAGTCTTACATAAATCGCCACACCTCGGGCTGTGGATCAGGCATACAGTAGGTAAAGACCCGTCCGTCCTCCACGGTGTTACTTAACTAAATACTACTTAACTAAAAAGAACTACGACTACGAGCTTTCTAACGATTACATAAGCTTGAGGTGACCGACTCTTTAATACCTGGAATTTCTAATTCCTAACAATCTCCCCCTAAGGGAGGTCACCTCAATCATGTACCAAAATTACATAGAATACAAATAGATATTACATTAACAATTGTTCTTGCATTCTTGATGTAGTACTTTGCTCCTAAGCTCGTAGTCATTGATTCTTCACATTGCATGTTTGGTTACTCCAAGTGGAGGTCTTTTACTGATCCACGTGATAATAAATTTGAGCCAGCTCTTGAGATCATCAACAAAAAAAAAATCTCTGAGACATCCATTGTGATGTTGTGACTTTAGGACCGACATGCTCACATTCTGGATCATGATATCTTCTCATCAGAGTTGCGGAAGCTTTAGTTGATTCATGATATTGGCAGTAGCGTAGCAGAAGCATGGAGTGAAAATAACAGAGTCATTGATGCACTAATCATGATTTCTTTTGAGTTGAATATGTTAAGTGAGCATGCGGCTATGGATTGACCGCTTCATTCTGATCAGCTGCAAACGTCGGGCGTACCTGCATACAACAGTTAGCAATAAATCGCACGAAAGTGTCTTTGATCACTTTCGTTGAATTGAGGTACACGGCCCACGGTTCCTCGTTGATCAGTACATGTACTGCCTGTGATCAGGTATAATTCCGAAGAATTTCCTTGACAGGGTTTCGCAGCTGCTTTAGCTGTTCTCAAACCGGAACATCTCAAAGAAGACAACACGGAGTGAGTGAACCAGCGAATTTTAGGTCCACTGATTGATGAAAAGAGATTTGAAAAAAAAATCGTGTATTGCTCAATAGAAATTGTTTTTGCAATACAACGAAGGTTTTATTGAAAATCAATTATCAATCATAAAAACACCTTTTGGTTTGAAAAATGAGTACACGGTCGATGTGCTAAAGAAAAAAGTTGTTAAGCACAAAGACCGGTTTTTCAAAGGTATCCGTCAATCCATAACCTGAACCAGGATTGATTCAAGACTTGAATCGCCCCATTGTTTCTGTTCAGTTGTCACATGGTTGATCTAATGAATAGATCTCACATGCCACCTACCAGGAGCTTGTTTGATGTTGGGTCCAGAAGGTTTTCCATCTTCATTGTAAATATGTATACACATTACTCAGATGTTCTGGCAATACCACAAGGATAATGCGTAGGACTCAAGATATAATCTCTCTTTCCACATTGTGTGAAACTGAGAGTCTTCATTGAAAGTGTCCTAATGAGATTTATTGATGATCTCATGGCTCTAGACTCAATTTGTGCATATTTGGATCATGTGCCGGAGACTAGGGAGAGGGTCTCCTTCTTCAATATCAACAGTCTCTAAGAGAAAGTCGATAGATAATGTCGGTTCCCCGTGAGAATGAAACAAGTCCTTTTAAGAGGAATCTTGAGTGGTTTGGAAAGTTGAAGTGCAGTGCGTCACTGGGTCCATGACGTCTTGTCTTCAATACCGATGTTACCATCAGTAGCATATGAATTAAACCCGGTTTCTGCCCTAAGGTTGAATAAATAGAGGGCTATTTGTTTTCACCCTTTTCTCATTCAATTCTTTTTAATTCTTCAACCCCTTCAGTGCTTACCGAGACTTCATAGCTAGAACCTTGTTGGGTTTATTCCAGTACTAGCTCAGACTCAGTCCGCACTCTTCCCATATCTCATTTTTCTCCTTTTATCATCATACCTAAGAACTCTACACTAACTAGTGAATCGTCCCTGGGTAGATCCCTCCGGTTCTGGCGGATCATGGGAACCAATACCTAACCTTATCATCCTTATATCACCATACATAAAGTAAAGTTGGTCGGTCTATTAGGTATTTTTCATCTTCCATATGGAACCAATTGAAAACCATTTGAAAATCAATCCAGATACTTTTGATATATTATCAAAACATTTTGCACCTGAATTGTTTTTGATATTTTTAGAACAAGTGCTCCCCTTCAACATGTGCATCAAATGTTTGAAATCGTTTTGCACACGGAGGCAAGAGGAAGAATTTACTTCTTTGATTACCTTTTTCTAAAAAATATCAACATCACTTCCCTGATCAAATCAAGAAGATAAGGCATTTCCAGGAAGGATGAGGTTTTCATAAGTTTGCTCCCCCTCAATATGTGCCTCGAGATTTGAAAAGAGTTTTGCACATACTAGAGGGAACCTGCACATTGAGATAAGTTGATCACGTTTCAAATCATAGGTTTTAAGATAGATGCTCCCCCTCAATATGTGCATGGAAATTTTGAAATCGTTTGTCACATGTGTGAAGGATAGCATGTACATCCTTATGAAACCATCTACCGAATTATCAGTTTAAATCCAATTTTAAATCACACATTCTCCCCCAATCACAATTATCAAATCATTTGAGAATTGTGATGTTAGGATCCAAATATTATTGTGTTGATGATTCAGGTGGTCTTGGATGATCAAAATACATGTTTACCATTTTAGAGAGAGAAAGTAGAGAGAGAGGGTGTTCTTGCTAGAGGTTTACACAAATGAAAGATTAGATTAAAATGAGAAGAAGCACCACCCCTTCCATGGATGGAAGGGGTATTTATACTTACAGACACAACGACCTCCTATCGGCCTGTGGATCAGGGATACAGTGGGTAAAGACCCGTCCTTCCTCCACGGTGTTACACTACGCTAAACTAAACTAAAAACTAACTAATAAACTGATAAATAACGTAAACAACGACAAATCTAAGAGCTAACATATGCTAGACCATTATTGGGGTGACCGACACTTTAACATGGAATTTTCTAATTCCTAACAATCTCCCCCTAAGGGAGGTCACCCCATGAAATACATTTTTGCTTCCTAGCATTCTATCTTTGACTTCGTTCTGAAGCTCGTAGACTTGAATTCTTCAGTTTCTGCAATCTTTGTGCTTTTGTAGCGATTCTTCAAAGTCCGCATTGATTTATACTTTCAGTGGAGGCCTTTAACTGATCCACATCTTTGATGATCTTCGAGCTTTCATTGAGATCATCAGCCACAGTAAATCTCTGGATCACCCTTTATTGTGTTGCCATCATGTGAAGTTGTGACTTTGGGACCGACATGCTCACACTTTTGAATCATGACATCTTTCCATCAGAGTAGCGGAAGCCTTACTGGTTCATGATATTTGCAGCAGCGAAGCATAAGCATAGTATGAAATATCAGAGCCAGGTTATGTAGATATGCACCAGTCATGATTTCTTCAAATTAAGTGTGGATGCTGTGAGCATGCGGCTTTGGATTGACTCCTCAATTCTGATCAGCTGCAACCGTCCAAATGTACCTGCAAACAACAGTTAGCAATAAAACACACGAAAGTGTCTTTGATCACTTTCGCTGAATTGAGGTACACGGCCCACGGTTCCCCGTTGATCAGTATAAATACTGCCTGTGATCAGGTAGGATTCCTAAGAATCTCCTTGACAGGGTTTCGCAGCTGTTCTAGCTGTTCTCAAACCGGAACGTCTCAAAGAAGACAACACGGAGTGAGTGAACCAGCAAATTGAGATTCACTGATTGATGAAAAATGATTTGAAAAAACAATCGCTTATTGCTTAGAAGAAAGTGTTTTGCAATACGACGAAGGTTTTATGAGAAAGATCAATTTTCAATAAAAACACTTTTTGTATTTGAAAATAGTACACAATCGACGTGCTAGCGAAAAGAAGAGATTCGCACATCGAACGGTTTTTCTATAAGTATTTTTCAATCAGATATACTTTTTGAATTTGAAATGAATACACATTCGACGTGCTAGAGAAAAGAAGATTTGCACATCGAATGGTTTTTCCAAAAGTATTCGTCAATTCCATTCCTGGACCAAGGTTGATTCAAGACTGAATCGCCCCATTGTTTCTATCCAGTTGTCACAAGTTTGATCTTACGAGAAGATCTCACATGTCACCCACCAAGAGCTTGTTAGATATTGGCTCTAGAAGGATTTCCATCTTCATTGTGAATATTTTTACATATCACTCGGATGTTCTGGCAATACCACAAGGATAATGCGTAGGACTCTTAATATATACTTACTTTCCACATTGTGTGAAAAAGCATGTCTTCAAGAATTTAGTGTCCTAACGAGATATTGTGGATGATCTCTTGGCTCTAGACTCAATAGTGCACTTTTGGTTCCTGTGTCGGAGACTAGGGAGAGGGTCTCCTTCTTCAATATCAACAATCTCTAAGAGAAAGTCGATAGATAATGTCGGTTCCCCGTGAGAATGAAACAAGCCCTTTTAAGAGGAACTTGAGTGGCTTGGGAAGTTTAGTGCAGTGCGTCACTGGGTCCATGACGTCTTGTCTTCAATACTAGTGTTACCTTAGTAACAACCAGTAGCATATGTATTGAACCCGGTTTCTGCCCTAAGGTTGAATTGATGGAGGGCTATTTCTTTTCACCCTTTTTCACATTCAGTTCTTTTTCATTCTTCAACCCCTTCAGTGCTTACCGAGACTTCATAACTAGAACCTTGTTGGGTTTATTCCAGTACTAGCTCTGTCTCAGTCCGCACTCTTCCCATTTCTCATTTTTCTCCTTTTTTTCAATATACCTAAGGACTCTACACTATCTAGTGGATTGTCCCTGGGTAGATCCCTCCGGTTTTGGCGGATCATGGGAATAAATACCTAACCTAACCATCCTTATAACTCCATACATAAAGTAAAATGGTCGGTCTTTTGGTACAGTTCATTCTTCCTTGAAACCAATTGAAAAATCATTTGGAAAAACAATCAAGGTACTTGTGATACGAGATCAAAGCATTTTGTACCTTAATAGTTTTGATCATTTAGAAAACCTCCCCCTCAACATGTGCATATGATTTTGAAATTGTTTAGCACATGGAGGCAAGAGTTCTTTGAAATAATTTCTTTGAAATAATTTCTTGATCACAATTTCCATGGAAAAAGCCATTTGATTTTCTTTGGTAAATTCTCCCCCTCAATATGTGCATAGGATATTTGAAATCATTTTTATCACATAGAGGCAAGAGTTCTTTTTAAGTACATCCACGATTACAAAAGCCATTTAAGAAACCATTTGAAAACTCAATCAAGGTACATTATGTTAAAACATAAAAGCTTTTGTACCTCGATAGTTTATTTTCTTTTAAAATGCTCCCCCTCAATATATGCTTCGAGATTCGAAAGCGTTTAGCACATATGAGAGAGCAGCCTGCACAATTTCATCAAATCGATCACCTTTTATCAAATTTCATTATTAAATCACAAATTCTCCCCCGATCAAAAATATCAAATCCTTTGAGATTTTGGATCCCAAGTGATTTAATAAGGTTTAGAAAATATGGGAGAAAATGTGGCCTTGTTTAAATACTCATCTGGTTTTTGGATAAATCCTCCTCCTCAACATGTGCATTGTATATTAGAAATCGTTTGGCACATGGAGGCAGGAGTGCCTATAAAGGACTAAAACCAATTCCCTTAAAACAGATATGAGATTTAAATCACGATCTCTCACCCGATCAAAAATTTCAAACCTTTTGAGATTTGTGATCCCAACTGATTTAAATCATTTAGAAAAATTTGGGGAAAGACGTGGCAAGATTCAATTTTGAAAGATGACAGATAAGGACCATTTTAAGATATTAAAGATTGTTAGTGTCAGGTATGATAGTTTTTAAGAGATCTTTTAAGTAAAAAAAAACAATTTCACAATCAAACAAGAACAGCAAAAATTTCGTTTTGAAAGACCTTGATTCTAAAGAAAAAATCATACCATGACATAACATTAAATCTTTAGATCACCACTTATATTGTACAATCCGGACTTTAATGAAGCAATATTGATTGAAAATAATTTATTTTAAATCACTCTCCCCCTCAATCGATGACCGAAGTCGATAATTGAGTGACTTAGGTTTTGATAAAAAGAAGTCCGGTGATTTTTCAAAATTTAGTCCAATTTATTTTCAAAACAATATTTTTCCATTTTCAAAAACAATATTATTCAAAGTTTTAGAAAAATGGTATCATCACTATAATCCCTGCACAAAGATACGTTAGTGGTTGAGAAGCTTCCGTTGTTGTTGCTGTAGGGTTGGAAGAAAAACCGTCTGCAGATGCAGTGATACTTCTTCTTACGTTGCATTTTGAATGCCAACTGAGGTCAAATTAAGCTCTGTTTCTTCAATCACTTAGAAGAAAACCATCTGCTGATGCAGTGAGACCTCTTACGTTGCATTTATGCCAACTCTCCATAGAAGTCCAATTAAGCTCCGTTTCTTCATTTGTCAACCCAAGATATAGTTACCCTTTCCTTTCGGCATCCAATCATCTTCAATTGTGGGATCCGGATCGGGAACATTCTTTTATACCAATATACCTGCATACGTTAGTGAACACACATACAGATATATGGTGGTCGACATCACCCATAACAGCAATCGACTAATTAAAGTCAATTCAACATAACAATCAGATCATATAAGGAATGGGGTTAATGTGTTAATCAAACTCTAATCATCTAAACCTAACAATCATATCCTAAATTCCTAGTCCTTCGACACAGGCAAATATCATTTTTAATTAAGCACGTAGGATAATTAAGAAAGCTCGTTAGATGATATAGATTTGAAAACATTCTCCCCCTCAATCAATGACTCATTTTTCTAAAAAGGTTAAAAGCGCTGAAGTCATTGATTGAGTTTTCAATTTTTTACGAAAACTCAGATTCTGATTGATTTTACAAGCAATTCATTTACCACCATTTTGAACACATCAAATATTTTTCTGAAGAATTATAGACGGAAAAACATTTGTGTAGGAATAGCAGTGCTTCGACATACTTTCCTCATTTTGTTTTAGGACAAGTGCACGAAATTTGTGAAAAACGTTTAAGCGTAGCACTTTCCTTCGTTTTAAGAGCGGGTTGCTATCTGACATGACAACAAGCCATAGTTTTAAGCACGGGTTACAGTCTGAAGTAACTGCAAGCCATATTTTGAGACATTTTTAGAAAAGAATATTTACACCTCCTGCTCGAACTTCATCTATGGTCCCGTGCCATTATTGAATGACATTTCTAAGACCGCAGATGTTATCGATACCAGAAGACATGTCATGTGAAAACATATTTTTGGTATTTTTGAAATTTTCTGATTTTTATGGGTTTTTTGAAGGTTTTATATTTTTCTATTTTCTTTTTGTTGGTTTTATATTTTTGTATTTTGTTTTGCTGGTTTTATATTTTTGTATTTGGTTTTTTAATAAATATATACAAAGATATAATAGATGATATAGTTAAAGAGGATGATGATACGAGTACCGAGATAAGGATATCGAGCAGCACGTCGTAGAAGATAGAATTCGTCATCTCTTAAACATCCACCACCAAAGCTTCCAAGGGCTCTTGAATTGAAGAAATAGTACCATCTGAAAGTGAGACTTTGGCAGCTTCCCCCCAAACCAAAAATCCTTTAGCTGAGCAGATTCGAAGCTCTATTTCAAGCTTGCCTTAGCCAGGTGCACAGAAAAGCACACCATTACCATAAATCCCGCTGCTCCATTTAAGAACGATAATCGAGTATCTCCATTCGGGGTTATATCATCAAGAAGAAGAACAACAACGTTTCATCCCACTCATAAATAATCTTCTCAAATTTCATTTCCACTGAAGTCTGACGCAATCCATTCCAAAAAGGTGTCAAGAGACCACTTCCCCCACGTAGTTGAATTGATGCAGTCAGTCTCTTAGACTAGAGCTCACGAACCCGAATACACATACCCGAAGACAAAGAAACTTATACCATCGAAGTAGCAGATTAAGTCCAATAGCCAAAGAATAACCCTGATGTATACTTTTCTCTCCCCCTGAAGAAAGTGTATGAAGCTCAAGAACCCGAAGTACCCGAATGCCCAAAGAGAGAATATCCGATAACATTGAAGAAGCAGGCCGAATCACTGATTATCTCTGCGGGTGACAATCTCTGCGGATGTCAACACCGGAATAAGTGATTATATCTCTGAATCACATATTAAGCCCTCAAGTAAAACAACTGAGCATCCCCAATGTACACAGTCTCTCTCCCCTGATGATTGTGATAACATCAAAATCATCATACACTTGTGTACCTCTTTCATCTTCTGAAACTAACTCTTCCATCTCTTCTCCCACATAGTTGGAATAAGAACACTAAACACCTTGATGAGTAAAACCTTGAGTTTCTCTGCGGTCATGACATTTGTTTTCCCGAGATAACTTCAATCACTTAGAAGTATTAAGTCCATCAAGTTTACTCGCCATGAGTCAAACCTTGAGTTTCTCTGCGGTAATAACATTTGTCTTCCCGGGATATCTTCAATTACTTAGAAGTATTAAGTTCATCAAGTTTACTCGCGTTTAGATACGTGTCTCCTTCCCCCTTGCTGGTTTTGACACTTCAGAATCAGCAACACTTTGAAAGCCCAAATACAAGAAATCTGTTGAGAAGAACCTTAGAAGTCTTTGTGAGAATCAACTTGCTGAAGAATATGAGCAAGTCTAATTGGGGATTAAATTTGACATATCACTCTCCCCCAATTAGTGCTCTCCCCTAAACCGACAATCTGTTTGATAAATGCCATGAATTAAGAAGAAGTCTTTAGATTGTTAAATGCAACTCGTCTTTAGTCTTCTAACATGTAGCAGAAAATGTAGAACCGACTGTAGACTCGACCTTCTTCAAGATTGTCTAGTTGGGGAATAGAAAGTTAACATCTTCAACTCACCAAAAACAAGAACATCACCAAAAAGCATCCCAATCAACTTACATCTTCCAAATCCCCTTAACTAAAATCCCTCCCAATCAAACAAGAACAGAAAGATGTTCATCAAGGAAATCAGCAATCAGGCCGCAACGAACACACGAAATGGTAATACCAAGCAAACAATCACATCAAACAAGAATAGAAGGTTGTTCGGAATCATCATGTTGATGTGCACGTGAAGCATTAACCGGAAGCACTTTGTCAATAAACTCATATCAGCTTGTGAAGATGTCAACTAACGGCTCATAGAAGAAACTCCATGTAACGATGACCCGATAAGAAGAAGATCGGTTCTTACATGAGTTTGTAGCCGTTTGACCATTTATTCTCAGAAATCAATCAACCATGCAGTAATTTCACACTTCTTCTCCCCCTCAAGAATTGCATACGGAGTTGCCATTCTTGATTAAATAAGTGAAAGTCATCCGAATGTTCTATTCACACTTCTCTCCCGCAAAATCAGCACATGATGTCGCCATCTTCATTATAATCGAGCAAGTGGAATGAGAAAACAATCAGTGGTAGCCCGGTTCACTTGATGACTGAAGCGCATGGAAAAAGTATGAAGCATGTTGATGAGAATGGTCATTAGTGAGAAGATTTCTATTCTTCAGAAGATAAAGCGCACTGAAGCGTACACTTTTCTTTTCTTTGAGTACGAGGCATGAACTGTTGTGTTCATACGTCATAAGAAGATTTCTCTTCTTTTGAAGATAAAGTGCACTGAGACGTACACTTTTCTTTTCTTTAGAGAACGAGGCATGAACTGAAGTGTTCATACGTCATAATCTCTCTCTTTTCAATCTCTTGGCAAAACATGTAATCAACCCCATTATCATTCAGTAGGCTTTTTGTCGTGACAGCTGATGGAGATAACCCAATATGATGAATTTGACCCTAAAGTAAACTAACCCGAACTCGTGACTTAAACTTGCACATGTGTAACTAAAGATCGGTGCCGAGAATTCATGCTCCATTGAATCTCTTAAGTACTCTATACTCTTCAACCAACCAACCATCAAGTAATAGATGTACATTACCTCTTGAAAATCTACAATTGAATGTAACACTGAGCACTACAACGTAACTCCTTTAAGTGATAGTTATTTTGTTGTGATAAGAGCCCAATTCCCCCAAGTGGTAAAAGAAAAGGTAAAAGACACCCAACAATAACTAGATTTCCAAGTCTTCGTTTTTAATAATAAGCTCGAACAAGGATCTTGAAGAATCTTCATCCATCCATCCCCGATACCTTCAGATACTAAGTACACTTGCCCGTGATATTTCACTTCAACCTCAAATAAATAATACTGAATTAACGCCGTTGTCACATCTTATGAACTGCTCAAATCTAGCCTTCTTTGACATTTAAACGAACTTTGATAATGGTTTCATCCCGACCATGGTTAAATGCACATAACCCCGAAAAACCATGTAATAACCAAACTGCCATGACTAATATCCAAACACACATCCAATTCATGAAGTACACTCTTTTATCCCTTCTTCGAAACAGAAAACATAGCACCAGCATCAAAAGAGATCTCGAAATACACTTTCCCTTCTCCAAGATTGTTCCATCATTACGGGATTTTACAACTCTATGGTTTAAACCGAGAAATAGTTTCTTTCGCGGGATTTTACAAAACCAAGAATAAACCGTAAGATAGATCCGGAAATGCACTTTACTAATACCAGGATGTTTCCATTGTCACGGGATTTTACAAGTCTATGATTTAAACCGAGAAATAGGTTCTTTCGCGGGATTTTACAAAATCAAGACAAAACCGTAAACAATGTCAGCTTGAATGTGTTACGATGACTTTGGTTTCAGAGAATATCTGTTTTAGTGGAACATGCAGCGGTTCATCAACGGTCCATTATCCAACATCATCAACAACATCAACCATCCAATCAACACTTTGGAAAACACATCAATCACGCAATCTGTCGGCTATTGTAATGACCACATGGAGAAGTAAACCCGATATACCAAACTTGATCATGAAGTAGAATTTCCCAGATTTGTTACTTAACCTTGTACTAATCCTTGTGAAGAAGAAACGGTGTACCCAATGTACAAAACCTCTTGACATTCTAAAAAAAATGAGACACCGAAGTGATAGCAACGTTGTTAAGCGAGAAAGAATCACAAACGTAACTAAATAGCCAAGTCTTTATCACACTCTATAAAAGCCCAAACAAGTCATCTTCGCGGAATGGTTTTCTTAAAGAAGACGAAATAAGTAAACACGCCCGGAAAACCTTACTGCAAAG
Source organism: Chrysanthemum seticuspe (assembly GCA_019973895.1). Taxonomy (NCBI): domain Eukaryota; kingdom Viridiplantae; phylum Streptophyta; class Magnoliopsida; order Asterales; family Asteraceae; genus Chrysanthemum; species Chrysanthemum seticuspe. The sequence goes on along the minus strand of BPTQ01000004.1, from coordinate 31,203,048 downwards.
CCAAATAAGAAATACCGTACAAACAACCCCGTAGTCAACAAAGTTCCATTCAAGCCAAGCCGTGACATAATAATCATCGTGAAAATGTATATATCAAAGTATCAACCCTCATACCACAACAACAATCATCATACCATCAACAATTATTTACCCAAATGTAGACAGCTTCACAAACCATACTAAGTCAAGTGTAATAAACTCCTTTTCCCTGAGGTTGACCGTAAAACATCAAAGTACACGTTTCTCCCCTATGATGGTTTCGAACTTTCGGAAGCATCATAACGTGTACGACCATTTGCACGAGAAGTTCTTGTCATAAGCAGACATCTTGAAAAATTAACGACTGACGTTGAAGATTCTTGAACGATTTTGCTTAGACTATGAAGTGTCTTTGACATTTTTTAGCACCGAATCTCCCATGGGAATTGTTGAAATTGAACCTCCAATGATTCAACGGCTATTAGTAATGACCACATATGGGAGACCATTTTGCGTCACTAATACCATAAAAAAACCCCGTAGTCATTTTTCACTTTTTCGCTCAAGCCGTGAATTTATGTATCTTTCCGTGAAAATTAACATACCAAAGATACCTCTCTTAATCAAAGATTAAAAAATATTGTATCCAATAATTCCTTTTTATGAGAACATTAAATTCGGATAACAATTTTCATTTACATTCAAGATGTGTACGTGAATATCAATAGCTAAGGCCAACAATCCACCAGCCCAATCCCAACAAACACGAGCCCAATGCTTCATCGACCCAAGTCCAAAACAGTTAAACAAACCCGCTCAACAATTAGAGTAAGGCCCGATTGTGAAAGTGAGAAATCCCAGAACCAAATGTATACAAATAACCGGATATGACCTAATTATTCTCACATTGACTATCCCTAAACCTAATCTCACTCAAAAAACCGCCTACCACTCTACGTTTTTCTCCCAAGAAGATCTGAGAAGAAAAAAACGTTTCCTTTTATCTCAAATACGAATCTCAATCTCACATCGCACAAGCACATGTCAACCATACCGGTACCAGGGTATTTTCATTAATAGTTTTGAATCAAGATCGTGTCTTGTGGCTTCAAGATCCTGATTGGGTCTCGGGTAAGGTTTAAGTTGTGGGTTTTCTTTATCCTTGTTAAGTCATGAACGAATGGAAGAAAAGAGTAATAACATCAATGTTATGTATTCTTTTCTTTTGGATTCGAAAAGTAATTGTAGCTTGGCTGCCACATGATTAATCTGTGATGAGGATGGTTAGGAAAAGAAAATCTTGTAAAGATTAGAACCGAACCAAATCTGAGATAACTTTTAATTTTTTTTTATTTTGAGTCTTGATAGTATAAGAGTTGAGGAGTTGATAAGAGGGTTATGGGTTAAGACTAGGTCTAGGATAAGTTGTTGTTGGATAAAGTTGGATTGTGCTCGTTAAACATTGTTTTTTTTTTTTTTTTTTTTTTTCCATTTTGAGATGAGTCGTGGACCATGACTGAAGGGTTGCTGAGGTCGTATAGATGTTTGGTAAATGGTATTCTGTTTTGTAGTCTTGGTCTTGTGTTTTTCTGGTTGAGGTCTAGTGGTAGTTTTTCTTCATCCTTTCTGTCTAAGTCGCTAAGTCAAGTCAAGTCGTTAAAGATATCGTACCAAGTCGCTGCACAAGTCGCCACGGCAAGTCGCCACGACTAACTCGCCACGGCCAAGTCGCTAGGCCTATGACAAGTCGCTAGCCTTTCGGTTTGACTCAAAAGTCAAACCGTCACCAAGTCGCTATATCATGAAAACACGTAAATCGCTAACTTGTCAATACAAGTAGCTACTTAGATTCAATGGATCTGGATGAAAAAAAATGTCTAAGTCGCTAGCAAGATTTTATGAGTTTATTCCGACCAAAAGAACCGTTCAGCTTCAAAAAACTCAGAAAACTGTCATAAAAAATACATCTTTTTGACATTTGACCACAAGAAATCCGACAAGATTGACCATTTAGACACCCAAAAGTCACGGTATGGAATAAAAACAGTATACAGATTGATATCTGTTTGGACAAAATAATGAGACAAGACAAAAATGTAACTGTTGATAGACCATTAGACTTTTTAACCAAACAAAATACACATAAAACTTACACAAACTTGTTACAACTGTTTTCCCAAGAGTTAACACAAAAATGAATTTTCCGATCAAAAAATAGTACCCAAAACAGTATATAACAAGATACAAAACCACAATAAATGATCAAAACACAAAAACCTTGGCTCTGATACCAATTGTTAGGATCCAAATATTATTGTGTTAATGATTCAGGTGGTCTTGGATGATCAAAATACATGTTTACCATTTTAGAGAGAGAAAGTAGAGAGAGAGGGTGTTCTTGCTAGAGGTTTACACAAATGAAAGATTAGATTAAAATGAGAAGAAGCACCACCCCTTCCATGGATGGAAGGGGTATTTATACTTACAGACACAACGACCTCCTATCGGCCTGTGGATCAGGGATACAGTGGGTGAAGACCCGTCCTCCTCCACGGTGTTACACTACGCTAAACTAAACTAAAAACTAACTAATAAACTGATAAATAACGTAAACAACGACAAATCTACGAGCTAACATATGCTAGACCATTATTGGGGTGACCGACACTTTAACATGGAATTTTCTAATTCCTAACATGTGATCTCTTATTGATTTAAATTTATTCAGAAAGCTTTTAAGGGGAATTGTGACTTGATTATGAAAGCGTTTTAACTGATACAGATCGGATTTTAAGACTTTAAACTCCATTGATAAAACATGCATGAATATCTTTTGAAAACAATTGAATGCCAAATAACTTTTTTAATTTAATTAAAATCATTCTCCCCCTCAATCAATGACATAGGTTGTTGATTGAGAGATAGAGATTTTGACAAATAAGTCCTGATGATTATCAAAAATAGAGACCGAGTTATTTTTTTTTAAAGCATTTAGTTTTCAGCAGATAAATTTTTATAGAATCAGAGCATGGAATTTGAAAACATGGTAAAACTTGGCTCTGTTCTTTCTTTTAAAACCGGGTTATTGCCTGAAAATGACAATAAACCATTTGTTTCTCTTTCTCTCAAATTTTTTTTTTTTTTTTTTTTTTAAATAATAAAAATTCGAACAATATCTAAAGTCCCGTGTCATTCTTTGAATGACAACAACAAGACCGTAGATATAATCGAATCAAGAGAAACATGACAAAATGACAATATTTTTTGAAGATTTTTCGAATTTTTCAAATCAATTTTTTTTTTTTTTTTTTTTATGGATTTTGAAAGTTTTATATTTTTCTATTTGATTTTAGAAGGTTTTATAATTTTGTATTTTGTTTTTCGAATAGATATATACAAGAGACAGATGAAGATAGACCTTTACTCCTCTTCTTCCTCCTGAAGACGTTTGAGTGTTTCTGGTTGAAGGCTTTTTAAGCCAAGACGTGGAAGAATAAACTCAAAACGTTCTCTTGGAAGAGCTTTGGTGAAGATGTCTGCTAACTGATATTCAGACCTCACAAAATAGAGTTCCACTACACCTTTTTTCACTTGTTCCCTGATGAAATGATGTCGAATGTCGATATGCTTTGTTCTTGAGTGTTGAACGTTGTTGCATGAGAGAGCAATAGCACTTTTATTATCACAGTACAAAGGGATTTTGTTGAATTCAAAGCCATAGTCAGATAATTGAGATCTCATCCATAAGATTTGAGCACAACAGGATGACATGGCTATGTATTCAGCCTCTGTAGAGGAAATAGAAGTACTCATTTGCTTCTTTGAAGACCAGCTCACAAGCTTATCACCCAAAAACTGAGCACCTCCAGACGTACTTCGACATGTATCTTGACAACCTGCATGATCAGCATCTGCATAGGCCGTTAGTGACATACCGGTGTCCTTCGGGTACCAAAGACCCATATTGATGGTTCCTTGGAGATACCGAAAGACCCGTTTAACTGCTTCAAGGTGCTTTTTAGTAGGCTTAGCCTGGTATCTAGCACACATGCACACAGCGAACAAGATGTCTGGTCTACTAGCAGTGAGGTACATCAGGGATCCAATCATACTATGATATTTCGTTTGGTCAATCATGATCCCTGAGTGGTCCTCATCTAGTTTGGTTCGATCAATCATGGGGGTGTCAACAGGGTCACTTGAATCAAATCCAAATTTCTTTAAGATCTCTGTTGCATATTTAGATTGATTTATGAAAATGCCTCTGGGACTTTGTGAAATTTGTAATCCCAAGAAAAATGACATTTGTCCCATCATTGACATTTGAAATTTTGAACTCATTTAATTAGAAAAACGATCACATTCCATTGGGTCTGTCGAGGCAAAAATAATATCATCAACATAAATTTGAACATGAATTAAATGTTTGCCTGACTTCCTGGTGAACAGTGTAGGATCAACTGCTCCTTTGCTAAATCCGGTAGATAGAAGAAACTTTGACAGTGTATCATACCATGCCCTTGGAGCTTGCTTTAAACCGTAAAGAGCCTTCTTCAAATGATAAACGTGAGTAGGATGCTCTTGATTAGCAAATCCTTCAGGTTGGCTGACGTAGACGACTTCTTTAAGATCTCCGTTCAGAAATGCCGTCTTTACATCCATCTGATAGACTACCATGTTCTTACTAGCAGCATTAGCCAGAAAGATTCTGATTGCCTCGATTCGAGCAACTGGAGCAAAAGATTCTTCAAAGTCAATACCCTCCTCTTGACGGTATCCTTTAGCAACTAATCGAGCCTTGTTCTTCAACACATCACCATGCTCATCAAGTTTCACTTTGAAGATCCATTTAAGAGCAATAATCATAGCACAGTCTGGAGCAGGTACAAACTCCCATACATCAAGTCGATCAAACTCATGAATTTCATCTTGCATGGCATTGAACCAGCTATCTTCATTCATGGTGGTTTTAACATCTTTTGGTTCGATCTTAGATAGTACGGAGTTGAAGAAGCACCATAAGGCATCGGTTGCAAGTTGTTTCCGTGTTGATACAGGATGAGAGGGATTTCCAATGATGTTGTCTAATGGATGATTGTGAGTCCATTTTCTGAGGTGTTCATGTGGCAGTTGTTGAGGGACTGAGGTAGCTGAGTCGATGTCTCCTGAAGAAGATGGTTCTGATGATGATTCAGGAGCAAATATGTTTTCAAATGGAGCATCTTCAGGAGTAGCAAAGGGATTAACTTCATCATTGATGCCAGAAACAGTTCCATGATGTACATTTGAAGAATGATGATTTGTTGATGAGACGGAAGGAGCAGCAGTAGGCGCTTCTTGACTTAACGATATTGAGACTGAGGGATTGACTTCATTCATAGGAATATGAGCATCCTCTATTGTAGGGATCAACACCTCATTAGTACTTGAATCATACAGTTCATCAAACATAGGATCAAACAATTTCTTTAAATCATCTTCAGATGAAGGTACATATGGAGTTTCTTGAGAGGAGTTTGGAACAAGGGATGAACCAATGGGACTGTTTTGAAGTGCGGGTCCTGAGCTGGAGTGTCCAGGAGCCATTTGACCGGTCAGCTCATCAAACGTAACGTGAATGGTTTCCATGATATTTCAGGTTCTTTTGTTGTAGATTCGGTATCCCTTTTTGTTTGGTGCATATCCTACAAATACTCCAATGTCAGCTTTAGCCCTAAGTTTGCCTAAGTCTTGACCCTCATTAGTTGGATAACACAATGCACCAAACACACGAAGGAAAGAGAGATTAGGTTTTCTGTTGTGGACAAGTTCATATGGAGGTTTTCCATGAATAGTGTGAATCAGGGAACGATTTTGTGTGTAGCATGCAGTGGCAATTGCTTCAGCCCAGAGAAACATTCGAACCTTTGAGTAAATCAGCATTGTTCTAGCGGCTTCAACAAGAGTTCAATTTCGTCTTTCAACTACACCGTTCTGTTGAGGAGTTTGTGGAACACTTCTTTGATGGCTGATTCCAACGCTTTCATAGAATTCACTAAGTTGTTTGTTGACAAACTCAGTTCCATTGTCTGTTCTGATAATTCTGACGATTTTGTTAAGTCGAACCTGTAGCTGTTTGATGAGTTTGATGATGATATCAGGAGTTTCATCCTTTGTCCTTAAGAACTTGACCCAGGTGAATCTAGAGTAATCATCAACCACAACTAACACATATTTCTTCCCAAAGATATTCTGCACCCTCATTGGTCCACATAAATCCATATGAATCATATGAAGAACTTCTGTGATAGAGTTAGTAGGTTTGGGTTTATGGGCATACTTCTTGCTTTTTCCCAATTGACATGCTGAACAAAGATGATCCTTTTCGTACTTGAGTCTAGGTAAACCTACAACTAAGTCCTTTTTGGTGAGATCATTGATGGTGCCGAAGTTCAGGTGATTGAGACGACGATGCCATAACCATGACTTTGTTTTAGAAGCCTTTGATAACAAGCAGATTGGAGATGACCTCATCATTTCATCGATAGAAATGGTGTAAAGATTTGAGCCATGAGTTCCTTTTAACAGTTCCTTACCATTAAGATCTCTAACAAAGCAGGTATGTTTTCTGAAGGCTACTTCTAGATCAGAATCACAGAATTGACCAACAAAGAACAGATTATGACCCAGACCTTCCACATAGTATACTCTAGAGATGACACTATCAACAACAACGTAATCTCCATAACCCATGATTGCACCGAAATGATCATTACCGAATCTAATAGTCCCGATGAATTTGCTCACGAAGTTCATGAGCCGCGACCGGTCTCCAGTCATATGCTTGGAACAGCCTGAGTCCAGGTACCACAGAACGATTTGAACGATCTGCAGTTGAACACAGACAAGAATGGATAACTGGATAATTGGGATCCCCATGCAAGAATGGGTTCCATTTGGTTAGTAACAATGGTTGGAACACCCACATCAGAGAAAGGAGCATTCATATCATAAATTAAGGAACTGGATTCATTATGAATAGATACAGTACTGTCTGTATTAGCCCTGTTCACAGTGTGCTCACTTCTTATGGGAATAGTTCTACCAGTAGGCATCCATTTTCTAGTGGGCATTGTCTGATTATTCTTATGACCAACAGGTATCCAATAATAGCCTATCTTACTAAATGTTCTTCCTGTGGGTTTCCACTGTTTTCTAACTCTCTTTCGTTTTTGCCTTTTTGCCTTTTTAGCATGAACATAAGCAACATTAACTGGACCATTATCATCATTAGGCAAAACATTAACACCACATTCATGATTAGAAACAGAATTCAAGCAGACATCAGTACAAGGTTTGCAAATAGTATCAGAATTCGAATTAATTACAGTACGCCTATGGCTAATACTAGAATCAACACGATTCGTTTTATTCGATTCAAGCTTAAAGTTCCTAGATTGTTCTTCTACTCTTTTCCAGTGTACATTCTTAGCTTGCGAGGTCCTATCATTCCTTGTATTGTCTTGAGACTTTGACCTGCTCCCTTTAATGTCACTGATTACTCCTGTAGAGTGAATGGGAACATTAGTGGGTTTTACAACTCTTTGCATCACCTGTTTAGATGTGCTGGGATCTGAACTACATGCAGGAACACTAAGGTTCACTTTCTTAAAACTAGAAGTGCTGGGATTTGTACTCCTAGAAGGCACACTTGAGTTCTCTTTCATAGCATTGACAGATCTGAAATCTGAACTACTTACAGGCACACTAGGGTTCATATTCAAGACATTGGGCATCGAATGAATATCAGACTTGGCAATAGGCACCGAACATGGAATCAAAGGATTAACTCTCTCACCTAATGACTTTGGGCATATTGTGATCAAGCATTCTAAGATTTCTTGAGATTGTTTGGCATATAAGCATGCATGTCCAATTGCATTATCATGAGGTTTCTCTAACTTATCCTCTTCAACAATCTCACGCAGATATTCTAAGCAATCCTTAAGGGATGAGAAGTATGTTTGAACAGCAAGTTTGTTGTTCCTGAGATGAGGAAGGACATATTTCACAGACAAAGCATATTTATTACAAGAGTGAACCTTTGATACACCATTCTCCCCATTGGTCATTGGCATTTTCCCTTTTACCTGACTCTTCAGATTCTCAATTTCCTTTTGCAATGAAGCTATTTGTTCGTTATTTTTGTTACGAGTGACCTTTATTGATTCAAATAACTCATTGAAATGACGTTTAACCTTTTCATTTTCTTTTAGAAAACTTTCGTTTTCCTTTTGTAATGCATTTACTAGGTTTTGAAGATGAAACGTTTGAGAATTCTGAGAATCTAAAGGAGGTGGCATTTGGGAGCCTGTCATATTGTTCGTTTGACCCTTTAATTGAGAGATTTGGGCTTTCAACTTTCTGATCGTGTTGCACTGAGCTTGAATTTGTTCATCACGTTTGTTAATTTGAAAAACAGCATCAAACTCTGGAGCATCTGAGGATGTCTTGATATTTGAAGTTTTTGACATTTTCTTTAAGATGTTGATATTTTAGTTGTAAATTAAAATGCTCAACTTCTAGTTTAGAAAAATGTTTAACCAAATTGTCGTGATCATCCAGTTCAATTTTCTCGTTTAGTTTAGAATTAGTTTTGTCAAGCTCAATGACACGATCATGGGAGACTTTCAGGGCAACAGATAGTTCATGAAATTTGGAAGCATTAATAGAGCAATTTGAAGCAGTGAAAAAAGTATCTTGAGCAACACATTCAGTAATAAGAGTCTCATTTAATGTATGCAAGTTCTTCCTCTCAATCTCATTATATTTTAGTGCACGCTCATAGTCACTAACTTCAACTATCATTGCATCAAATTCCTTTTCCATTCCCTTGATATCAGTTTCTATCCCCTTTTTAAGACTCTCAAAGTGATCTTTTAGAAGTTTAAAGAAAGGCATGACCTCAGTTAAATAACATTCTTTCATTTGCTCAAAACCCCTTTCTCCTTCCGTTATACCAGTGGGTGTGATCCTTTTCTTGCAAGTTTTCTCAAAATCAACAAATAGTTGAAATATAACATATTGGCTAATTAAGGTCTTTCTTTTAGTGGCAATTGTTCTAGGAACAAGATGCATTGGTGTATTAGGAGGATACACAGTCGCTCTAGGCATTTTCCATAGGGGAGGGTTTGTTTCAACAATATTTTCAGCTTTCTGCTTATTTAAATCCATTTTCCAGAAAACTTGTTCGGGAGTCAACAATGTCTGAGGCTTAAACATGTTCAAGGAAATCCAGTTTTCCTTCTTGTAGTCATGGGGAGTGATAATTACTTTTTTCTCTTTGCATTTAGGATCATCTAATTTTTGGTTCATCTTTTCCCTAGTGACTTCATCTGATTTCTTATCTTCCTCAGTGCACTCAACGCAACTAGGTTTCTGTCTAGGTTTAAGGATTTCCTTGCCATCATAAAGAACCTTATGAGCATTTCTAGCCCTTTTAATGACCTCTGGATTTGGTTCCTTAACAATGGGAATGCTATGCTTATCGCTTAAGACCCTATGCTTAGTGATCATGTGAGCAGTCTGAATGGTGTTCCCTTGTATGTACAACTTGTTTTCAAGTTTGTTTTTCAAAGTTTTCAGATTAGAAAAATCTTTCAAGAGTTTTGATTCCTTTGCATTAAATTCTTGCTTAAGCATTTTCACATTTTCTTGAAGTTCTTGTTTTTGCTTAGCAGTTTTAGAAAGCTTTTCTTGTAAGGAATTTAATTCTTGTTTCAATACTTCTTCTCTAAAATTACTTTTTCTAATGACTGTACGCACTTGGTCATCCACTTCCTGCTCACGAGTGGTCAACTCAAATTTTGCACGTTGTTCATAAATAGCAACACGTTCTTTATAGGCATTTAGTTCAGAAATTACAGAATCATCAGGGGCACATGCAGTGTATTCATCAAAAACATAGTCATTGTTGACTGCAGAGGATGCATCACTTGGTACAACTTCACTTTCAATTTGTTTCACGTATTGATCATATGGGACAATATCGATATTACCCATATTTTCAACATTTGATTCAATAGTTTCAGTTGATTGTACTTTGTCATGCATCTGTTGCACATCAGCATCATCGTATAGTTTTAATACCTCTGAGATAAGTTTGTCTTTGGATGGGCCAGGTTGTGGTGAAGAAGAGACCTTGGGAGAAACCATTGGAGAAATGCTAGCCATAAAAATTGTGTGTGTCGTAGGTCCATCATCCACATCAGAGTCGTATGCATCACAATCAGCGACTTGAAAGGCATTCTGATGATTGTGACCTATCTCCTGAATAGGCTGCTCATCCACATCTGCATCATAGGTCTTGGCATTGCCCTCAGCTAGAAACAGCAATTCCTCTTCATCCAAAGCAGCACCATTGTCCTGAGCTTGTACAAGCAGCATCTTATCTCTAAAGTAATCAGCATTCTGTGGACGCTTTAGAGATGTGCAGTTTCTTGCAATGTGTCCCTCACCACCACAGTTATAACATTTGATTGGCTTAGCTTGACCTTGGTTACCATTCCTTCCTCGATTCTGGTTACCAACATAACCTCTACCAGCTCCACCTCTTCCCTGATCATACTGTCTTTCCTGAACTGGTTGCACCACGATCCTTCCATCTTTAACAGTAGCTTGATTGTGTGGGTTAGATGCTGTTCTGAGGTTGTTGTTGGTTTGTGGGAGAGAATTCATGTTTTGACTAATCAGAAGAGCTAGTTGATTAATGAAGTTACCCACGTGTGCATCACATCAGCTTGTTTGAACATAGGATCAGGAATGAGTTTGTGATTACCATTACCCAAGGGTATGACTTGTGAGGCTTTGGTTGTGATTCCGATGTTTGAGTAGAAGGCATTTGAGTCATTAGACGAGCTTGTCTCTCCCTGGTTGGTTTTGAACTGATTGAGAACCAATTTCTCAAACATAGCATGTCTCTCATTCTGAAGGAGGAAGGCATAGAGTTGCTCATAGTTTGTATTCTTCAATCCTTTAGTGAGCTTCACAGAGGTGACAAACTTGTGCCATTCGGGATTCATGTTGTTCACAAATTTTGAGTTCAGCTGAATGTTAGGCATAGTCATTCTGATGTTCCTCATGTCATTCACCAACTTATGAAATCTCACATAGTACTCATAGACACTCTCATCTGGTTTCATCTTGAAGTGTTCAAATTCGTCATAGAGTTGTGATTCTCTGTCTTCCATAGTTAATTCTGAACCTGAGAGAAGCATCTTGACATTATCCCATACTGCCTTTGCATCGGTGTTGTGATTAATCAGCTTGTAGATGTCTTTAGGAAGACCTTGAAGAACAATGTTAGAAGCCCTGATATCTGCATCGAATCTCTTTTTCTCCTTATCATCAAGCTCATCATACATTTTAGGTCTGTCCATTCCGTAAATATGAGTTCCATCTTCATTAGTATCAAGTATATCTCTAGTCGTCTCAACTCGATACGGTCCTTCATCAATGGATTTGAGAATGTTGACACCATTTTCCTTTCCAAGGCAGTACAATCTGATTCGTTGAGCCCAAGAATCGTAGTCAGTTCTGTCAAGCATGGGTGGATGAGTATCTGAGCCAGTTGCTTGAACATCCTCGGCAACAGTGGAGATGATAGTAGGAACGTTGGTAGACATGTTAACAGATTATACGGGATTTTATAACTCTATGATTAAACCGGGAAATAGATTCTTTCACGGGATTTTACTAAATCAAGAGAAAACCGTAAACAATCACCCAAGTCGCTAGAAGAAAATGCACCAAGTCGCTAACACCTAATTCGCTACACTCCCAAGTCGCTAAAGTCCCAAGTCGCTAGACAAATGCAATTCGCTAAGTAGTAACTCGCTAAGCCTCAAGACGTTAGCAAAATTTTGGCAGCAATTCGCTACTCAAGTCGCTAAAGATACAAGTCGCTAAATAGCAACTCGCTACAGACCAAGTCGCTACCTCCAAGTCGCTACCTGTGGTGGAAAGTCCACTACTTGTACTGTAAGTCGCTAGTTCTAAGTCGCTAGGTCCAAAACTGTAACTCGCTACAAATTTGTAAAGCAAGTCGCTACGAAGAAAGAATTCCGTGTGTTAAGTCGCTAGCAAGAAAAAACTCATAAACATCACTTTTCAATCCAAAAACAACCCAACCAAGATGATTCAAGCTTACCAAATGAAAACCTAAACACTTGTTATGATTCTAAACATAAAAGTACTAACAAAATCCAAGCTTTAACACAAAAAATCAACCAAATGATGCACAAACCACTAAACTTTTCAAACTCAAAAACCACCTAAAAACCACTAAAAATCCAAAGATGTGCGAGATATGATCTAACCATGGCTCTTGATACCAATTGTAGGATATTGGTTTTCACATACACATCAAGCCATAACACAAAGTGGCGTATGAATGAAGTTCTAGAGAGAGAAAGTTAGAGGTTTAGGGAACTTAGTGAGAGAAAGTGAAAGATATTATTATGAGCTCCAACTCTCTACCTTGGAAGGTATAGAGTATTTATAGTCTTACATAAATCGCCACACCTCGGGCTGTGGATCAGGCATACAGTGGGTAAAGACCCGTCCGTCCTCCACGGTGTTACTTAACTAAATACTACTTAACTAAAAAGAACTACGACTATGAGCTTCCTAACGATTACATATGCTTGAGGTGACCGACTCTTTAATACCTGGAATTTCTAATTCCTAACAAAAACCAACTTCAAAAACAAAACGATTCACCCAACTAGTAGGCGATTGATACCACTGATAGGTCACTAGTTTTACAAACACAAGTAATATAGAAAGAGATAAGGCGATTGAACAAGTAAACAAGCACACATACACGATAAGAGTAGCACGGTTAGGCGTAGGAATATGTGTGAAAACAAAACTTGAACAACCAACCCTCAAATGAGGGTTTACAAGAGTATTTATAGGAGGGAAGCTAGGGCAACACTCCTAGTTCCCTTCCTTTCCTTTATGGGCTTGGGCCTAAGCTCATGGGCCTTCTACATAAGCTTAAGGCTAATAACAAACATAAAGGCCATAATAAAGCTAACTATTACATATTAATTACTAACACTTGATTATGGTTTAGGAGTGATTCCAACATCAAGCTGTGGTGGAGTGAAGTTGACACATTTCTGATATGATTCAACTGCGAGCTGGAGATCTTCGACACGTTCTTTGATGACTATGCGTCTGATGAAGATGAGCAATGACTTGATGAATTCACGTTGTACTTTAGTTGGAAATTGTCTCATGCGACCCTGTACTTTGGCAAGGTACATGTCTTCAATGTCGTTGATAGGCAAATTCTCAAAGTCAGCTTCAGAGAATGTATAGTCCCTTTCGGCTTGCCTTTTGACCACAATCTTCTTGAGAAAAGTGTAGTCCCATTTGGACGAAAGACCAACATGTTGGATGGCAACGATACTCTTAGTACTGAACACTTCATGTTGAGACTTCTGAACCAGGCAGCTTCTGTAGTAGATTCTTCGGCGTTCCGGCCAATGGTGAATCCTATACATTGCATCGCGGTCATACTCTACCACTTTGTCAGTGAACATGTGGTTAGCTCTTTCCTCGATGGCTATGCAGTTAGAGTAAATGGCTGCTGGGAATGGAAGTGTCAGAGATGTGGCGTATTTCCTTGAGCCATCGCCACCGTGTTGAAGAAATTCCAAGTCTTTGTTGAAGAAATTTCTGAATGGAATCCTAGGTTGATCTGGTTGGCCAATTGTAGGTAGTGGTTTAGACCAGTCGGTGTAATATGGAGGATTGTCCCGTTTGGTGAAGTCGATGTTTGCTTCTGGGTTGAGCCAATCCATGTTGTTAGACATGGCTCGAGCAATATTTTCAAGGTGATATTCAACCTCGATGGCACTTTCCGAGCTGTCTTTCAGAAGTTGGAATGCTTCATTCTTGATTCGCTTCAACTCGGATTTCATCATCTTCTTCACACGGAATTTTTGTTGCAGTAGTTTAGCATGCTCCAATGTACTACCGTCTACCAATTCTTGACCTTCAGCTGGGTAGGGAGTGTAGTTAACAAGTGCAGAAAACCATTCAAATTCTTCAGTGTCATCTTCATCTAGCCATGATACGACGTCAGCCATGGGCGCCTTCTTCTTCTTTTGTTTAGGCCTAGATGAGGATTCTGGTTGCTGAACTTGTTTGGGAGAGGCGGGTTGATGTAGGGGCTCAAGGACCTCTTCATCGTCACCACCCGTATACTCAAAGTGATCACCAATTTTCTGAGTCTGGGGTGGTAACTAAGAATCGTCCTGAGGTTTTTCAGTAGAAGAACGAGGAGGAGACCTTTGTTGAGTAGGAGTCTGTTGGGGAGGAGGTAGCATAGAAGATGATTCACCAAACTTCTTTGGGCGTTTAGAATCTTTCTCCTTATCCTTGTCTCTATCTTCATCGTCTCTAGGACGTTTAGGCCTTTCAGCTTCTTCTCGGCATGCAGATTTGAGTTGGTATTGCAGCAATGCTTCCAACAATTTGCTTTCGTGAGAAGCAAGTGTTGCAGATCGCTTAGACATTTGAGCTACTAGCCGGTCAACCAATTCAGCATCTGAGAAGATATTGGGATCAACTGGGTTGATGCTAACATACATTTAAGTTGATCTCATAGTCTGCTTGGCCAGATGTAATATATTCGGATAGAGTTGTTTGGTAAACATCTCCTGTGTAAGTCCAGGAATGTTGTCAAGAAGGTACTTGTTAGTGTAACCTTCGATCATTTCGTTCAGTTCCTCTTGACGATGTCTTCTCATGAATTCCTGGATAAACTTCCTTTCTTCTTGCATCATGTCATTCTCGTCATGTAGATACTGTACTTGTTCATTGAGAAAGTTCAGCTTTCTGCAGAGCATGTCTTTCTTTCTGACTTGTTTGACAGCATTCACAATTCTTTTATGTCTCTGAGAAATCCAAGATCGAGTTGGCTTCTTCACTGATTTGGATGTTGATTTGGTTGATCTTTTTGATGGTGGTGGTGAAGAGTGAGATGATGAATCAGATGATGATGAGATGTGAGGAGACTCCGGGTCCTTTGGTGGTTCAGAAGTTCCCTTCTGTGAGCGTGAAGGACTATCCAGAAGCAACTTACCATAATCAACATCTTTATCTTTCTCAGACTTCAAAGTTTCAGGTTCCTCAAACTCATATTCAATAGTATCCTCCACAAGCTTTTGCTGTTGCACAAGAGTGGTGGCACCAGTTCCCTTATCGGTTGATTAACCGCATCAAGAATTGGTGAAGAGTGGACACCACCACTCGACCCTCCGGGGCCACGCATTTGACCTTGTTCAAATTCTTTAGCTTTTTGAAGGTGTCTAACGATTTTAAACTTCTTCCTATATGATGTATCCAGTTGCTCTTCTTCTGAGCTTGAGCTTTCATCATAATGTACAAGTACTGGAGTCTTCCCTTTTCCTTGGACAGCTGGTGGACTTGGAGGTTTTGCTACTGAAGGAGGTGCTTCGGTTTCAGTTACAGAGTAGTGAACCTCGTCGTCTGTTTCTGTATCTTCAGAGCTCTCGTCCACAAGCTTTCTTTGCGGTTCAGACTTTGGAATGGGAATGGGAACAACTTCCTTAGAGGGAACAATCCTTTTGGATGGAGGATTCCTCTTTGGGAACTTTCTTTGACTCTGAGTGCTTGCAGCACTTCCTATACTTCCTCTTCTGGTTCTCCGTGTAGGTGTACCAGAAGGTTTCCCATCAAGATGACCAACTTTGCCTTCTCTTACTGCTACCAGATACCTTTTGTATGTCTCGAGCTTTTTGATTTCGGCAGATAGAAGGTGATCAGGTAACATAGCACCATGTTTCTTTGTTGACGATTCCTTGATTCTGACAGTTAAAATAGGCTCAGTCAACATGTCGTGATTGTCAGGGTCATTGAGCCTCTTTGGGATATCGGGATGAAGACCAAGTGCTCTCTGGATCAACAGTTTAGTGTATCTGACATAGGGAATCTTTGAGCCAAGCTTCTTGTGAAATGACAACATATCATCCCATATAAGAGCTTCAAATAAGATGTGCTTCATGTTGACCAATGACCAGAAGATCTGCAGTTCCATGAGCTTGGGATGCTCATAGCCACTGTCACGACCAGAGACAGATTTGGTAATGATGATGTAGAGTGTTCTCCACGGTTGAGGAATGTACTTAAGCTCCACGAGAGAATGCTTAGTGATGATTCCTGAAGCTTCATCATAGCCAATATCAAGTAAGAATTGCAGTACTGTTTCTTCAGTAGGAGTGGTGGTGACTTGTTTGTGATTGAGCGTCACTGTCAGGGATGAGAAGAACAACCCATAAGTCTGCTTGAGTGATGGTGACTTGTTTGTGATTGAGCGTCACTGTCACTCCACTTTGACTTTTGATCCTTTGCATTGAATTCCAGAATTGTTGAATGTAGATCTCTGGTACTGTAGCAGAATGTGAGAGCATGTTCTGGTAGGTATGATTCTTGAGAAAATCAATAGCAATCAAGCAGGAAGATTCTGAGCATGTGAGGGTTTCAAAGTCAACCCGAAGGTTATTCTTAACAATCTTCCTTGGATAGCCATTAGGGAAAATATCAGCAATGGTGAGAACATCTGGTGCATCCATATTCATTTGAGCAGCCATGTCGTGATCTGAAATAACATTAGCCAAAAGAACCAACATATCGAAAGACATTGTGTTAGTCAACAGGAGGTTTTATTGTCTAATTATTGAATGTACAATGTCAATAATTGTTACGAGTCCAAAGTCACTTGTATGTCCAATAGTCCAATGATGTCGTGATAAGTTTCGTGAGTTAGTTAACTTTAAATTTTAAAGTTTATGTTATCACTTATTTTACACAACATATCAAACATTTAAGCTTATTCGTGACATTATTGGTTTCGTGACGTTATGATTTATTCATTTACAGGTTTGCACGCGTAACAATTCATAACGAAGGTTTGATCAAGGCTTATGCGTAGGATTGGTAGCTTATGCGTAAACAGGAGAAGTATACGCGTAGGCGAAAGCTTATGCGTAGGACCCTGTCTTACGCGTAGGAACAGGGGACCTTATGCGTAGAGCTTACGCGTAGGCGTATAAGAACCTTACGCGTAAGGCTTACTCGTAAGAGTAGACCTTATGCGTAGAGCCACTGTTTACGCATATCCTTCACAGGATACGCGTAGTCCCTATGTAGAACCTTACGCGTAACAATTACGCATAACTTTCTACGCGTAAGATGATCCTTATGCGTATAGTTACAAAGACCTTGATTCTGAGTTTTATGCGTAGCAAGCCTGAAATAAAATCATCATAACATCAATCTTAACACATATATTCATTTTTAAAACAGATCATGGCATGAAAACTAGTTAAACATTTTACGCGTAGAAAGTCATACGCGTAAGTCAAAACCCTAAAGTCTTTGAATTACGCATATGATTTTTAACCATAGAAACTGCACCAAACATTTTCTGGTAAGTCTTAGATGTTGTGAGAGTGTAATAGCCAAGTTTTAACATCCAAAACTCAGTGAATCAAAAATACCCAAAACGATGAACATTAAACCCTAATTTTCAATTTTCAATCAATTAGTGTTTCTGGGTTGTTATAAAGCCTAGATATCATCAATTCACTATGATAAAAACATCACACAACAATCTTTTTGACCAAAAACAATCACATTTGAAAATACCCAAAACCACGCTTAAACCCTAATTTTGAAAACCAATCAATTCGTGTTTCTGGGTGGATTTAGAGGATAAAACTAGTATCATTGATGTTAAAGACACGTGTTGACACAATCTTTTTAACCACAAACACACACCAATGATTGTGTGTTCATACGCTTATGCGTAGAACACATAATCACACATTTCTAACGTTTTAGCCGTTGGATTTGCATAAAAATCAAAACCTTTGCTTGAAATAACGTAAAGATTATGAAAATACTTACACTTTGATGATCAAAAACACAGATTTCTTGAAGGATTTCTATGCGTAAGATTAGTTTGGTTTAAGAGTAATAAATGTGAAGTGAAATGTTAGGTGGGGTGTTTTTATTAAAAATGACTTTAACCTTTTGACAGTTTTGGTCCCTCCACCTTTTCCTTTTTCATCCAAAGCCACTTAACTTCCATTTTGGTTACCAAACGAAAGATTTTAATAAAGAAACTTGACGACACTCCCCTTTGACTTAAGAAAATAATGAAAGGTTATAAATTTTAGTCCGAGGAGTGTCAGTGAACCAGAAATTTAACCACTGATGCAAAATAATCAACCGGGATAGTGTAACATGCAAGTACACTGATATTATAAAAACAGTTTAGAATTTATTTTCTCCCCCTCAACACATGATCAGAAAAATACTGAATTTTGAAAGATTTGAGTGTTGACGGAAGAGATGTACTTGCCATGTTGAAAGAGAAATATATAGAAGAATATTTTTTTTGTTTTATCAGGTTTTATATTTTTGTATTTTGTTTTTGAAAATTTATTTACAAAAGAGGTTTTGGTGCTTGACAGGTTTTTAAGACTATTTTAGGAGGTCATCCAGTTCCTCTTGAGTCAAACACCTCATACCAATCCGGTGGACCAACTCATTAAACCTAGCGGGAGGCAAAGCTTTGGTGAGTAGATCTGCCAATTGGTATTCTGTACCCACAAAGTATAACTCAACTGTACCCTGTTCCACGTGATCCTTGATGAAATGATAGCAGAGATCGATGTGCTTTGATTTTGAGTGCTGAACAGAGTTGCACGAGATCACAATGGCACTCCGATTGTCGCAGTACATCGGGATTCTGTCAAATACATAACCATAGTCTTTGATGTGGGCCCAAGTGTTGATGAGCAGGCTATGATGTTTCTGGAGGCCCAAGATCGTGTGACAAAAGGGGCCTCACTAAAATGGGCATAACTTGGGCTACGGGGCTCCGTTTTAGGCGAATTACCGAGCCCCGAAACACTCTATTTTATGAGTTATTTGCAATTTAGTGTTTTTTCAGGTCTTTTTTGGACTTTGTTTTTGTAATAACTTTCGGCCCGTTTGTCTTTTAAGGCCCGTTTCTGTTTTGTAGTCCTATTTAATAGTTCCTTTGTAATGTGGGATAATCAGTTCCAAGAAATATGAAAAGTCTATTTTTGGCAGCTTTTTGCTAAGAATTATCCTAGTAATCGGTATTCAGTGAATCAACGATTATTGGAAGAGTTGTTCCTGGCATTCGTGTGAATCAACAGGATCAATTTGTGTTATCTTGTTTTAGTACTACATCAGTTGGTTTCAGAGCTAAAAGTTCCTGATCATTATGCCTCCAAGGAGGAATAGGAATACTAATGACGTCTATGAGCAAGAATTTGAGCAGCGTCTTATGGCAAGAATGGAGGAGCGAATGGGTCAGTTTGTTGATCAATTAACTGATTAGATGGCTGACTTAATGAATCAAAGAAGGCCTCATAATCGTAACCGTCGGGAAAGTGAAGACGAACAGTCAGAAAATCCATTCGGTGAGGGTGACGGTTCATCTTCTGATGAACAACAATAAAGGCGACCAAGGCAAAATGAAAGGGAGGATAATAGGCGTTGGGAATCTGGACTGAGGGTCAATATTCCTGAGTTTGATGGGGATACTTTGAATCTCGAGGGGTTCATTGATTGGCTTGTTGCGGTCGAAGAAGTGTTTGAATTCAAATACATTCCTGAAAACAAGAAGGTTTCACTGATCGCTACCAGGCTACGTGGTAGGGCATCTGCATAGTGGCAGCAACTGAAACTGACACGGGAGAGAGTTGGAAAGCCAAGAGTCACGACTTGGAGGAAGATGAAAAAGTGCATGAGGGCCAACTTTATTCCTCATAATTACCAACGGTTGATGTACCAGCGGTTACAGAATCTGAAACAGGGGGCCAAATCTGTTGAAGATTACACAACCGAATTTTACCAATTAATTGCAAGGAATGATATTCAAGAGACTGATGAACAACTAGTCTCCCGTTACATTGGTGGTTTAAGAGTCCAGATCATGGATTCTGTTAACATGTTTGATCCGGTGACACTTTCAGATGCATATCAACGTGCATTATCTTTTGAAAAACAGAACCGACGTGTGGGAGGTTCCTCTTATTCTGCTATAACAAGTGGTAGTTCTGGTTCGGGTAACGTAACATCACGTTTTGTTCCTAATCAGGCGAGGCAGGGTGGTAGCAATACTGGACCGGTTTCTAAAAGGGTTGGAAGTAGTAGCTTGAAGTGTTTTAACTGTGGTGAACCCGGTCATCGACAGTCAGAATGTAAGAAGGCAGGGAAAAGGCACCTATTCGCTGATCCCGATGGCAATATGTATACGTGGGAAGTTGATGACGTGGTTGATGAGGGTTATGAAGAAGGCCCAACATTTGATGAAGATGTTGAGTATGAAGAGGAAGTTGTGAATGGAGATGTGGGGGTAGCTTTGGTGGTAAGGCGCTCTTGCTTAACACCAAAAGCTGTTGGCGATGATTGGCTCAGGCACAACATCTTTCACTCGACCTGTACTATCTCGGGTAAGGTGTGCACCTTTGTGGTTGACCCGGGTAGTTGTGATAATTTGATATCTGAAGAGGCAGTTCAGAAGTTGGGACTGAAGACATAGACCCGTTCCAAACCTTACAAGTTACAGTGGCTTAAGAAAGGTGGTGAGGTTACTGTTTCCAAACGTGTCCTTGTTCTATTTTCTGTTGGGACAACCTACAAAGATAATGTTTTGTGTGATGTGGTGCCCATGGATGCTTGTCACTTATTACTGGGTAGACCTTGGGAGTATGATCGCAACACAAATCATAATAGGCGAACTAATACTTATAGTTTCCTATTTGATGGTGTGAAGATAACATTGATGCCAAATAAGCCCAAAGAATTAGTTAACAAGCCCACTGGGACTTTACTAACCCTTTCCCAGTTTGAGGACGAGTTAGAGCAGGGAGATGAAGTTTTTGTACTAATAGGGAAGGAAGTGGCTGAAGATAGCGAAATTCCTGAAGCTATGATTCCTTTACTCAAGGAATTTTCTGATGTTTTTCCTGATGATTTGCCTGACGGTTTGCCCCCTTTGCGTGACATCCAACATCATATTGATTTAGAGCCTGGTTCACAATTGCCTAACAGGCCACATTACAGGATGAGTCCGGTAGAGCATGAGGAATTGCGACGGCAAGTGGAGGAACTTGTTTCTAAGGGTCACGTTCGAGAGAGTATGAGCCCTTGTGCTGTTCCTGCCCTATTGACTCCGAAGAAGGATGGAACATGGCGTATGTGTGTTGATAGTCGAGCCATCAACAAGATTACTGTGAGGTACAGGTTTCCTATCCCTCGGCTTGATGATTTGCTTGACCAGATCAATGGTGCCACTATTTTCACAAAGTTGGATTTGAAGAGTGGGTATTACCAAATCCGTCTTAGACCTGGTGATGAATGGAAGACTGCCTTCAAGACTCGTGAAGGGTTGTATGAATGGTTGGTGATGCCTTTTGGTTTGTCAAATGCACCTAGTACGTTTATGCGTGTGATTAACCAATTGCTCAGGCCTTTTATTGGGAAGTTTGTGGTTGTTTATTTTGATGATATTCTCATTTATAGTACTTCTTTCAGTGAGCATCTTATCCATGTGAAGCAGGTCTTGACTTTACTTCGCAAGGATAGTTTCTATGCAGCCACAAAGAAATGTGTGTTCATGACCCCTAAGGTTCCCTTGATGTATCGGAGGATTCTTTTAGCCTCAGAGAGGTGGGTTTCAGTTGGTCTTGACTGATAACGGGAGCAGAGATAAACGGCAAAGACAATATCAGGCCTGCTAGCTGTTAGGTACATTAGAGACCCAATAATACTACGGTATTTTGTAGGGTCCACTAATTTCCCATTTAAATCAGTATCTAGCTTCTTGGTATGAGCCATTGGTGTGGCATAAATATCATAGGTTTTCATTCCAAATTTGTTTAACAATTCAAGGGCATATTTGGACTGACTTAAGAAAATACCACGGGGTGATTGATGAACTTGCAGTCCAAGAAAGAACGTAAGTTCACCCATCATGGACATTTCAAAAAATTTCTTCATTAGTTTTGCAAAAGCAATTGAGTACTTTTTATGTGTAGACCCAAAAATGATGTCATCCACGTAAATTTGAACAATTAAGATATGTGCCCCGTGATATTGTATAAAGAGTGTAGGGTCAACCGAACCTTTGGTGAAATTGTTGGCAATGAGGAAAGATGATAGCTTGTCGTACCATACCTGAGGAGCTTGTTTGGGACCATACAGAGCTTTCTTCAGTTTGTAGACATGGTTCGGGAACTCAAGATCAACGAATCCATCTGGTTGGCTGACATAAACCGTTTCTTTGAGTTGTCCATTGAGAAACGCAGTTTTGACATCCATCTGATAGACCGTCATATTCATATGAGCCGCGAAAGCTAGAAATATCCGAACAGCCTCCAAACGAGCAACCGGAGCAAAAGATTCTTCAAAGTCAATACCCTCTTCCTGAAGATAACCCTTAGCCACCAGACATGACTTGTTTCGGATAACATTCCCTTCAGAATCCAATTTGTTTTTCCAAATCCATTTGAGACCAATGACATAAACTCCTGTTGGTCTTTCAACCAGTTCCCATACTTCAAGACGTTTGAATTCGTTGAGTTCTTCTTGCATGGATTTAATCCAGGTGTCCTTTGTCATTGCGTCTTTAATGTTTTTAGGCTCAGATTGGCAGACAGTGAGTGCATAAATGCAATGTTCACCGTCTGAGAGAAGACCTTGTCTCGTAACGACTGGTTGATTCGGGTTGCCAATAATATTTTCCAGATGATGGTATTTTGTCCAACGATGTGTAGAG